>OY759163.1:1759580-2959580 GCA_963662125.1 Diplazon laetatorius | reverse complement strand
CTGCCGACGACGTTCTGCTACCCCCTCGCTGCCAACCTTCCTCGTCTTCTTCGCATCATTCGCCCTCTTCATCGTGTACCCACCCCCCCCCCCCCATAACAAAAAAAAAACGAAATGAAACCAAAGAAATACATTTTTTTAATATTTCATTTGAATCCAGCACTTTTGTAAACATTGTTGCTAACTGCTGCTGTCACTTATTATCGCACGAATTATTCGCACGCTTGCTCGTCAATAGTACCGCAAAATTTTACCTTTTTTTTCATTGTTTCCATAATTTTCAATCAGTATTGAATAACAAATTCTTTTTTTGTGATTTTACGATTTTCATTAACACTCGAATGATAATTCACGAATTGAATCGTCGTAGAATTTATTTTTCTCTTTCTAACAGTTTCAATGTTATTTTTAAAAAAAGGCGAAATTTTTTCATTATAAAAATGAGTTCTGAAGGCTGTACATAAAAAAGAAATCAAGTTACAGCATTTTTTCGTCATACTCTCTCAAAACCCAAACTCCACAAAATGTTTCGAGATTCAAAGTTCCATTGTTATAAATGGCTGCGTGGTAATTATTCGAAAAAGAAAAGTACGATCGACCCACGTGCTTGGGTTTGCAAAAATGTAAAAGCAAAATCGAAGTTCAAAAAAACTGCACAACAAAAATCTCTAATTTTCCGAGAATTATTTTGTTCGATGTGTATTCAAGTCGAAGCACCCTAACATACATATATTTCATTTGTCCATCTTTCAATGACAATTTAAATATTATTCCGACATTCCATTGGTATTTACTTTTCGTTTTAACATTTTTTTTCTCTTTTCTTCTTTTTCCAACAACGTGCAAGATTATCGCGAGTGAAAAAAAAATTGACGAACGAGCGTGGCGATGATATCGAAAAAGCCAGGCTGAAAGTGTCTCACGCCTCCCCCCTGACCGCCCCCCGCCCCCCATTCGTTGCGTTCACGAGGAATGAAAAAAAAATCATGCAACGAAAATTAAACGACTTACGTTGAAAATTGTTACAGAAACGAAGCTCCAGGGCGGCAAGCCGTTACCCGTGGCAACAATGACGGGGGACTCCTCACACCCTACGATACTGTGGCAGTGTAATCTGTAAACGAGAGGACCGGAAACAACGCCCACGCGACCCCCATCGTCGATCGGCACGAGTCTTACGTCGAACTCGTCGATTAATCATCATCGAAGAACAAACGAAATGGAGATTGAAAAAAACAAACGTTGATTGGTCGACGTATATGCATCTACATACGAATATATACGATATATGTATGAATATATACATGTGTGTGCGTATGACGAAAGAAAAGCAAAAAAAAAAAAAAAAATTGAGAAAGGTCGTGAGGTAAAATCGACGATGATACAAACAACCATAGTTCGACTTTGTCCAGGCACTATTGTCGATCCAGTGCTGCCAGTAAGCGTTGATCCAATTGCAACGATTTACCATTCAAATTTTCGAAATTATTTTTTTGTTGTTGTTGTTTTCTTTTTTTTTTAACAGATAGTTTCAATAATTGCGTAAACGTTTGTGGATACTGTCACGTGAATATCGATCGATCGGTTGTACGACGATCGTGTCGCAACCGAGACCACGAGCCTCAAATAATGTTCACCCTAATTATTATTATTATTATTATTATTATTATATCTATTATTATGTTTGAAAAAAACATTTGGCTCGTTAAATTAACGTTTGGATCGTTGATTTTTGAAACGCAACTCATGATGAAACGGTGGGGGATCAAAATGCTCAATCGATTTCGTTTTTTTTTTCTTTTAAATAAAATGGTGGACGAAAAAAACGGGGATAGAAACATTTTTGAAATGTTTTCGATCGTTTCGAAATTTTTCTTTAATTGATTGAAAAATCCATCATCGGCTTCTGGGGAAAGCCAGTGGCAACGAGAAACGATCGAAATTTACCGATCGGTGAGACTCGTGGTCGCGGAATCGATCTGGGAACGAAAAAAATTGAATTAAAAAAACAAACGAAAAAAAAATAGAAAAAATGGAGAAAAAGAAAGAAAAAAATTGGACGATGAATATCGTCGAAGGCGAATGACAGTACCGACGTTATGGGACATTGGCCGACCCCCCCGAAAAATTTTATTTTTTAACGTTTTCGACGGCTTTCGACGGTGAGGAATGAAATGAAAGAAAAAAAAAAGAATAATCACGATAAATCTCGACGAGAACTGTCGAGTGATAACTGACGTGCGATAACGTGAAAGTGTGATTAAGTTTCGCTCGTTCGTTAAGTCATGGTTGTGCCACACTGCCGAAATTATCCCATCGGCTTACACGCGATTATCATCATCATTATTGTCATTATTTTATTATTATCATTATTATTATTATTATCATTATTGTTTCTCGTAACGAAGGTTGTGCTCCCGAAATACGTCGATGAATTATATTATTCTCATCGACGACGCTTCGGAAACGAGCGAGACGGATATAGAAAAAAAACAAACACACATACACACACACAGACGAAAAGAAATGAAAAAAAAGCAAGCTGAAAAGATCGAATTTCCAACAATAGTTGAAAAAATCTTTTCGAAACAAAAAAATAAATAAATAAACGAAACACCAAACAAAAAATCGTTCTCGAAACTTTGCAGTTACGATCGGTACGAATAAAAAACAATACGAGAACGATCATTGCCAGTTCGTCGGACTTTCGAAAAATTCCGAATGACACACGAGATAACGACGAGGAAATGGCGAATCGATCGATCGATGACGAATCGAACGTCGAGCCATCGGTGAGAGATTCGTAAGAAAGAGAAAAAAAAACATCACAAAGATGATGAATGAAAAAAAAAAAAAAAAAAAATGAAAAAAAACCGAACGAAACAAAGTAAAAAAAAGTTACATCGAGAAATACCGATCTTTCGTCGCGTACCGAAACAATTTTACGCTGGCAATGAGAACAAAAAGATGAAAAACAAAAAAAAAGCATGAAGGGGAAAAAAAACGAAAAAAAAACAACAAAAAAAAAACAAACGTATATACATAATAATGAAATAAGAAATGCAGACAAATTCGTGATCGTTCTTACACTATCTAATCCGCTACCCACATACCTAATATATTAATACAATGATAATATTAATAATACCGATTGAAATATCGAAAATGAAATTAAAAAAAAAAAAGAGAAAAAAATGAAGAAAAAAAAACCAGTTCACAATGATTAAACGATTGAAACACGACGACGATAATGTGTAATAATAATACGTAAGGGCGAACCAAGCGTTTCGATTAATATTTGTGCATCGATATACATTTATATATATATATATATATATATATATATATATATATATATATATATATATATATATATATATATATACATGATCATGGGTTGAACATAGGTAGGTTTGGGACTCACTCACGTATTTAGAACGAGTGTGTGTGGTGGGGGTCGCGAGAGAGTGCTACATCGAACCGATAAGCGAGATTCCTTCTCTCGACGGAAAATAACGTCGATTGCCCCCCCCCCCCCCCCAGACCTCCTTCTCCCCAAAAAAAAATCATCGAATCATCATTTTTTCCGCGATTTTGGCAAATTAAAAATAAGAGAAAATGAAGAAAGACGAAAAAAAACGAAAAAACAACCCTGAAATATTTGCGTTTGTGGGAAAATTTTTTAAACCGATAAAACTCAATCGGTAAAACTTTCCTTCTGCTCAATAATAAATTCAATTCGACGTTTGACGAAGAAAGAAAATTCAAAAAATCGAAAATTTTTGTTCTATTTTATTTTTCTCATATTTGAAACAAGATTAATGATAATGATTGTTTGTAAAATCGTGAATCACTCGGTGATCGGCAACGACGTTTTTATTCTGCCGACAGAAGGAAAAAAACGCTGATGGTGAATTGGGGTACGAGTCTCATAAATTGTTTTTATCGCCAAGATACTCGTTTTAGCGTATGTCAAACGTATCTTAGATGTTAGGAACGCTGAAGGATTTTCTTTCTCCTTTGTTTTTTTTTTTTTTTTTTTTTTAAGTTTCTCCGACTTTTCTTTTCATTGGTTTTTTTTTTCGTTGTTCGATGGTATAATCATAGTCGGTTGAGTGAGTCGAACGGTTGTGAAATCGGTCGCCGCGATTCGGGCAGCCGAAAAGCGACTGCGCATGCGCGCCAAGAGAGACGAGAGGGTCGTGAACAAGTCGCGTTGCATTTATAAAACAATTTTGTTTGTTTTTGTTTTCTTTTGTTTTTTTTTTTTCGCTCCGATTTTTCCGTTTCCTCTTACATTTTTTCTTCTATACTTGTTACTATTATTATCACTATTATTATTAATATTATATTGATATTATAACTTTATTTTATTTTTCTTCGTTTTCCGCTCAGTTGTTTTGTACAATTAAATGTCGAACTTTGTGCTCTGTGATTAATGTGTGTATGTCTATGTCATAGTATTGAGAGAGGGTTGAAAAGTTAGAGGGTCACCAAAAAAAAAAAAAACAAAAGAATAAAAAATGAAAGGCAACGACCGAGATGACGAAGGTTCGGAGGCTGTAAAACGACGATGTGACGAAACGATAGTTGAAACCTAGACCAAAAAAAAAGCCAGGAACACAGAAAAATAGAAAAAAATTGAGTAATAGTGAAAACTACAAAGAAACAAAAAAGAAAACGCATAGTAATCAAGCAGATTAAGGAATTAGCGATAAAAATCATCCCCCTCGTCTCCGACAGCTTTCGTCCCGTACGCACTTTACTCGTTTATGTGATTTTAAAGCAGGATTAAAAAACAAAAAAAAGAACAAATGTAACAGACCCGAGTTTTAAACGATAATAACAAAAGCACGCAACAATGATAATACATAATAAGTTACGTGTAACAATGCGCAGCGAAATTATCATTATCATTATTATTATTATTATTGTTATTATTGATTTTCTTTATTTTTGTTTTCTTACTTTACTCGTGTCCTCGTGTTAGTGGAACCGTGAAACCCACATTCTTCGACGAAGCAAATATAAGAAAGGGATGAAAAAAAAGAAAGCAAAAATAATAATAATAATAATAATAATAATAATAATAATAATAACAAATAAAAAAAATAATAATAATTGCATAAATAACAACGTAGCCCTCCTAATTAATAATATTATGACAATTATATTAATGATAAACGATAATTAATAATACTAAAAATACTATCTACCTACTGCTACTACTACTTATACATAAAAAGTAATATACGAATATATTATTATTAATTATGATTATCATTGACATTGATATTATTGTAATAGGTATTAACGACTTAATCACGTGATGCTTGGAAAGCTTTTCACTCGTTATGTTCGAATTATGATTAATTATGATTTTTTTTTCTTTTTCGATATCGTAATCGCAATGGACAATCGATCGTCTCTGGCAGCTCGCGCAAACTCACGCTCACGAGTGGGATAATCCTTCGTTTCAAGAATTTTCGACGATTCAACCGGCGATCTTGACAAATTCCATTTTGCGATGAAACAATTGCGACGGAGTCGTTCGTGATACATTTTTTTGGTCTTTTTACTTTTTTGAAAAATTATCGTTATTATTATTATTATTATTATTATTATTATTATTCGAATTTTTTTATTATTCACGAAACTGCGGAGGATCGTCGAGCGCGAGTCACGCGCCATCTGCTGTCGATCGATTGTCGATAATGCGTTTTTACTCGTACGTACGTGAAATAAGGTTAAACCGATAATATTTAATACACGATGCTTTGCTCTCTCTCTCTCTGTTTCCTTTTTTTTAAATTCTTTTTTTCCCTCGTTGTTTAATCCACGAAAAGATATGTAATATTTACCCTTTCCCTCGATCACCGAGCCTCGGCTTTAATTCCGTTGTTATGCAGGTGCGCAGTCGTTGGTTTTTTTTCATTTTTTTTTTAAATGTATTTTTCGGTCTCGAACGATTTAACATGGCTGTAATGAGATTTTTTGGCGATCCGGTCGATTGAGCTTGTTTTACAATCGCAAATCAATTAAATTTCTTCCTTTCTCCTGCGACTGCGTAATCCAATCTCCTCCCCCCCTCCTCTCACCTTCCTCCACTCCGGATTCTGCATCACCACGTTTTCGACTGTCTATTCAGTGCCACTATACTTTATGTTTTTATACCAAAGTTGTAGTGTCTAACCTTACGTTGAATAAATAATACGTAAAAATAAAGAAAATTTGTTGGGATTTTTTATTTATTTATTTTGATTTTTTTTTTTCGTTGTCGTTGTGACGATTGACGAGGCGAAAAATGTTTGGGATAATTTTGATCCCACGGATTCGTGTGTACGTCTTTCAGTATCTTCGGGAATTGCGCTGTTTTCGATCATCGTTATTTGGTTTTGAATTGTTCTAATTTTTTTATCTTTGATTTTGAAGATTTAAGAAAATTATGAAAATTTTCTAGCGAGCGAGTTAATTACGATTTTTATAGTTTAAACTTGTAATTTGCTCGATCTGAATCATAGTCAGTGAACGTTGATTCCTCTATGAAGAAGAATTTTCATTTAAAATAATAATAATGATAATAATAATAATAATAAAGTAAACACCAAAATAAGCTTGCTCATAGAAGAACTTCGTTAACTACCACTCAAACAAACCAAATTGCAAGTTTCAACTTGTTTTCTCCATAAAATCGTATTGAAAAAAAAAGAAGAAAAAAACGAATAAAGCATGACACGAAAATATTTACAGCATCGAGGAATGAAGGAGATTCGAAATTCTGAAAGTCGACATTTGTGCAACAATCGCTCCGGCGATTAACGATGACGAAAATAAATTTTTTCAAATTTGTTTTATATATTTTTAGTTTTTTTTTTTTTTTACATTCAGCGGTAACCGCGAATCGAAATAAGAAAAAAATACAACGAAGGAATAAAGAAATGTATTTAACAATTATATCGCAAACGAACGAACACGGGGGAAGGAAAGGAGAAGGAGTGTGATTTATCGGAATTATGGTTTATGTACAGCCGAACGAAGATGACGACTTTGAGAAGCTGCGAGGGTCGGGGGTAAGCTGCGGTCAGCGCAATGACGCCCGTCGGATAACACGGGAATCGCACGAAATATGATTCTCCAACCGCGCCTCGACATGTTTTCAAATCTCTTTATTTTTTTTATTTTTTTTATTTTTTTTTTTTTTTTTTGTGTTCGCACAATACTTCTATAGGGTCACCGATAATCGCTCGATGACGTCTTCGATGGGGTCACGTGCATGGGGGTAAGGCATTCGAAGTCTCTTGCCATTGGTCGCCACAAACATCGGACCATATTATCGTATTTACATATTATCATCTTCATTAACGATTATCATTGTTGTTATTATTATCATTATTATTTATTAATATCCACGTCACGATTAACTTCGTCGTCGTTATCTCGCGTTTTATGAGAGAATTCAGCTTCGTCATCGTACTTATTTCCCTCAATTTCTTCAATGAAAGTCAATTTACAATCATCCACATTTTCACTTTCACCATTTTGTTAAAATAAATCAATGAAACGAATCAACGTTTGAATAGATTACTAATTGAATTTATAAATGAATAATAATAACTATAATATTATAATTGAGCTTTTGTGAAATCAATAAATACTTTTGTTAATAAATGTTTTTGAATATAAATTAATAAATGTTTTCTAATCGGTGTAAAAATAAATATAAAAATGTTTTATCAACAAGTGCACCCCCCAAAAATGCATCGAGTTATGCAACTGTTTTACGGTTTCACGGTTTCACGGACGAACTCTCGGGAGACAATGATTTTCGTGGGCAAGACGAGAGTGGGGCACAAGATCTCGTGCGACAATAACGTCATCAGTGTGAAAAATATGTTTTTCGCAGGGGAGACCGTAGCGGAAAAACCATATTTTTGCGGAACACGATAAAACCGTTTCGATCATATCTTATTTATTGGCCTCCGATGCTCCGTTCTGCAGTCGCAATCGCTCGTTCATTAGATATGTATATTTTTTTCAATTTCTCGAACGATTAACGCTATCGAAAAATATGAAAACAATTGTGCATGCAAAATCGTTCACCGAATGTATCGACAATTCCATTAACCTCCTCAATCGAAAGGATTGAAAATTAATTCTAATTTTCAATCAATAATAATCCCGAGAAGTCGTTTTTCAAGATCGAAAAATTTTGCAAATAAATAAAAAAACAATATCGATTCTCAAATCACGATTCATAGGACATTGAATTTCCGAGAATGATTATTGCTGCTTCATTTGCCGGGAAAATGATTTTTTTTATTCTTTTGCACTTACCTATTTCGTTCGAAATCGATTTTGCAACAAAGACGCCAGATTTTGCATCGTTAGCCGTATCGTCCGTCAACGTCGATGAAATACCTGAACGGCCCGAGTCTCGATGACGTGCTATGTACATCGATTTGAGAACATTGTACACGTGTTTGTGGGAGGGGGGGGGGGGACTATGGCGAAATAATTTCCGTGGCTGCTGACTCGTATCGTGCGGTTGTCGACGTGCGATTTGCTCGATCGCTCGCAAAACGTGTACGACCAAAGTGTGTGCGTGTGTGTCTGTGTGTGTGTGTGTGTTGTGGATGAGCAGCGAATTTACGTACACGTACGACGTGTAAGACGGGGTTACGTGTTTTACGGGGAACCAGACGAGAGCCGTAACCCACTTTGAGGGAGTTACGAGGTTAGCTGACCCAGCACCGATTCGTCGCAAATTTATCGGGAATTCGTCGACTCATCGTTAACCATAACGCCGATTAAACAAAACGAAGCCAAAAAAAAAAATTTTAAAAACCAAAAAATTTTAAAAACAAAAAAACAACGTGACTCTCTTGTTGCTTCTCCATTAAAATCAGATCACGATTTTTTTACAATCAGCGAAAGCTTGTAAAAAGCGTCGTTTTTTCTTTTTTTTTTTTCATTTCAATTATCGAGAGTATCGACGATGATTATGCTGAAATTCGTTTCAAACAAATTTATTTCCGTTCAATCTATTACGCACGCATTACAAAGTCCATCGATTCCTGTTGAAATGGATTTCGAAAGCAGACGAGCCCTCCGTTCGGTATTTATTATGTTTTTTTTTCGTTTCCACTTCTGTCCATCGGTTATTCCTGGGACTCTGGTAATTGGGTAGATTTGCGGGGGGTGGGGGGTTTAATCGGTATTTCGACATCCGGTATCTGAATGTTGTCGGAAACGTTTTGCGCATGCGCCGATAAGAGTACGTTGTTTTATAACGAGCACGAGGGTCGCATCAACGTGAGCTTTTATTAATGCCCATGGAAATATATACATATATACACATACATACATATATATATGCGAGAGGAAAAATAAAATTATCGATGATAAATCGTGTTCAGACCCCCTGCAACGCGTTATATGTTACTGACGCCATATTGCATCAGTTATGTCCCCTTTTGACCGCGATCGATCACGAGGTTATCGTGTTTGTTTGTGTGTTTCGCTCATGACTGATTTCACGGGATCCTCACGGTGATGTAAACGTTCGCTTCATATTGCACGTGTATTGCGCGTAATCCGTTAATGTCAATGATATTCGTATTGGTACAATTGTGTCAATCGGACTGTTTGGGACAATTGTGTCCATCAGAAGGTTTGGTACAATTGTGTCCATCGGACGGCTTGGGACAATTGTGTCCATCGGACAGTTCGGGACAATTGTGTCCATCGGACGGTTTGGTACAATTGTGTCCATCAGACGGTTTGGGACAATTGTGGTAAGCCGAATAATCTGGAAAAGTTTGATGAAAATTTCTATTTTTCGGGACAGCTAAGTCGGTGCGTCGTTATGGGACAGTTGGTGTTAATATACATTCAAGGTCATTTGGGAGACAGGTGGGACCGTGATGTATTGTCTTGCAACCTTTTGGGGAAATGTTTCGCATTAGAATAATGCGCCACGCAGTTGGAAAGACTTCACTGTCGAAATGGGACAGTTGTATAAATTTGGGACGATTGTAACGATTGATGATTCTGATAATTATCTCTCGTTCGATTGCACAATTGGGACAATTGATGTAATAATCGAACAGTCGTCACAACTGGATCGTTTCGGGACAGTTGGTGCAATTGGACAAATGAGGACGGCCGAGGGTCAACGAGTTTCGGAACAGTTGGAATAGTTTTCCATCGTGGAAAAATCTTGTGAACGAATGGTGGAATGTCCCATGTCAATTTATAACGCACGACTGGTGCGTACAGTCCGCTGATGAAGCGGAAAATTACGAGTGTCGAGTGCCACAACGACAGCAAAAATGTCGTGAACTATCGACACGGGGTTGCTTCCAATTTCTTCGACGGTATCGCGAGTAATTGACGTTTGACGATCGCGTTCGTAATTTTTCTGCGACTAAACGATCCATCGACAATCCGATGTCCTCGAGACGACGGACGTCAAATGGTTATCGCGTTTAGTTCTGATGATCGCAAAGTTCGAGATAACAGAGACATCCGAAACAAAACAAAAAATTGGTAAAAATTGTAATATTTTAAAACGAAAAAAAAAATGGCATTCCACACACCGCATGAGTTTAATTTAATATTAATCAGACATATCGTCACGCTTCGTGTCAATACCATCTTCGCTGGTATTGGATGATGATAATGCGACTCGATTGGTGGGAGAAACAATATAATTAGAAGATTTCATCTCGCGAGGGAGGCAAGTACGACCTCAACGACCCCACCAACGATTCCACTGAAATACACTCACACACACACTAAATCTCCACACTCAATTATCGATCGTAAATATACACTCATACGTCGACACAACACAATCTCACTGCCACTCGGGTAATCTGCTTACGACTACCCCAAGCAGAGAGGTCATCCGACGATGCCTGATTATCGTTTCAATACTTGTGCGTTCTCGCACATGTAATAACGTTTTTTTCCTACAGTTATCATCGTCGTATATCGCACGACGAGCAATTTTCGATCATCAATCATTCCAGATTCATAGCCATTTGTGAACAAACCAATTGACTCATTATAATTGTCAATCAATTGGACAGATTGGGACAATTGCGATTGTTCGATTGTCCGGGACAGTTGTGTGATTTCGAAATTATCATTGAAAAACCGTTCGAGTGTGTTGTTGACAATGGATCAAAGAGTGGAGACACAACTGTCAATTGTTACAATTGGAATTGGGGGACAATTGGATGATGTCAATAGCAGATAAAGTCACCGAATTACCAACTGACTCGAAGTCGACGCTCACGTCAAACATCAATAATCGTGAATTAAACTTTACCAAGCCACGCAAGAAGAATAAAAGATTTCGACGAAGATGTCGATAATCACACATCGCCTTGGAGTCACGCGATGATATCATCCGTTATCGTTGCACCCTTTCACTTCGCTTCGAACCATTCGGTCGTTCCTTTCTTTCGCCAGTTCTATCGTATGGTGATTCATCGTTTCACTCATACGTGCCGGATATAATAATTCTCGCACGTACATTCGTAACGCAAAACCAACGCGATAAAGATCACTTCGCACAACTTATTCTCTTTCGCGTTTGTGTGTGTGGGTTTTTTTTTCTTCCTCCATATTTGCGAAGCTGTCGCGCAGAATGAGAAAAAAGTAAAGAGAAACAAAAATGATAAGGTAACGTTCGACGCGGTCCGTCGATATTGCCGGAGAGTTCAACGGCCGATTAGAAGGATAATTTTCTCTGGAACTTTTGTTCGGATACGATAACCCGTTTTCACGCTCATTCACGATGGAATAATGAGAATTTCGATGCATCACAATCGTTCCATGTCTCACGACTCTTGACTTTCGAACCGTCATCGTTTTCATTATTTCCTAAATTTTTTGAAAATAAATTGATTTGACTACAAACTAAATTCCATTTTACGATTGGGCTTGGAAAAGCTGCAAGGAAGAAAAAAAAAGAATCCATACCGTCATATTATCGTCCGTAATGATGAAATAATCATAACATTATTATGAAGGCTATGATAATCAATTAAACAATTTGACAATTGACGAAAATTGCGGAACCCTACAAACGGAGCAGACCCGAGACTCGACTCCCATAGTCGTTGAAAATCGAACAAATGCATTCAATCGTGTCACGTGTTATCGTGCCAACGATAATATCGACGGAACCGTGTCATTATTAAAAAGGCCTTCGATTACGGGGAAAATTCATGAGATTGAATGAGACTCACAATTCCAGCGTATTACCGGTTTTCCACGACGTTAAAGTTGAATGGCAAAATGGCGATGGGATCTCGAGAGCACATGGAGTGTCGTTAAAAGCGACAAGAACGTCCTAGACAACGGGAGCTTATCCGAGAAGTCGGGTTTCTCGGTCAGATCCGACGGGCGCAGACGTTTCGCGGGTTGTCACACAGTTGGTTCAGCTAGCCAGGCTAAGACGGCGTACCAGAGAGCCAGATCGCGCTAATATTAGCGTTGCAACATGGTAACCGCGGTCCGAGCTTATTCCTGGCGCACACCAGCTGCTTGCTGGCTCGCCAGAGTCAAGGTCACGGCATTATACACACCGCGTACCAGTCGTGGTGGATATGCGCGGATATATGCAACGTACATGATGTCATGTCGGAACCGCATCGCTCTCGTACGCAAACTTCGTCTTGTTCGCGAACGCGATACGAGACGATAATTCATTTGAGAGTTATTATCGATCGGCGACAGTCATTTTGCGACGCGCAATCAACTAGCTAAACGGAACGAGGAAAAGCTCGAAGCTATCCGAGACAGACCGATGTTCCTTGGGGCACAATGGCGAGCCGTGCGAACAAAGAACTTGGCTCGGCCGCGGGACAATTGGCACGAACGAACAGCTGGATGCAGTTGGATTAATTTTGGGAACCGAGTTGGATCGGTTGTGGCTCTTTGGGACAGTTGGCTAAATCAGACGGGCGAAACGATATTTACCCCCCGGGGACAATTGGCACGATCGAACAGTTGGATGCAGTTGGATTGATTTTAGGACCCGAGTTAGATCAGTTGTGACCTTTCGGGACAGTTGGAAAAGTTGGATAGGTAACACTTCTGTTTTAGACCACGTAATCTAAGGAAAAACGTAGCCCAGCTGGGGACAATTGGTCCAATCGAGTTGTTGGCTGCAGTTTGCCATTTTTTTGACAATAGTTATGAATCAGTTACGTGTCATCTTCGATAATTCCAGATGCCAAAATATCGTTTATTTGGAAACAAGAAATGTAATATCAACGATCCGAACATACATGCAATTACGGAAAATAATGACGATATTTGAAAACGACTAGACACGCATGACTGAATGTCCGGTGGTCGGATGATAATGACCAGTCGGCGAGTCGATCGATCAGGTACGTTGATCGCGCGAAAAAATTACCCACACACACACACACACACACACACAAGTTCGCAGCGACGTGTACGATTATTCCCTGGTGAGCGTTGTCTCGGCCGAATGCAAGTTGGCTTATCGCACGCGCACACAGTTGCGCCTATTGCACGATCCTGTCCCGGTGGCTGATACCCGCAAATCGATTCGATCCATCGCCCCGCGTGATTGTCCAGCTCAGTCACGTCGCAGGACAACGAGTCCCAGTGGCACACAAATGCAATCGAAACGCATGCACCGAACATGTCATAATCGCAATTTCTCGGCAAAACACGGAGTTCTCATCACACTGTCATTAGTTCATGAATATAGACACATATATATATATAACTCATTACACCTGTCTGCACGGGTCTGAGCGCAATGGGACGAGTGTCGGGTTTTTTTCATCGAAGGCGATGATCTTGCTGCTTTGTTTGCTCTCTGTCTTTGTCTCGTTCTCATGTCAGTTAGTCTCCGTCGCCAGGTTGATGCACCCGTTTCGTCGATGCAGCACTAAAAGTGTCCCGTGGACAAACTTATCCGGCAGCTTGATGTGAATCCGATTTTTTTACACCGTGGAGCTTGATGGAGGGGACACCAATGATTCTGCCATATTGTCGAAATATTTTATTATTCGCTAAGTCACTTAATTTATTAATTTATTAGTTAATTGATTTATTCATTTATCAATTTATCAATTTATCAATTTATTAATTTATTAATCTATTAATCTAATAATTAAATTAAAAAATATATTCTCATCCCGTCCATTAAACCTTGCAGCCAAAACATTATTAAGAATCCGCCGAGTTTTACCATCGAGCACCCGATCGGGACTCGGTCAGTAATTTTCGCCGAATTCCCATTCGGTCCCAATAAGATTCTCGCCAACTATCGAACATACCCCGAACCACGATGACCGAGTTTTCCAATCGGTCAATCATCGTCCATCCAACCCCCCCCCCCCCCCCCACTCATCCCCTTCCGACGGTCATTCTGCATCACGCATCTACGCCAATAATACATTACACCTTGCATCTGTGTCAATGGATCACTGCCCACGGATTATTTGCAAAACCGCCGATCGATCATTTCTCATTGGTGTCGAAAGTCCAACAACAAAAAAAAAAGAAGGGTTCTCCAGAACATAATTATCACGCGCAGCTACCATCGAAATACCTCGGAACGTGAATGAAAAAATAAGAAAAAAGAGCGAAAAAAAAAAAAATCGTAGCTCGTTCGGTCGTGCCAATCGGAAATCTCGAGATGATTAGACGTTCTGCGGTTACGCGTAGACTTACCGTCATTATGCATTCACGTTAGTTGCATAGCTACATATATATATATACATATTGCACAGCCAGACTGGAGAACCGAAAAACGAGTTTCAAGTTCTTGCTGGGACATTCGTGAGTCGTGTTTATATTATATACGAAAGATATTAATGTTTCTGACTGGCTGCATAAAATTATACGACTGATTAGGGGCGGGGGGAAGGTGAGAGGGGCAAAGGGTGGGCGAAAAAGCGAGATGAGGGGGGAGGGAGGCTTTTATCGAGCGAGTACACGAAGCTAGAGATTACTTAATCGAAAGTGAGCAGCAGCGTGCACCGACGCCAGGCTCCGGTGAGCAACTGGGTCGAGAGTGCTCGGCTCCACTCACACACACACACACACACACACACACGCACACACACACAAACATAAAAAAACAAAACTTCCATCGTAGCAAAAACGTTTTGCTTGCTTGCTTGCTTTCTTGCTCGGTTAGCTTGTCCACGATGTGCTCAAACCTTTCGCGATTCTTCGCTGTGATCTCCCAGAACGTATTTCCATCCATTGTTAACATCCTTCGACGGTTATCGTCCGCTTTCTCGATTACTTCGCTCAACCTCCGCCCCCCCCCCTCCAACCCCCGCCCCGCGCTCCGCGATGCCGTGCAAACTTAATTGCCGGTCGAGTACGATGTTCAACCGGTCTACCGGTGTGTCAACTTCCTCAACGCAGACTCTTAGGTACTCGTCGGAGTGATGGGGAATATATGCTCGCGTAGCAAAATAATACAGATATATATATAGGAATAGGCATATGAGGTTTATATATGTATATATGAGTTCTATCTCAATTCCAGCAGTCAAAACTCTGACCCCTGACAATTCAGTTTATGATTTTTTTTTTCGGCATCCTTTTCACCCCCAAAAACACCCCCGATTTTTTTTTTCATATGTTCGCATCCCCTACAACCCTTAGAGAGACTCGAAACTACCACCAAATGGAGAAACGCGTGTTCCGACGTTATTGCAAAACTTTTTTTTCGTGGTTTCGGAAGGTCAAAATTTACGTTGGACGACATTTCAGAGTGGAATCTAAATTGCGACGATTTAAAAAAAAAAATTTTTCCAATCGGACGGTCAAAACCTGATCCCTGCTGATTGAGGTCGTGATTTTTTATCACCTCTTTTCTGATCAAGTAGGCACGATTGGTTTTTTTCTTTAATTTTTCGATTATCATTATAATATATATTTTTTTTCATCAAAAATAATTTCTCAATTGTCTCAACTTCCGTGAACTTCTAATTTCCACAAAATATAAATCTTTCTATGCCATATTTTCCAAATCGATCACCGTCCAAAAAAAAAAGAATAAGACGAAAATGTATTGAATCTGTGATTAAATAAAGTCATTGCGAAATATTGATAATTCAATATTTCTTTTTTCGTGACACCGATTATTACCGATCTGCGAGCAGAATACCCCCCCCCCCCCCCTCGCCGTCGCTCTTGGAAAAATTGTAATTCAACGAATGGCCGAGTCAGTCGCGAGAGTGAAACGTGATTGCGATTAATTCAGAGGCTCAAAATTAATATTGTATCCCTGGCAAAGGGAAACAAACAAACAAACAAAAAAAACAACAACAAAAATAATAAATAACAATTGTACGAAGGATGATGCACTTTGCGAGGGATTTCGTAATGAAAGCGAGTGCCACCTGGGGTCCCGGTAATAGCTGTCGCTTTAATAATCATTAAATCCACGAAACGTTGCGTCAGTTGGGTCCTACGAAGGTGGGTGGCAGAGGGGCGGGGGGGGAGGGGAGGTGACGAGGAGGCTGGCGAGATAAGCGCCGCTGACAGAATCACGAGCGATTGTGCAATTCGATTAAAATTTTCGCTGCACAAGGAACCGTCGTGGCTCGTCGGTAAGGAAGAAATCAACGTTTCCAATTTTTCATGATTTTGTTGCAAAGCATGTTACAGATATATATGACTATAGATCCATCACAAACCTGTGAAAATTTATTTTCAATTAATTTAATTCTTTGTCATTACAGTCGGATGCAAAAATTTATTTTCGTTGCATCTGTCTGTCATGCAATTTGTTCGAAAACGATTTTTTCAATTAATTTTTTTTTTTGTCACGACGTTGAATTATTGCCTCGTGACACGAGGAGAACTTCGAGACAACAACGTTAGTCGGCAATTCAAAACACGTAGAGACAATAAAGACGAAGGCCTCCCAAGTCCATTGGAGTCACTCGATAAGAGATTATGTTATCACGACTCGTTTCTTGAAATAATTTCGAATAATAATTATGCGCCAACGGTAATGGGCTACTCCGACATCTTTTCTTCATATATGTATATTTGGAATAAAAAAAATAAAAAAAAAATTCTCAACCAGTTTCAGCCAGACCGATCGGGTGTAGTTAAAAATAATAACAGTACTGAAAAAAAGGAAAAAAACGACAAATTCTCATTTCAATTTTTGTTCTAATTGCTTCGAGAAAAATGTGTTCTAGTAGCATTACCTTGAAAAAAAAAAAAAACAATTCTGATTTAAAAAGTCGACGATTTGTGATAATAATAATAATAATAATAATAATAATAATAATCATCATCATCATCATAATATTATTATTAATAATAGTAATAATAATACTAATGATAATAATAATCATCATCATCACCATAATAATCATCATCATCATATATCCCGAGTGTCAGTGAATGAGATTACACCCGAGCAAAGTGCCAGTCGCGTCGACCAAATGAAAGTGAAATCGAGGGCGCCTCCGTTCCGCCGCACCCCGTCCAAACCAGTAACGCCACGGATAAAACCCGCACGGTACTTGGTTCGCATTTCATCCGGCTCCGCAGAGTCGGCATGGCCAACTGCGAGCAGCATCGTTTCTCACTTTGGCCGCGGCCGAAACGTACCGAAAGAATCTATGAACGCGGATATCGCGCGAACGACGTTTCGAAAAAAAAGGCCGTGTGTCAACTCGCCTCGTGGCCAAACCGCCCGCTGCGCTGTGTCGACTCGGGCCGATTGTCGTCCATGTCAACTGCCACTCGTCTCAAGTCGCGACTTGAATTTTTGTTTTCTTTTAATCTCGACACTTCCGAATAAACATAAAATACACATAAAATAAAAAAAAATAAAAATTGAAGTACTCAATTTGTCTAATCTTCAATTCTATTTACATATGAATGAATATGTTAAAAGATGAACTGATTTGAAAAATGTGGTTCACTAAGATGAATCAAAACTTCAAATCCTGAATTCCCACGTAGCAGGGTTGATGTCAAAATTGGCAGTGACAGACGGACAGACAGGCTCTATTTTAATCTTTGAGGGTTCGATTCTTTTTCCATAAGGGTTCTTACAAGGGTTCCATTTTGTTTCCTTCGGGTTTACGTAACCCTAAAAACGACGAATAAAAAAGGAATCGAAACACAACAAAAATTCTCTGAAAAAAAAAATTCAAGTGAAAGAGTATTGTGAACCACTGCAATGTATGTATGAAGAAAGGGAAGTTGGCACGACAGGCAAAGCCAAAGTAACGAATAGCCGGAGACAACGGGAACTGTAAAGGATGTAACTTGTGTTACAATGGCCCGAAAATTCGAAGCACTCTCTTTTACAGTCGAAACACGTGAGATACGAACATCTTCCATCTTCCGGCCTATATTCTAGTTGAAAAGCGTGTGTACGTTATTTTTTGGACGTGCAACCGTGGGACGCACGCACGTACTCTCTCGACCTTTCTTCCTTTACTCCTCCTCATCCTCCTCCCCACCCCCTCCACAGCTTCTTTGTGCGTCTCGTTTCACGGTTTTTCGTGAAAGAAATTATTGTCGGTGCTCGTCCGCCACGTCGGACTCGTTTCGACTTTTTTGGCGTTTGGCCACCGGTGTTTCAATTTTTTTTTTTTCTTTTTTTTTTAATTCGTCGATGGTCGGACGGGAATCGTCGGCTGGGCGTAGGAAAAGGGTCGGGAAACGACCGGGACGAAATGTCAGATAAGAATCAGAAAATTAGAGAAAGTTTCCGGCGTGATAATGTCGTGGGATATCTTTTTTTTTCCTTCTTCTTCTTCTTCTTCTTCTTCGGACTTTTATAATCGACATGGATACACCGGAGTTAATCGGAAACGATTTGATACAACCAGTTTGTCAGTCACCAAATCTCGTGGGAATTTTTATTTTTTCTTTCTAATTATATTTCCGAGTATTCAATTATTTGTTGTTGTTGTTTTTTTTTGTCCATCTCGAGGAAATGTATTTGTATTTTTGGTCTTTCGATTATGAAAGCTTGTTACTGGTCTTTATTGAAATATATTGTATAATATTTGTTCATTCGGTTTTGAGAATTCAATGAAATTGATTATATAACGATACTCGTGGAGATTGACAATGCAGTTCGAAATGATTACATTTTTCTCTGATAGTCTGTACGCAATTTTATTTTTCTATTTTACGATGCAAGATTAATAATGATTTTTTTCAATTTTTATTGATAAAACAATTAACGAAACAATTGTTCTCGTTTAATTTTTGTATTTATTCATTTGTTTGTTCACTTATCTATTAATTAATTAATTTACTTATTCATTCATGCATCTATTCATTCAATCATTCATTTATCTGTAAGATCGTTTCAATCAATCATTTATTTATAAAATTTGTGTATTCATTCGTTTAGTTTTTTAATAAAAATATTATAACGAATCCGACGACGAGATTATTCTCGCTCGACAATTAGTCATTCGGTTATTTGAATCGCGTAACCACAAAAGTGAGAGACCCGCGAGCGAGAATGTGCGATTCGCACGAAATGTGGAACGGATTCGCGACCATAACGCGCATTGTCGTTCGCCCGGGGACCCGGGCGAGCCATGGAAATCGGATTTTGCAATTTTCCCAACGCGCAAAAGCGTACCGACAATAAGAATAAGCATTCTCGCCACGAAGCGTCTGCATAGCTCCGCGATGCAATGCATTCGAAATTACCGAAAGACGTAATAATGAGAATTGTCAACGATTGTATAAAAAAAAAATTCTTGTAACTAAAGCATGTCTCGGAATAAAAACTACTTCTTGTAATTAAAACATTGAAAGGGCGTCCGAGGGAAGCGGAGAGACGGGTAATCACTTTCACGTCATATTATGTCATATCACATTCTTCCAGGGACGTGGAAGTGGTAGAAAAACTTTGGATCAACCAAAAGTATGTGGAAAAAAAAACTTTCAACTTAAAAGGAGAAAAAAAATGTATTTATTTATTTTTGAAATTGATAATTTCATTTTAACATTCTGTGTAGGAAATAATGAAGTTTCTATATACATTTAGAGTATATAGAAACTTCATTAATAGTAGAGAAAAAAAAATTAATATTAATTAAATATGAAGAAATTGATATCCAACCCGAAAAAAAATCAAGATATCGTTTTTTTTCATCAGAATAATTTATTTTTTATTCATTTGTGAAATAAACACTAAACAAAAACTCGTAACTAAAACATTAAAATAGGGATGGGGAGGGGGCCGGGGGGGGGGGTAATCACTCTGTCGAAGTTTCTGTTACGGGGTAAAGTGATCTCCCGTAGGTTGATTGAAATTTGAGAAGCACTTCGAAACTTAAGGTGCTTCTAGTGACACACGACCAGGCAAGCCTGACACACGTTTGTGTGTGTGTGTGTGTGTGTGTGTCACTCGATCGTCGAAGAAGCCAATTGATTAAAATCGTGAACTCGTGCGAGGGTGCTAAACCGTCGGAAGATAATAGATGCATCCAGACACGCTAGATCACACGTGGCACTGATTGGTATCATCGTGCGCGATGATACGAGTTATCACGACCGACACTCGTGCCACGAGCAAAATAATTAATTCGAGCAGAGGGGGCGCGGAGGGTCGCTAATATTCCTGGGTCACCGATTGCCCGTTGCAACTTTTATCATGACAGAGCTTTTTGGGGTTCTGGACATTGAAATTTGGCAAAAAGAAATGAATTTTTTCAATTGAAATAATAATGATAATTGTTGGAAATGAAAATAAAAATCATCTGTCTGATAGATACTGCGTCTGTGAGATACTTACGAAAGTTTGAATGATAGTTCATTTTTTTTTCTTTTCAAAAAACGCTTCGATCGATCAAAAATTGAACATCGGACATGCACACGAAAGATCTTACGATCGTTTTTACTCCGTTCGTTCGATGCCGCCATCTGGTGGCGCGCCACGGAACTCCCCGGCGTCGTCCGCACGACAAAATGGTTGACCGACCCGAAAAATCGAAGAATCCAGATAGCACAAAAATATGGTGCAACGCTGTTCGACAAAATTTTAACACGAATACTAACCAGTCTCGAGGCATTAATGATTGTGCCAGGTTAGTTTGGACGAGTTATATCTACATTGCGACAGTTAACGTTGGCCCAATGGGCCAATGTGTGTGACATTCGTCATTAACGGTACGAATCGAAATTACGAAATTTTCTTCTCGTTATCTCGTTGCAACACTCGTCGGGACGATTCATCGTGAACAAGTGCCACGTAACTCGACCAGGACAAACTGGTTCTCGACAACAAACGAATCGCTATCTGAATTGTTCATCGATGGTCAAACGTCTCAACGACTCGTACGACTCTCACTCGTTTCCATTAACCTCTCCGTGCTTCGTCGATTATCGACGAAATTCATTAACGATACGAAAATGCAACATTAATATATCACGAATTTTCACGTTCGATTTCGACGGTTCGACGACCGTGCAACCCAATGAAACTGGTTTTTTTCGGATAAATTCTGGTTCATAATCGTTTTGACGATTATGTGAATATTCTTATTTATTTATTTTTACTTTCTTGTGTGTTATTTTTTTTTTTTGGGATCTCGATGACAACCGCAGGGACTTTGTATTAATCATCGATAATCACGTGGACGTTGGGCATGACGATGACTCGGAGAATATGTTGGATAATGCGTGTGTGTGTGTGTGTGTGTGTGTGTGTGTGTGTGTGCGCGTTGTGTGTGCGTGTGTATATATGAGGTCGGTACGTAGGTACATCGTCGGAGATGAACCACGTGGTGAGGGTAGAAGTGAAAGTGAGGTGGACGATCATTGTTTAGGAAGCGTACAGGCTTGTTTTTAGCGGCTCCCAATGGGGCCCCTCGCAACACGCGAGTCTGCGATGGAATCTCGGACTTTGTTTTAAAATCATGATTAGAGCCATTTTTTTCAATTCCGATTTCAATTGTTCTGATATTTTTATTGTAAACAAAATACGAAGACAATTTTTTTTCCCTTTTCCAATGAATTGTAATTTTTCGAATGGTAAAATCGTCGGCGTTATTATTTTTGCATGGGTCTTTCACGGATATGTATAAATAGATATATGTGTGTATAAATTTATTTTGTCGATGCATTCGTATTTCTGTTCTTATATTTTTATTAATTCATCTCATTTTTATATAAAAACAATGTTTTTTTTTCATTATTCTATAATTTTTTCATATTTTTGTTTTTCACTGGGAAAACAAAAATGTTAGCTTCCGAAAAACAATTGTTCTTCATTTTAATTGCATAATTTGAAAGAAAAATTATCTCAATTTTCGTTTGTTTGTATTTTTGTTTTTCATTTTTATAAAAAAATTCGAAGAGAAAATTGAGTAAGATTTTTTTGTCTTTATATTTTTTTATACATCAACCGATATATTAAAAATTTGTTTCTTTGGTCGATAAAATAGTGTTCACGACGAACCCACGCACGATCAGTCGGTCGTATCTACGCCAGCCGGTCATCCGCTTTCACCAGATTTGGCATTGAGAATGAGAATCAACGATCGAGCGTCTCGATCCAATCCGTAGAGTGTTCAATCAACGCACGCGCGAACGTTTACACGGAAACCAAAGTAGCATCGACCCAAAGCCAAAACGATTTACCACGTTCGCACGATATTTGCGCGAATTCCGTGGTTTCGCGATCCCCCCTCTCCCCTTCTCCTTCGACCCCGCTCCTCGTTACCACTTTCTTGAATCGGTTTTCCCGGTCTTGTGCTGTAACAAAAGTGACACGGCCTTCACCGTTCATTCGCGCGTTAATTATGCAATAGCCTCTCTCGCGTGACATCACGCAGAGAAATTCCACGCTTCTAGAAAAAAAAAGTTTACAAAAAAAAATTCAAAAAAAGAAAATCTTTTTTTTTTCCACTCGCCAAGTAAAAAAATTGTCTATGTATAAACTATACATGAGATTGGGCATATGCCCAGTCTCATATGTGGCTTATGCGTATTTTTTTTTATTGTTACGAATTGCTTCGGTGAAATTATTTGAATTATATTCAAAGCTCTGACGTTTCCAACGATTTTTTTAGCTACGTTCTTTTAAGACTTTTCTTGGTTCAATGCTTGGTTCTCGAGCTCGAGCGAGTCCTACATTACCGACATTATTGGATAGCTAATATTGTTTTTCCATTTTTATCTATTTTAGAAATAATTTTATTTCATTATATTGATTATACTTTCTCTCATCAATTCATTAAGAATCGATGAAGCGAATCATAGATTTTTTACTTGGATAAAAAACCATTATTTTTATCATACTCGGGTGAAAAAAAACATAATTTCGCCGACTTGTGTCGTTACGACGAAATTTCCGTTTTTCCAAAAGTTTCGTTATACATATATGCATATTTTCTTTTTCACGGACAAAAAGCTAGCGATGCGTATTGACAGCTGCCAACACTTCGATCGTTCCAGTTGCAGTTGGATCTTGCAGACGGGATGCACCTGTCAAAATTGAAAAAAAAAAAAAAACGAAAAAGTAAATGGAAAAAAATGAAGACGAAAAATGAAGAATGAGAAGAAAAAAAAAGAATGGCGTGACGTCGCCTGAGGTTGGAGCTATCGTAATTCAGTGGAAGCTACGAAAACGAGCCTTTTCTATTCAAAAGAAAAAAAAACCATCTTTTAGGTACACGCTACTTAATTTTGTGTTTTTTTTTCAAATTCTTCTTTTTCTTTCTTATTTTACGTTTTTTTTTTGTCCGTCACAGCGATACGTTCGCCGCTTCACGATCATTCATCGTGCGGTACGGGTATACGTGTGGGGTCAACGACCGGGGACCCCGTGGCCGTGCGGCTCGGCCATAGATAGGAATTTGGTGCAGGTGAGTAGGCACTTCGGGGGCCCGACGATGATCCCGACTACCCGTCGTCGTGGCTTCTCTATCAGCGTGCCCGTGGCAACAGGGCCAACGGCGAGGGGGCCACGGGTCTTCATATGCTTCGCTCGTTCCGTTGTCATATTCCATCCCATCGGGGCAACGACTTTTCAAACACTTCGGAGATTCTTTATTTTATTCTCAGGACTTTCGTACCAACTGATATCACCATTGTAGAAATCTTTTATCTTTACGAGTGAGAATTTTCATTATCGCCCCCCCCCCGCTCTCATTCGTATTCGTGAAAAAAATAATTTGTGTGAGAAAACTCAATTATTTGTTGAAAATTTACGAATTGGAATTATTTTTCATTCGATTTTGTTATCATACATTGTTTTTTTCTGCGAAAGTTCAATTTTTGTCGTGAAATATGGAAATGTTATTATTATTATTATCATTATTATTATTATTATTATTATTATTATTATTATTATTATTAGCTAAGAATAAAATATTTTTCTGGTTGGAACATAATTACATACAAGCATTGATAGTGCAGCGGAAGGCGTATTGTCCATCTAAAAATCCTTGGATTGTAATTAACAATTATTACCTTCGAAAAAAAAATTATTCTCAATTATTTCACAGCTGCGTCTCTCAAAAATGAGCGTCGATCGTGAAACTCGAAAATAAAGTGAAAAAGAAAATAAATAGGAGATGAACAAAACAAACAAAAAAAAAACTACACCCGATAAAGATCAGTTGAGTTGCGTTATGTAGCCACCAGATGGCCGCCTGGGCAGCGCTCCTAGCGGCCGGAATCGATACTCTTGCCGCTGGGTGGCGCTACTGGCTGAATCCGTTGAAAAATATAATAAAAAATGAACATTCGTAAACCTTAAAAAATGCACGGTCGTTGATTTTTTTTCTCTCTCTCTTCTTCGCTCATTATCGCTCGGATATTACGATTCAGAATTCGGTGATGATTGATGAAAATCGATGGGTAATTTTTTTTTTAATTGTATCGACGCGTGAAAAAAAAAATCGAGTAAAATGAATTGGGGCACTCGAGCGAGAGGTAGTTGGTTTTGCGCGGGTTGCACAGCCGGTTGGGATTACCTACGCGCTTGGGAGGCACATTGGACACGTGCCAAGTTGGGTTGCACGTAAATATAAATACACTCACGTCGCTACGTATCACAAGACGCGCGTGCACGTATGCATCGTGTTCTATAACGTGCTCTCATGTATCTGTCGGTCTATCTCGACGGCGTCACACTTAAACATAACCGCAAAAATTTTTTTTTTTTTCAATAAAAATAATTTTTTTAATACGTATATATATATTTGTGTTTCGCTGGTTCAAATCGCACGTGCGTGTGCGTGCCACCGACACGCCGATAAAGATTATGAACCTTACAGATTCTTCGTAAAAATAATCTTAATATCTTAGAGTGTAATAATATATTGTATGCATAGTTAAGTATATGTGTATGCGAGAGTAGGCGGTTAATTTTGACTGAACTAAACGAGCCAGCAAAATTATTCGTAATTCTTACTCGCTTAAATCACAAATTACAGAGTGCTGATAATTTTATATAATATTTATGTTTTTTCTTTCAGATTTCTTTTCCCGACGGTTTTCGTTATAAAATCGCAGATACGGCATATATGATTTGAAAAACTTTCGAATGAATTTAGGCAATGCAGTGGATAAATTGGAAAATCGGAAAAAATATAAACATTTTTCTTTTAAGGTCTAGAATCATTTGGAAGGTGGGTAGCGAGTTCTTTTTTAGGCCAAGTAAGGACCACCGTGCTATATTATACATATTATGTATATTAAACTGTTTGGGGAGTGATTGACTGACTGACTAATTGGCAATTTAAGTCCATTCCCTTAAAATAATTCTCGATGAACAAATAAAATATCTCGATGAACGAATAATGAATCACGTGAAAAATGAATTTTTCACATGATGATTATTTTTTCAATCGAAATAATTCTCTGGCCGAATAAAGTGCCGGACGTGATTTGATTGTGATCTAAATTTGGATACGCGTATACACTCACGTACGAATTATCGGGTGTGAATGAGTGGGCAGCCGTTGGCGTAACGAGATCGATTATTATTACGTCAGTCGAATGCGCTAATGTGCAGCTTGGTCAGCAAACATCAGGAACGTCTACGATTTAACTTTTTTCTTTTTTTTTCATCATGTTTTCTGAAATAAGCGTCTTTCATGAATCGATGTGACGTCGACGATATCGAGATAAAAACTGACTTGAGCCATTAAAATTGATAAATAACTCGTTTTAAATCGAATCAAATTTTAAAAGTATTCTATAGAAAAAAATAATTGTACAAAAAAAAAATAATAGTTATATACATTATTCAAAATCGAACGTATCAAGCATGTTGTTAATTTCGAAATCACAAAGTTAAAATGAATTTGAATTAATTGGTAATAGTTGTTATTATTATTATTATTATTATTATTATTATTATTTCTTATCTAATCACGTTGTGGTCCAGATTATCCTTCCGTTCTTTTTCGCGACTGCAATATTTTCGTGAAATTCGGTCAAGCACAAATCTCACATCGGAGATTAAACAAAACCGATATGTGTGTGTGTGTGTGTGTGTGTGTGTATCTTTTTTTTCTTCCTTTTTTTCTTTTCGTGCGTGGGTCTGTGTCCGTTATAATCAGTCGTTCAACGCGTTACGAGTTAATAATCACAATCTTCATAGATGAAGTAATACACCGGCGCTGACACCGGCGTACCGCACGTCGTAGGTCAGTGACGTGAAATTGCGAAAGCATCGACTGCTTCTGTACTACAGTGCTCTCGTCCCCAGTTGCCAGTTCGTTCGGTCATACACACACACACACACACACACATACACATACAAATTCTTCGACACTACGCTCTTCAATGATGTCACTTTCCGATTCCCAGGTAAATAGATAAATATATAGTCGATACATAAACTACCCAAATAAAAAAATATTATATCGTTTATAGATAAACTTTATATATAGAACTGGGCATATATAGTGTATGGATTATATATTTGTTATTAACTCAAGTTCGATGAATTTTTTCGATTGACAGTAAAATCAATTAATGACGTATTTTCGCAAGATATCAAAATTACAAATTGAAAGATAACAAAACGATAACTGCGAGTACGACCTGAGGTTTTCGTTCCGTTATATTATCGTAAAGCTTAGTAAGATGAATTTAATGAATGTTAAAATGACTAATCCGAATTTGTTTTTTTTTTTTCACATATTTGAAAAATAATTTTTGAAAATGAATATCCGGTGTGCGATATTCTCGTCTCGCGGTCATCTCGTCGTTCGACATTTGTTCGTGCCCTTGCACGATTCGCCGCGAGCAATGTTACGTTACATAACAAACGCAACACGCACGGTTTTACGGTGCGACATGTGGCGCACGTGGAAAGTTCGAGTATCGCTCGGAAACGTGGGCCGCGTCGGTTTATCGCGATTTCTCACATTGGACTCGATGCCGAGAGCAATGTCACGGTCGTGGACGTCGCGGCAAACAGGTGGATGATCCATTCGCAATTATCACACTCGACGATAATCAATTTTTCATTTAACTGAAATGATAATTCATATTGGCGAAAAATTTGTTTGAATTTAAATTTAAAAAAAAAAGATAACATTTTATTTAATTGGAATTTCGAAAAGACAAAAATGCAATTCAACTTCAATTATCGTGAGAAAAAAAACTAGAAAAATTTTATTCAACTTCGATTTTCGAAAAATAAAATAGATTAATTCAATTTATTTCGAATTTTCGAACAAAAAAAGAATATTGAAATTTTATTCAATTTAAATTTTCGAAATCAAGAATAGAAAAACATGATTCAATTTCAATGTTTAACGAAAATGAGAATGGAAAAATTAAATTGAATTTTAATTTCTGAAAAAAAAAAATTGAACAGAAATATGAAATGTGTTTTAATTAATCGAAATTGTTGCTTCGAGTTTCTCGAACGTGTGTCCGCTGCACACGTGCTGCAGTTTCGTGGCCCGCAAGGACGTCCGAACGTCTTTCATCGTCTCGGGGCCTCGATGAGTCTTCTCGCGTTGAATTTTTGTCGTTGCTTCTGTCACCTCGACACGAACCTCCGAGACGAGGCTTGATTGACGAGAGTTTTCGTTTTTAGATGTCTAACATTAGTTTGCGATCCCCCAACCACCGGTTCAACATTCACCCACACACACACACAGAATTACTACGCGATGCACACAAGACGAAGCACAAACATTTTTTTTTACATTGCTCATCGTTATTTGTGTTATATGAACATTTTTCGTGCCAACAAAAAAAATGATAAAATTTGTTGTAACAAAAAAAGTTGTGATATTAACCCTTTGGGTAAATCTTACAGCATTCACATGCTTCATATGGCTGTAAAAAAATTTGAAATGATTACTGAGTATAGTTATTTTATAAGAATAAAATCGTTTTTAAATTTCGATCGATCGTGTCTCGAAAAAAACAAAATTCAACTTTTTAGGTGACCAAGTCCCCTTAATTTCTAGATATCTATAGGACCTTGAACTTTCGTTATAATTTTTCTGTAAACCTCAAGTTAAGCGTTTTGGTACCTCATTTTTTGAAAATTCAAAGTACAGAATTTTAATACTGAATAAAGAAGTATTTAATATTTTAATAAAGAAGGGAAGGGGGTGAAGTCTCTCTCTATTTTCGCACATTTTTTCGACAAAATATTTTTGTATTACACATAACCAGAAAAATGCAATTTCATTGAGTTGTAAATTTTTTTTCATTGAAATCGAAAAAAAAAAATTGTATCGAAGCTGTGTTGCATCGTAGAAGCTGTGGTCACGTTATTACACGGTGCAACGTGCTCGAAGCAGGTGCGCACTGTACATAATGTAGTGGGTGAGTAGGTGAGTCGGGCACTATTACTACGGTTGTTGCGCAACTTTAAGTACAACGGATAAATGCACTTGTTCCGAAGAGAGTTACGCTTCGACGATGAGAGTTACATTTGCCGCGCGCTTTCACGTCTTCGGTTACGCATTGTGCATTACGTTGCCGAGGTGCCCGCCACAACGTGCATCCACGACCGGCGCTAGACAGCCAGCGCGACCCCGCGGTGCTGCCACCGTGCGGCCGTTGCGCGCACTTTTCGAATCTATGATTGCTCCGTGAAAAACCTTTAAAAAAATGTATAACGAAATTTATGATTAGCTTGCTCCGAAATATAATTAGGAATTAAAATGCCTTATCAATTTTTTCTTATTGTATGGGCTTTTCCACGCTGGAATAATTTAATTCAATTAATTTAACTTTTTCGATGTTATTTGTCGCTTGGCGAATGAAATAATATTTGTCACGAAATTTATGGTAATTTTGTTTTCGAATAAAATGAGGAACGATTGTGTCATTCTTTTTTGTTCAATCGTATGGGCTTTTCACGCTTGAATAATTTTTTTTTTTTTTTTTTTCATCGGGACATCAAAGTCCCGATGAAAAAAAACATCCACCGTCAAAAAACTTCCTCCACGAGAAGAAGCGAAATTCGAAACAATAATTTTTAATCGAACGCTGACTCGCCATGTGCAAGTGAGACGAATTGCGCGATGCTCTTGCCACTCTCGTCTCGCACGATTGTGAGACACACAGAAGCCCGGGAAACAATTGCACGCGGGCGTGACGTTCGTTATGCGATCCCGGAGGATTTGAATGATGAAAAAAAAAAAAAAAAAAAAAAAAAAAATGTACAGTTCCACTTTTCCATCGTCTGACAAAGCTTTGCCGAGGCTTGCGAAGCTTCGCGAGCACCAAGTGGGAGTCCGGTGTGCGTTAACCGACTTACGGATTGCCGATTGGCACATGGCAACGCTATTGTGATCACGACGACCGGGCGCGCAGGATGTGAAAATGGAAAACGCGCGTAGGAAAACGAGGCGCGGTGATGAAGAACAAAAAACGAAAAAAAAGAAACGAAAAAAAAAAAATAATAATAATAATAATAAGTAAAGAGGAAGAAGACGAAGAAGAGACTCTTGAAAAGACGGACGAGAGAGAGAGAGAGAGAGAGAGAGAGAGAGAGAGAGAGAGAGAGAGAGAGAGAGATGGAAGATGAGGGAAAAAAATGTGTCTGAGTGCTCGCGCACGATCCGATCGTGGGCCACCGGAGTGCGTGACTCGCGAGCTCGTCAAACCGTAGGCGTACACTCGCTTGTCTCTCTGCTTCGCCCTCGTGATTGCTTCTCTCATTTGAATATTTCAATTTCGACGGAGGCGATTGCCGACTCGATTCGCGACTTTTCGAATGGAAAAGAAAGAAAAGAAAAAGGGAAAAAAAAGAAAAACAGTTTCGACGACGACGGGGAGGGTATATTCGTCGCAGCGACGCCGACACATCACACAGTCTGCGGTTTTCGAACAAATGGTTCAAACAAAACATCAAACCCGAAATTTAACGAAGCAGAGAACGAAAATAATATATTTTTTTTTTGATTGTTCATTTTTTTTGTTTGGGTTTTGCGACTTCGGTAATATTGTAGAATAGTTCGAATAGTTTTGAATACACTCGTGAGACGTATGACGAACATCACGAAAATTAATTTCGCACAGAACTCTGTCCAGCGATTTTTTATAAACGATCTGGTGAATTATTTAATGATTGTTTCCTTCAATTTCTTTTTTATTTAATTTATAATTTCTTAATTTTTGGTTTCGATGGAAAAAATATATTATTATTTACAATTTATTGGGCAATCACGTCGATAATACGATCGCAAGAATATCTATGAATTATTGAGTGAAGTAAGTTTTGGGCGTAATGCACAAACGAACGCATGAACCATTTAATTAAGCGTTCGTATTGTGAATTACCGTTCGTCGCGAGTGCACGGAGATGGTCGACGTTCAAAAGTGCATCGACCCTCCCGAGGGACGACGCGGGGGAAGGGCAGAGTCGGGGATGGTAAAAAAAAATAAGGAGAAAAAGTTAAAAGGTGAGAAAAAAGGGCATCGAGAAATATGAGAAGGAACTTTTTACGGTTGAGTAACGGGACCAATCAGTTACCACTACATCACACGAGTATACACACACGTATATATATATTCGGATTCTAAATCCTACTGAGCAATCTCAGTAGGATTGACTGAGTAATTTCAGTCGATAAAATACATTTTTCATGATTTTCTATATTTTCAATAACCAATTGAAAATATTCGACGGTAGTGTTTCGGAAATTTCAAATTCCTTCAACTCATATTAATGTTTCATCCGTTATCCCAATATTCGAATAAATAAATAAATAAATAAATAAATAAATAAATATATAAATTCCATCCATTAAGGTCCTAAACGTCCAACACATCTGAACGGCTACGTCCATTCATAGTTGAACGCGATTATCATCGAACGCGACGATCGGTCTTGCAGTACAAAAGTCGTGCATAACCCTAAAAAGTTACGTCGACTAATTACCGCAGCCACCAAAGCCGCGCTGCGGTAAGACACGAAAGCTTCGTCGACCAGCGGCGGGCGGGGGCATCCATTTTGGTTTTCAATAATAATCGTTCGCTTCAATGTCCATCTCGCTCGAATCGAACATGAACAAGTATAACCATTAAGCGAGCGCACATAATTTTGTATCTGCATTTTCATACGTGTGCTTCGTGTTCCCATAGACATATATATATGTATGTGTGTGTGTGTGTTTTAAACACGCGTCTATGTGAATAGAATATTGCAGGTTATCCACATGGAGAGACGCACGAGAGTAGCTGCCGGCCTTGATCCTTGGCGCTGCAGTCGCCCACAGACTCCGCACACATAAATATATAGATATGCTGTATTATATATCTATATTATACATATACTCAATATACACATATATATATATTTATATATGTATATAAATATATATTTTACCCACAAGTACCACGCACGGGCTAGCCACACTCGACTCGTTGCCGGTTCTCGTACTTTCACTAATGTGTATAACATATCTACCATTCGATGTAACCCACCGTTGGCCTGACTCATACTCACACAATCCCACACACACACACACTCACACACACACATATCGTGGCTTACATATTATATATATATATATATATATATATATATATATATATATATATATATATTTATATATATGTAAATATATGTGTGTGTGTGTGTGTGTGTGTGTGTGTGTATATATATATATATAATATTATATACACATCCACCGGCACATCGTTGACTATTTTCCATATACTTCCCCACATTCGTGTAACACATCGGCCCTCGAGCCTTGCGTACACGCTTAACTAAACCTAACTCGCTTTAGAAAATTGTGGTTCTCAATCGAATTTTCGTTTAAACATTTTTCCATCACTCCCTTTTTATCTCTCTCGCTCTCCCTTTCCTTCCCTCTCTCTATCTCTCTTTCTTTCCTTCGAATAAATTTGTTTATCCGTATCTCGCGAAAACGTTGTTAAACATAAAGTATCAAAGTTCGAAAGAATAAATTTAGAGCGAAAGTTCGAAGATTAAATAACATTTCAATTTCCCAATCAAATTGTCAGACTTTTTCTATAAATTTCTTCGTGTAAATAGCTCATTGACTCGACTGAAAACTAATTTAACACGACTTTCGAGACTGCAGATCCCCGATTAGTTTTTCCGGATATCATCTCGTCCATTGATGGTCACTGTTCTCATGGTTCCGGGATTTTTCTTCATTTCCGTTTGGCCAACGCGAATGAAAATAGCGAGTGGGAGCGAGACGGCGAGCCCGGGACATCCCCGACGCCATTTTGGCCGTCTTTCCACCGAACCACCGGACGAATTTCTTAAACTACTCAACGTGAAAGAAGTTTCACTTTTGGAAAAAATAAAACGAAATTGAACGTCGATGGCAAGGCCGAGAGAATTTGATAATTTTTCTACTTGCCTCGAATGTCGATTCGATTACTCGAAGACACACACAAACACACACACAGACAAGTGAGTTATTATGCATGTTCGGTGACTTTGCCGGAGCCGGTTTGACGTGCGCAGCCTTCGAAAGTTGAGAACCTCCATTTCATTTGTAGGTTACACGCGCAGCGAGCCGAGTTTCACTTTTTCGACGTTCGACGCTGTAACGTTGTGTGTGTGTGAGAGAGAGAGAGAGAGAGAGAGAGAGAGAGAGAGAGAGAGAGAGAGAGAGATATAGGGCCAGAGAGCGAGAGAGAGAGAGAGAGAAAGAGAAAGAGAGAGAGAGAGAGAGAGAGAGAGAGAGAGAGAGAGAGAGAGAGAGAGAGAGAGAGAGAGAGAGAGGAGTATCGTGGGGCACAGACCGAACGAGTATTATATGGGATGCAGAGGTAACAGCACTTCGGCAAGCAGTCCTGACTAGCCAACCGACTCGTCTTAGGTTTGCCCTCGGCCCCGGAGCTTTGAGACTCGACCAACCTACAACCAAGCCCCCCCCCCCCCACCCTCATCTCCGCGTCCCTTTCCACTCAAACTCATTTATCTCACAAAATCACGAACCAACCGCAAAAAAAAAATAAATATAAATGAATGAATTAATAAATAAATCTAATGAGTCTTTCATATCCACCCGACATTATATCTTTGTTTCCATAATTTACAAACATTCATTTCGGCTACACTAAATATATATATATATACATATTTAAACGAATATATATATATATATATATATATATATATATTTATACGAATTACGTGCCCTGCGCGGAGTAAAAGGGTTTTTAGCTGGCGCTAGAATGATCTGTCGATCAGAGTGTGCTGCTTGTCACGCGAATAACGTGGTCAAAGCCACAAGTCAAGCAGCTCCCTCCAGGAGCGAAAGAAGGATGGAGAGCGAAGGCTCGTGTGGACCTGAGAAGAAAGAAAAACAAAATGAATCCGAGTAAAAGTCGTAAATCAGTTGCTGGGCTGTGACCGGACTGGTTACTCGCCTCGTTGTACTCGTGTATCGGTAGAGCGGGGGGGGGGGGGGGTCCGAGGCTTGCATTACGTCGAACGTTAGTCAACTCGTTGGACGCGTTGTCATAAGACTCGTGACACGTGGAACGGTAGCAACTATCATCATATCGAACGGATCATCGCACCCGAGCACCAACTAATGATCCCTGATCGATAATCACAATGATCCATCGTCAAAATTATTATTATCATCTTTTTTTTTTTCTAAATTTCCAACCATTTTTTTTCCCACGCTGCATGAAAATTTTGAGAGAACACAAAATTTCAATCGACCCATCGTCACTTTTATCAATGTTGCTATGTGGTTTCATTTTTATTTTTTTATTGTGAATTTGAAGAAAGACAAAAAAAAGAAAAAACATTGTTATAAGAATTTTGACAAACGTGTTTCGATAAATTCATTAAAATTTAATCGGTCATTATCGCGAGAAGTGTGAGGCCATGTTGTCTTTATTTTCATTCCTATTTTTTGTTTATCGTAAATTTGAAGAAGGACGAAAAAAAAGAAATAATCCGTTTCAAAAATTAAAAAAAATTCATTAAAAATTAAATCCGCCATTTGATTGGATGATTTCGAAGCCACTTTGCGTTCGGTTATTGTCGCACATTCGAGTATAAGGTTCGACAATATTTTTTACAATTTTTTCAACGCTTCAATTCAACGCAGGATCACATTGGCAAGGACATTGATAAATTTGCCCAGTAGTAAAATCCGCGTGTGGTCAGACGTGCGAGAGACATCCACGGAAAATCGCACAATTCGGAGATTCGATTGGAAAAATCGTTCGACTAACAATTAACCCCTTCGTTTTTCGTCTGACATCTCAACGAGCTGCGTGTAATTTCAAAATCTTATCGTCACGAATTACGGCTAAGGAAAGAAAAATGATCGTGTGAATTTTAACAGAGTCTATCGCTCATGGGGCTTTTTTCATTATTCTGCTATAACTATAGTATATAATTTTTATATATGTATATATTACATTCGCGGCGTTGGAATTTACATTTCCACACGGTCATATGTGCGCGAATGTGCGATGATTTGAAAAACTGCGCGTGGCGCAAAAGTTCGTGAACGACGGTGATATTGTGTCGGGTGAAACCTCGACGTGGCGTGTGGCATGTACGAGGTTGGAATAACCGAAGAGTCAGAACTTTCGTATTTGAAAGACGGGACCCGGTGGTGCGAGTCGGTCTTTCAATGACCAATTCGGTTTCATCGATTCACGTCAGACCCCCCCCCCCTACGGGACACCCACTAACATCGAGACACAAGAGTTTTATTTCCAAGTAGAAAAAAAAATCACAGTCAATCGATGAAAACCCAATTTATTTCGTTGTCAATAATATTCAATCTAATGCCAAATAATACTGGAAAAAATTATACTAACTCGGAGCATGAAAAAAATATGGTAGCAATTAGAAAATAATTATTCGAATATATTAAAAAATGTATTATTTATTTATTTCATAAAAAATAATATTCAATCAAATGCCAAATAATAATGGACGAAAAATTATCCTAACTCGATTTAAATATATCAAATTTGATTTATTATTATTCTCACCATTATGAAAACTAAACAAAAACATCAATCAGATTAAATCGATGAAATAATATTCAATCAAATGCTAAATAATACTGAAATTAAAAATGACGTTCACTAAAAACGTTAAAAATAAGAAATTAGCATCAATTAGAAAATAATAATGTGAATATATTAAATAATTTATTTTTATCCTGACTATTATTACAACGAAATTGATTGTAATTCGATGATAAAAATTAGAGGAAGATAAACAACGAAAAAAAAAAACAAACTTCAGCCGACGCGAAGCTCACGGTGTACGATTTAACGATTTTACAGTACGGCGGACACCATGAATCGGCAAACTCTTCCTTCTCGCGGTTGGCCGATCAAAGTCCGCCGTAACCACTTACCGAGACTGTCGGTTGGAAACCACGCTGAAAGTGAATCTGCGCTCACGACGCCGAGAACCAGACATTCTACATGTACATGTACACACATATATATAATATATATATATATGTACACACATATATATAATATAACCACGATCGGTATTATATAGCATTGCGTGTCAGTGTGACGGGTCGCGACGCACGTATCGAGACCCACTGGCACAGATAATATGGTTATAACCATCCGATCGATTCGCGATCCGAGCTACGTTGCAAGGTGGTCAGATTGGATCCGTTGCTACCTCAATCAACCTATGAGATAACTCATTAACACACATTTTCCCGCTCAGATTTATTGCACGTGTGATCGATTAATTTTTTCAACCACGTGGAATAATAATAATAATAATAATAATAATAATGACACTAATGATGATTATAATAATAATAATAATAATAATAATAATAATAATAATAATAATAATAATAATAATAATAATAATAGAATTTGACGAACATTCAACTGAACAATCGATTTGTTACAAAAACACATTTGTGTTTAAAAAAATTAATTTCCCCCAATGATTCTAGCAACAATCATCTGTCAATCTATTGAAAAAAAAAATAACAATTATTCCAGAAAATGAGAAAACTAAAAGAATGGATATTCGGAAAATTGAAAGAAATTAACAGAGCGGCGATCGAAGAATGAAAAATTTTGATCGACACTGTCTGATAATTGCCGAAAACCGTACGAGGCGAAGATTCGTGAATCCCGGTTTGGCGACTAAAAGAAAAAATCTAATCATGACGATTTTTTCGTTTTTTTTTCGGCTATTTAAACGGTAAAATTTCGGGTGTCCGGGTCGCGGGCATGGACGTTCGTTGCTACGCTCGTTCGAACGGCGAGAGCCGGTTTGTTTTTTTTTTTTTTTTTTTTTTTTCGGAAAGCGACAGACACGTTCGGGGGACCAGCGAGAAATTCGTGAGCCCGTGCGCGCGTGTATACCCGCACGTTTTGGCGGCCGCTAATCGAGGGAGAAAGTTGTCCGTGCCTCGGTTTACTCCGTGCCGCCTCCTGGTTGCTCGCACGACGCGGCCACATGTGGCTGTGCAACACACGTATCTACTACTCGCCACGTTCGCTCGATCGCTCGCTCGCCCGATGAACAACTCTTCCACGCATTAAGGACTCGTACCCGAGGTCGTCTTATTCGACTATGTACTTGTATATATGTATATGAGACTCCGCAGAGTTTTCCCTTTCAAATTCGAGAAACGTGACCGCTGTTTCGCCTCGTCCATCGCCAAACAAGTACGACCAGGACGTATCTACTTGTGCTACCTACTGTAAATCATGACCAATTCGTTATGGTTAGGAAAAAACTAAATATAATATATATATATATATATAAAGGTGGTCCTTTTATGTTTTTTTTTTGTTTTTTGTTTTTTTTTAATGTTATTTTGGCCCTCCCGGACGATAATATCGTTCGCAATACATTTTTTGAACATATTCTCAATGTTTGAGGATCCTGTCTCAATGCTCAAACTTTTTTCATATTTCAGAATCTTTTTATTATATAATCAATCGCTTATTCAATATTATTATTATTATTATTATTATTATTATTTGTATAATTTAAATTATTAAGCAAATTAACAATTATATATTGTGAATAATAGATAAGTAAATAACAAATTAATCGAACAGCATATCAACATTGTAATACACGTACAATTATTATACTTATTTTTCAATAGATTTCGTATGATAAATGTATACACGTATCATTTATTTACCATCTCATTTCATATTATTATTATTATTTTGCATAATTCGTTTCCCAATATACACATGTACACACATCAATCATTATTAATTGTTCAACACGTGTGTCCAGTACGTATAATCGATAAACACGGATGGTGATTGATATGATGGAAACTAATAGAAAATACTTGTGAAAATAAAAATGAGGAAAAAAAAAACAAAAAATAATTACGATCGATCATGATGCAATAATTGTGATTGTTACGCTTCCGCCATAATTACGAATAATCCGAACGAATAATTGTTTTTACAATGCATTAATAATGTTCCGAATTCGTTACGATCCACGATAATTCCCGTCACAAGATTATTTCGATAATATAATTTCGTGCGACGAAAGCAAGGTGTCATCGTAGCCGCAATGACGATTATCAATTCGTTCGTTATCATACCGGTCATCGAGCACCTTCGGGCTACTCGACCGAGAACGATAATTGCGGTCGATGTAACCGCCAATCGCATAATAACGCACAAGACGAACAAAAAAAAATAAAAAGAAAAAATCTGTGACTTATGAATTTAAAAAAAAAAATCTCGATCGAAAAATCGAAATTCAAAGATTTTTTCTTTATTTCGATTAATTGATTGATTGTTTATTTTTCCCATTGATGAAGAATCTTCGATATTTCGTTTGTGAACCAACGATCGTGGATCGTCGGACGCGGTGCGTTCGATGATTGATTGATTGATGTGCATAAATCGCGAAGGAGGTCGATAAGACAATGTTAATGAAGGAAGTCAACGATGGAGGATACATTGTTCGTATTGTGGGTCGGGTTAGTCGATCGCGAACTCCATCGATGAATCGTGATCTCAGGTCGAGACTTCGACGAACCGTTATTGCACACGCTAAACAGATGTTGTCGGAGGTTCCATGAAATGAAGAAAAAAAAACGAAGTCCCTTATTTTATTTATTTTATTTATTTTATTTATTTTATTTATTTTATTTATTTTATTTATTTTATTTATTTTATTTATTTTATTTATTTTATTTATTTTATTTATTTTATTTATTTTATTTATTTTATTTATTTTATTTATTTTATTTATTTTATTTATTTTATTTATTTTATTTATTTTATTTATTTTATTTATTTTATTTATTTTATTTATTTTATTTATTTTATTTATTTTATTTATTTTATTTATTTTATTTATTTTATTTTATTTTTAAATATTCGATAGCTCAATAATATACTACATAATAATGATTCGCACTTGTCCCACTTTTTTTGTTATAATACAACAATTTTCGTAAATTTCATAAATTCACCATTCGAATGAATGAGTGAAAAAAAAAAAACAACTTTACCATTAGATTATCCCAACTCCAACCACCTCCAAAATCAACTATCGCACGCGACCGAAGTTTGACCCACTTTCAACCGTGTCTGCAAAAAAAAAAAACACAACCGCAAACAGACCCAAAGCAGAACGAAAATTGTTCAACAATGAAACAAACAAAAAGCAGAATAAAAAGCAATGGCTGAGCGAACGAAAAAAAACCCAAAAAAAAAAAAAACAACAACCAGCGAGTAGGTGAGGCGTTAGTTTGTGAATTGATAATAATCACGACGATGGAAAGGAAGCACGTGGGGCCCGTCAGGCCCCGGAATGGGGGAGACCGTGTAACAGCGATATACCGGTCGTCCGCGCATCGACCGCCGCGCAAACCGGTTACCTGTGAATTTTTTTTTTTTTCGTCTTTTCCTTCTTTCCTTTTTGTTTCATTTTTTTTTCATGTTTTTCTTTTCGCGTCTCTGGCTCTCGCGGCTTACCGCGACGCGCATTACGCTCGAAGTCGAGGCGAGAGAGTGAGAGTCGTCGTTAGGGGGGCAGGGGGCAGGGGCCAGGGGCCCAAGGGGGGGGGGGGGCGAGATAGTTTCGCTCTCGCGTCGGAGAACCCGCATCCGTCCGTGCGATGCGGTTAGTAGGTTAGCCACTTTTCCTTTTTGCCCGACGATGTTATCCAATTCCGTGCGCTTGCGCGCGAGCGAGCGCTCCCACACGGCGTAACGGAGCAAAAGCGAGTGTGTCCCCTCGCCCCCCTCCCCCGACCCCGACGGTGGAGCTCTCGCGAGCGCATGCGCGCGTGCGCGCGGTGCGATCGGTAACAACACCGAAGAGTTACCGATTTGACACTCTCGGCGACGTTGACCGAGTCCGGAGAAAATTGTTGCGCGTGCGGTTGTGCGCACGCGCAACACTTACGAGACCGGCGCGCGCGCCTGCGCACGCTCGTTGACTCGGGCGTGTCGATCGTCGGAGAAACAAAATAATACAAATAATGCAACAAAAAAATAAAAATTACGAAAGGCTTGTAATAACGAAATGAGCCTGACCCTGGCAATCGGTTTTGCTGCTGCGCCGAGCTGCGCATGCGCGAAGAGTATCGTATGTTGTGTTATTTTTGTTTGTCGAAAAAAAAGAGAAAAACAATTTTTTTTGCTTTTTGGGGTTTTGAGGTTTTGCTTTTAGGAGATTTTTAAATGTATCTATTTTTATTTGTTCACAGATTTATGGATGAACTTTTTGGGTGACGAAAGAATTTCGAAAATTTGTTTTTTCATTTTTTTTAGGAAATTATGATTTTAGAAAGATTCGACTGTTTTTGAATTATGAGGAATGATTATTATTAGACGCCTGATGATGGTTCAGTTACGGTTGAAAATTATCTCGTTTACGATTGTGAATGTTGATGTTATAGAGTAACTTGTAACCCTACCCCCTGCCCCCCCCCCTTTAACTACTATTGCCGTCTTCCTCTCTCGTCTCTCACTTGAGACGTATCCCTTTCACCCGGGCTAAGATCTAAATCATCCAAGCCTCGAACCCGCGAATGAGATACGGTCGGTCGATTGGGGCGAAAAAAAAAAAAAAAAAAAAAAAAAAGTTTTACTCGTACCGCGAATAAATTCACAATTTACAACTCAGATTCTATCGCATAACTGTGGAATCGTGTCGGTGTGAAATTTTCACGGGACATCGATCGGGATATTCGAATTTTGTAATCACGCGAGATCGCCGGTTGAGATTCGATGAAACTGCTCGTGATTCGATCGGTCATTGTCGTTGACAGAAATGAAAAAAAAATACAACTTTTATTTTTTTATTTTTTTTCATTTTTTTTCGAATGTCCTGCTGTCGAAATCTACGAGGATCCTTATGGGAATGGAATGCCATGCATTTTTTGAGGCATCCAACGAGGTTCGAATTCGTAAAGGATTATATGGGCACTTCTGTGTTCGAGCTTTTCTCACAAAATCTAAAAACAATTTCGTCGTGGAAAAAATTTCGTAACGTGATTCTTTTGTTTTTCTCGACGATTTAGATTGCACGTTGATGTCCCAATTGATTAGTAAGCATTATTGTTTGCGATGGAGAACGAACAATTAAAATGTTGACAATGAGCAAAATATTATTCATTCTTTTTATTTCATTTTTTCTATGTCCCAAATTCAGTGTTGATTGTCGAAACTTTTTCCATAATAATTAAATGATAAATCCAACAAAACCCGAAACGTTGGTCTCGTTTGATAATTATTTAATTGAACGAGCCAATAAATTTGATTCAAAAAAATTGTCCCACTCTCGAAATGAAAAACGAGAAATTGTTGTCTTGTCACGGTCGTAAAAGCGATTTCGTGTTTCATCGTAGTCGAACGTTTTAATCTCCAGGTGGGCCTGCGCGAAGGGCCGGAAGTGGTGCGCCGTGTACCAGCTATTGCTTTCCAAATACTTTCCATTTTGAGTTCCTACGTACAACCAGATTTCTCGACCGGCTCGCACTGGTATTTTTTTTTTTTTTTTTTTCATTCCCACTCTTAACATCCGAAACGCAAGATCAACGATAACTATATGACGAATTTTCGTTGAAACAAGAAAAATTTGAAAAACAAGAAAAAGGATTTATTTGAAAAATATTTTTATTAATTTTAATTTACTCAAAAAATGTACTCGTCATGATAATGAATTCACAATCTACAGCTTAGATTCTATCTAACTCATATTCCACGAAATCTCGTTGCAATAATAGAAAATAAAAATATATATTTATATCGTCAACGAAATAAATAATTTTAAAAAATGCAATCATTATTATTTTTCATTGAGAATTCCGATTTTATTGATAGACGCTCAATCCACGTGTCAAGTCCCTACGGTGCAAAATCTCAAAACAACATGACAATTCCATAAAAATTCCCTAAATTCTTTCATATTTAACATTATTTATCTTCCAATTCGTACTTTTACTTTTTTTATTTTACTTGTTTACTTATCTATTTTTTTTCCCCGATCGGTTGAAAACGAAAACCACGTTTCAGGACTCGAAGTCTCGTGCACGTGTCGCGCCGATTCCCGAGAAATGAGCGGGCCAAGAGGCAAAGTATGTGTGTGTGTGCGTGTTTGTGTTTGTTCGACGGTTGTTGCTCTTACTGTTGGTTGTATATGTGTTAAAAAATGTGAGTGCACGTGGTGTGTGTTGAGGGGGGGGGGGGAGGAGGTTATGCCCGGCAAAGGCAATCTCACAGCGTGGCTTCGGTTGGGCGCAGAGTCGTTGCCGGTTTTCCGACCGAACCGAGCTTGATGGCTGGCTGGCTCGGCTCGGCTCACGATCCGTGACGATTCGTGACTCAGGATCTAGGCCGATTGTATAATCCCGCAAACGTTTCACTAAAATCGTTAAATAACAGCCCAACTCTCCGGAGGGACGGGGGAGGGGGGCGGGAGAGGATCAAACTCTCGGTTTTTTTTGCATTTCTTCGTTGGATCGACGAAAAATCCTATTCACCATCGCAACGACTCCGATGCACATATTTATTCGTTTACTTATTCGTTCCCATTTTTTTCTAGGATTTCGTAGGTACATACCTCCAAATAAAAAACCCAAAACCCTTGTACGATAGCGTGTCAAAATTTTCATCTTCATTTCAACATATTGCAACATCACTTTTAGGATAAAGGAGATTGAAAGTGAGATAAAGGACCAATTGCTATTTTCTAAACACGAAAATTATTTTTCAATAAAAATAAATGTCAGACGTTTCGAGTTGAATTTAAAAAAAATAAAATAAAATTAGAGAAACAGAATTTTCAAAAATTGCTGCCAAAGGATGTCATTCAATGTTTATGGAAAATAGAAAAATACATATGTAGACATTTTCACTTATCAAATATTCATTTAGTCGACCGATTATTCAATGCATAAAATTTCATTTAATTCACTTTCAATTTGGAAGTTGAAAGAAAATATTTTCGATAAGAATTTACGAATTATTATTATTATTATTATTATTATTATTAACGATATTCTAATCGTTGTTCAAATAATTCGAAACGTCGAGGATTAATAATGAGCCTAATGGCAATGTTACATCTGTATACCTCAATATATATATATATATATATATATATATATATATATATATATATATATATATATATATATATATATATATATATATTGTGTGTGTGTGTGCGTGCGCGAGCGATTGTGAATTACGATCGCTAATTATTTCACGACACGAGAGATATGGAAATTAATTGAGCGTGTAGCTAGATTAGAGGAACGGTTGTGAATCGCCATCGGTAATGATCATTTTTTTCAATTATCCGTAGCTCACGAACGACCGGTCCGCGGTCCGATACGAATCGACGACGGCGGTGAAGGGCGGCTGCGCAGAAGGCTCGGTACGTCGCACGGAGGGGCCAGAGGGGGGGGGGAGGCGAAGGCAAGAAAGCGTGGAAAAAGCGTGAAAATGCTACGCGTCGCGCATGGGGACAAAACCAAAAAAATAATGGCGATGCATCGGGGGTCTCGTGTCATTCGTATATATCATCCGGCTATAGGCTACGGAGGGGCGGAAGGGAGGGGAGGGGGAACAGGGAGCTTCGGGCAAAAGCACTCGACGTGCCCCCTCATCGTCGTCCAGTCGGGTTACATACCCGCATTGAGAAATTCTGAGCAATTAACGATCGTTTGCCATTTTCTTTTTCCTTCAGAAGCAACCACATCGATGCCCCATCGAGCCACCGATTTTTTCCACGTTTTTTTTTTTTCAAGTTTTCTTATTTTTTCTAGTCGCTCATAAAAAACGCCCCAGCCGTCGTTCGAATCGATGAATTATTACGCACGTGCTTCGCTGTAATTGCTCTTTACGATTTAACGCACGCGTTTGCAATCCATGCAGATCGCTGGGTTTTACGTTTTAGCGATTATTAACGATCCTTGATTTTATTTTTATTATATTTTTATTTTATTTTTATTTTTATTTTATTTTCATTTTATTTTATTTTTATTTTATTTATCTTACTGTTACTATTATTATTATTTTATTGTGCGATTATCCACTTGATCAATGGATTGGTGAATAAGGGTTTTCTCGATTTTCTCGACTTTCCCAATTTTGCGGATACGATGTGAGAATGAAAATTCGTAAAAAAAAAAAAAAACGTTTTTTCTGTCGTGTCTTTCACTTGTTGTTGTTGTGTTTTTTTTTTAACGCAACGGGCCGAGTGTATGTCTCGAGATTCCGGCGACGACGATGTTAGAAAAACGGAAAGTGTTTGGCGCGGCTAAAACCGAGCGCACGGGTCTCGTTCGCGACGGGGGTTTTTGAAAGTAAGTACCCCATGAAGACAATAGGCCTCGTGAAAATAGGGCAGAGCAATTAAGCGGTTATATAATCAGACGCAGTAGCAGCAGCAGCGGCAACGGTAGCAGCAGATTGGCAGTAGAAACGTCAGTAGAAACGGCAGTAGGAACAACAGTAGAAACAGCAGATCAACATTTTTTAAGCTCAACTGTCTCACCACGGAGCAATCATTTTGACTAACTCATCGTCTAACTCATCGACCGAATTTCCAGTTTGCGAGCTCAACCACAGTGCCATTTGGATCAGGATTCTCCAAACAGTGTACCCACCCCAATGAAGTCCAAAAAATAATAATTATTATTATTATTATTATAGAAAATCTTGAAGACACATTGTGCCTCCCTCTTCGCTCCCGAAATTTCGAAAAAATCGCAAGCCCAAAAATTTCGAAATTTTTTTTATCTTCCGTAAATAAAAAATTCAAAATCGAGTCGGCAATAAAAAAAATATATATGTATATATATATATATATATATATATATATATGTATGTATATGAAATAATAATAAAAAAACTTTCGAACACGAAAACGTCACGAGGAAAAAATGTGAATAAATGACGTGCAATGGGAGTCAACGGTGGGGCTCGATCGTTTGGCCCGAGGCAATTTCATTCGAGGAAAACGAATTTAATGACGTAAAAATGTTCGGAAAACGTTTTCGGAGTCGCCGATGGGTTGGGAGAAAAAATTGAAAAAAATTTACGGCCGACTCGCAGTGACGCTCTTTGGCTCGCGGTGACTTATAAGCGTATGGAAATGACGTCTCACCGACCTCATGCACACGCTATGGTGTATATATGTATATATCTCGTCGGGCGATCGCCCTTTTCCTTTTTAATTTTTTTAAATTATTATTTTTTTCATTTGAAATTTTTTTTTTTTTCATCGAACGTTCTTGACAGCTCGAACTCGCGATAACCCAGCGAATTCCTCGGCCCACACGAAAGTGGCTGAACGGTAGCCGCGCTATCCATCCACCTCGATAACCGATCAAGCCAGACCGTCGCGTCGGGGGGGAGCACGACGGCGGTTGTGCCAACGACTGAGAAATCTATCTATTACGCCATCGTATGTTTACACGGGAAGTCGAGCACTGGGGGAGGTAGGGGGAGGGGGTTGTTTAACCGGGCAGCGATATCGAACGGCTACCGAATCGGCTCGATTATGATGAACGCACGAGGACTGATAATCTTCACGAATAATCTGTCGATATCGCGTCCAGCGTAAAACGTTCGAGGGTGCGAAGGGGTAGCAACAACCCCGTTCGACAAAAGATGAGAACGATGCACTGCGAAATTGTCGAACAAAGAGCGAGAAATTTATCGCTCGGGGGAGAAATCAATGGTGGCCGAGAAATCTGCATTACAGTTTCTAGTTACCGACCGAGTTTTCCACATTTTCGAAAATCAACGTCGATTTTCGGCTCATCAAAAAATCACGGAGTTTCAGAAACAATCGCACGACGGTTTGACGATAATTATAAATTTCCGAAAAAATTATGATCCAATTAAAAACGCGAAATTCCGTGAATAGAATTTTGATTTTTTTTTTCAAAATTAATATGCAATAGATTGAAATGGTTTCACGTGGGACTATTTGAAATTGGGTGCCTCGACCCTACGAGGTGCACGAATGATTAATGTCGTACATTCGTAATTGGCCAATATACGATTCGGCGGTAATTCGAGAAGTATGACGAATTTGTTGAAAAAAAAAAAAATTATGACAAATGATGATCACTTTTTGATTTTTCAGAAACAAAAAATAAATAAAAATAAATAATATGAACAAGATTGCGATTCGTCCGGTCGTAGTTGTCCGAGGCAATGACGCTGAGCCCGCGAGGATGGCGGTTGCCAGTCGATCGTGGTCGGGCCGATGTCGGTGCGCTCGCTCGTCGGCCGTGTGCTGTGCCACTTTCACTTGGTTACATAACCGGCAACTCGCGCGCTCGCGCGCGAGCGAGCGAGCGAGCGAGCGAGTGATCACGTTCGCTCGAGTCGGCTCACAGACGCGGAGGGAAACTGGGTAAATGGGAGAACCACAATCTACGACACCAACACAAACAACGATGAAACCTCACGAAACGGACAGTGACGACGTCCATTTATCTGCGTATGACGATGTGTGAGTATCTGCTGAGAAGGAGTAAGATAAATGTTTTTTTTTTTTTTTTTTTCGTCTTTCTTCTTTTTCTTTTATCTTCCACATTTTTCTTCCACGCTCTTTCTTTTTGTCTCTCCCGCTTGATTATCATCGAATGGAATCTGTACGAATTATCTTGTGCCAAATAATCGGCAATCGGTATTCGAAATATCATTTCTCGTTATTTTTTTTTTTGATAATTTTTTCGTCATTTATTATTTTTGAAAGGTCAGAGTCACCTCGAAATAACGAATTTGATTGAAAAATTGAATTACGCGTGGTTTTATTATAATATTATGTCGTTTTATTATTTTAAGAACAAAAGAGATCTCTTAATTTTATATTATATACCTGTTTATGTATATATAGGCTTAGTCAATATATACATAATATAAGCCAATATGCGCAATATATTTTAATAAACATATTAAGCAGGTAAAAACAAAAATAAAAGAAATTGTATCAAGAATAACATTTCTTATCGAAAAAGAATTTTCGATTGCATATATATATATATATATATATATATATATATATATATATACACATAGATATATTTCTTTGTTCTCTTTCTATTTCTGACTTTCGAATAAAATTTGAATTTGCAACAAAAATGCTGGCGTTTAAAAAAAAAAGTGGAAAAAAAATAGTTACGAGACAACCGCTGCATTGGGAATCGGAAAGAAGTCCACCCCCTCCCCTCCTTCCTGCCCCGTACCGTCGTAGTACAGGCGCTGGATGCGACGACCCAAATATCGAAGTAGTGAAAGTGGCACGCTGGTCAGGCACGGCCAGACCAGTCTTTACCACTGGCGAACGATCATCCTACCGCAAAAATTTTTGCGCGTCTCTTCGCTCATACATTACGTCTTTTGGGCCTTCCAACCACGCGGATGCGGATCGTATCGCCGGTCACGAACGCATGCGTGGATTATCAATTCTTTTTTTTCGGAATAACCCACGTGCTCGACATATTTATCCATCGTGACTTTGCGTTGACTAAAGAATAATAACAACAATAATAATAATAATAATGGCATCCTCGTATTTTATTTATTCAACGATTTTATTATCCAATCGAATTGTGATCGATTTTATTGCAAGTGTAATTACAAAAATTCCAATTAGAAGAAAAAAAACAATTCTTAGCCTCAAATGTAGACGTGTCTTAACTAATCATTTTCAATATTGTTGAAAAAATATAAGTAAACGTAAATCCAAAACATAAATATAATCATTGTAAAATGAAATGAAATATTATAAAATTTTTAAAAATATTTTTTAATTATGAAAAAAAAAGTAAATGTAACTGTGAAAAATGAATCTAATTGTAAAATATGAATATAAATATAAAAATTTTATGAAAAATTGATGAGACGAGATAAAGAAGAGTTTAGATACTTTTTCCCAATGGACCACATGATTTTCCAGGTGAAAATGTTTGGGCGTACGTGTATTTCTAGGGACCAATAGCTCTCCCCTCCCCCCCCCCCCCCCGTCGAGGTTCGTAACAAGATCCATCCTCAGTCGGAAAGCGGAGACAAGGATGAACGAAGAAAAACCAAGCGAGACGGAGAGACATATAATAAATAAAAAAAAAGAAAATGTAAGAAAAAAAATGAATAATAAAAAATGAAAAGAGCTTGGGATAGTAAAACGGAGAAAGAGAGTGAGAGAGAGAAAGAGAGAAACGTTAGCCGGAACTGAAGTACTTTTACGGAGAGTAGGTCGAAGGACGGGAAAGTGAATAACTGTTATTACGTCGCCATTGAGCGACTGCGAAGCCGCGAGAGATTGATGTCGAAAGGGCCCGCTGCTGGTTGATGATGTTGATGCTGTTGATGCTGCACGTTCGTGCCCACGAGTCTTTCGATTCACCATATCCGGAACAGAACGTAACAAAAAGAGATACAAAGAAGAAGAAGAAGAAGAATAAGAAAAAAAAACAATCCTACATCTCATACAAACAAAACGTTGTAACAAATAATATTCCATTCAAATAGTTTTTTAATTATCACCAGTCAATCATTTTATTTTATTTCGTCAGATTTTCCATAAAATATAAATATTTAACGGACAAAATTGTTTAATGAATTATTATTTAACCAGTCGCGTTAATTGAATAGCGATAAATCATCTCGAAAGAATTGTGTTTTTTTTAATTTGTTTTTTCGTGAAACGTTGATCCGACGATTAACCCGAATCGTCGTCGTTCGTCCCTGACCCGATGATGCAGACTCTCGCCGCACGTGGCGCTGGCTCGCACGCACTTGGAACAACCGGGGTCTCCAATGGCATTTCCGTCGTTCGAAGGGATTTGCGAAAGGGGTAACGGCCGCGATATCACACCGTAGTAATTATTCAACTAAACGGAATGCAGATAACAACACAATGACCAGGAACAGGTCGACGCACGAGTAGAAGTATCCATGTAACACAAATATATGTATTATATGGGTCATTCCGGGAATTATACAAGTTTTACCGGATGTTCCGAAAAATGTTTAAAGATCGATTTGTTTAGGTAAAAATGATGAAATTTTGTATAAAAAATACGTCGAAAATGTAAAAAAAAATTAAGTCGCGATAACAGCATTTAAAATTTTCAAATCCATTTTATTATTTATTTATACTAAAATTAAACGAAGAAAATCATAGATTTTACCTATTTTTCGAATGTTATTGTTACCTTCCAAGCTCTCTCTCTCTCTCAATTGCTCTCTCGAACTTCATCTCTTCACATCTTTCATTCGAATGGCATTTAAACGATAACCACATTTGTGACGTTAATAACTCGATCAGCTGGAGAGATGACACTTCGCGGGATATTTAAGTTCGCTTGGCTAGTGACGGAGCGTTTTTGCCCGCGTGGTGGGGCAAAACGAGGCTTTGGATCAAAGTCGCAGCACGACGAATGTAGTTCTAGTACGGCTATGAATAGCCGAGGTCCCTTGGCCCGCGTTCCCGTACAATTCACGACTGTCCCAAAGTCGTGTGCCCTATGCGATTATCCGATCAACGGACATTGACAACTTTTTTTTTCGATAATAATAATAATAACAATAACAACAACAACAACAACAACAACAACAACAACAACAACAACAACAACAACAACAACAACAACAACAACAACAACAACAACAACAACAACAACAATATATTGATGCAATATGCATTATTATTATTATCATGATATCGCCAACTATAGCAATATGAATGAAATTTTGTTATAATACATTATAACAATATTTCATTTCATAACGAAAAAAATTATAATAACAGCGATAATAATCTAAATAAAAGAGAGAGAGAGAGAGAGAAAGAGAGAGAAATAGACATTCCATTGTTTCTTCCGACACGATGAAGCCTCGACGAGTAACCAATTCGAGATATTCCATCTGTACCAACGTGTACGAACGTGGATAAAGAGAGACCATCATCGTCATCAGTTCGTCTTGTGGAAGCGTAAAACTCCGTTGTAAAACAAGGCAATCTTATCGTTGCAAGCTACGCAGCTATATATATAGATATGAGCATCTACCTGGTGCTCATATCCGAGATCCATCGCAACTCAGAACAGTTCGTGGCTCACGAAGAAGTTGATGCTGACGCGATGTCAGAACCGCTGCCTGGAAACACGAAGAATCAGCGGGAAGCGTTTGAAAACTGATCCGATACAAACACGACAATCCACATTTACTTCGCAAACAACTTTCAAACGCAAATTGAACAACGATAAAATAAACGATGAAAATAATAATTAATCAATCTTCAGCAGTCTCATTGATCACGATAAGTAATTCCGATATCAACCATCGAACATCGATTTTGTCAGAATTTTTTTCTCTCTCTCGCTCTCTTATGTATCCCACCAAAAATGCTCATTCTCATAATTCTCACACGTCACCTCAAATGCACTCGCCCCCCCCCCCCGCCCCTCGATAATTATTTTTACTAATTTTAAGTCGGCTCATTGAATAAATTATATAATTTGCAATTCTTCGTAAAAATGGTGACCTGACATATCGATCGATCAATGAACGACCCTGTTTTTCCTCCTTGCAGCTTCCTGACCCCCCCCTCCGACCCCCTCCACCGAAAATAATTTTTTTTCACAATTTTTAGATTATCTCATTAAACAAATTATATAATTTTCGATTGTTCATTAAAATCGTAGGCTGAAAAAATCAATCAATCAATCAAAGACTCAATTTTTCATCCTCGCAGTCTCGTGACACTCCTCGTTGCCGCCCCCCCCCCAACCGCCCCTCGCGACCCAACCACGTGTGAAACCAAAGCATCGAATGATTACCCACGATGGGCTCGAACGTTCGTATCAAGGGCTAAACATTTTCTCGTCCCGCCTATAATTAGACAAAGATGCCCTCAATACCCCCATCCGATGGTCCATATACACTCACACGGGTGTAACACATTTCACACGCGTGCACACACACACACACACACACACACACACACACACACACATATGCACAAGCACTCAAAAGTATATACATAAATACATTCACATAAATATATATATCTCTCTCTGTATATATATATGGATAAACATATACACAAGCACCTGCGTAATATACGGGCGATATAAATTCTAGAATGTATCAAAGGTATTTCGGCGCTCGTGTAGGTGTGGGTATAAGTGAACATGTGATGTTCGTTGGTGTGTCGGAACTCGGCAAGCACACACACACCCACACGCAAGCGCGTTCGTGCGAGCGTGTGTGTAGCGGTACACACAGCTATGTATAGCCGAGATGCGTGTCTATACTCTGAGAACCGCGGCGGAGGGGAATAGGGCCGGGGAGAGGGGGGAGGAGCACATGTGAGCGAATGAAACGTGTCGTATAGTGTGTGTTGCACGGGTCACAAACGTATGAAGCTTGTCCGTCTCGATATCCGAGAGAGAGAGAGAGAGGGAGGGAAAGAGAGAGAGAGAGAGACGAGCGGAACCAGATAACGAAGTCGCGATGACGTGGACGAGCGACGTCGCGAAGGAGGAAGTCGTGGAGGTGTGTGCGAAGGTGTAGAATAAGGAGGGACAAAGAGAGAGAGAAAGAGAGAGAGAGAGAGAGAGAGAGAGAGAGAGAGAGAGAGAGAGAGAGAGAGAGAGAGAGAGAGAGAGAGAAAGAAAGAGAGAGTGAGAGATTTTGATTTCATTTCTTTATTATGCTAAAATCATACTTTAGGCAATGAAGATAATTACAATAAAATAACAATAATGGATGAGTTGTGAATAATAAAAAAAAATATATATATATAGAGCGAGTGAGAGAGTGATCGATTGATTGATTAAATGTATTATGCCTCAGTTGGACTTTGGGCAATCAATGTTATCCACATATCATTGGACGAAAATCAAAGCGAAAAAAAAAATAATGAAAATTTGATTGAGAAAAAAAACCATAAAACAAAATACAGCAATGTAAAACATGAGAGAAACTAAAAAAATACATTGTGGACTAGATGAGATTGTCGACAATGAAATGTATGATTGAATAGAGAGTATTAGTGAGATAAATCGAAGGTAATTAAATGAGATAACAATATTTCAATGCCGATAGAACGAATAATTTTTCGAGGTAACAGTAAGTGGAAAAAATTATGGAATAACATAAGATAACGCAAATTTAATGAATTGGGGAAAAGACGTGCTCGTATCGAAAGACCTCGCTATGGGCATTCCTAATAAAAAAATGGGAGGGAGTGTGCAGAGAGAGAGAGAGAGAAAGAGAGGAGAAGAGAGAGAGAGAGAGAGAGAGAGAGAGAGAGAGAGAGAGAGAGAGAGAGAGAGAGAGAGAGAGAGAGAGAGAGAGAGAGCGAGGAGTGCGGCCGAAAAAAGAGAGGGAGGGAGATTTATCTCGGCGAGTATTTTTAGAAAGCCGACACAGGAATCGGTAGAGGCGTAGGTACCGGGCCGAGCCCTACGAGAGGATTTAAGATCGTTTGTTTTCCACGTAAGCATCCTTTACTTTCACGCTACGAGTATATAGGTATCGTTATACGGTCACGGTATGGGTGAGACGTGTTTGCCGTTGTCTGTGTGTGCATGTGTGTGGTTGGGCGAAGGGTGAGGAGGGGGGGGGGGGGGGGGGGGACGAAGAAAAAAAAAAGAAAATGCGTGGGCGGCGAGCTTTGTCTCCCCACTTTCACCGAGGAGGACCGGACCGATGGTTTTGGAAGTGTAATAATCTGATGTGATCGGTGATCGAAATTTTATCACGACATCGTCGCGTTTGCGATTGGGCGGATAACAATATAATTAATAATATTTCTTTTACAAAAATTTACGAATTTCGAAAATTGAAAATTTATATGGAAAAAGAATTGAGATTTCTGCAGATTATTGTTCATTTATTTTTCTAATTTTGATTGTGATATTTAATCGGTGAAGAATGAAATCAGGAGCAGATTTATTTATTTATTTATTTATTTATTTCAAATTGGATTTGGATTCATTTCAAATCGATGAACTTTGTTGTTCGGCTGCAACGTCGCTTATACGATAATTTACATAATTATTCTTGAATATACATATATATATATATATATATATATATATATATATATATATAATAAATTATAAGTATCAATTCTAATAAATGGCATAACTATATAATCGACCGAATACACAAATAAATGAATATGTCCATATTATCCATTATTTAAAAAAATTGATGAACCACAAAAAATGAAAAAAATTGAAGAAATAAAAAAACCAAGCAAAAAGGTTCGGTATCGCTGCTTCTACTGCTGCTGCTGCTGCTGCGAGTCGTCGAGCCGGGTTAAATCACCGCGCGCAGATTCGTGACGATAATTCGATAAACGAGATCAAAGAGCACGAAACCGTAATCGCACATAGCTCCAACCCCTCCCTCACGCACACTCACACATATATGTACAACTAATTACTGCAGAAATAAGTTTTCAAGCTCCTATGCCGAAAAAATAAATTCCAAAAAAAATTTATATATAAATAAGGAAAGAAATATAATAATAATAATAATGACCCGAATGACTCGAACTCCGGATTATACGAGAGGTTCATTGCGTCGTGTCACGTAGTTTAATTACCATAGACAGCAATCCGTCTCCCGATTGTGTTTCATTGCGATAAATACCCATTGATAATTAACACGGTCGGTATACATATATATATACATCGACGATCGAACGATAACCAACTCCGCGGGAGTCCCTTGCGGCTGCTTTGAACTTAACTTGTGTGACCGAACCTCACCAACGTCACATTAATTTATCGAACCTTCGATTCGCTTTGAAGGAAAAAAAATGAAAATTATAAAAAATGAAAATTTAATAATAAAAAAAAAAGAAATCTGTTTTTCTGAAATACACTATACATATATATATATATATTCAACGGTCGAGTCAAGCAGCTCGATAAGACAGCCGAGCCGGTTGATTTATTATCATTCGCGTTGTAATTCGTTATCGCGTATGCGGGGGCGCCACACATATATATATATATATATTTTTTTTTGAATTACGCGTTTTCCGTGTTTCCAGCGACGTTGAAAAGACGTAGACGTCAATACCACGTTTTCGCAGCCACGTCTTCTTTTCCACTACGACGTAATTTCACTATCGTCGTTTTACTACGAATTCAACGATTTATCGTAACGATAAAATAACTATGTATGATAAGGCGTGTGTTAAACGGGACGAGCACGTGCCTATAACGTATCGCTTCAACGGGTAACCACACGTGTTTGTCCTCGTCGAACTGGTTGAACGATAATTTGTTGCAGATACAGAAAAGCAGGTTTTTTTCTATTTTTTTCCCAATTTTTCTTATCTTTTTTTTTTAAGTTTTCGGAGTGAGGTTCGAAGGGCTATCGCTTTTTTTTTTGTTGAGACCTCTAACGCTGGGGAATGAACGAATTGTATCGATGTAAAAAAAAGAAAGAAGAACGTTGATTACGATGGGACTTGTGAACCAAAATTATTGTAGTACTTAGACTGTGACAATAATGATAATTTGTATGTATGATAGTATGATTATGAGATATTTTATTTGCATAATAATGATAATGACAATGATGATCTCGTTAACCCGCCAATTGCACACTGGGTCAATTTGATCCGTACCTCGACTTTGATCGAAACAAATTTTTTTTTCTGCAGACTCTATCTTTCAAGTCTATGATAATATTTGCACTCCTATGAACTACATCGTCGTATTGCGAGATAGTGAAAGTATATAAGTCATATGAGACAGTCGGGATGATTTTTGACCCAGAGTGTACTCGATGATCGGGATAATAGGTGTGTACACGCGGTGGGTTGAAAAATAAACATTTGATCGAATGGCAAACTGATAGTTTAATAACAAAAATTAAATTATCGTTTGTCCGTTCGTTCTACATGTATAGAGAAAGAGAAAGAGAGAGAGAAAAGTGGTAAGAATGAGGACTAAATTAAAAAAATACTCTGGCATTATTATTATCATTATTATTATTATTATTATTATTATTATTTCGAAGTATTTCTTTTTTATTTAGTTCGGATTCTTACCGCTTTCTCTCTCTCTCTCTCTCTCTCTCTCTCTCTCTCTCTCTCTCTCTCTCTCTGTCTCTCTTTCGCTGGATAAAAGTAACAAAGAACGATAATTTTATTATTATCATTATTATTATTAATGTAATTATTGTTACGAAAAAAATAAATATTTCCTCGACAGATTTCGAGAGAATAATTTTTCAACCGTGCATAAATGAAAAAAATGTCTATATAAATATAGTTTTATCGGATAAAAAAAATTTTTAAAAAAAGAAGCAACCAAAAGATGTAAGAAAAATGAACGAAATAAAAAAATCAAATAAACATACATAATTACGATGAGGTACGATAAATTCGACTGGATAAAAAATGTCGACTGCGTCGTGTAACGTGGGTTCGTCGTAACGGTTGGACGTGAGAGGTGAGGATAGTTCGAAAAAAAAAATAAAAAATAAAAAGAAGTTTTGGACCGTGGTGAACAAGCCGTTGAGGGAACGACAGTCGGCCGTAGAACCGGTGGAGAGTCCGAGCAGTGACTTGGCTCGGTTTGAGCTCTCGCTGTCTCACTAGCGTCGTTCGTACGTTCGTTCGCTGACTGGCGTGGGGTTGATCGTAAGTGTGCCAAGGTGCACTTCTCGTCGAGAAAGCCGGACCGGCCGGACAACTATACGGCCAACCACCACAACCACGTACCAAACGCGTATATACCCACAGCCCCCTGGCCACTCGCCACCGTGGCCGACGGGATTACCACCACCACCACCACAACTGCGCCTCACAGTCACCGTTCTCGGATCTACGGATCCGAACGCGATCTAACGGTACACCGGCAACGGCCACCCCGGTCCCCGGGCTCGGCTGTACAACGATCGTGCACACCGGAATCCGTTGGACTCGCGTACAGAACCGAAAAAAATAAAAAATTTATATATATGTACGTGTATAATAAGGATCATTTTCTTTTTCCATTGTTCTCCAATTTGTGATAACATTTTTTTCGCCATGTCATTATCGCCCATCGGGTATTTTTCGGAACCTTTTTTGTTTTTTTTTTCTTAGCTCATCGACTCAAAAAAATTATGTTTTCAAAATTAGTATAGATCCAAAAATGTTCACTACGCAAGATCCACGAAATTTTTTTTTTTATGCCTGCACATTTTTAAAAAAATTGGTTGGACATTTTTTTACAGAAAATTTAATTTCCGGCAAAATTAATTTCACGGTTTTTTTTTCTGAATGTGTGCATTTTTCGTGAGATACTCCGAAAAAATGGCCTAACTTTATCTAAAAAATTTACTTCGATCATGATTTGGCAAGTGGTTTTATCAATTTTTTTTTTCACGAAAATCAAAAAGTCTTCGTTTTCTTTTTTTCAAAAACAATCTTTTCATGGGCGAACGTCAAAGATTTAATTTTTAACAACCGCGATCAATATTTATTCATTTATTTATTTATTTATTTATTTTATTTATTTATTTATTTATTTATTTATTTATTTATTTATTTATTTATTTATTTATTTATTTATTTATTTATTTATCCATTTATCCGTGGTAGATAAAAGTGAGTCAATTTGTTGTAACCCATGCACAGCTCGTTGTGTCGAACCTCCCCAAACGTGTGGTAATCTCATCGAAAAGCATTGCTCGCAAACACGTGGACAAAAACGTGGTATAAGTCAAACACGTTTACGTCGACGACGTCCAATTTCATCCCGTCATACATTTTGCTGCTGAACGTTTTTTTTTTTTTTTTTTTTTCATTTTCCTTCTTTTTTTCTTCCTCAACTTTTTTTCCGCAACACAGACGTTTTTTTTATTTTTATTTCTTTTTCATTATCGGTCATTGAACTCGGGCGGGCGTTCGAATTGCGGATGAGCGCACAATTCGAGCGGATATTTTCATCGTCACTCGAATCGTCGTCTGTGAATCACAATTTTCAATAGAGACGAAAAAACGACTAGATTTTTTTTTATAATTTTTTTTTTCGAATTAATTTATTGAAATTTTTTTTTTTTTTTGCAATTTCTATTTAGATAAGCCAAGTGAATGATTGATCAATGATTGTGGGATCGTTGAGGGGCAACGTTTCGTGGGCGATAACGGCGCGAGTATACGAAACGTTCGTCGCAGCGATGCATCTCGAGAAATTATCGGCCACACACGTGGGTCGTGAAAAAAAAAGAAAAAAAAAACCCACGGCGTGTCATCCGACGTCGCTCGAGCCAGAACAACGACTGCGACCGGTCGTACAGACCGTGGGCTCTCGTCTCCGTCCCCTCGCAATCTCACCGATCCCCCCGCAATACTTTTCAACAAAACCCAATTAACAATCACGCGCTACACGACCCACACGTTATCATCGAGCGTATGAATAAAATTGTTCGAAAAAAATTGAAAAAAGAAAAAAATAGAAATAATAATAATAATGATAATAAGAATGATGCATTGATAAGAACGGCTTATGCAAAAGCTCACTCTTCGATGATTATCCATTCGAGCCACACAAAATTTATGGCGAAAAGAAAAAAAATCATCGACGAAATATGTAATATCTCCACAAAAGCGTTAACGAAAACTTCGTAATTCTCATATTTTTCGTAAACCGATTTTGCTACCGCGTTCGTTATAATTTTGATTCAATGTATGCATTGAATTAAGAAAAAAATTACTATAGAAATTAATTATTAATTAGTAATGAGATAGTAATTAAATATAGTAATTAATTAAAAGCTACATTGTGGGAATAAATTCGTAATACATAATAATAAATCAAAATTAGTAATTAGATAGTAATTAAATGTAGTAATTACTTAAAAGCTACATTGTGGAAATATTTTCCAATTTTTGAAATCGATAGTTTAGAAATTGGAGGGGGACGAGGGGGACACATCGATGACGAACTTTGAAAGCGAATGTGTCGCGACTGAAGGGTTGAAATATATGGAAGGTCTAGGAACCTTTTTAAATTGCATTTGAGGTGACCTGTTGAAAGACACCTTACTCGATAGGGGTGAGCAAAAAAAAAAAAGAATGTCGAGATCTTCTTTTAATCTGTGAGAGTGGGGTCAACATTTTTTCTTTTTTTTTTTTCAATGTTATCATTTTGGTTTTTGGGATCATCGATCGACGTCCGTGTTCAGAATTTCATCTCAATCGGTGCATGAATGAGAGAATCAAAGGAATGTCACTTACGGACGGACAGACGGACGGACGGATGGACGAACTGACCGAAACCATAAAGGGTTCCCAGAATTCTACGGAACTCCGAAAAGGCCGGAAGACGGAGCGGTTGCAGTTCGAGTCGAACAAACGATACGATTGTCGTCGAGCGTTGCACATGACATCTCGTAACTCGTGGCGATAGAAGTTCACGAGCTCTCGTCGAAGGTGTAAAAGGAAACAAAGTCAATGACCGGTGCCTCTCGACAATTATTCCCTCAGTCACTTTCGGCATTCACTGGCTTTTGTTCATTTCTTTTTTTTTGTCTTTCGTTTAACGCTGACGGCAGATTGTGCTGACGAACGAGCTTAACGAGCTGTATTGCATTTCCATGTTTAAAAAAAAAAAAAAATCACATTGTCGTTACGTAGTACACGAGCATCTGTGAGTATTGGATTCAAAGAGCCATTGTACTCCACGATAATTAATCTCTATCGATGTTTTTTTTTTTTTTATCGATGAATCGGAATTAATATATTCAACCTCAAAATAGTATCCTCCTTCTTTTTGTTTATTTTGCTTGTAAGAAAATTTTCATTATCATTTTCATTTTGTCTACGAAATTCTATAAACTCGTTTGATTCGATTAATTCAATACGAATTTTTATTTTCATTAAATTTTCTAAAATCCAAGAATTTTCGTCGTAACCTTCGTTAATTTTCATTATCTCATTCTATCGCACTATCGAAATTTGATGAATAAAACAAAATTAAAGTTGCCTCAAAATCGAGGAGTAAAAAGGATTTGAAAAAAAAATCAAACAAGATGCAAAAAAAAATCGATACAAAGTAAAGTAATTCGTTGAAAAAGAGGTATTGGAAAATAAATTGTGGCAGCGATGGAATTTTGATTATTCCGCGATTCGAGACTTTGTGCGTCGAGTTCCGTTGCAACGCTCGATGCATTCCTGATAGTGGCGGAGATCTCACGCGCCGGACAAGTGTATTAGACACACACAGACACACACACACATCATAATATATGTATAACATATTCGCTGGCGTCGATGTGTGTTCCTCGTACACTTGTCCGGTTATGCAAAGACGCGATACGCACGCGTAACTCCTCCAGCAGCCCAACGTTGAACTCTCGGCGTGTACATATATATATATATATATATATATATATATATATATATATATCTCGCACGACTCACGAACGATGCACATCGTTCGACCTTGCAACCGCCGCGGCGGCGGCAACGGTGCGCCGCACAAATTGCACGCGCTTATGAATTCGCTCTCGCTCGTTCACGCGCGTGCGCGCGTGTTTATTCATACCAACGAGTAGTGGAGGAAGGGGGAGATCGGTGCGTTTCGCGTCTTCTTCGACTTTGTGCATCTCTCGCTCTCACTCGTTGTGATTATATTTATTATCAAACGATCCGATCTTTCGGACCTCGATGCACAACCTTCGATCATCGTTTTTTTTTTTTTTTTTCAACTTTCCAGAATTTTATTTATTCATTTACTTATTTATTTATTCATTTATTTATTTAATTTATTACGTCACCCTTGCGCGTTATGACCGTAAAAAACTCAGAATGTAGAGGAAATATATATATATATATATATATAAATACGCTTCCACACGTGCACTAAATATCTCGATGAACTCGTGGGGGCTCTTATCGCGGAAGAGGTTACAACATCCAACCCCACTTGTGGAACAGTCTCATCGAAATGATAATTCGATGAACGATGCTCGAAAGCGATGTGCAGCATCGTCCCGATAGCGAATACCGAAACTTCATTTTTCTTCGAAATTAATTTTTTCAACATCAAACACGGTCGTCATTCAAAATGTTTGCATTTTTTCTTTTCGACTCAGCGAGATGAATTTTTATTTTATTTTCATTACAAAATTAACTCGATCGTTGTTTTAAATGAATCGTTATGGAAAATAATAATAATAATAATAATAATAATAATAATAATAATAATAATAATAATAATGATAATAATAATAATAATAATGAGATTTTGGTCCACGAGCACTTGAGGCGTCAGACTCACACTCGTGACGATTCGCTGCCTTATCGCGGTTTACCTTTTTTTTTTCGTCTAATTTTATTTCTTTTTTTTTCTCTGTTATTTTTTCGTGCGCACGACAACGCATGGGAGATTGTCTACGCCTTAGCTATATACGTAGGTTTGTGGATCTGAAACGCGATCAAGTGGAATGCTCTCGAGACTTAGCGATCGAAATATCATCTCATCGAGCTCGACGTCGAATCCTATCACTATTCGTCGAGGCTGGTCGATGATCGTGTGCACACACACACACACACACACACACGTTTGACGATCAAAGATTCTGAAATAAATTATGGAACAAAACAATACAAATTAATTGTTATAACGATCTTACAAAAAATTCATATTTATTTTTGTGTAATCATTCTTTACTGTAATTATTTGCATATATATATAATATATTGCACTATTAAATGTATATATATGTGCATTAATACTGCATATAAATCACTATTTGAAATATATTCAATGAGCAGAATATAATTATTATATAATTTCGAAGAATACATGTTTAATTGTTATTTATTAATCCGTATATGTATGTGTATATCTATATACGTGTGTGTGTGTGTGTGTGTGTATATTTAGTTTGTAGATGGCGAACCGTTGGATACGTTTGCGGATTGGAAATACGATAAGAAAACGAGATTAGAAAAATCATAACTCATCCGTGACGGGTGATATAACTGTCCGGATACCCTCACAATCATCGTTTACTCGTTTCACACGCGTTTAATCAATCGACCCCCAAGGAAACACTTTGACACACTGCGACCGACACGATAAACGCCCATCGAACGACCGATCGACGAATTTGTTTACAATTTTACGGATAATATTTTGCAATTACGAATCGAGATACATTTTTGATGTGTTTATTTTTTTCTTCTCTTAAAACTAGAACGATAGAAATTTTTCAAAAATAATTATTGCAAAAATGGGTTTCGAGGACATTTGTAGAATCTTGAAGATAGTAATTACCATTAGAATTGTAGAGGAATATATATATATGGGGAAAAACGGCCCAAATCCGTTCGGGATCCCACGACCTCACTAATTTTTTTTTAGATTTTTTAGACCCCTCCTCCCCCTGCCCCCACCACCCTTTATTTTTTTATCAAGGGGTAACTGCTATTTCCCCCCTTTTTATTTTGATACATTTTTTTCCCCAGATACTTTATTGAAATTGAAGAACGTTTTTCATAAAATTGGAGTGGGTGTCGGATTGCTAATATTTTTTTTCTTTTTTTTAATTTTGGAAAAATTCGAGTTTTTTCAAAATTTCAACAAATGATAATGGATTCCTATCTCAAAAAAATAAAAGAAAAATGAAATCTGTCTTGCGAAAAATCGATATTTTGATTATTTTCGAAAGTAAATCGATTTTTTGAGTATAAATTGATTTGATTATGAAAATTATATTTTTTAATCGATTTTCTATCGAAAATAATCGAAATATCGATTTTTCGCAAGACAGATTTCATTTTTCTTTTATTTTTTTGAGATAGGAATCCATTATCATATGTTGAAATTTTGAAAAAACTCGAATTTTTCCAAAATTAAAAAAAAGAAAAAAAATATCAGCAATCTGACACCCACTCCAATTTTATGAAAAAAGTTCATCAACTTCGTTAAAGTATCTGGAGAAAAAATGTCATTCAAATGAAAAGAGGGAGAATAGCAGTTACCTCTTGATTAAAAAAAAAAAGTGGCGGGGAAAGGGGGAGGAGGGGTCTAAAAAATCTAAAGAATATTATTGTATCGTTTGGATTCGACGAGATCGCTAATTTTTTTGTTTCAGATTTTTTAGACCCCTTTTCTTTTTTTTTATCAAGAGGTAACTGCAATTTTCCCCCTTTTCATTTCCACCACAATTTTTTCCCTCATACTTAATCGAAATTGAAGAACTTTTTTCATAAAATTGGAGTGGGTGTCGGATTGCTAATATTTCATTTATTTTTTTTTCAATTTTTTTATCAAGAGGTAACTGCAATTTCCCCCCTTTTTACTTCCACCACAATTTTTTCCCTCATACTTAATCGAAATTGAAGAACTTTTTTCATAAAATTGGAGTGGGTGTCAGATTGCTGATATTTTTTTTCTTTTTTTTAATTTTGGAAAAATTCGAGTTTTTTCAAAATTTCAACATATGATAATGGATTCCTATCTCAAAAAAATAAAAGAAAAATGAAATCTGTCTTGCGAAAAATCGATATTTCGATTATTTTCGATAGAAAATCGATTAAAAAATATAATTTTCATAATCAAATCAATTTATACTCAAAAAATCGATTTACTTTCGAAAATAATCAAAATATCGATTTTTCGCAAGACAGATTTCATTTTTCTTTTATTTTTTTGAGATAGGAATCCATTATCATTTGTTGAAATTTTGAAAAAACTCGAATTTTTCCAAAATTAAAAAAAAGAAAAAAAATATTAGCAATCCGACACCCACTCCAATTTTATGAAAAAAGTTCTTCAATTTCAATAAAGTATCTGGGAAAAAAAATGTATCAAAATAAAAAGGGGGGAAATAGCAGTTACCCCTTGATAAAAAAAATAAAGGGTGGTGGAAGCAGGGGGAGGAGGGGTCTAAAAAATCTAAAAAAAAATTAGTGAGGTCGTGGGATCCCAAAGATACTAGAAAAAAATCAGCGACCACATCGGAGGATAGAAGGGTTTCAGTCCGGTGATTTGGGCCGTTTTTCCCCATATATATATATAAATCACTTCAAACTCATGAGTTCACATTAAAAACGAGATAATTAAATTGAATTAATTTTTTGAAATTTCGTTTTTTCGTTACGGTTACAATTTTTCAATAGTCGACTAACGTAGTCTAGAATTTGAATGTTTCGAGGAACAAAAGAATTTTAATACTCGACTCTACGGTATTCAACTCTCTAATATGGCCCACTCTCAAATCCTTCCAAACGGCCTGTATACACTCACACGTGTGTGTGTGTGTGTGTGTGTACGCGTGCCGGACGCGCTTTCGCCGGCCGACCAAAAAAGTTTCTATCGCTCTTACTTGCGCTTTCGTTCGGTTCTCTCGTCCTCGATATTTTAACGCGAAGACGTTCACACAAAGATTCAAAAACTCAAAAATTGTTCTTTTATTGAAAAAAATTCCTGTTTTTTTTCATACATTTTTTTTCAATTTAAGAGTAATTCGTCACTCGCCAATCATTGTCAGCAAGTGAAAAAACAATGTTCCAATGACAATAATAGTAACAGAGAAAAAAAATAACGATTTCCCAATTTTTTTTACTAATTTTCATTTATTTTTCTATTTTTTTTTATTATTTTTTTTGGATATTCAGGAAAATTAGAAAGGCTTGGGATAGGGCCGAACAGCTGGTGTTGAAAATAAAAAGGAAATAAAGAATGGGAGAAGAAAGGAAAAAAAACGCGACTTCGTTTCCAGAATTGTCCGCTATAACTGTGGAATTGTATAAATATAGTGGGAGGCCTGTAGACGCTGTCGTCGTCGTAGTCGTCATCATTTTTATTTTTTTTTTCCCGTAAAAGTTTCTAGCGGCAAATAAAAGTCGTCGGGTCGGTGTCAGACGCACGAGGAAAACGCGCCCGCGCGGTATCTAACGTGACCTACTTCGCGACCCAGAAACGAGAGAGGAAGAGGGCACTCTCCAAAATTATCGTTTCACTTCGCTGCAGCCCGAAAAAAAAAAAAATCCCATCCCCCCTCTTAGTCACCTACGTCCATACATATACATGTCTAAGGGGAAGGAGGACCACACATATATATATACTATTAAAGTATTAGTATACATTAGAATGGTCCTTAGCAAGAGTAATTTTTTTATTGAATGTGCGTAAACTCCCACAAAGGTTGCAAATAATTTTAGCAACATTTTCCGATTCCCTCTCCAACCTATCTCAATATTTACCCATGCCTATGGAATTTTTTATTTATTTCCAAATTACACACCTTGAAAAATTTATCGAGTTTACTTGTCATAACTGGAATATCGACACAAAAAAAATTTGCTCGATATGCTTTCTTCATCGGTGATTGGCATATTTTCAATATTTTAGCTACGATGAATAAGATCGATGAACATTTCATTATTTTCTGTAAATTAAAATTAAAATTATACACAGGTATAAATTCAAAATTGCTTTATCCAGAATATCGGTAAGGAAGGAATTCTCTTTTACTCAGACTAAAATGTGAGGAAAAGAAAAATTAAGAACGAGCAGTGACGAAGTTAAACAAAAAAATAAAATTGAAAAAAAATAAATAAATAAATAAATGAATTTTTCAGAAAAATATAACACTCTTCTATGCTCTGATGCTCGTGCATCAATTTCCAATGCGTAGTACGTATATTCTCCCCTTCTACTTCCCGTAGTTCAAGTACTATTTAAACCTCGGATTATTCTATTGCGCGTTAATTGTAATGAAATAATAATAATTCATATTTTTTAAATCCTTTTTTTTTTGTTCTTTTCTATCTCATCGTTCTGGAATAACTTATACGTATGATTAACATCGGTCTGCGAGTGACGAGGTAAGGACGTTGGATTGTTAGAGCAGCACGATAGTAGGAAGTTGAAGAATGCGATAATATCAAAATCAGCTGTTGCGATTATTTCTTCGAACACGCGTGTGGTGTATCTGTGATTGTGCCGAGGTACACGAGTGCGTGTTTGTGTGTGTGTGTGTGTGTGTGTGTGTGTGTGTGTTTGTTCGTGTCGGTGAGTACGCACGAGAACGATGATAACCATGATTTGGATTCGTACACGCAGCCTCCGCGAACGAACACGACACGATTACATTATACGCACTAATACCGATGCAAAATGCAGTACCCAGCCCCCGTAACGTAGGCGTAATTACACTCAACTGGATAAGTATGCGCGTCCTTCCGAGTTCTCTTTTTTTTTCTTTTTCTTCTTCTTCTTATTTTTATCTTCTATTTCATTCATTTTTTTTTCTATTTTCAATAAGAAAGACTTTGGTTTTGTCTAGACGCGCATATCAAACGCGTCACGAACTCAATCATTTGTTTTCATTGATAATTATCAAAGCAATGGAGTGATATTAAATATAATTCGATATTAAATTTCATTAATATCGAAATAAGTTTTTTTTTTTACGTTTTTTAATTTTTTTTCAATCAGAACGAAAAATAAATAAATAAATAATTTTCCATGTCATTTTTCATTCTAATTATGAAAACTATTATTGGTTTCAAGATAAATAATTTGTTACAACATTTTGGTGTTTGATTATCACTCTATTTTTTATCTCCCGTATCGATTACAGTTGAATGGGAATCCGATTTCTATGTAATATCGAAAAACTTGTGTTTAATCGAGAATAAATATTTCGATAAAACACCGTTGGTGATCACGAAGGTAAACTTTTCGTCGGACACTCGACGATGTGATTTACGACGATAATCGATAACAACGATAAGCGAATGTATCGTAAAAAAATTCGTGGTGACAATAAAAATCGATAGAGTGGAAGAAAATTTCGTCTATTTCATCGTTACCATAGGTTTAAGTTACATTTCGTACTAACCAAATGTACATAACTCAAAAAAAGATTTAAAATTGTACTTGATTTTGTAAATCCAATATTAACTCTCCAATAAATGAATAAATAAATAAATAAATAAATAAATAAATAAATAAATAAATAAATAAATAAATAAATAAATAAATAAATAAATAAATAAATAAATAAATAACGTTGTGATCGAATAATAAAAAAAATTTCGACGTATCGCCACGTGAATGAGTTCGATCTCGTGGATCAAAGTCCGAACACGAAGAGTGAGAAACCTCGGTATAGCGTTGTTTGTTGGAGATCGCGGTTTTAGTTTTGTATAGTAACGGAAGACAGACGGATGATCTAGGCCAGTGGAAAAGGAAAGTGAACGGCTCCGGGTGTCGGTGTAACAGCGGCACTCGGTGCGCGGGGCAAGGAGGGTGGCAGCGGGGCGGAGGGGGGGGGGATCGGCAGCAACAGCAGCAGCAGCAGCAACAGCATCGAGCATCAAGCAAAACGAGTATTCCGTCACAGTGTGCAGCACAAAAGCCGTCATAGCTTCGTCGTCATACCGCATCGTGTAATGTGTGTCATCACAAGTTGCATATCGTATGCAACCAACACAACCAACTATATCGGCGCCTCAACTTCTTTTTGCTACAAAACGCTCAAAATTTCAACCCCACCACCATCGATTAATAAAATTAATTATTTTATCAAAAAATTCGGCACAACTCACAATCACGTACCCAATTTTTTTTTAAGGCTTCACACTTTACCCAAAAAAAAAGATAACAAAAAAAACAATATTTTACTCGTCACTTCCGCTGGCATGAAAAACGAAGAGGAGAACGTTAAACAAAAACGACAAAAAAAAATCATTTTATTCGTCACTTCCGTTCTCACGAAGGATAACAAAAATTGAAATTCTCATAACGATAACATCGTCTTCATTTTTTTTTCTTTCATCGGCTCGAAATTTCATACGCTTTTCCAATTCGTGAGTTAAAAATCATAAATGAAATTCTATTCGTTGAGCTTTGTGAAAAATTAGAAAAATGAAACAATTTCTTGTTTTGATTGTTTTTTTTATTTTTAGGGTGAATTTCTTCGTTTATTGCGAATATTTTTGCAATTGAGATAATCATAATTGCGATGATAATTGTCCAATCGGAACGTAGAAAGAACACGATCTTTGTCTCGGAGTCTCATCTGGCAAGTTACAAATCGAAATACAAACGTGTGTCACGAGTAATTCGAATGATTCCTCGACATTCTTTTTCGCAGGATATGAAACATCCTGCGAAGGAAAATGTATGTCGGTTGATCGGACGCATCGGTTCGCGAAACAAAGACGGACGACATACAGAACGAAGAAACAAGCGTCGACTGTGCCGTCCGATCGAAAGATGACGCGAACAAGCCTGATACCGATTTCATCGCTTAAACGTCCTTGCGCGACGGAATTCAGGAAGAAACCTTCGGGAGTGTTAATTCACAATGAGATGATCTTCGTGACGCGGTCGACGGACATGACGTGTCCCATCACGATTTTATTCCTTCATTTTCACTCTTCACTTTCGATAGGAGACGAATTGTTCTGTATCTCTCTTTCTCTCTCCCCTTTTCTCTGCAGTAAAACTAAATTTCCAAACTTGAGCATCAGCAGACAACTGGATAAACGAATTATCCAATTGCTCGAACGGTAAACCAGTTGTTGGGATGATCAACCGGTTGTTGGGACGATAAACCAGTTGTTGGGGCGATAAACCAGTTGTTGGGACGATAAACCAGTTGTTGGGACGATCAACCAGTTGTTGGGGCGATCAACCAGTTGTTAGGACGATCAACCAATTGTTGGGACGATCAACCAGTTGTTGGGACGATAAACCACTTGCTAGGATAATCAACTTGTGGCTGGGACGATAAACCAGCTGTTGGAACGATTAACCAATTGCTGAGACGATAAACCAGTTATCTAAACGATCAAACAGTTATTGAGACAATTGATTGGTTGCGGAGACAATAAACTAGTTGTTTGGACATCCCGGCAATTATCTGGACGATTAACCAATTTTTGGGACAATCACCCAGTTATTGGGACAGTCAATCAGTTATATCCGATTTCAACCGGTTGTTGAGACAATCAATCAGTTGCTTGCGATATGAATCAGTTGTTCGGACGATCAGCCAGTTGTTGGGACGATCAACCAGTTGTTGGGACGATCAACCAGTTGTTGGGACGATCAATCAGTTATTTGTTACATCAACCAGTTTTTTGGACTATCAACCAGTTTTTGGGACAATCAACCAGTTGTCGGGACAATCAATCAAGTTATTTGCCATATCAAACAGTTGTTGGAATGATCAACCAATTGTTGGGACAATTGTCCAGTTTTTGTCACGATTATCCAGTTATCGTACAAATCAACAAAATCAATTCTTCAATGGATTCTTTTGTAGATTAACAACATTATTATGGCTTATGTATCGAGTAACCCCGGTTTTTCATACACACATATATATATGTATATCTTTGTGTATTCGATAATTCTAATCGTCGTGGTCGAAGCGAGTAGAGCGTGGCTTTCTTACGGCGCTCAGTGACCTGATTTCTCGGAGCATGCGAGCGACAGTAAGAATGTTTCCCGTGAGTGAGAGGGAATGGGTTGAGTCAGTCACGAGCGAGAGCGAAGGAAAGTCCGAACGGGATGTGTGAATGAATGAGAAAGAGAGAATGAGCGAGAGAGGCCGAGAGAGAGACCATGGAAGCAACGTGAAAGAAGAAGGGCGAGAAGAACGAAGAGCGAAGCGGAAAAACGCCGCCACGTAATATCACTCCGGGAGCTCGGTAATAGCAGTACCTTCGGAATATTATAGCACCGTTAATGTCATTAATTTATGACCGAATGGCGGAACAGCCAGAAGAGGGGCTCGAGCGCGTTTAGTCTGAATGCAACGTGGACGGTTGACGACTGTGTCATCGAGTGACGAAAGGCCAACTTCATTTTCACTATAGCCGACAATCAGGTCCGTGGCGGGACGGGGACGGGGAAGGGGGGGGGGGGGACTCGCTCATTCGTTTGCAATTTCGCCTCGTGGAATTTTTTTTTTTTCACCTTTTTGCTTCTTTCGATTAATTCTCGGTGGGATGTGACTGGAGTTATATTGTTCGAGTGACATTTTGCAGTTTCGTAATGGTTTTGATTGAGATTGTGTTGATGGAGTTGGGATTGACTGTTTGACGGATTATTTTTTTTCCGGGGATGCTGCGTTGCAGCGTTATTGTTTTTTTTTTTTTTTTTTTTTCCCAAGCTGTTTAAAACGTTGATATTCATAATCTTCTTTAATTCAATTTACCAACAAACTAATCTCATTTATTAACAAAAAATCGTATCTCATGTCTCAAGTGAGAAAAATTGAATTTAAAAAATATGCCTTTTTGACATATTATTTTGTTTTGTAATTAAAAAAAAATTTGATAATTTAAAGAATGATTCTCACAGATGACAATTATTATTTACCTAAAATGAATTAATTGATATTTTCGATAAACAATAATATCCATCGGTGAGACCTGTTTTTATAAGAAATTTTTTTTTTCATATTTAATTTGTTTTATGAAGACAAGAACAAAAAAGTCACAAAGACAAATGGTGGATAAATGGGTAATCAAAGTGTGAGATTTTTGTATGTGTGTGTGTGCGTGTGAATTAGTTGCATTAGCGCGTAGAATTTTGGTCCGCAAGTGGGCAAGGCACATGGCCCGGCAAAACTTTCGGTAAAAATAAATTCTTCACTTCCTGGTCGTGACGTGGTTCTCGGCTGTCCGGATGGCTGCGAAATCTCGGCGAACCCGAGACGAACCGTGAGTTCGGCATTGGTCGAAAAAAAAGAACGAAAAAAAAGTAAAGGGGAAAAAAAATGTGACAGCCAATGAGGAACCGAAGGACAGGTCGTGGGACACGAAACAAGTCACACAATCGACGAATCAAACCGATCAGATTGCTTCAACAAACGCTGTATAAAAAAATACGTCATCGTTCTTACGTTAAAAAAACAATTAAACACAAACACTAGAATCGAGATCGTCATCAAATTATCATCAAAATTATTTTATTCCCTGTTCCGGGCGACAAAATTCTAATATTCTTCATTTCAATGTAAATTGTATCACCGAGACAAGAACCAACTCAAGACGAGGTCAATCGTATTCTCAATATGCTCCTCTAACTCTCACACGAGAAGACTATACGTTTTTCATCTCACTCTCTCGCGCTCTATCTCTACCTATGGGCTTTTCGACTTCACACACACGCACACACACACGTTTCCCATAGTTTCGACTATTTTTATCATCCACTTCTTCTATTTATTAAGGTGTCTCGCACGTGGAGTGTCTTAAGTCACGAATAATAATATTTAAGATAAGATATCACCGTATCAAATACATCAAGATAATTCTCAAATGTCTTGAGAACCCTTTTGTTGGATTCGAAAAAAATGTATCTTTCCCACTACGATCGTATGAAATAAGTTTTCAACGAATATTTGCGGTTCCTTATAAAATTCAAGACTCGTGGATGGTTCGGACTTTACACAGCACGTCAATTACAATCTTCACACTCGTAATCGTCACAACATAAAAAAAATGTTCAAACCCTTTAACAGAAGATTTTAAAAAATCCTTCGCCCTGTCTCATTTAAAAAATTGCACAATCGAGCAAAAAAGTAACTTTTTATAAAAAAATGTGTCTAGTTTTTTACCAACAAATCTGCGTAATTTTTTCATTAAAAAATCTGTCTAATGTTTCATTAAAAAATCTATTTAATTTTTTAACAAAAATCTGTCTAATTTTTTTTTAGTTTTTTAAAATTCATTTTCAATAGAATTCAGAACCCAGAGAGAGAGAGGCTGGGAAGGAGGGTCCAGCGGAGAGTTCGCCCACGGGTTTTGAGACGGTCTCGTCAAGTCGTCTCCGGACTTAGCCGTTGCACGAGAGTCAACTAATATGGGCGACCCACAGGCGTGAAATATAGGTCGCATGGCCCGCTAAGAACGTTTCCACCAACACACACACTCACACACACGCACGAGCGATTGCGCGCGCGTGTGCACCCAACGCGGAGACCGGATTCCCATACAGTGTGGGTTCTGGTCGTAATGACGTCGAATCCCGTTTGTGTGTATGTGTTACGGAGCCTTCGTCCGTGTGATAGATAAAAGAGCAATGGGGTTCAACGGGCAATGCCAGGTCACTCGTGCATAAGCCCTATACATGTATATATATATATGTATATATGATGTAGATACGTAGAACAGCACTGACATTTGACTCACAACGCTTTCAAATTCATCTCAAAACATAAAACACGTATAATTCGAAGAAAAGAAATATAAAAGAAATTAATAACAGCATAATTCAATAATAAAAAATATTTATTTTCATTTTATATAATTTTTATTTGTATTAAATTATTCAATATTAATCACCAGAGCTTCACGCGTATGCAAAATTTATGGGTTTTAGCTAAAACCATTCTCGAGTTAAACACGTTTGATAATATATACCTATCACACGTAATTTCATTTTTTTTGCCATTATTATTATTATAATTATTGTTGTTATATTTTATTTTTTCTAATTGTCAGAAATCTTGGTGAGAGCTTAGAATCCGCACCCGGCGTTACGGGTGGCACGACAATGGTTTAACGTAACGATTCCGGGGTGCGGGTCAGGAGGGAGGACGGGGGGGGGGGTCGAATCCTCGGAGCCATCTTCGTGAACGCGCGTGACCACGACGAGCCTACGAACCGCGAGCCCGCGAGGTTACAGGAAAGTGAAACTCTCGTAAACCAGGTCACACCCACATGAAGCCTGACTGCCGGCTGACTGCTAACCAACACCGAAACGTCTACCGAAACGTACTACGTACTACTTGCGTATCAATGTATATAACCCATGGAGATGGTAACTGCGACAACATATTTATTTTTTTTTCTTCTTGGACTTCCTTCTCTTTCTCTCTCTCTCTCTGTCTCTGTCTCTTTCTCTCTCATTTCTCTTTTTAACTCATTTTTAGTTTGTGCGTTTCACATATTTTTAAATTAAAAAGGAAACCAAAAATACAATATTTTATTTCATTACATTTAACATTTTTATTTATTTTGAGATACTTGAAGAGAATATTTTATTATTTTTTTAAATATCGATGAAGTGCACTTTATTGTTGTATATATCTATATATCGACTTAATTCCGTATCTATATGTTATTAACTTGATAATAATTTATCAACGAATAATTGTGATTGATTAATTTTTTCAACGTTTTTAAGACGCTTTATTTTTTGTTATTTGTCATTCTCAATCTTACTATCCGGTCGATGCACATTATGCGGCACGTGAAAACAAAAAAAAAAAATGCACCGAGCGGGGACGAACCCGCGAGTGTTGAAAATTACGCAAATGGAGTCGCACGTTCCAGATGCAATTAGTACAATGATTCGATTTCCACACGTCCCCCGGTCGGTGCCGTGCGAAGTGAAGCCGACGGGCGCGTTGCGAACGTATATTATTCCGGACTGAATGCCGCCTCGAGATTTGCATCGCTACCGGTTTCAGCTATTCACAATTTACGAGTCCCCGATCCATAACGCCGCTGTCACATTGCGACAATTAAACTCCGAAGCTTGCGAAGAACATTTAATTTGAATTTTTTCCTTATTCCGAAAGACCGTCGCACACACATTTCCTCTGGAGGCTCTAAACCAGAACAAACTCAAGCTCCAGAATTTTTTCGACAAACACTTTTGAAGGTAAAAAATAATGTTCTACAATTTTTTTCCCGGATTCAAAGTTCCATATTAAAAAATGTCTGAATGAGGATTTTTGTTACGAAAAAAAATACGATCATTTCGGGCATTTTGAGTGGAAAAACTTCAAAAGCGTTGGTGGAAGGTACGAATTTTTGTATGAAAATCTAAAATTTTTCACACAATTACTTTTTCGATGTGTACAACGAAATTACGATATGGCCAGGAGAATAAAAAAGTTGATTAAAATCCAATCACTCTAATATATATATATATATAGAGATATACATATATATAAACATTGAGTTGATCGTTAAAAATAAAATGTAATTTGGAACGGACTACTTCGAAAGAAACGTCGCAGTACTGAAGCGATATATAACTGCATTTGCAGACGGAATAAAAGGTGAGCGGTGCATCTCGCGTTCGAGTGTGTGTGTGTGTGTGTGTGTGTGTGTGTGTGTTACGACAAGGATAGATGCAAGCGAATATATAGATATTATCGCGAAGCTCGAGCCCATATGTGATGTATTATATTATAAGCGTGAAAATATATTTGGAGGTGGCGTGGAGTTCGCGGAACGACCTGGCCGCATTGCTCCGATATATATCAAGTGCACCAACTCGTCTCGTACGACGACGAGGAGAGCGCGTTGCCCGACGCATGCCCGCCGCCGGGTGATGCACGCGCGCGCGCGTGCGCGAGCGCAAAAACGTGTGGGATATGTGCGGTAACTTTTCGCGCGTGCGCGCGCGCGCGTGTTCGCCGTCCCGCATGTACGACTATAGCGTAACCAAAGCCATGCGCATCCGAAGACGAGACCGTCTCGATTCGTAACTGCATACCAAAGTTCTTTCCGCTTGTCTCACAACGTCATCCGATGAGGATCTGTTTGGATGTGGGGAACTATTGTTGAATCGGAAGAGAGAAATAAGTTTTTTGAAAATTTATATTTTTTTCTTTCTTTGCAGTGGGAGCTTTTTTTTTTCTTTTTTTACGGGTTCTATGACGTCATGACAAGTTACGGTGCACTTGGCTATAGGGCTATCGTTGAATTAGAGAAAGAATGACATGTTGGTTTTTTTTTTGTGAATTAATCTTGCGAATATATTATTATTATTATTATTATTATTATTATTATTATTATTATTATTATTATTATTATTATTATCATCATCACTTTATTAAAATTGTTTTGACTTGTCGTTTTTTTTTTTTTTTTTTACAGTGAGAGATTGGTTTCCTTTTTTGTTGGTAAATTGATTTTGCGAATGTCCAATTGCATTATTATTTTTTTTATTCATTTGATTTTTTGTTGTTTTTTTTAAATTATTTTTTTCAAAGAAAAGCTCAGAATTCATTCTTCTTGTTCTTAATTCCACGGGGTCTTCGAGCGACGATCCTAGTTAACCAATATGGCAATTTTCTAATTGAACGAAGATCGGAAAAAAGGGTTCTTTTTTTCAAATTAAATGAAAAATAGTAAAAAGCTAGTATTTTCGTTCATCATTTATTTCTTTTCGTGTATGCGTCGTGATTTCTGAATAATTCATTCATCATACATATGAATAAAGATTCATTTGGAAATACCGGAGAAGGTTTTTAGGAGGCTGGGATGACAATGTATAAAAAAAAATTAGACGATGTAAGATTTTATATCAAAATATATTTGTGCATAGACACGAAGACAACCCCCAACGGGTAATCTCATACTCGGCACACGTCGCAATCATACACACGGGCGCGCGTGCGCTCTTTCACACGTACCCTAACACCCACACACGCACACTCGACAAATTCTATATATATATACATTCGTTCACCAGCGATCGAACGCTTTTTTTTTCATCGTTCACCACGCGTCGTCGCTTTTAACAAATTTTTTGTCTATTCGCCTTTCGTCATTTTTCTCACGCATGCGCATGTTTTTTTTTAACATACGTATATATATATATAAATATATCAATATCAATATCAATAAATTGCAATCGGCCACGATAAATCACTCGACAGTCGCTTAATCAACGAATGAAGCCCGCTTCACCTGCATTTAACAAATTATTATAATTGTTTTTCATTTTTTTTCCAACATTTTTTATTTCGGCAACTCATTAAAAAGACTCCGTCGAAAATCGATGACCGAAAAAATAAAAAATAAAATAAAAGAAATAAAAAAATCGCCGAATTCTTATAGAACGACCAGGTGACACGCATGAAAAGCCCAAAATCTCCATCCATCTCATCTTTCACTGCGCTGAATTACATAAAAAAAATATCTATATACACATACATATATACATATATATGTGCGTAATATATTGCGACCAAAAGAAAAATAATTAACAAACATTCCTTCGCCTCCCATGCAACCCTCACACACACACATGCATACATAAACACGCACGCGCGCCATCTCTAATCAAAAAAAAAAAATATATATATATATATATTAACTCTTAATTACATTTTTTTTATCTTGCAATGATAATTAAAATCGAATGGTAACTATAATACAATTTCGTGTACACGGTGTGAGTGTTTGTTGTATCTTCTGGATTTTGTTAGGATGGCGGAGGGGGGGGGAGGCGAAGGGGAATTCGTTTTACGCGAGACCAGCGAGTGGATACATTTTCCAGATTTTTTTTCCACGGCCTCGTCGGCCCCGGAAGTGAACGCCCGAGGGGCCACGGGCGACGAACCTCTCCGAAGATAAAATATCGAAAGACGAGAAAAAGCAAAAAAAATATAAAAAAATGTCCCACGTCATTGTCCGCCGCTGGCTCGTACAGATAAGTCACAGAGTGATAAGGGGGAGGGGCAAGGGTGGGGAGTCACGTGTGTGTGTGTGTGTGTGTGTGTTTGTCGTCGTTGTGTACAAGCTTTGTTCGTCCGTGTTTGTGTGTGTGTCGTGTAAATATATATATATATATTCGCCGGTGCGAATTTTCATGATTTCGTTGCAACGTTGTAGGTGCGCGCGCGGGATAATTACGGTATCTCGATTCTGCCACGAGGTACTTAGGTACAAGAGCGATAACTACACGCTACTTAATTAAATTATCTCGATTTATCTACTATGTTAAACCGTATCTAATCACAACGCCGTTCGAACAATATAAACATACATTTATATTTATATATAAATATATATGTATATATATATATGTATATATCAATACAAATTTATGTATATATGTTTGTTTGTTTGTTTGTGTTGTGCGTGTGTGTATGTATGTACAATCGTCGTCGTCCAACGCGATGTGACGTCTCGTCGTGTTCCAGAGTACTCTTCGAATTATTATACTTCTTATCGTCGTTCACAACTTTTGTATTTTTTTTTATTTATATCATTATTGTCGTTGACGTTTTGATGTTGGTTTTCCATTTTTTTTCTCTCAACAATCACATTTTCGTCTATTTTATTTTATTACCATATCTTTTCGTTGTCGTTTGTATTTTTTTTTATTATTCTTAAAAAAAAATATTTCGTTCTAGATCTTATTCGTTTGCTCTTTTGTTTTTTTCTTTTTTTTTTGCGCAAAGTGAAAAGCATGCTCCAGTCTTTATCATTACGTTTCGTTTTGTATACATATATATGCGTTGTAATAAAAAATTGTGAGGCTCTTTTTTTTGGTTTGCTCGTTTGTTTTTTTATTTTTTTTTTTTTTTATTTTGAAAATAAGAACGACGTGAAGTGATGAAAGTTCGTAAAAATTGTTAGGAGCAAAATTCTCGACACGAGCGAGCGTGTGCGTGCACGCGCGATCCGCCATTTCGTCTACTTTCGGTGGGCTCTCGAGGGTCGTAGAGCCGCGGACGAGACAGTAGGAGATCAGAAAATGGAGTCGCGTTGAGTGTCGGGTTATGCGCGGGCATCGTTAAACGATTATATTAGAATATTATTCATAAACAATGATGACGGAAGCATTCGTGGATTTTACAAAATTTTCGATTGTGACACGTTCGTATGATTCGTTGTCGCGTTGTTTAAAAATCGTAATTTTGAGGTTATCGTAAAAAGGCACTTTGATTTTCGTTGAATTTTCTCACGGTTTCCTCAATCAATTTATTTTATCTATATCTTTGTTTTGTTTTTTGTTTTTTGTGTTTTTTTTTTTCATTTGTTTTCTTTTTGTGTAGTTTTCTATACAAACTGTACATGTTACGATATTCGTACGTCGTACGGGCGCGTTTGCACCGATGGACGAAATAACGATCGAGGCTCCGAAGGTCAGCAATTTTTCTCATCGACCCCGAAATAATTTACGATCTAACCGTATATAGGGCGTCTTCTTCGATTGAGTTGCCCGTCCGTCTAACGCGACGATATCCAGCCACGAGAAACTCGATAAACCGTGGTCGACCACGTTGACGCGCGAAAACCCTCTTCGAATTTCGCGGGCGAGTGCGCGCGCACGCGCGATCGATCTACGACGCGCGCGCAGTCTCATCGTCGTTTCGCGCGGGTATTTCAAAACCTGCGCCCGAGTTTCTCACAGCCGCGGATATCCTTCGTGGCTCCCGCATCGAAGTTCACGCGGTTTATCGACGAAACGAAAAAAGAAAATTTAAAAAAATAATAAACGCGTTTTCTCTGCGAACGAGAACCAGTCCGGCACGGCTGACCAACCCCCGCCCGTTATGATCGTCATATTCGCGCCATCGACTCACGCATGCGCGCTCGCGCGCCCAGCTTATCTCTCATTTTAGCTCTCTAGCCTACCGGCAACGGCCTCTAGCTCCGTCAACTTCATCGCACGTCGCTACATAGGCCCGACCGCGTGTTGCTGAAACTGATCCAAATGCCTCGAAATTTCCCGATGAAGCTGTTCCGGCAATACCCCAACGCTACTGAACACCGAACGCATTACATTGAGCTCCTCGGTAAGCACCTCGATTCTCTTCTTCAACATATCATTGTCCTTAACCAACAATTTGACCTTCTCCTCGGTCTCCCGCGATCGAACCTTCGCTTTTTCCCGACTCTTTCGCACGGCAATGTTGTTTCTCTCGCGTCTGCGTCTGTATTCGTCGCTGGCTTTGTCAACGGCCTTGGATTGTTTTCTGGCAGCGGCCGCGGCCGCAGCGGCTGCTGCAGCTGCCGCCTGATGCTGTTGAAGACCCATCACGGGTTTCATCGGACCGCCCCGTCCCGGTTGCTGCTGTTGATGTCCCTGTTGTTGTTGTTGTTGCTGTTGCTGTTGGGGATGTTGCTGATGATGAACACCCGGATGACCGCCCGGCACGCCGGACGGCGTGAGGGTGGTGAACGTCGGTCCGCCATTTGCGAAGGGACCTCCGTTGGCCGGGCTGTAACCACCTGCGGGATATTGCGGACAGTGACGTCGATAATCCGCCGGATCCAGAGGTTCTTCCTTGATGCTCGGCGAATCCGAACTCGAACTGTTGCTGTCGCTGCAACTGTTGCTTCCCTGATGATAACTCGCACCACTGTGAACCGGTTGGGGCATGTAAGCCAATGTCGTACGCGGATAACCCGTTGTACGCGCGTGTTTCAACACACCGTTACTGCCACCCGCACCACCGCCCAACATGTCCAGCAGACCATCGTTGAAGTGCGAATCGTCGATCAGATGTTGAAGATCCAACGATATTTCCGGTGTATTTAGATCGGTCAGTTCGCCAGCTGCCGCACAGTGTTCGGCGTATTGCTGATGAAGACTCGCTTTGCTCGCCGATACTTTGCTCACACCCGTACTTCCGGTCTGTTGATTGTGATTTACTTGCAACGACGAATTGTTGTTGTTGTTGTTCGCGTTATTGTTGTTGTTGTTGTTTGCGTTTGTCGTTGTGTTATTGTTGTTGTTGGTGTTGTTGTTGTTGTTGTTGTTAGACATGACCATGGAATTCTTTTTCAAATCCGGGGCGCTTTGCGCCTGCGCCTGGTGAACCTGTGACTCGTACATTACTGGTGATTCCATCTCGCTCGCGCACACACGATCACCCGCGCATCACAGATAAACAATGAGAGTCTCGCGCCCCGCGAGTTTGCTATCTATTAGACCGAAAGATAACTCAACTTCGCTGGTGTAATTTTTTTTTTCTTTCTTTCGTTTCCGGCTTTTTTTCGAAACTTTTATTTTCTTTTTCGAGTCTTTGTTTGAGGGGGTTGGCAATGATTTTTGGAAAAAATTTTTTAAAATAAAATGGTTATTCAACGTTTATCATTCGTTCACAGAACCGAATTTTTTTCGACACCATTTGCACTTGTTTCGTGACGGTGAGAATTATGGAAAGATGTTGAACGGATGTTTTGACATCTGACACTGTTTCTCCACGCGTTATCCACTTTTACGTGCGTGTGTTATTTCAACTCTGAATTTTATTTTCAAGGAATTAATAAGGTTCCCGAAAAGTTTCGATTTATTTATCGCAATTTGAATTATCGGCGCGAACCGCGATGCGCAATAACAATGTCGAATGTTTATTATTATAATTTTTTTGTTTTTGTTCTAATAACAGTCCTCGATCGAATGGTATCGATGAGAAAACGGTTCGGTCGATACAAATCGCGTGTGTAGCTGACGCCACGCTCGATAGTTTAACCGTTTGATACACGTTGATCGGTATATCATCAATCTCGTTGGGATTTCGACGATGGGTAACTTGTTATTCGAACAAACCGAACGAGAGTTGACGCGCGACTGACTAACCCGACGGCATGTCGCAAGCTTTCAATGTGGCGCGCGCGCCAACCCCGCGACTCCGTGACTCGCGCATGCGCGGTGACTACGCGGCGCGCGCGCATGCGCCCGCGTCCCGCAGCGTTTCACCGTGACGATCGGTGTGGGGCTTCACGGAGATCCATGACCATTCCCTCCCACTTCGATGGGCGCTTGACGCTTCTCCATGTCTAATCGCTCGTGGCGATTAGTCGAGGAGAACTCTCTCTCTCTCTCGTTACAATCTTCTCTTCGTCTCGCTATATTCCTTCCCCATCCTGACGATTATCATTTTTGTAAAACCCTTTCTCGCGAAATGATAATTCGATCGTTCATATTTTCCCGCCGATTTATTTCAAGTTTTGGACAATTAAAATCCAGTTTGATTTGTTGGTTTTGTGTTGTTTTTTTTTCTTCAGATTTTTCTTAGCTACGAAATCGATCGATCGGTTGTAATAGATTTTTGTTTTCATTCTCGTTTTTACGGCCTGCGCAATGAGAGAGATTGCACATGCGCGGGACGAATTTGATGCACCTCTGTTGATTTTGTTGTTTTTTTTTTCAATTTTTCGTGATATTGCGCAACTCGGGGCAATCCGACGAACGAATGATCGAACGACTTCCGAGTATGTGACCCGAATTGCGAGGTGCGCACGTGAGCGCGCGCAAGGACGAAGCTGTGGAGATCCGGAGACGAAGAAAGTCCGACGAATTGACGGAGAAAAAAGGAAAGCAGCATCCGCCTGACCTCGCGGAGGAATAGGCTCGCGAGGGAACGCATGATGATTGGACCAATGGCGGGTGAAGAACCAACCCCCGGGGGGCGGGGTCTCGCATCCTCCAGCGAACGAATCTACGCTCGAGTTTCGCGTCTACCTGTTGACTCTACCTGTTGCTCCAAACGCTTTATCATGTGTATTCACTCCGTTCCAATCGACAACCCTGTCTAAGACATCTAAATTTGCAACGAGAAAATTATGAAATCGTGAAAAAAAAAATGTTAATATATATTTTTTTTTTTTGCTTTTTAATCCAAATCAATTTGTATTTTTTTTTATTTCGATAGAAAATTGTTGACATCGTAAGTGATTTTGACTTTGATTCGGTTTAAAAAAAAATTAATTAACCACGTTGATCCGTAGTGAACGGAGCTGCGACGTTTTATTGCAAAATTATGCATCTCGCTTCTCTGTCTGAATTTTTATTCCCTATGATTATTTCTCAGGACTTCATCCTCTCAAGCATCGAAATTCGAAAATCAACTTTGCCATCGCGAGTGTCGTGTGTTACGACTGCAGCGACATCTGCATAATCGATTACGTTCAATCGAACCAAAGATTTCTACTCTATCAGCACCAACCACAATTCATTTTGCATTCGCCACCTAACGTGTCATATCAATTACTACCTGTTGATTTGCCGATTGCTACCTTACCATCAGTCACTCACTCACAAATTACCGTTCTACTCTCTACCGTACCAGCAGCTCTCACCTGACCAACCTATTTGGTCATCCGAACAATCCCAACCAACATCACCGACTATCCACCACTAACCGACCTGTGTAAGGTGATGTGCTACTGCTCGGTCGGTAACAGCAAACTGTAAACCATTGTTCTCAGTCACGATTGATATTTACGACGAAACTAGAAAACGTTTGACTGACTCCGAAGATTCATGAGTCAACCGTTTTTGTCTTTCATCCAACTGTTCGATCATGACGTAGAATAATGGGTTTTAAGGATTCAGCTATCTCCTTCGCACTCGTAACGACCCGAAAGAGACAGACGACACGTAGCACGTCACCTTATTCCACGTCTCGGCAAGATGGCGCCTCTAGCTCGGTCTCCGCGCGGGGGCGTTCGGCCAGTGAGTTGCACGGGCGGGGCGGCGGAGGGGTTCGCTTGGCACAGGTCGACCACGATCGCACGAAAGGCCCGCGAACATTGTCGGGAACAGCCGAAACTCCGCACACCGTGGTATTAGCCACAACAAGAAAAATAAGGTAAAAAAAACCAAGATAAAAAAAAATAAAATATTACACATCTCTACCACTCGGTAAAAAGTTTTCGCCCGCGCATATATATATATACATACATATACACTCACACACACATTATATACATACATACATCGCAGTTTAGTTATAGCGTGTGTATTTCCGCGAGTCCTGTTAATCCACGCGTCCCCTGCTCCATCGTGGGCCGAGACAGTTATTATAATCCGCGATTTAACGAAATTGATTCGTGAAAGGTGAGTGAACGATTTGTTCAGTGCGTTTTTAAAAAAAAATCTATTTTTCGTGTTTTCTTGTTGTTGTTGTGATTGTTTTTTTTTTCTTTCACTCTTTAACTTTTTGGCATGGAACAGGGCGAACGGCGTAGCGGTTATCGTTTCGTCTCGTTCGCGTCGTCGTTCGTAAAAAATTTGGGCCCCGTTATTGTTGGGGTCCCCGATGGCTTACGTTCCGACGTTAGTCGGACACGCGAGAACGTGTAACGTTGATTCGTGAACAACGTGAAGAGACACGAGGGGACACGCACGCGTATTGTTGTCGCGAAATGAATCACGGAATCCGTTTTGTGTAATCCCAAGCGTCCATTTCCGATATTTGCCACGAGAATTGAAAAAAACGAAGAAACAAACAACATATATATATGTGTATATATGTTTACACGATGGGTCAATGATTGGAGGCGAAATTTGTAGTTAACTACGTAGATCGGTGTGTTGTTTTTCCGTTAACGAGCTTTAACTCGAATTTTGCATTCTTTGAATAGATTTTATTTCTTCTTCTTTTTTTGGAGACCTAACCTCAAAAGGTTTTCTTTTATTGGAAGAGGAAACTTGTTTGGGGATTGATTGGGGTTGATTAGGCACTGAGGCTCGTGTTTTTTGACGTTGTTAGGTGGCCATATGTATGAATCGAGAATTCAAACTTGACTGTCTCATCGACATTCGTCGCTGCGACGCTCAGAAATTTTTTGTGTTTCGACGGTCGTGCTGCGTGCTTGTGTTTTTTAATTTTTTGTTCATCGTTCTTGGTGCCTGGACGGCGTGTTTCGGCATCAATGTTATTTGTTTCCGTATCTTTTTTTGACTTTGATCATTTGTTATTGTTGCGACTCGGTGGGTTAAAAAAAACAAAACGACGGGCGGCAGTGGAATAATAAAAATTGTCAAACGTAAAATTAAATCCGGGATGTAATGTAACGCGACAGACTATTCGGATTTATGCAATCGTTTGATGATTTTGAATGGCGTGTCCGATAATCTCGTTTTGATTTCCATGTTATCATTTACTCATCAACTTTTTCTCTTTGACAGATTTCAGGTGAATCTCGATCGGCCAGGCGCTATCGACAAAATAAAAACACACGTTTATACATAAATATATATATATACACACTTCGAAATGGCTGGAGAACAGCAACAGTTTTTCCTCAAATGGAACGACTTTCAATCGAATATGGTCACGTCATTTAAACACCTCAGGGATGAAAAGAGTTTCACAGATGTGACATTGGCTTGCGACGGTCAAACTTGCAAAGCGCACAAGATGGTGCTCTCCGCCTGTAGTCCGTACTTCAAATCGTTGTTAGAGGTAACAATGTTTTTTTTTTAATACATGAGAACGAAGAAAAAAAACAAAAATTTGCGCAATATTATTTTGCAAATTTTTTGAAAAATCATTTGCTTTCAGGAAAATCCGTCCAAGCATCCAATTATTATTCTCAAAGACGTAGCTTATAGTCATCTCCAAGCGATATTGGAGTTTATGTACGCCGGCGAGGTAAACGTGTCTCAGGATCAACTTCCCGCGTTCTTGAAGACGGCCGATCGACTCAAAGTCAAAGGATTGGCCGAGGCGCCCGGGGCCATCAAGAGAGAGGGATAAGCCGTCCGCACATAGTTATGGTAAGATATTTTTTTAATAAAAAAATGGCTATCAATTTCTCAATAGACACTTTCAATCGATTCCCACGTTTTGTCCAAACACCTGTGTCTCGAAAAATCGATCGCAAACTTGGGTTACAATTATTTTGAAAACAAGAAAAAATGTAACTCTCAAATATCCAGCTTCAGTAATTTTTTTTTTTTTTTTTCATCAATTCTTTAAACAACGGAAATAATAAATAACTTTCCTCGGTATTGAATGATTTAAAAAAGCGAAAACATCGTCATCTTTTTATCGAACACAGTTCATCCACCCCTCGAAACTATGCCACCGAGCTAGAACGATAATAAAACAGAAAAATTCAAAAAGAAAAAAAAATCCTCATTTCTATTCCAGATGTTTTTCAAGCGTGCGCAGACTGTGAACCGTGATTAATTAGAGATGGCAAAGGAAACGAATGAAACTCAAGCCGAAACGTTACACACTTACACGGGGAATTTATTATTATTTAAAACTTTTTTTTTTTTTTTTAATAATTTAATCTTAACAAAAACAGAAAGAAAAATGTACAAGCGACGAATAAGTGGATAACACACTGAATCCTTGATGGTTCACGACGCAAATTCAACGTGGTTGGTTAGGAAAATTACTCTTCTACTTCTTTTCTCACTGTCCCCCGATTTTTTTCATTTTATTTTATTTAAAATTTTTTTTTTTATTGAAAACGATTGTTGACAATTGAATGCGAGGGAGGTAAAGAAAAGCAAGATGGAAAAAAAGAGAAACAAAAACTTTTTAGTAGTAATAGAGATTGAATGTCGATGCCGATCTTGAACCTGAGACGATATTGAACAACCATTTTACGAACGCTGCAGTTACACACATTCACATCAGTTATATATATATTTTCTCGAAGAAAAAAAATAATTTGTAAGATATAAAAAAAGAAAGCAGGAAAGTTCCGCAAATTTATGATGATGATGATTGAGCAGATCACGATAATTTTTGAAGCATCACGTTTGATCGGGCAATTTTGTAAATCCAACGCGACGATACATCCACCTGCCCGAGATTATTTTGTTTATCGTTTGAAAAACGTCGGAGATTCGCGATAATCGATCGACAATCACATCCCCTATTGAGTCAATTAACATCCCTCAAAAAAAAAACCGAAGAAAAAGAAAAAAAATTGTACGTGGACTGCTAAACGTTGCAGGCTCGAGGACCCCAGCTATTCGTCGAATCTATCGGATGATTCTTTCATCACCGTATATTGACTCGTACCATCGTCCCCCAACCCCACGTTTATCGATCAAAACGTTCGGTGAGCCGAGAAAATAAAATATATAATAAAACAAAAATAATTGTAATTAAATGGAAATGTACGTCGAAAGACGAAAGGGAAAAGAAATAACCATTGTCGCCTTGTGCGGATTCGCAAAAGTCCCGGCCGCAAGATCGAAGGGTCTCAATCTGTCGTTCTTTTTTCTTTATTAATTTTTTTTTACCTATTTAAACGAAGAAGAAAAAAAAGGTTTCTAATTTTCAATCGCCCACTAATTTTGCCCATTTGCAACAAATTCTGATTCTTTCACAATCAAATACGGCCAACATTGTGACGGCGTATTCACATTAATTACCGATAGACCAAATTTTATTTATGATAATAATGATAATAATATATATATATATACATTGAGGGTTATTGTCTCGAGCCGAGGGAAAGATTAATGATGTGACACTGATAAAAAGAACTTGTTTTTTTTTTAATTTTTTTTTTCGTTATCCCATAGCCCACATTTCTTTATCATTTTATTTAATTTTTTTTTTTTCAAGCACCGTCATCACTTTTCTCAACGTAACTTTCTTTCCATCCTGCAAAAGGCTTCGCGCCAAGCTTTTCTGTCCCCGGTTGAGAATCTTGTGAAATGAGAACGCAAAAAAAAAAAATGGCGATCACAATCTGTTCATCATCGAAATTGTTGGTTGGATCGAAAAGAGATGACAAATTTTACTGTCGTCGCAATTAATTAGACGTAAATAGATACTATATATAGATATACATGTTATATTATTTTATTATATTATTTTTTTTTCAACGTCTTATCGTTGCAATCTCGTGCAAACGGTTGGTTTATAAATGTGTCTGTGGGTTCTCCATTTATTCCACATCCTTTCCCACTGCAACGAACTATTTTGTCATCCAAACAACAAAAAACTGATAACTCTTCACTGCCGACCCTCTCGAAACTTGCGATTGTCGTCGAACCAAACCATCCTCTCGGTCAATTTTCATTACTTTATTATTATTATTATTATCATTATTATTTTTAAATTAAATATTCTTGTAGAGATAATTTTTTTCATCTTAATCTTTACGGTTCACTGTGTAACTGATTCGCTCGATAAAAAAAAATGAAACAACAAGTGTAGATAAAGTCATCACGTTTCCGATGCTAAACGAAAAAAAATCTCTATATATATACATATATATATATATATATACATCAGCGATCGAATGTAATATTCTTGTACGCTCCTGTTTGAAAAAAAAAAGTTTTTACGAAATCCGGGTCTCTCGCGGTGATAACTCATAATTAATTTTTTTAACTGCGTAACTTTTTTGGTTCCGATGAGGATTATTATTATTATTATTATTATTATTATTATTATTATTAGTTTGTTTTATTTCATTTTTTCAGTTTTTTGTTGGTTCAGTTCCTATTTACGTAGAAGCACAGATTCCCCGGGCATTTGGTTGTAAAACGTCAATCCATCACATCCTGTACATTTTTTCTTATTATTTTTCCTTCGTTCCCATGCCCCCTCCCCCTCTCCCCATTTCACACTGTCCCTCGATATCCCGTAATGTAAATGCACATTTTTTGTAGATTAAGAAAACGAAGAAAAGAACAACAACAACAACAACAATGTAATGTTTAACGAAGTCATTATTGACTAATAGTTTGTGGTTTATATTACTTTATATATATATTTTTTTTTCGTCATATCGTCCATGCGTATAGTGAATATTATTATTATTTTTTTTTTTGCATTCCTGTTTATCACTTGTTTCTTGTTTCGAATACTCTTTGTTTGAACATAACGATCTTTTTAATTCGCAATCCCAAGCGCTCGGAATCCAAAGAAAAATCAGCACGTTTGCTAACGATTGAGGAAATTAAAAAAAAAATGAAGAAAAAAAAACTACACGACCGATCGAACGTTTGATGCATCTTAAAAATCTTTTCTGTCCACTTCTGACGTTCTTTCTAATTTTTTGTTTTTCGTTTTTCTTTTTTCCGATTTTTCATAACTGAAATAAATAATTTTTGTTCTCTTTCGTGTCAACAGCGTCGTTGGTCGAAGCGCACTCGATGAATAATTTTTCTTGTGGCCTTGCAATGTAACTCCCGATATTATTACTTCTTCGAAAAAGGAAAAAAAAAAAACCGTTTAGCGTTACCCTCGTTACCGATAAGACTCGATGATGATAACGATTATAATTTGACGATGTTGAAATATAAAAATAAATTGTGTAAATATATAAGTAACACGTTGTCTTTCTTCATTTGGTTTCCCTGATCTTAATTTTATATATCACGGTAAAAGAAAAAATATATATAAATATATATAAATTGTTTTTATCTTGGAAGATTAAAATCATTCATGCAAAAAACATAAGGTTATATTGTTCTATTGTGCATCAGTTGCTTACTTAAAAAATAATCATTTATTTCACACGAATGTCTTGAAATTCGTAACTTCTATATATATTAAAATTGAAGTAACAAAAATAAAATTGAACAATTTCAACTGTCTCGCGAAGATGCGTTCGAAGACTTTCAATCCAGCAGTCCATCCAATCCAGTCAATTGCCAATAGTTAGTCATGGACAATATATTGAATTACCAAATTTTCGGTAAGTCATCACGATAAAAATTTATAATCCCCCCAAACACAATTAACAACCCGATCAAGCGCCATAAAACTTCAACAAAGTTTCACAAGCAAATAATTGAATAACACCATTAAAAAAAAAAAAATTATCGCGCAAAAAATTTTAATACAAAATAATAAACGTAAAAAATATTTGTACTTTATTCTTCTTAATTGGCGTAGGCGTCGTGACTCATCGAATTCAAAGCATCTCGCTCGTTTTCATAATTTCGTTGTACGACGGTGGCGCTGAAACGAAAATAAATGTGACATTCTGCAAATGTGCTTTCCGAATGTTTTAGGACATTATGAACACATTGACATCGAAATCCGGCAAAAAAATTTTTTGAGCCGTCTATTAATTTTTTTATGTGAGAAAACGAAAAAATTTGAAAAGAAATAACGAATTGTTCGATGACTTACGGGGTTCGAATGTATCCACCGATCGCGATGAATTCGGAGCAACGAAGCCCATCGCTCCCGGCAACGCTGGCAAATGAGATTGATCGTCGGACTCAAAATTACGATTAGAAGTCGAAGAACCGCAGACACCTGCGTTATCGTCTTGCCCCGTTTTTGAGGATAAATTTCGAGGAAGAGGCATCGGAATGTTGTTCATGGGATTCGTTGTTCCAATGGGAAAAATGGGAACCGTATTGACGATTCCGTTTCCGGTTGAATGCACGTTCAAAGCCGGTCTCGTTCCAATCACAATCGGATACACGAGTTTCACGGAACATGAACTGTAAAAAAATGAAAAAAAAAAAAATGAAAAAAAAAAGAAAAAAAAATTATTAATAAAACGAACGTAATTCGTACGAAAAGTTTTTATGTGTATACAAATACTTTAACAAATTTCTCACAAATTACATTGGTTTTATTCCCAATTTGTGGAAATTTTTTTTTTTCTGCAATTGCAAGAGTCAATGAATTATTTACCAGTCGTCAGTAGGAAAAATAAATTTGAGATAATATTGAATGTCGATGAGTTTGCAATAGGTCATACTGGAACAGGGCAGCAATGGGACTTCCATGCTCATTGTGAATTCTTCGATTTTTCCGAAAGGTCCGTTTTTCGTGCAGCTTTGGATGGTCGTGGATGTTTCTTTTTTTGAACCATGTGCATGAAGTGTTATTACCTAGAATTTTAAATAAACTATTGCTTATTATTATTGTTATTGTTATTATTATTATTGTTATTATTATTATTGTTATTGTTATTATTATTATTATTATTATTATTATTATTATTATTATTATTATTATTATTATTATTATTATTATTATTATTATGAGTTTTCATTTTGGGGCTGACTTGATTCAAATGTAGTTCCACTCCCACTACTGGGGCGTTTCCATTAATGTCGTACAAATTGATGTTGGCTTGTATAATCTCGCCGACCGCAAAACCGCAGCTAGGTAAAGAAATTTGTATTCTCAATTCGGCCCCGCTGCAATAGCAACTATACGAACAAAATGTTTCTTCGTGCTCGTCCTGAATTCCAGTCTGAAAAAATATTAATTGAAATGATTAGTAAAAATTTGAAAGATCACAATGGACTGCGTCTCATAATTATGCAGGTTATCATTTTCACATTATATTCAAAACATTTCAATGAAATATTATTTTGCAGTAACATACTTTGATTGAATTCAATTAATTTGTGAAAAAAAAAAATTAATTCCAAGCGCACCGTTTCAGCGGTTAATTGGCTCAAATCGTGGGGACTCTCCACGTCAAAAAGCATGAAAGTATCCGGATCGAATTGCCAGGGTATGTCCATCGCAACTTTGATCGTGTACCTAACACTGCCGTGATCGGTCTCGAAACTGCTCGGTAAATTGCGAGGCAGACAAAAATTGAACGGTAACTCGTGACGTCCCGATTGCATCTCTATCCTTTCCCCGTCTGTGATTAAACATTTTTTTTTTTTTTTTTTTTGTTTTTTTTTAACGGATCCGAACAGTCCATATAAATTCTTTTTTTATTCTATACAATTGTTCAAATATAAATTCATTATAGTTCGTTTGTGGCGTACCAGCTTGTCCGATCATGTAAAACTTCATATGAAAATATTCTTCTTTGCTCGAGTGATTTGTCCTGGTCCGTCCGCTTCCGGTACTCCATGATACCTTTCCCTTGCCCTTTATCTGCATTTTTATACCTGCAATATCATGATGACCGTGTATCTGAGTACTCAGCTAGTCGAAAACATAATTCATCAACCACATTCAGCTCCGCATTGCAATTTTCAACTCGGGATCTTCACGATCTACCGATTTACGATCATTTTCGCGGCAGGAGAAATTCGAAATTCCCGCCAATTTTCTCGCGGGGGATTCCTATGAACAGCAGCGCTACCTACTGGACCTAATGAGTTACATTTTATTCTGCTGGTGATACTACTCTTCCGTACAGTTGAGTTAGGCCCTCTATGTTCCCGTACGAATGACTGCACCATAGACTGTAAAGACAAACGAAGGACGGAAAAAAGTGGGGGCCGAAGCGACCAATCGAAAAGCGACAGCTCCATAAATCAAAAGCACAACACATTAGGGTGATATCCGATATCTGATATCATCGTTATGGAAATTCCAGCTAACAACATCCGACCGTAATCACATTTCCCCACCCAGATAAAATTGTAATCCCTAACCTATGATCCGTATAAAATTTTACCTTATTAAATCTGTGTACAAATTTTCAGGGCCGGCGGTACGGGTATGTACGGTGGGTAGTACTACCCACCTGAAAAATTCTGAACATATAACGACTATGCGCCCTCCACCCCGTGGGCCGCTGCACTTGCACCCACGCGGGTCGAGCGCAAACCGCCGGCACTGCAAATTTTGAATTATGATTAAAATCTATTTTCGGTCAATATCGTACCTCTTATAGTCTTAGGCCGGCTAAGTTCAATAATAACTCGTCCGACAATAATTTCTCCAGGCGAAAAGGTGTGGTCCGGGTTTTCCAGTTCGATAATAAACTTTTCTGGCATTTTATTATTATTTTTTTCTTTTTTTCGATTTAACAAAATATTTACAAATATACACTGTTGTACGATGGATAATTTTTTAAGTCAATACTTCCACGGTAATGAGTCGTATAATTAGGTATTGACGTATTTATATTGTTTTGGAGTAAACCCGTCAGCAGTTATCTGGCACGAAAAAGACCTAATGCAGAAAAGAATTCCAACGAATTACCGACCGGAGGTACAGTCGGATGGGAATTTTGAAACACCAATGACGTCACCGGTTTATGGCGAGTTGGGGTTAATATCGTACGTGCTGTACACGTTGCCAACCGAATAATAATGACATTCGACAATTCGGTCAATTAAGTATATTTCCATCATAAGTATGTACATATCTAAGTAAAATAAATAAGAAAACAGAACAGTCGACATCGACAAATTCTACCTGAACTTCATCTTGGACAATCTGACTCTCATTTCTAATATAAGAATTTTCACATTCTGTTTGTACCAAGAAATATTGTATTCCAAATGCAATCTCCAATTTCTGTCCAAGAAATGTTTGTAGAATACCGACATTTCATCCGCGGTCACAGAATCCTTGCCACTTTTTTTCTTCAGAGAATCTTGAAATTCCTTTCGTTCCTGAAACACGAATCATCAATGAGGTTATGCGAAAACGAGTATTGTCGATTGGAAAGGAAAAAGCGAAAAAATCTCACCGTTGCAAAATTGTTGTTGTGTTTTGTCCAAAAATTTTGATTCCAAGCTTGCGTAGTCTCTCGAGCTTCTCGATACCGTCGTTCGGTTCTACTTTCGTTGCTATTTTTTGCAAATATTACAGGTCGTAGGTTAGACGACGAATCGGGAGGACCAATAGAGTCCAGTCGACTGTTTTTCGACGTCGCATCTGGCACCTTCAGCTTTTCAGGCACCTGCTGCAACCAATTTCCTTGCAACAATCACTTTCCTTTAGCGAAACAAACAACAACAAAAATTGCGGTGGACTTACCGACGAGAAAGAACGTTGAAAATTTCTAAAATGTTTCAATCGCTGATAGCTCCAAAATTTTGCCATTTTTCCGGTGTAAATCATGTGCTTGTGGGAAGTTGAATCTCCGGTTGTGCGACGGTAAACGAAATTATACTACTTCCAATGTTCCAATGTGTGCGATAACTGCACAACAGCTGACGATCAGCTGATCGACATAACCTAAAAGGCAATCGCGAAATCGATCCAAAACTATATTTACCAATGTCTCTATGTTGAAAAAGGGTTGACAGCATGGGGAGGACTAGATAACGGAAGACCGAATTCACCGAAAAATGTTTCATCCTCGGTTATCTACAGTCGGTAGTGCAGATTCTTTTTCACGATTATTCGTCGAAGAATTTGCGAATCACGTGTTTCATCGACCAAATTCATGACGAAATAGTTCGAGACTCCTCGCTCGCGCACACGAAGACTGACGAAGACGGTCAATTGTGATATTCGACACAATTATTTTTCATCGAGTTCCAATGGACTAAAAAAAATTCGTGTCGATTTAGTTGTTATCGCGAAATGATGGACCATTGAATGAAAATGTAAATATTAAAAATTTCACACGTCAATACGTTTTCGCGTAATCGTTTTTTAACTTTATTTTTTTTTCTTCATTCGCAAATTTCTTTATTTTCAACGAATCGCATAGTACGTATAGGTTAGGTTTGTCTTACCTTCGTTTTGATCTCGCTACATATTTGTCGCCCTCCGAAACTGCGCACATTCGACGTTACGTCACACGATTTATGTGATTTACATAAGATTTATCATAAAATCATCGAGATGATTTTGGTCGATGAGTTGAATCGTTGAAATATTTTTTCAGTATTACGTCCCTCGAGACGCTAGCTCCGAAGCGATTTGTAAGAGATAAACTCTTCGACGGACGCTCCGATGCATCATAACAAGCAGGTCTCGCAACGATTCTTGCTTATTGACAATTTTTTTAAAGTTTTTGTTTTGAAAAAAGTAGAAGCTATCACCCGAATTATTTTTATGGCATCGATTATTATTTATTTGCAATGTGGTATTGCGAATTGAATATCAGTATCCATTATCCGATAGCGGCAAAATGTATTTATCATTTCCATGCAATCCTTTGACGATTATCGTCGTCCGATCAAAAGAAGAATAAAATTCTCTTCTCGCTCGTTGCACGATAAAATATTCTTTCTTTTCTTGAATTAGACCATTTAGATATTTTTATCACTCTGTGGTTACTGTAAATTTATGTCTAGATGTACATTTTTAAGTGTTGTCGTAAACGTCACCTCTTACCCGCAGATTTTGTCATAAACGCCGCTTTTGTTTTTTATGATTTCAGTCGGTCCCGCATGCAGAGCACAGTATCGTCGTCTCGCTGTACAAATTATCTTGAGCACCGCCAAAAAAACCATCCCTGCTTATTCCAACACGTACAAAATTAAAAAAAAAAAAAAAAAAAAAAAAAACAAACACCCACGATCTTCCTTGGCTACGTCACAAAAATAAGGACCAATGGCTGCCTACATCAATCGCACAATGTCTATGATTGGAGCGGATAGCCAATTGAGAAAGAATGACGCTAGAACGGAAAATTCTCCTCTACAGATATTCGTCAAAGCTAAGAAGAAGATAAACGATATATTCGGCGAAATCGAGGATTATGTGCAGGACACGGTCGTATTCATGGATTGTGAGTCGCCAATTGTTTTTTAAATTTCAATCCAATCCTATTATTATTTTTATTTTAATTGCTGAATCAAAAAAAATTCGAATTTAACAAAAATAATTGCATTTTATTTCATTAAACAAAAAAAATTAATAAATCCATTTTAATATCAATCGATCAAATCGAGGTTCGTTTAAAAACTTTTTGAAAGTTTCATTCGCAAAACTTTTTGAAAATTTTTATTTGCAAAACTTTAAAAACCATTATTGCAAAACTTTTTAAAACTCTTCATTTGCACAACTTTTTGTAAATATTGATTTGCAAAATTTTTTTAAAAATTTTATTTGCAAAACTTTTTGAATAAAAAAATAAATAAATAAATAAATTCGTTAAAATATTTCAAGCGTTGCGAAACGATCGTAGCATCGTCAGCGGCGACGAAACATCGAACATCAAGAGTTACGTGGACAAGGTGCGAGGTATACAGGACGTTCTCAAGCGCGATCACATGAAAGTCGCGTTTTTCGGACGCACGAGTAACGGCAAGAGCACCGTCATAAACGCAATGTTGCGGGACAAAATATTGCCAAGTGGCATCGGACACACGACCAATTGTTTCCTGCAGGTCGAGGGCTCGGAAAACGGCGAGTCTTATCTAATGACCGACGGTTCGAACGAGAAACAATCCGTGCAATCGGTCGGTCAGCTCGGTCACGCGCTTTGCAAGGAAAAACTTTGCGAGAGTCATTTGGTTCGTATTTTTTGGCCGAAGGAGAAGTGTCTGTTGCTACGGGACGACGTTGTGTTCGTCGACAGTCCGGGTGTCGACGTTACCCCGAATTTGGACGAATGGATCGACAAACATTGTCTCGACGCCGATGTTTTTGTTCTAGTGGCCAATGCCGAATCCACATTGATGGTCACGGTGAGACGAATCATCGCCGCCCAAAATAATCATTCATTTTTTTTTTTGCTTTCATTTGTCGCGAAAAAAAAAATATTAAATAATCCATCGTAAAATTTTTTGTTTCCAGGAGAAAAATTTCTTTCACAAAGTATCGACGAAACTATCGAAACCGAATATATTTATTTTGAACAATCGTTGGGATGCATCGGCCTCGGAGCCCGAATTCTTCGAGGAAGTGAGTAAATCTCGATCGATTTTTATTTTACGATGGTCTCGATCGTTTTTGATAAATATTCGACGACAACGACAAATAATATTTACACGTTTGTCAAGAACGAGGGTCGTCTGTGTTTTTTTTTTTTAAATGAAATCAACTGCAATTGCGATTTTTCAATAAAATTATTTTATCCGTAACAATTAATTCGAATGAATAAGATTTAATTCGTGGAATCAGAATTTAAATTTTCGTATTTCGTCGAAATACAATCAAGAGTTTTTCGTAATTTTTTTCTATTATATCGTTCCTGTAGCTGGCCAATGAGCAAAAAGAGGTACGTTTTGCGACTAGTCCTTCGACCGAAAAATGTGTTTTTTTTTTTTTTGTCTTCTCTTTTTTATTTTATTTTTTCGACGCAATTAACGTCTGTCAATGTTTATCATCGATAGCAGAACCCACGCAAAAAGAAATAACAATAATAATCGACCTGCACGTGAAATCGAAACGACGGAGTGCATGAATTTTTTTCATTGAAACCAAAAAAAACAAAAATCACAAATGTTGCTTCTGTAATTTTCACAAAAATCTCATCACATCGATAAACGCTTTGAAATAAATTTTTCATTCGTACATTGCAACTGGCGAGATGAAAAAAAATATATATAAACGCTTCGAAATTTGTATTCCTACTTTGTTGCAAGTCGGATCGAATGTGTCGATCGACCCATTTTCTTAATTTCAAACGGTTTTTTAGGTAAGGGCACAGCATCAAGAGCGGGCTGTGGATTTTCTCGCCAGAGAGCTCAAGGTTTACTCGACCAAGGACGCCGAGGATCGCATATTCTTCATTTCCGCCAAGGAGACGCTTCAGGCGCGAATGCAGGAACAACGTGGCCAGCCTGCGCACAGTAAGCTCATTGATTCAACCTGGAAACAAAACAAAAAATACTGCACAATGAATACTCTCAAAATATTTTTTATTCGTTACAAAAGAGGAAATAAATTAAAAAAAAAACAGAAAAAAACCTTCGATTTGTAATAACAAATTTGTAATACAATAATATGATGAATTTTAAACAGACGGAGCTCTCGCCGAAGGTTTTCAAAATCGTTACTTCGAGTTTCAAGATTTCGAGAGAAAATTCGAGGAGTGCATATCGAAATCCGCGGTGAAAACCAAATTCGAGCAACACTCGCAGCGGGGAAAACACATAGCCAAGTGAGTGAAGCTTGAAATTAATTATATTTCAGCTTCTGTGTTTTTTAGAAAGCAATTGACATTTGCCGATAAATGACAATAATTCAATTATTATTTAGTTTATGATGAATTGACAAAAAAAGTTCAATAATTATTATTATCATTATTATTATTATTGAAATTTGGCCAATTTTTTTTTAATTCATCATAAACTAGATAATAATTGAACTATTATTAATAACAATAATAATTCAATTATTATTATTATAAAATTTCATTTCACAGCGAAATTCGTCAGACACTGGACGAAATACTCGAGCGTACGCAAAAAATGCGTGCCGATCAGTTGAACGTGAAAAAAGACGTTCACGACAAGCTAAATTTCACCGAACAACAGTTGATGCTGGTTACCCAGGAGATGAAGGAAAAAATTCATCGAATGGTCGAGGACGTTGAGCAGAGAGTGTCGAAGGCGCTGAGCGAGGAAATTCGACGACTCGCCGTTCTCGTCGACGAATTCAGCATTCCCTTTCATTCCGAGTCGCTCGTGCTGAACGTTTACAAACGCGAGTTACACACCCACGTGGAAAACGGTCTAGGTTGGTTAACGATCATCCGAAAGACCAGAAATATTACTTCAAAAAAATTATAAAGAAAATTAAGAACATTATAAAAAAAAAAAAAAATTTTCAAATATTTGTGGAAATTGTTTTTAGGTTCGAATTTGCGAGCCCGACTGAGTACGGCATTGGCAATGAACATGGAGAGTTCACAGCGCGAAATGACGGATCGTATGTCGAGCCTGTTGCCGGAATCTAAGAAACAATTGACGATAACGCTCATACCGAGACGCGAACCCTTCGAAATTCTTTACAGACTCAATTGCGACAATCTGTGCGCCGATTTTCACGAGGATCTGGAATTTCGTTTTTCGTGGGGAATAACCGCGCTTATAAGCCGTTTCGCCGGCAAACAGAGTCACAAAATTGCGATAGCGAATTATCCGCAAGAGGTGAGCATCTTCGACATTTGCACAAAAAAAAAAAAAACGATCGACCGATCAAATTTATTAATTTTTTTCCGTTTGTTAAAATCATCGATGGAAAAATTTAAAGTCTCGACGCACACATGTTTGTCCCAATCGGTTAAAAAACTTTCCAAAATTCATTCGTCAAATAAAATCGTATTTAAAAAAATTCGTTCAAATTCTATGTTAAAATTTGTTTTTTTTTTATTGCACAAAAAAATCATAATTGATATGGGAACGTTGATATTTTTTTTCTCATTTCAGATTCCACAGTCGCTCGTGTCGCCGGCCGACAGCGTGGATTCCGTTAAATTCGTGACAAGCGCGGCGGGTTTTCCAACGAGAAGCGACGACTGGTCGTTGGCCACGAGAATCGCAGTGGCTTCGATAACGTCACAGGGCACGATGGGGGGACTCATAGTCGCGGGTTTTGTGAGTACACCGATCCACGGTCTATATCTCAACGAAAATTAATCGACGATTTACAAATTCTCACCATTTTTTCCGACACATCGCATCGGTAATTTTCGTATCATAAATTGTGCAAATTTTATTTGTTCGACAGATGTTGAAAACCGTTGGTTGGCGACTGATAGCCGTGACCGGTGCTATATACGGTGCTCTCTATCTCTACGAACGTATCACGTGGACGAACAAGGCCAAAGAGCGCGAATTCAAACGTCAGTACGTCGATCACGCGACCAAGAAACTCAGACTCATCGTCGATCTTACGTCGGCCAATTGCAGTCATCAAGTTCAACAGTAAGAAAAATTTTGTCACGAAAAAATATTTATCGAATCTCCGGAAATAAGAAAACAGAAAAAAAACGAACAAATTAATCGAATGGAAAATATAAAAAAATTATTTCATTTTATTTTATCGATCAATCAAATCTAGTTTTATTTGCATAAGTTTTCCAAAAGGTTTACTCTTTAAAACCCAACTTTTAAACAGGTTTTTTACACTTTTAAAAATGTTTTTTATACTTTTAAAAATAACTTAAAAAAAAAAGTTTTTCACAAAACATTTTTTGTTTCATTATGCTTGTTTATTCGCAGAGAATTGTCGAGCACTTTTGCACGTCTTTGTCATCTGGTGGACGAGGCAACCACGGAAATGGACACGGAATTGAAATCCATAGCGACGAATTTACGAACGTTGGAGGAAGCCGCGACTAATGCCAAAGTATTGCGCAACAAAGCGAATTATTTGGCAAACGAGCTCGAACTGTTCGACGCGGCTTACATCAGATCGTTGAATTAACAAAAATTCAACGATTGACTCATCCGAAAAAAAAGAAGACGAAAAAAATAAGAAATATTTGTTTTGTAGTTCGAACGCTCCGAGAGCCTTTTAAAACCGAAAAAAAAAAATATTTAAAACAAACAAACGAAGAAGGGAAATATGAAAAACGAACAAAACAAAGGCGATGATCGAAAACGATCATCGTGACGATTATTACTCGATGATCGCGTCGCGTTTGAGTTGAGGGGAATGTTTATAATGTAAAACTCTAGTCTCATTGTCGATGATGAATATTCAAATCGATTTTACGTACCGCATCTCGATCGTAAGATAATTTTCTCGAAACGAAGTGGAAAAAGAAACAATTCGGCGTTGTACTTTCAACGCGCCTTTTTTTCTTATGTTTTTTTAATTCCTTTTTTTTTAATTTCTTTCTGTCTTGAACGTCGCGATATTTCGAAACTAATATTTTTTTTTACAACGAGGAAATCAAGAGCTGCGATCAATTGGCCGATTTCCACGTTAAGACGACATTTTGATTTCTACACCTTGTTAATTATTATTTTTTTTATTTTTTTTTAATCGACATTTATTGTGCGTTTCGGCATACGATTTTTTTTTCATTTTTTTTCATTTTTTTGATTTACAAGAGTTATTATTATACACTCGCTGGGTGCGCGAAGCACAATTTTGACGCAACACAGTCATCGTTGACACACACACACACACACACACAAAACCGAAAAAAATTTACGAAATTATACGACAAAATTGATTTATCGAATCGAAAAAATTATGCAGTTTATACCTTCGATCTATTGTTAAAACAACAACAAAAGAAAATATTTATTTTATTCTATATTGTAAAACGATGCGATGAATAGGTTTTATTTGTCACAAAAGAAAAAAAAATGTATATTATTATTGAATAAATGATTCGTTGTTGGATCTGCGTTCTCACGAAATTTTGGAACAAAAAATCATTTCCCCATTAATTTGGTTGCCAAAAATTCGTTGTTCGAGAATTATATAAATGTTTGTTGGAAATTCGATGAAAATATCGCAGCGAATAATATTTATTCGGAATTTAAGGTTAAGGCGCTACTTTTCTCTCTCGTCTGATCTCTGCCATGAGTGCGAGAGAGACAGCGCTATCGGCGCTCGCTGCGGCGGGAGAGAGAACGAGCGAGAAAGGAAGCACATAACCTTAATTGATAACGGCAGCGCCCTCTAGACTCACCCACGTGCTACGTCGGAGGTTTCTCGGGTTCGGTTGGGTTTCGATGACCTGACTGGACCTGACCACGTGTGTTGCACCATGAAGCAATAACAAAACAACCGAAACTTCATTTACAATTGAGAAAAAATTGTAAAACACGGAGATGGAGGCTTGCTGGAACAAATTGGTGCTCAATCGACCACCAACCACGTCCTGGAGATGCTCCTCAAATCAATTTGGTAATTCAATAAAAATAAAAAAAAGATTTACATTAATTTTTTTATTATATCTTATATTATTTTTCATTTATTTCAAATTCCGTTATTTTTATGTTTTATCAAAAAGCTAATCCACATGAAATGTGCAACAATAATATATTTTCTCATCACTGATTGTCATCGACAACTGAAATCTGATTTTTCAGACTGTCGAGGTTTCACAAAAGCCATAAACAAAGCCACGACGGAATTGGAATCTCAAAATTTTTTCAAAATCGAAGCCGCTCTACTGAGTCGTTTGATATACAGAATGAAGAGCAAATTGAGAAGCGACAAGGGTCTCAAGAACATGGAAAAAGTCAACAGGGCGTTGTTGAATTATTTGAAATTGTCTTTGGAGAACGATTATAAATATCTGCGAGACAATACGGAGTGCGACGGCGACGTAGCGGCCTTGCCGTCGAGACAGATGGTGCAGTACGTTCTGGTGAGGACTCAGGGCTTCGCCAAACTCATGTGCAGAGTGGAAAATGTGGCGAGATGCGCCGGAGAATTTTTCAAAACTCGAATTCAACTCGGACAAGCGTGGAACGTGTCCATCGTCGCTTATTCGGTCATCAGCAGAATTTGGTAACGCAAAAAAAAAAAATTTCGAAATCTGTCGAATTGTCGTAATATTCGTAAGTAGTTGTTGGACTTTTTAAAATTTTTATTTCAGGCTTTTGTCGAGATACTTGACTAAAAAATGTTGCGATTGGTACAATCGATTGTACGTCTATCTCAATAAATTGACTATGATGGGGATTTCGTGGCTTCCCAACGACTATCAGTTTCCGGAAGACTTGAAAACTTGGCTGTCCGTCCCATGGATCGACGATGAAATAAAAAAGTCAGCTTTAAACAAAAAATTTTTTTTTCAGAAATAAATCATAATTTTTTTATTTTATAAACGGATTTGTGTAACGAAATACAATTTCGTATTCTAGTATTTCTGAACTGGACTCGAAAAGCTCGACCGACAGTATATTCAATCTGATAACGCGGGAAGACGATGATGACGAGGACCTCGATGAGAAAAATGATGAAAACGAGACGAAGCACATGCCTGAAGCTTCGCACACTTTGCAATCCGAACAAATTGTGAAGAAAACAATTTTGCCAATTGAAATTCATCCGTCTCTTGATCCACAAATGGAAATTGGTGGTACGACGAATATTTTCTTGCTAAATAAATTTTTATTTTTATATTATATAAAATTTTTTTGAAAATTAAAATATTTTTATTTTCATATTATATTGCATTTTTCATTATTAACATTTGTTGTTGTTGTTTTTTTTTCAGAACGTATAAGTCGTGAAGTTTTTTCTGGTGATTCAGCGAAAATTTCAGCGTTGGGTACACCGAAAACGATAAAAAGAATAGACAAAATTGCAAACAAACACGATGACGAAAAATTGAAGAAGAAAAAATTTGTCAGCGTGGACGATATCAAAACCGAGCGGGATTTGGTCAAATTTTTCAGTTTGGAATCGTATCCGGGTTTGGACAAGATGCAGTGGAAAATGATAAAAAAAAATGTTATGAAAATGTCGATGAAATTGAGGAAATACGAGGCTGGCACGAAGAAACGGGATATCGCATTAAAGAAGATAATTCATGCTTTACGAGAGTGGATACACTGATTATTATTATTATTATTATTATTATTAACATTCGACTCATACATTCGTATGTTATTTACAATAAAAAGCGACCTGATAATTTTTGTTTTTATTTGTAATTTTCCATTCGTTTTAATCAATGTCTTGCTCGAATAAAACGCAACGTACTTCCAAGCTGTGACACCATTATCGTAAATAATCGCTCAAATTAAATAACAATTATAATATATAAATATATTGATCGAAATTTTAAATCAGAAAAAAAAATTGGCACTATAGCGATTTGTTCCAATTGACATTTTTTTTAAAACAAAGATGAAACTATTTTTACACCATCGGAGCTCAAAATAATAATTTTACTGAATGAAGCTTCATCAACACACTTATTTCGATTGAAATAAATTCATTGGTAACACAGCAGATATTTAAAAAAAACTTAAAGTATGGAGAAAAAAAGAATGAATTATTATAATGATTTTTTTCCAATTGATTCAAAGTCGAAAGTCAGTGTCAAATGCGATTCGTCGATCAACAAAATACATTGAATCACAAAATACACGAAAACACGCAGGAAGCACTCGAAGATCATGATTACAATGGGTTGATAGATTATTTTTGTTCATTATTCATTATATCGTGCAATTGATATTAAAAAAAGGCCATGTAGAATTAAAAAAAAAAATTAATTGTCATTATAAATAATCAATTGTTGTTATGAGTATCGTCACGGGTTGAATGCATAATCAGAGACGGGGATTTACGCGTCGTAGACGAGATGGAGATGTCCCGTTTCCTTGGGCGGATCGACCCACAGCTTAAGTCCGAGATCCGGAACCCTTTTCTTCAAATTGTTGAAGCAACACGCGCGAAACTGACGAGTTCCGCAGCTCGGCATGCATTCACGTCCGCACTGATCGCATGACAGAGTCTCCCCGAACGTCCACAAAACGCAAACTGCGAAAATAAATATATATTTTTTTCAAATTAATTTCACCGAAAAATTTTAAACAATTGTCACGATCATTTCCGATTTTTATCGAATTGAAAAAATGATTTCTCATTTGTTTTCTTGATGAAATAACAATCATCGTGACAACGTTGACAGCTCATTGTTTCGTCTTCGTACGAAATAACAATTAATGAATTTCAAAAAATAATAATATTTTTTTTATTGAATTGAAAATTAGACTGAAGACAAATAAATAGTATAGTATGACACTATACGAAATTTTTTTTTCTGACGAGCGTGAGTTTGCGGAACGAGCCGAAGGCGAGTGTTGTTCAAATTGATGAAATGAAAATGATCGATTAATCATTCAATACCCTAATTGATGAATTATCCATGTAGACCGGTTACCGCAATGATTCCGAAATAATTCGGTGAATATACAAAAAGTGAATCACGAATAACAACTTTTAGCAAAGTAATAGTAGCCCACGCAAGCCCTAATTTGCCGTTTGGGCGTTTGGCCCTCCGGATTTTGCACGCTCATACGAATAAATTGATACCCCTGAAACCCGTTAAGATGTTTCAATTTTTTTTCGATGAATCGACAGTTAAGATCTTAAAGATGCTCCCCGGAAGCTACCGAATGTTAAAAATAAAATTCTCAGCTCCAGCCGACAGTCAAAGTTGAGATACGAAATTCTGTTCAAATCTCGAATTATTTTTTTGTCTTCCTCGCGTGATAATTCGGGACACGAACGTCCAAATTCATTCATCTAGAGCTCATTCGACACAGAATTCCATAAGCTTTCCAATGGTTACCGTAAAAAATCCGTAGCTTCATTTTTGACGGACCTACAATCTCTCAAAGTCACGACTAGATTTGCTAGAACTACAAGTGAGTGCTTTTATTCGACTTTATTGGATTCCAAATGATAATAAAAAAATCGATGTCGAACCGTTGATATTTCATTTTTCGATGTTGATGCGGTGATAAAAGTTGCGGATATTGAGAAACTGAACGACGACGATGGCGAAGGGTTAATTTTTGTGGACGAGGACGCGTGAAAAATAGACAAGTATCGTTCGGGGAAGACAAGTTGCATTAATGCATGAGATAAGGGGATGATATTATACACGTATACATAAATATAGCCAAACTCGATGTTGCTAATGAATGTCAATCAGGCAATCACACCTCATTCGCGACGATGTGCTCGTTTTTTATGCGCGACCGGCAATGCATAACTTTGCGAAAAACTTTTCGCAGCATCGCGTCGAAAGGGTGAAAAAAAATAAAAAAAATAATTTGTCCTTGAAAGTCGGCTGGGGTTTCCTTGGTCAAATATTTTGTAGATTGAAAATATAATAAGCATAGAAATATAAAAATAAATAAAAAATACAATCTATTAAATATAAATATATGATAAATTTTAAATTGAACATATTATATCGTGAGAAGATTTGGATATCATTAGTTTCGCCTTTGCCACGTTTATTTTCGATAAATCATGTCTTTTTCAACATATTTCTTTAAAAAAATGAAAAAATGATGAAAATATTTGATCGAACAAAAATATTGATTGACGAAAATTTCTGAGATCGTGATTAGGCGTTTTATCGTTGGGTTTATTCGGGAAAGTGAATTGTCGGATATCAATTCGTTTGAAACGATGAGACAAAGGTGGGCGATAATGTTTGGTCCGAAGAGTAGGAGTATTGGATTATCCTGCTCGCAATGGCGAATGGAATGGTTGGAATAATTATCAACGACTGATTGTGAACTCCGATGGCTTTGATGGGATTAGCGGAGATCTTGGCAAGCGGTCTCGAGCATCGTTTCGTGTATCGATAACGTCCAAGCAACTCAACAACAATCGCCCAGGTCGATAATTATTTACATTCTTATTAATTTCGTTCATTTTAATCGTCATAACTGATCTGATTTAATTTTTATTTCGTGAATCCAATTCTAACTTCATTGCTCTTTTTATTTTTCATCACTTTCATTGATTGCACATTACGAATGAATAAGTCAGAAATAAGAAGATGAGAAGAAAGAAGAAGAATTGAATTTCTTGGATTCGTTATAAAATGATTATTCATTGATTCTGATAGCCAATACATCGACTTAAATTGAAAAAATTTACTTCTATTCCATTTCATTTCATTGCATTGGATTCTTATTTCCAGATTTTTTATTTCTCTTTCTTTTTATTTTTTTTTATTTCGGAGCATTTTGTTGCAGTAAAAATTATTGCAACTCATCGCGTGTTATTGTTTTTTCTGTATTTTGCCGGACACAAAACGAAGCAATTTGCTCGAAGGTGATGCTACGAAAAATAATAATAATAATATATACAGCCGTGTCTATGGTCCGATAAAGTTCAGAAGCCGAGTTACTCCCTTTTTTATCGTTACTAAATTTGCTTCACGACGCGATTCGACGAGTTTGCCATAAATTTCATCACGTCACCTATGCTCACAGACACACACACACACATGTAACTTAAAATAATAAACTTTTACACCGTCCTATATAAATTACGAAGCTAAAACAAAGTGAAATATATCAATGTTGTTTCTTTTTCAATTTTTTTTTTTCGTTCTTACCTGCGAGGAGAAAAAACACGCAAGCACGTCCCATCTTAATTCGTTGTCACGTGACGTCGATCGAAAGCCGAAGAAATCTGCGAAAATTCTGTCACACAGCCGAAAACTCAACAAATTGCAATTAACACGTCCCAAATCCTTCAATTCGATGCACCGAATCACGGAAATTAATAGATAACAACATTTTAATTCAGCAATTTTGATTTACTTATTTTTTAGAGCAATTTTTTTTTCATCTTAGTGATATTAATTTTTTTTTTTAATGGAAAATTCAACAAATCACAATTAATACGTCCGAAATCCCTCAATTCGATTATTTTCAGCAAATATTTTGTTTCTCTTTACAATTTTTTAATTTTTTTTATTCATTTGTTTTCGTTGTTTTAATCGTTTATTTGGGGGTTGATTCGGTAAGAGAAGTAGAAAAGTCGACCAAATAACAAAACTTAATTTTGCCAATAGAATTGATTAATTATTTTCAGCAATTTTTTTGTTTTTCTTTATAATTTTTAATTTTTTAAATTTATTTGTCAGGGATAGGGGATGAGATTTGGAAGAGAGTGAGTTGTGGGGGTTGGTTCGGCAAGGGATGCTGCGTTCGACGGCTTACCTGTGCCGATGAGAGCCGTGGTGCGAATGCCTCTTCGGTCGTTACGCACTCACGTCTTCTTGGCCTCTTCTTAGGGGATGGTCCTTCCCCCACTTCGCCGACCCTTTGGAACCCCCCGACAGGACTCTTGCGGCCATTGAGTTCGTCGCCGTATCGTATGTCCGCAGTTTGTTGCACCATCCCAAAGTTCGCGCGACAATCTTTTTTTTTTTTTCAACCCGCGATCGTGAACGAAAGCCGATTCGCCGGAGGGTTGAAAGGGGTTGGAGCTGTCACCCGATCGTGTTGTAATTTTAAAAAAAATTTCTCCCCCTTTTAATTGTCATTTTGTTCAGTCACCGTCGTAAAATTATCGAAATTTATTATTATTCCTCGGTAATTGCAAGATACGTTAGAGAGTCGATTTATCTTTTTGTTTTCGTTTTTTTTTATTATGACACTGGAAACTTAAAATTTGCAACGGGAGACCTGATAATTATTTTGTCGTAAATCGTTTTTATTGCAGTTTTCATCGGGCTGTTTTTATTTTTTTATTTTTTTATTTTTTATCAGTGTTATTGGTATTGCTGATGTTATCTTTTTCGAACCGAGCGATGTTTGGGGTAGATGACACAGTTTGGGTTTGTATGTCTCGGTGGTGTGGTGTCGTCTCGAGAAAATTTAATTGGAACGTGGATTGCATAATTATCAGGCTCGTAGGGTCTATGGAATACATTTTTATAATAATTATGGTAAAGAAGAGGGGTTTTTTACAATCGTAGGGTCTGGGAATTTTACTCTGATCGATGTGAATAAATAAATAAACAGATAAATTAATTAATTAATTAATCAATAAATCAATAGATAACTGACATTAATAAAAACTGTGCTTATTCTGAATCGTATGTAGTGCACGAGATCCTTTCATGAGGAAACTTTTTTTTTTTTAAGTCTCTAGCTTTCTCATACTCCTTCCTCAAGTTTTGACTTTCAGCTCGTTTTGATATTTTAATAATGATCAGTTCCTTCAATTTGCAAGTTCCAATTTGGATTTTTTTTACAATCCTAAAAAAATGGGATTCACATATATATTTCCTTCGATTTATAAAAACCCGATGTGTCTGCTTGTGAGTCATCAATTATTTGCATGATAATCATCGATCGATGATCTTAGAGTAGCAAAAAGTAAAAGAAATGAAAAAATGAATACATAAAAAATTGTATATTCTCGAAATAACAACAAGTTGTTAATCGTAGATTCCTTTTCATCGACGACCCTCATTTTCGTCGTCCATTAAGGTGTTACAAGGTCGGATATAGCGCGCGATACAAAACTCGTAACTGTTGCCACGCTATATGTTATCCACCCCTCGATCATTTCTCTTCCACGATATCTTTCACGAGTGGGGATGACTCTGTATATATTTTTTTTTTTCCACAAAAAGATTGCCAGCCGAATTGAATTTTTCTCTTCTTCGAGCTACTGTGGAAACCAGATGTCCAAACCAACGGTCTCAAAGTGAATCCGACATCAGGGCACATGAATGATCGAAAAAAATTGAATCATTGTTCATTTGCAATTTGTTTATTTTAAATAAATAAACAAAATTATAATTATAATAAACTCCAGAATTGTGGAAATAGTTTTTTTAAATATTTGTTTTTATTTTGTCACATTAAATTCCATCGTTCGCCATTTTACAGGTGAAACGGCTAACGTGGTGTGTTTGAGTGTGTGTCTTCCGATCGGATCGATATATCGGACGTTGCGACCTGCCCGTTCAAACGAGCGAATACTTCACGCCTCAATGTACCAAAGCTTTTTGCCTCGCTTTGTTTCGTAATTTCAGTCGTCGCTGCTTGTGGTTCGATCCATGGATGAGCATCTATATATATATATATATGCTCGTTTTCATTCTACAATTTATTTTAATAAAGAATAATTAATTTTCGGGTGTTTCTAAAGCTATATCATTTTTTTTTCAAAAGTGATTGTGCACATTTTTTGCTCTTGTTGAAAAATAGTTTTTTCAATCATGAATTTTTATGAAAAATTGTTACTCAAAATTTGTATTGTCGAATGTAGAATGTTACATGGCAAACGGAGTAATAAAAAAAATTGGAGAGCATGGAATCACAATTATCGAAGCTGATTGAAATAGGAGAAAAATGTTATTAAACATCTTTTTGGAAATTTAGTGCAATTTTTTTCTTCTTCTACTTTGAATGTATTTTTGATTCTTGACGATTGATTTCGAGTGTGTTGTGATGATGATCGTCCTTTCCGAGTCGTTGGTATTTAAAAGAGTTTCTCGGTATCACGAAGCGTCGATTTGAAGATTCAAATTGAACGGCACAATACTAATATTGTGGCGAATAATAAATCAGGTCGATAGCTCGGTGCTGCTTTGCTGGTCAGCCTCAGAGCTGGAACAAACGAAACGTTATTCGATATTTTTTTTTTTTAACTTTCGCGGCACTAATCAATAATGCATGACTATTGCACTTGAAAAATAATTGATGCAAATTAGATTTTTAAGTGAATAACAAATTTGGAGGCATTTTTTAATCCATAATTTTTATAAAGAATAATTAAAAATGCAAAAATTCAACAACTACAATTATTTACACTGTGCAATTTTTTCGATCATTTGTATAATAATTTATTCGGTGAAGCAAAATGGGACAATTAAATGGAAATATATGTATATGAATATATTTTTTTCAAATCTACATTATTACCATTAATGGTCCCTCGTTGGGTTTCCAAATGTGGCCAATAGGTTCGAGTCTCGCGATATCCATATCCGGTACCCGGTATCATAATCTCGCACTCGATCAGCGTCGCTTTATCCGGTTTAACAATTATCTTGCTCGACGAAATTTTCGCAAGATTCGGATAATCGTCGTTGATCGATAAATTTTTCAATAATCTCGATTTCCACAATATTTTCAATATTGGACGAGGATGAGCTCCGATTGCCGAACAATTAACATTAACGTGAGTCGCATTTACATCGAATACTCGAAGATCCAATTTTTTTTGTGGTTCTGTCGATTGTGATAATTTTTTCAAAGATATTTCCATAAAATTATAATTTACAAAAAAAAAAAATAATTCGTTGTCCTGAGTAGTCGTATTGATTGTGTTTTACCGTAAATAGTCATTTCCGCTCGAGACACGTGACGACCGACGAAGGTGGATACGCTGCAGATGTATTCTCCGCTCATGTCCAACGTTGCTTCCTTCAGACGAATAATCGAGTGTGATTTCGGTCTGTTCATCGTTTCGGATGTGTACGAAGCCAAACCCGCGATTAATCCCGAATCCTGTGGCTCCACTTAACGATAATGCAATAACGCAAAAACTTGGAAAATTATTTCACATAATAATGGAAAAATAATTGAAAGAAGAAAGAAAAAAACAATAAATGGAATTTTTTTTAAGCTCATCGAAGCTTGTGATGATTTTGTGAATCTTAAGTTAAGAGATAGAATTTTTATTGAAGTGGAAAGGTTCAGCATTCGAAAAACTACAAATTAATTAATTAATAATAATAATAATTTTGACAGCAAAAAAAAGAACAATGAAAAATGTAATATATGTGCGAATGACTGGGTCAGCAATGGATGAGGGAACACAGTGTTGTGAAGTGGGGGTGAATTAAATCGTACTCGGTGGTATCCACATGTATATTTGGTCCCCATTGCGATACCACTTGACGACGAGACCGTTTTCATTTTCGTCGACGTTATAGACGCAAATCAAGTCAACCGGACCGCTACCGTTTGGCAAAGCCATGGGAATCTCCAGCCTCTCTATAGTAGCACCATCGAAACCTATTTATTTATTTATTTATTTATTTATTTATTTATTTATTTATTCATTTATTTATTTATTTATTTATTTATTTATTTATTTATTTATTCATTTATTTATTTATTTATTTATTTATTTATTTATTTATAAAGAAGAAAAGAAAACATTTCATTAAATTCAATCTTAATTTATAATCATTTTGTAAATAATGTGATTTATCAATTTTTTTGTTTTTCAAACCTGTCAAGACGATCAGGAGAAATATAATTGAAGACAAAAAACTTGTCATGCTTGGACGTAGCGTTTATTAGCGACTGCGAGTATGGTAAAAATGTATTACGGTCACCCTTGGGCTCGCTTCAATATCATCCCAAGATAGATATACGAGATGGATTTCGTTCATAGCAACATTTGTGCGCAGTCTCGTGATCGTACAGCAGCTACTTGTCGCAATTGACATCGAAAAAAGAAGCACGAAACAACGAAAATTTTAATTTTTCAAAATAAAATACTGCAACTTCAAGGGTTCGAGCAATGTATCGATGCGGAGATAATAATCATTGAAAGATATTTTTTTGTTTTACAGTTGGGTAATCGATTTGAAAGTTCGAAACGTTGTCATTGGTTCGTTCGAACGTATCGTAGTCGACGTGTGAGCTTTTGAGTTTCTCCCAGCGGTGGGTTGGTCGCGTTCGCGCCATTTTTTGAATGGATTTGCATGCGACGGAGAAGAATTGCGGTGGTGGGGGTAGAAGCAGTGGTATCTGATTGGAAGTTGGCTCCGTTCGCCACTCGAAAAATGAGATCCCCGTTTAACCATACGTCCATGGACCAGTGGTGGGGGAAGGTCAACATTTTTTTAGGGTCTTCTACTGCCGCAAAGCGTCGCCTCGGTCTCCGTTTTGGGGCCCTGCTGATTTTTTACTGGTCGAGTGACATGAAAATTCGACCAATGCAAAGCCAGTACAGAATGCTTTAATTTTTTGAACCAATTTTTTCCAACCAATCGGTAAAATACATCACAAATGATTTGTTCTAAACTGCTTATCTATTATTATTGTCACCGGTTATGCGATACATTGCCTTTATTGCAAAGCAAATGTTGAAAAAACAAAAAAAATTTACAATCGTAAATGTGTATTATGTACAAACGTTCTTAACCTAACACAATATTTCGTTACGCATAGTTGTTCTTCATCTCTAATTATAACGAAAAAATATTTGAACAAACTCTTTGCGTTCTATCGCTGTGCGATCGGTCATTGTTTCGATAACGCGCGAAGCATGGATCTCTTTTTTTTTTTCCATTTAAATTTATTTTCCATTCAACACGTATTGGTCGCATTGTCAGAATGCGTCTGTTTTTCTATGACGAGAGGTTTGGTGCTGTACAAATTTCCAATCGTCACTTGTCTCTTGATCATCGCCAAGTTTTCCAATCCTTCCTTGTAAATCCCATCGATCTTCGCCGCGTCGTTGACGTTTTTGTTGGCTCTAAATTCATGACGCACTTTTCTCAATGCGTAATTCCTGCGACATACAAAAACAATAATGTCGTCGTGAGTATCATTGTAACATGTGTAAAATGTGATCAAATTGCGATCGATGAAACATAAGAAACTTCGTCTTGGGTTTTTTTTATTTTTATTTAAGAGAAAAAATTATGATTTTGTAGGTTAGGATACTTATTGAGATTCAATTTCCCAAATAATAAATCATCGTACGATCGTCATGATTCGAATGTTATTTCAGAAGCACGTATGTTACATCACAGACTCGTAACTCACCTGTAATTGTAGGAATGCCATTTTTTGCTCTCACGAATCAAATTACGATAGAGGCACAAAATCGCTTGGCGTTCGACCGCCATTTCATATACAACCAGAGATGAACTGCCACTGACATGCGATGTAAAATACCGGTGAGCCTAGTTCCACAACGTCCCACCTGGTGTCGCCCCAACGAAGAAAAAAAAAGTATGGCGGCAATTTCGAATGCAGTTTGATATCAATGTTACATTTTTTTTTAAAATCCGTCTTATTTTCATTACTAATTCCAAATTTTTCATTGCCAAACGTTAATCACAAAGATAAATATCTCATACTCAAAAATTGAAGAATTTTTCAATAAATTTGTTTAATTTCTGATAAAAAACTTTTCATATAATTTCCAATTAATTAATAATACGTTGATCAGCCAGCGTTTTACTTCTATCGTATTATTATTATTAGTATTATTATTATTATTATTATTCGAAATCTTAATTCTTAGATGAATAAACAATCGCCAGAGTTTCGTGGTACTTAATAAATATTTTATTCAACTGCTTATTTCAATTTTTTCATTATTCAAAATCATTATTTTTCTTCTATTTTCTTTTTTTTTCATCAAACTCGAAGGACGTACATTCGTGTTTGGTTGTTCGCACCATAGGTGATACAATTGATAATTCATAAGATAATTGCGACACCGCACACAGTCCTGTACGTGTCGTGTGTGTACGACAAAGTTTCGTTGAATTAATGGATTCATCGTTTGCAGTTTGTACTTGGAAAACCGTGCACATTGTTTCGTTCTGTGATACGAAACCGACTCATCGTGGCTCGGGTGGTCAATGCAACCTTCGGAAAAAATACGTAGGCTCTGCGGGGCATAATATTGTCTTGTGCAAACAGCCGGACTTTAATATAGCGCGGTATCCCGTATAACGTAATATCGATCTCGCGGGAGCTTGCGTGAATATTTTGCCGGACACACGTTAGTTCGTATCGATTTTACGCGGGTGACTCGCTCGTTCGCGTTTCGGACATTGCACGAACAGTATTTGAAACAAGTTGTTAAACTCGGTACGAAGCCTGGGTCCTCGTTTTGCCGGCCGATAGTGGAACAAGTTCGTCAATAAAATCATCGATCGTTATAGTCAATCAATCGCGATCGTGTCGACAAAAATGGATAAACGAAAATTTTAAATAACAATCTGAACGTTTGTGATAAAAATCGAATGAAATTCAATATGGAAACGTTGCAAACGAATAAAATGTAAATAACATTTTTGAAAAAGATTCTTTTGATATCTCGAGGCACAGCACACGACAGACCGATAGTATGCGAAATAATTTGAAATTATGGCACGTTTCGCATACGAATGCAATTTGGACGCGAGAGGTGAAAATACGAGCGCGGACGATGCAACGGTAAAACCATACGCCTGCGAGAACGACAAATATTGTTTGTATTGTTGCTGCAATCCCCAGTGTTGTTTTTTGGTACAACGAAAACCGCCTCGACATTTTTGGGAGGCATGGTACTTTTGGTTGGGCATAGCGATTTTGGTACTTCTCATCGTTTCTTCGGTGAGTCAATGGAATTGAAACTTTATTTTTTATTTTTACAATTTGATTCGTTTTTTTTTCTTTTGCAAATTAAATTTTCGTACAATTTGGTTGATAATTGAAAAAATCAAAGTTCCATACAATTTAGTTTACATATTGTTTTCGATGTAATTTCGTTGATAATTTTTTGTACAATTTTGTTTTATTTATCACTTTCTTTTTGGTTTATCCGGTGTATTTTATCGTGATACGCAGATAAGCAGCTACGTCGTGACCAGCTGTCGTACGAGCTTTCAAGCTTTGGCCTTCGGACAGACAGCGCAAAATGTCAATGGCCAACACGATCGAGGACCGAATGTCAATGAGATATCCATAAGCATTATTCCGGACTCGGGGGTGCTGACGACTCACAGAAAAATGTTACTCTGCGCTCCACAACCAAGCAACACCCACATGAGTACGAATTTATGAAATTTTTTTGCCGTCGTTATCGAGGCTTCCCAAATGAAAAAAAAAAAATTAAAAAATGGAACCCTCGTACGATTACTCGTGTTGTGTGACGTTTGTCAACTCACCGATCATAAAAAACCTACATGGGGTGATAAACCGTTTGACCTGGAATCTTGAAATTTATGTCACGATGAAAGGTCACGAAGTGTGCACGAGTAGAGGAAATAAAACATTTCGCTTCCTCGAAATCGTAAGTAGTGAACGAAGATTTCTCCATGAGGAAGCATTTTTTGTTTTAATTTTGTGACTTTCTCTCATTGGAATCTACGTTCACGACGATTCAGAGTGAGCAAATTGCCAGTTTCAACTTGCAACCTGTTTGGATATTCAAATATTCATCAGTGGGGTGTAGAAAAATTTCAATTTCTCGTCAAATTCAAACGTGCTGGGTTTTCAACCGAAATTACCGAAACCGAAAAATCGTGAAGAAGAAAAGTAAATTGTTAATAATGACGATTGATGAATTGTTTGTTTCGCAGCTCCGATTGTGGCGTGATGGCTTCGAAAAGGGCAGTCGTGACGAACATCGTAGCCCGACGATTGCTTCTACCGAATTTTGCGTTACGAGCACACGGACATTTGCAAGAAAAATTTGAAAAAAAATATTTTTCTAGACGTATGGAAATCTATCGGTGTTGATTTTTTTATTCACTTATTATATTTTTTTTCAATAAAAATAAATAGGCAGAGCCTGTCGACACGCGATACACGAGTGTGAGTGACGAGTATAATAGTTTTCATAAAAATTCGCAATGCAATATTACGTTAATCCGATTTATCGCTTATTTCTTTATTGGATTGAAATGAAATTATAATGATATAGAATTACATTATTTGCTGAAGTTGAAAATTCTTGAAAACAAAAATGTTGTAACATCATTTATGTTTCAATGAACGATTCGCAGTTGTAAATTATTTGCGATAATTTTCGACAATGAATTTGTCGTGTAAAATAAATCATGAGTTTGTTTAACAATGTAAATTGTCTTGCATGAAGAAATGAAAAACGGTGAGCGTGATTTTGGCTTCGAAGTTTGCGTCATTGTTCGCACGAGATTGTGCAACGAGACCAACGAATAGTTTGCAATCAGCATCGGACTTATTGGAATGACGCAGAAAGTGACCAATGGTGTTCGAAATCGTCGTCCCTAGCGCTTTCGAGGTCGCACGAACAAACAATATCATTTATTTTATGTACCAAATACGACTGGCGGACATCGTTTGTGCATTCGAGCTTCGCTCTAAATAAATCCACTTTTTCGTACGCCACGTCATTTTCAACTTGTACCTTTGTCAGCGCGGAAGATTGATCGAGAAAACAAAATGTTGATTAAAATTCTGTGCTTGACGCTCATTGCGGTCGTGCTCGTTCAGGTAAGTCTTCGACAAATTTATTTACCATTCAAATGCCAGATCGTAGAAAAATTATTCGGACATATTCGAACAAAAAAATTCAAGTCAATCGAACCATCAGCTTCGCTTCTGAACCATCCCTCGAGTTTGTAAAATGTTGTTTCGAGAATGGTGTAGCATCGTCGGAATTTCAAGAAATTAAAATGAGAAAAAAATTAGATTGTTTGAAAATCGCTTGGTTTCGTGATTTCTAAAATAATAGTGTAATTTCAGGCGAGACCATCCGAATCGGGTCTCATATCGTCGCATCAACTGTCCTTGGAAAATTTACAGGCGGTGAGCGAACAAACATATCAGTAGACGTAATCATGGTGACCCAAGTAGAAAAAAAATATATATATAAACTATATATATATATAGTTCATATATAATCGTCATGAAAACTATATGTGACAAATCCCATATACAGTTCATACGTAATGTTACAAATTAAAAAACTAAATATCGTTTCTTTATTCGTAGGATTCGCCGAAACGTATAAGCCCACGATCATTAATCTCATCAAAAGTAAATATACAGATAAATGAAAATAATTGCAACACACGCGAGTGCCATTCTTTAATCCACATTTTTGATTTTCATGCGCAGACGTGGGATGGGATTCATGATAAAATACGTACTGCTAAAGCCAGAATGTATATGAAATATCTCGGCTGATGAGGAGGACCTTTTGCCATGCACCACGAATCTAACTCAAAACGCGAAGTTTTGAGGAAATTAATCAATCAAAGATGCATTACCATAATTATTCCTTGTTAACATAATTTCAGACGACTACGTGGCAAATAAAAACGCATAAACAAAAAACCGATCCACATTTGTACAAAAATAATTTAACCCGATCCCAAAAAATAATCATTGCGATATTCCAATCGATTGAAAAATGGAAGCCGTGAAGCGTTATATTGAAATACAATTTATTGGCAATCTAGGATAATTCTCCGGTAGGCCCGGATTAATTCGTGTGAAAAATTAGGAGCTATAAATCATACCACATGGAAGTTGAATCGACGCATCGTATACCATCGAGTGGTGTTATTATGGAATACGCTAGATTTTCAAGTTTAGCATCGTAATGATGGAATGTTTCGACAAAAAAAATAATAATCATGAATCAACCGAAAAAACGTGTCGAAAAATGTAAGTGCTTCAAAAATTTGACTCGACCGGCTCGTCGGACAACGACTGTATGCAAAATGTTTGAGTTAAATGTAGACAAAATAGTATGCGATAATGTACACGCGGTAAGCTTATTTTTCAACCATTATTATTAAAGAAAAGTATAAGAATTCCACTGACAGTCTCACTCGACAATAATACAAAAGGGACATCGATCATCATATTAGAGAAGTTTTAACGAATTTGCATTTGAAGCGTAATTCATTTTTCAAATTATAATGATTCGACGTTGCTAATTATTCGCGAAAATCTTCAATTATGAATTCATCGTATCATAGAAATCGTTTGTTCAACAATGTAAATTGCATTGCAGAAAAAAATGCAAGTCGGTGAGCAAAGTTTTGTACAATCGGTAAAACTCGTAAAAATGAATATCGTAGCTCCAATCGGCATCGGACTCGTTGGAACGTCGCAGGCACGAACCAATGGCGTTCGAAGTCATCGTCATCGCTTCCCAGGTCCCACGAACGAACAATATAATTATGTTTATGTTTGAAATACGACTGGAGTAAGTCGACTGTGCATCCGAGCTTCGCTTTAAATAAATCCACTTTTTCGTACGCCACGTCATTTCCACGTTGTACCTTCCCCAGTAAGGAAGATTGATTTGAGAAAAAAAAATGTTGATTAAAATTCTGTGCTTGACGCTGATCGCGGTCGTGCTTGTTCAGGTAAGTCTTCGACAAATTTATTTACTATTCAAATGCCAGATCGTGGAAAATTTATTCGGACATATTCGAACGAAACAATTTCGAGTCAATCGAACCATCAGCTTCGCTTCTGAAACATCCCTCGAGTTTGTAAAATGTAGTTTCGAGGATAGTGGTGCATCGTCGGAATTTCAAGAAATTAAAATGAAGAAAAAAAAATTAGATTGTTTGGAAATCGCTTGGATTCGTGATTTCTAAAATAATAGTGTAATTTTCAGGCAAGACCATCCGAAACGGGTCTCATACCGTCGCATCAACTGTCCTTGGAAGATTTACAGGCGGTAAGCGATCGAACATATCGATAGACTTTATCATGTCAATAACACAATCGCGGTAAGATAAATATCGTTGTTCGTATTTAATTTTTATTATCGTAGGATTCGCCGAAACACATAAGCTTCCGATCATTGAATGAGGTAAATAAATTCGATTTATTCACGAAGAAATTGTAAATTCGATTTATTTACGATAAATCTCGATTTTCTTACGAAGGACCCTCCGACTGGCGTTGATCATTCGAGAATTCGTTTGGAGCAGTCAAGGAGCGGACGGCAGAAGCGATTAGTTATGGCTCTTGCTGGAGTAGCAGCGAAAACCGCTTATAAAGGAACCGTTGGCGTGGTCAAGGCTCTGAAATGGGCAATATTTCGCTGATGAAGGAGGACCATGTAACGCCACGAATTCAACGCACGACGCGAAGTTGTGTGACAATCAATCAATTCAAAATGCACCGTTACTAAAAATATTTCTTATTACCATAACTCTCGTCGACTATGTGGCAAATAAAATCCCATGAATAATACGATTCGCAATTTGTACAAAAATGTATTCAACCTGATACCAAAATAGTTATAGTTATATTTCAATCGATTACAAAATGGAAGCCGTGGCGCGTATTTTCGAAGTAATATTCATCAGTAATGTAGGGTGAATTGACTACAAGCGTAGATTGCTCCGAGTAAAAAAAAAATAGTCTTTGAAAGACAAGAATAATCTTGAATGATTATAATGCAATGCTTTTGTATAATATGACTTTAAAATTAGCATGCTTCATTGTTTGATGAAAGATTTTGAGTTAAGAATTTGAATGAAATTACATTTTGGAGCATCATTCATTTTTTCGTCATAGATTTAACGTGGACAAGTCTTCGAATTCATTTTCAAAGCGTAATCCACATATTCGACGAAACTTTTGTATTTCAGAAGCTTAACAAATTTTACTTTTAAGAGCCTAATTCATTATTTAATGAAACATTTGAAGTTGAAAATATGAAAAATGTTATTTCGATGGATAATTAATTTATCGTATGAGTGTTTCGAAGATGCGAATTATCATCATTATCAACAAAAATCTTCGGTTATTTCGCACGAAGAAATGAAAATCGCTGTGCAACATTTTGTAAAATCGGTAAAAGTCGTAAAAAATAAATGACGTAGCTCCAATCGGTTTAGACGCGTTGAAATGTCGCGGGAAGTGACCAATGGAGTTCGAAATCGTTGTCCCAAACGCTTTCGAAGTCGCACGAACGAACGATATAATTAATTTTATGTGCCGAACACGACTGGCGGAAGTCGATTGCGCATCCGAGCTTCGCTCTAAATAAATCCACTTTTTTTCGAGGGTCACTTCATTTCCAAGTTATAACTTTGTCAGCAACGAAGATATTCATTTAGGAAAAATGTTTGTTAGAATTCTGTGCATGATGCTGATTACAGTCGTGCTTGTTCAAGTACGTTTCAATGAAATTTAATTTCATTAAATCGGAAAAAATGGTAATATTACACTGAAACGATCAACGGTCGAAATTTCCATGGCCAGACGTACAGTTTTTATTCGAAAAAAATCGAAAAAATGGTTTATTCAAGTTAATCGTACAAAATAAAAATTAAATGACGAGGATAAATTAATATGATTATTTCAAAATTTGCTTTCATAATTCTATAACGAAAAAAAAACTATTTTCAGGCAAGACCACAAAAGCGAGGACTCTTCGGGTGGGGTAAAGCAAAAACCGAAAAACCGCAAACGGTGAGCAGACAAAGATAACAATAAATTGTTGTAACATCGAACAAGTTTCTGAAAACAAAATGGCGGCCATGTCAGTTTCGCCATTTTGTTTTCGGGGATTGCGGCATATGTTTCGAGTAAAGTACGCATATTTCTGCTAAACAATGCGTATCGAGCAAAATTTTCTCACATCGATATTTTCGAAACATTTTTTTTTTTTTTGCACCTTAGCCTGGTCATGACGTTTTCCAAACTGTTGAAGTGCTGCAAAAAAATCTGAAAAAAATTCAAGCCCGTACGCCGTTTTTTAATCCATAATTTTGACTTTCATACGATGAAGGAGGACGTTGTGACTACTGTGAATCCCCTCGATAATCAAATCGAATCTTTAGTAGCAAAAAGTTGGATTGCTACGACGGCGGTGCAAGGCGCTTACCTCTTTGCCGGTTTGGCCCTCAGGCTAGTCGCGTCGGTATTCCTTAACTGAGAAAAATTATGTGCCGCCACACCAAGCTAACGGGCGACCCCAATTCGTGACGAAATTGAATAGATCAACAACGCATCATTGCAACGAATATATTTTTCATTGTTATAATTTTGTTCGACCACGTGGCAAATAAAATCGCATTAAATAAACAACAGTATTCGCATTTGTGGAAAATTTAATTTTACCCCGATCTTGAAATAGTTGTAATTATATTTCAATCGACTACAAAATGAAAAAGCCGTGAACCGGAACTTCGAAATCAAATTTATTGGCACTGTGCTATGAATTATTAGACACATATAAGTCAATAAATCGATGCATCGTGTATTATAAGAGACAATAATAATCCTCATTGATTATAATCTTGTATTACAATAAATTCGATGATAGATTGACGACGTCGGGTTTATTTGAATATCGAAATTGTGCATCGAGACCAACGGATAGTTTGTACGACCGGTGAGACTCGTAAAAAATTAATATCGTAGCTCCAATCGGCTTCAGACTCATTGGAACGTTGCAGGAAGTGACCAATGGTGTTCGAAATAGTCGTCCCGAGCGCTTTCGAGGTCGCACGAACAAACAATATCATTTATTTTATGTACCAAATACGACTGGCAGACCGCGTTTGTGCATTCGAGCTTCGTTCTAAATAAATCCACTTTCTCGTACGCCACGTCATTTTTAACTTGTGCCTTTGTCAGTGAGGGAAGATTGATTAAGAAAAAATATGTTAATCAGAACTGTGTGCTTGACGCTGATTGCGTGTGTGATCGTTCAGGTAAGTCGTTAACAAATTTATTTACGATTCAAATGCCAGATTGTAGAAAATTCATTTGATCAAAAACAAATTATTTTAAATCAAACGAACCAGCAACTTTGGCTCTGCAATCGTTAATCAAATTTGTAAAACGTATTTTAATTCAACTTTTTGAAAATCTTGACATCGCCTGATTTCGATAGTTTTTTAATAAAAAAATTGTTTTTTCAGGCGGTCGAATGGAAATTACCGTGGAAGGGTAAATCGGATGCCGAACATTCGAAGGCGGTGAGCGACAAACGATATCAATTAATCGTACCTACAAACATGATGAAATGACAATGGAGAACACAAAAAAAAAAACGTTAATTTTTCGTAGCTAAATGTAACAAAGCCGGCGAAATCAAAATGGAAGCTCCCGTGGACGAGTGACACGGATCACAAAGTTTCACAAACGGTGAGATAAAAATGATATCGATTAATCGTACCTATAAAATCATGATAAAATGACAATGGAAAACAAACAAAAACTCGTTGATTTCTCGTAGAATTCGCTAAATGAAACAAAGCCGGCAAAATCGAAATGGAAGCTCCCGTGGACTAGTGACTCGGATCAGAAAGATTCACACGGGGTAAGCCAACAGGGATATCGTTAAATCGTACAATCTTAATTAAATTAATTGCAACAAATACGAACGCCGTTGTTGAATTAACAATTTTGACTTTTATGCGAAAATAAGAAGACAGCGAATAATTCGAGTGTCGAGAATCCGGAAGAGAGCTCCTTCGACGAAAAAAAGAAGATTGCATGGAAAGTGGTGAAGGGCATTGCGGGGGGTGCAGGCTTGGCTGCGAAAATTATTCAGTTCGCATTAGTTTAGTGGCATTAATAGAACTTGGAATAATATTCAGGGAGAGTGTATTTTCGAATTTATACAAACTGCAATCACAGCGGAGTAATATATATGTGTATATATATATACACACACATATAGACAGATAAAATGTACATGTATATGTTCATAATAAAATATCATTTATGTTAGAAATTCGAATCTGACCACCTGGGCTCGTCGCTTCCATTTTAATCCTTCTCAACTCGACTCCTTATCAGTTCGACTCGACGTGAAGATGGCCGCGTTTCATTCATCGACATATAGATATGGACCGGTAATACCGTAGGAAAAAATGCAATCGCAAAAGAGCGAGAGAAGACGATGGCTGATTTCGAGCCTATTTCTTTCTCGTTGTGGCTGATCGGTCGAAATCATTCTCGGGAATGATTGTTTTCCTCTGTCATATGACGGTCAAATGACCCGCGAAGAGCCTCAACGTTCGAGATCGAACGCTCACTTCACGGGTGTCGTGAACGACGGGTGCGACGCTCGTGACGAAATCTCACAACGATAACCCGAAAATATTGTCGAACAGTTTTAAAAATCACGATTCGAATCTTTTTGCCGTTTCAATTAATTCGCATGCCATTGGGTTTCGGGGGTTTCGATCATTCATTTTTTCCCCTAGTCTCCGTTGGTCTCCCATTGGTCTCCATGATCCCCTCATTAGCAATGTTATCGCGAAACCGTTTTCCCACCGTCCAACAATAATGAGATTTGTCATTGTTTAATTCCCGGTTGAAGATAAAAAAAAAACAAAAATGTTCTTTGTACATTGCACCTTTGCTCACCGTTATATAATTATGGCTTGGAAAGAATGAAAGTCCATTGATAATTAAAGGCTCAAAAATGACTGAGCAAGATAATCCACTTGCACGAGAAAAACTCGTAAGTACAGAAAAATTCGAAAAACAATTTCCCACGAAATTTGGGCTCGATTAAAAAAAAAAAAAAATTTCATATAAAAGTAAGGTTAATGAACTTCACATTGTCATAAGCAATTGTTTTCATTTGTGCCTATGATGTAGGTTGCTACTTCTTTGAACCTCAGAATATTGATAATGGTTCAAGTCAACGATAATCAATTAATAAATTGATAAACCGCAGGTGGACACGGCGGTGAAATTTCTTCAGAATCCAAAAGTAGCGAGTAGTCCGTTGAAGACGAAACAAGAGTTTCTCAGAAGAAAAGGACTGACGGAGGATGAAATCGACAGAGCTTGCAAGTTGTCTTCCGCTTCGGTCGTCGACGATCATAATGCAGTTCCGACGGGAAATCATTACACATCCGTTGCGATATCGCCGGGTCACGTGTATCCCTGCAATCAGTATCGAGTCTTCCAACCGACAGTTTTCGCCAGGGTGAAAGAATTTCTCAACAACGCGGCGTTGGTCGGAGCGACCGTCTACTGCGTCTATTGGTTTTACAAGGTAAAACTGGCCCCACGCGATCGCGGCGCCTCGTACAAAAAGATCCATTCGACCAATCCATGTCGACGCTTGTTTTTGGTTATGTTGCAGAAATTCATCGAACCGTTTATCTTCGGAAGAAAGAAGAAAGACACGATCGAGGATTCGGTTATGGAATTGGACAAGACTATTCAAAATACAACCAGAGAGATGAAAGATTCCATAACGAAGATGGAAAGTAGCGTCAAGCAACTTACGGAGAATCAATCTGCCGATCCGACTATTCCGCACTTGGTTCAGGAGTTGAAACAAGATTTGGCCAGTCTGAAAGGACTTCTTCTATCCAGGTTCGCTCATTCTTTCAAATTACTTAAGCAATGTAGAGAACCATCGACGATTGAATTTTGAAAATTGAAAACAAAATTTATCATCGTCCTAACCTCAACGCGATCGCGCAATGCCTAAAGATGTTTAATATTATGATTCGTGTATCGAAGTAGAAAACAATTTCCAAGCGCACCTCCGTCGATCCCAGCCTGGCAACTGGACACGTCCAACCAAACGCACGGCGAGAAGACAGCGGAACACGAGGACGACGCACACAGCGGAAGCAGCACCAATAATTCCGACAGTTCGCTAGAAATGATACGAGAAGATCCTCCCAAAGAGTAACATCAACGTGACTTAACAAAATAATCTGTCGCATAAAAAATCTACATTTAATGTTAATTAATTTTATTTCCGTCAACGTTGCGTATTGTATTTTTGTTTCTTTTTTTTTTTTTTTTTTCATATAAAACGGTATATAGTAAGGTGTAAATCGCGATAAAATGTACGAATAGGGGTAAAAAATTTACGTAGCAGCATTACAAACGGAAAGGTACGAGTTTCATATATATTTCTGTGATTACGAGCGGAACAAAGCTTTGTGAGCTTTGGGGACTTAGGCTCGTACGGTTTTGGCACGATGCGGAGCTGTCAAATTCAATACGTTCCAATTAAAATCATTTTGGAGACTGTTTTTGTAAAAAAATGTTTCCTCTACAGAAATCCGCTCGTTTGGATTTTTTTTTTTTCAATTTAAATATAGGACAAAAGCATTGTTTTGCGTAATTGCTCAAAATACAATATCATATTTGGTTTTTTTACTTGAATGTTTTTTTTTCTATTTTTTTTTTTTTTTTAAATGTTGTATTTCGTCTGAGTCGTCTTCATGTGGAATTTTACGAATTTTTACTCCGTATTCGAGGATTTTATATAATTCGAATTCAATACATATGTAATTACGTATATATCTTGATCTGACTTTAAGCTAGGTATGACCCAATAACACTTCACACTCGGACAGAACAGTTACGAACTACGCTTATATTTGTTTTTTGCCGTCTATGTACAAACCACGCAAATATCGATAAGTTTATTTTGTGTGTATATACATATAAATATGCATACATACATATATCTGCATATATATATACGTATATATTATATATACCATACATGCATATATATATATATATACCACGAACCCATTTCTTTCACCTCATAAAAAAAGTTGCCAGAAGAAAACAATTTCTCTCCCATCGATGCTTGTTTTTATTTAGTTTTATTATCATTATTGTTATTATTATTTTTTTGTTTATTTTTTTTTTTTTCAGTGATGATATAACAAAAACAAATTACGTTTATTTTCGTAATATTTATTAATACTCCTTATACGACTAATTATCATTGGGAACCCTTGCCTCACTGATACAGTGAGTTACAGCAAAAACGTTCGCCGCATGTATGTGACTTAGTACATCATCCTTCAGCCATCCTAGGTCAATGTTATTATAATACAACCCAGGTGTAACATTCCAGAAAAAAAAAAAGAAGTAAAACAAAAATAAAGCAGCGAACATTTTCGCTGGCCTCTCATTTGCCTCGGAAATAATAAAAAAAAAAAATAAAAATAAAAATAAAAGAACTCAAAAAATTAATTACAAAATGGATATAAAGATGCGACAAATTTTGTCGATGAAAAGAAAAATTATTTCAGTTGCGATTACGCTGAGTAGCGAGAGTTTCGATGCACGATTTTTGGAATCGAAAAAAATAAAAAATAAAAAAAAAAACGAAATTGTTGATTCTCTATATATATACAGTAAAATCAGGCACGATTCAACAGAGAGAATGAAAATAATATATTTGTATATCAGGGTGGCCCTTATTCAGGTTTTTTTTCGAATTTCGGCGTTCTCAGGGGATAATATGGTTCGAAATCAATTTTTTTTTCAAATATCCTCAAAATTCGAGGTCCCTATTTCAAGTCTGACTTCAAGTTTTGCGGATACGTTTTCAAAATTCATTTCGAATCGTATTATTTTCCGAAAGCGCCAAAATAAAATTTGAAAAAGCCGAAATAAGGACCAGCCCAATGTGATCATGTGTAATAATATGTGTAAGATCGGATGCGAATCCTAGGATGCTTTGTGCTGACGTAATTTTAGACTGACAGTTTCACCGATCAATCCATCATGCACTCGTTTATTGCTAATTGTTATTCACGAGTATAGAAAAAAACCGAATAGAATCTGGGGTCTCATCATCATAATTATCAACATAGTCGTCGTAGTCGTCGTCGTCGTTGTCGTCGTCGTCATTACCATCATCATCATCATCATCATCATCATCATCATCATCATTCACTGCCATTACAAATTAACCAGGTTTAGCAGTGTCCTAATATCCTTATCGTTTTAATAACATTTGTTGTTTTTTTTTTCAATCTTAAGTTAGACACACTAAATCGTTAGCAGTTGGATTTCCTAATCTATTCTAGTGGATCGTTTTTTTGTTTTTTTTTAAATGTTTTTAATCGGGACATCGCTACCCTGTGTGGGGTAGATGTAAATTTCTAGACAGTACCGAACGAACGTCTTGAGTGAATCGAAGAGCGTCCAGAACCGGAAGCAAACGCAGCAATGCCGTGTCCCCCGCGTCGCTGAACCACGATTTTATGGGTATGGCGTTGTCTGCGAAATAAATGAGAGTAAAATGATGTCTCGTCGATTGATCGATCTGATGGCGGTTAAATTGGACCCGGAATATATGTGAATATATGTGTATATGGGGCGAAATGCCCCAAATTACCGGATTGAAACCCTTCTATCCCCAGATGTGGCCGATGATTTTTTTTTTCTAGTATTTCTCGGATTCTACGACCTCACCAATTTTTCTTAGTTTTTTTATATCCCCTCTGTCCCTCATCGCAGACCCGTTTTTTATCAGAAGGAAACTGCTATTTTGACCATTATTAATTGGATGAAATTTTTTTCTCAGATGCTTCATCGAAATTGAGAAACTTTTTTCATAAAATTGGAGTGGGCATCATGTTTCTAATATTTTATTTTCATTTTTTTTTTTTTTTTCAATTTTGAAATAATTTGGGTTTTTTTCGAAATTTCAATATATAATAATGATTTTCTTGTCTAATGGAAAAAAATGAAATCTATCTTACAAAGAAATCGATATTTCGATTATTTTCGATAGAAACTATCAAAATATTAATTTTTTTTTCCATGAAAATAATCGAAAAATCCATTTTGACTTTAGATGTACGTTTTTTTTTTTTTTTTTTTTCGCTGGTTCGTCAAAATATAGCTACACGTGTACGAATCGAAATGCCATTTGATTTTTTTCTCTTTCGGCCTTTTCCATTTCGTAACAATAATAACGATGACACTCACGTGGATAAGCTCTGTAAGCTCCAGGACTGTTGTCGAGTATAAAGACCGATGCTAGATCTGAGCAAATAGCGGCAAGGTCCTTCGTATAGGATCCCATTTCCGGTGTACAGTGCTGACGATAATACCTGCGCCTCAGAATCCCCCTGTTGTTATCCAATTTGTCGGCGACCGCAGCCCCATAAATTTCCATGGACGCCGTAAACACTACCAATTCGTACCTGTGAGATAAATATGTTTTTTATACTTTGTTGTTTATTTTCTAAATTTATCAAATTTAATGTGTAAATGAAAATTTTGTTTTTAATTGACGCCTTGTAACGATCGTTCGTATTATGTGTCGAATGGAATTGCGTACCACTGGCTAACGATGTCCAAAAAGAAATCCACGTGCGGCCGTTTGTGGACGAAAAATCGTACCGGATGTCGGTCTATCGTCACTTTGAGAACAAAGTCGGGCGGCGTGCCCGGACGCACCGTCGGCCTCGCCACTCCGTCGTGGTGCGAATGTATCAACGTCTCGTCCAGATCCAACACCAATACTTTTCTTTTGACTATGCCTGATGGAAACAGTTGGTTACAATCGTGTTCGAGTCGGTGAAAGAAAAATTACCGTACATCGAAGTACGCAAATCAGAAAAAAGAAAAAAACCGAAAAAAAAAATACCAAAACTCACTCAGTCTGTGCCTCGAGAGAGGAGACAATGGGAAGATTTCATATTTGACCGGTTGCATCTGCGAGATCTAAAATTGTCATCGGTTACAATCAAAGTACGAGCCGATCATAATCGTGATCAATATTTTTCAGTATCGGCCATATCGCATACAAGCTCGCTAAGATATCAATGAGCATGCTAAACGGAAGGTTGCATTCATCTACGAAGGTTTCTCAACAATGAATGGAAAAGAAAAAAACGTTTTACAAAATAAAAAACAAGAATTCCTTGAACGAAAAAAATTTATCTCAATTTTCATCTACGATATATGTATATAAATATATATGTTATTTTATTTGTTACAATCTACCGAACCTAATCTGCGAACCTAACGACCACAGAATTGGCAATAAAGAAAAAAAAAGGCTAATATCCGAATAAAAAGTATTATTCCCCATTGAATTATTTTCGACACAAGATCGGAGCGAATAGAAGTGCTGAAATGTGAATTTAACGATTCAACGATCGTTACGATCTCAGTTTTCACAACTTCAAACGCAACAAGACGCAATGTGCGTTTCATCATGATGCAAAATTATTTAAAAAATTTGTTTTTTGTTTTCATATATTGTTGTTCAATAAGATGGAGAAAAAAAAAGAAAAAAATTTCAAAAACGAATTTCAAAGTATCAAACGTGAAGAATTCGAGGTGCAAAGACCGACAACGTGAACATTCGGTGCAATTTGGCGCGTGTGCGATGACAAAAGAAAAGAAAAAAAAAAGGTCATTGGTCGAATAATGACCAGCGTGACGATCCAAATGAACCCATCGTCGGAATCGCGTTCGCGCGTGGTGAACGCTTAATCGTGACAAACGCGATCAAAACGGGGGAAATAAAAAAAAAAACATCAACAAAAAAAAAACGAAAGATGTTGCTACAGGCGCGTAAGCGCCTACTTACGGCTCTAACCTGCTTCTTGAGTAGAAAGCAGACGCAGGTCCACACACGGGATGCCATAAGGAGAAAGGCTCTCATTCCCATTTGCAATTGTTTGAGCATGGTCTCCAGGTCTCCGCGTAAATCCGATTACCCGTTTTACCGGGCCGATGGTCCGGTTACGAACCTATCCAGATCTAACCGACCACCACGTTACCTCTCGCGCTCCCTCTCACTCTCTCCCTCTCTCTCTCTCCCTCTATCACCCTCTCTCTCTCTCTCTCGCTGTCTCTCTCTCTCTCTTCGTCTCACTATTTATCCGAATTCTTCTTTTTCCTCTTTCCTATTTTAACATGGCTCGCATTCGCGTTGTTACACAAGCACCGTCGTAAACAAACTTTGCTTCTCGCAGAACTTAACATGGATCTCAGAGTGTCTTTCTCTTTTTTTTTCTCTTATTCTCACGTCTTTATTATTATTGTTATTGTTGTTATTATTATTCGTTCTATTCGTCGATTCGAATTTGAAACAAAAACGAAAAAAAAATTAAATAAACTAAAAAATTGTTTGATTTCTTTTGTTTTTTTTTTCTTATTTTTAGATTTTGGTTTTTTTTTGGTCTCTCAAACGTTCTTACGTTTTCGTCCAGTCATATATCATACACATACACATATACTACACGTACACGCGCGCGTCGTTGTGTCGTAAGGAATTATTGTTATTGTTATCGATTGATTTTTCGACGAGAAAAATAAATAACGTCGATGAAAAAATTTGCGGGACGAACGATTTGTGAAAAAAAATAAAATATAATAATAATAATAATTTTCTCACAAGCCCGACGAGACAAACGGTTCCCATGCAAACCGCGAATCAGTTACCGCCGCCATCTTTTTCCCGCATCGACCCAATTTTTCCATCCTCTGCGCTCATCCCCGACGCGCATGATACCGACGTTCGAGATTACGCCACGAACGTTTTTGACACACACGCGTGGTCGTCGTCGTTCATCCCTTTTTGCCGTGTGATATAACACGATGATGATGAGGGATGAGTTTGTCGTGGGCGGAGGCAGGCGGAGGGAGGGGTGGGGACAAGGGGTTGCATAATTTTCTTATTCTTTATGGGACTGGACGATGCCGACGTTGGGATTTCGTTGGTGGTTATGTTTATCAAATCTAGGGTGGACCAGGGTGAATGGAGTTTGGGATTTGTTATTTGGTACGAGAGTCTTTGGAGGTTAGGGACGACGGGGTTCGTTGGATTCGATTGGTGTCTTTGCACGATACACTGTATTTCTGTATTCGAGCCATGTACGTGTGTTTGTGATACAGAGACGCGGGAAAACCGCCATCGTGTGATTAGTGTGGGCCCCAAACTGTGGGGCGCTTGAGCTAATTAAAATAGCCGCCAGCTCGCCCTATCGGAAGTACGGTTTCCATGCATCGTCATAAATATGTTGATTGTTGACCGCTAACTCTGTTGGGAAAAAGGCTATGATTGGTAGACAAGGTGGGAAATATTGCTGTGAGGAATCTATCTCTTTCTGGTTGGCGTGGATTGGTCGAGAATATTGTCGGTGGGAGGGGCACAGGACTGTGCTTAAAATATGCAACTGCCCCTGTAATCTTAACAATTTGGACGTCATTCCAGAAATGATAGGAAAAATTTGTAAAATTTTGTAAATATTTACAATATTAAATTCCCGTCGCCTTATTGTAATAGTGGATGATCGTCTGGGATAAGCAAAAAATAATTGCATGTCGACCAAATAACATTAACAATTCAAAGAATTCGATGATCGAATGTTCAAGCTACACGTTTATTCTCCCCTATTTTCTTTTGCATCCCAACAATTTTCACGTATATCTTTGACTGTACTTTAATATTGTAAAAAACTCAATACATAGTTTCCAAAATTTTTATTTCACCGATTACCGACAGTATACACGAAAACACATCTTTTCTGAAATCGAACGTTTGAATAATCGCGCCATGCTGGCATTGCCCTGCCGGGCCCTCTGTCGTCAGACTCGCGAATCAGTCGCGCGTCGCGCAACCGGGCCCGAGCGCAGGAAGTCGCCCAGTGGCGAAACTTGGAATTTCGTTACAGGCCCGGGCCTTCGTGTCCCTTCTTTCCTTTCGTACACTGATCGTGTAGGGTGAGTCCGCTACGTGTTTTAAATCCGGATGTATCACAAACATCCGACAAAATACGACAATCGGAATTAATTCGATCGATAAAATGTGAAAAAACGCGACAACGGTTTACATGCATTTTGCAATAATGTCGAGTCGTCGCGAGTTTTATCGGCGAATTCGAAACTCCTAACCTGATAAGCCGCCATGGCTCCACATATCCGCCATATACACTTTGCAATGGCGCTTTATTTACGTTTTCTCACGTGCACTTTGGATTCGATAATTATATCCCTTCGTTCCAATCCTAAATACAATCGCCCACCCCCAATGTTATTGTAACAAACAAAAAAAAAAATTAAATAAAAAAAGAATAACCTTAACGACTCGGACAAAATTTTGTGGTTGACAATTTGATGGCAACATGTTGCAGTTTGTTCTTTTGTTCTTTAAATTTTGTGCAGACGATAACATGAGTTTTTCTTTTCTGCAGGTACTCACGATGGGTGCGTACAAGTACATGCAAGAGTTGTACAGGAAGAAGCAGAGCGACGTGCTCCGCTTCTTGCTGCGAGTCAGATGTTGGCAGTATCGTCAACTGACCAAGATGCACAGAGCGCCCAGACCTTCGCGTCCCGACAAGGCCCGTCGTCTGGGATACAAGGCCAAGCAAGGTAATTCACAATTTATTTGTAAACAATTTTTCTATCGACTGCGGTATATGAATCGTTAGTCCGACGTAACCTCTTTTGGTATGAAATAGAAATGCTATTATCACCCAATACTTGCATGCTAGCTTTAAAAATCCAGGTGGTTATATTTTCTTGTGAGATTTTTGAAATTATTATTTTTATCAAACTGATACTCGTGATGAATTGTACATGCACCACTCTTACTTCTATGTGGGGATATGTACCGTCTGATTGTTTCAGTTGTTTGATTTTTAAAAAATTTTTTTGAGACGCTGACGAAGTTATGCCAATTTTTAATGAGGTTTCTAATTACTATTGACTTTAATGCTTGAGTCACATTAATGTGCTTGCTGAACCGTACCATCAGCACTCTAACCTCACTCTTTCTTTTCATTTGTATTTATTTTAACCAATCGGAGTCTCATACATAACCTCATAGTCATTTTTCCCAATTTATTTGTGTAATTGTTGTTAGTATCATTTCCATACATCGCTGTAGAATAGGTTTAAGCGTTGATCAACATTATATCACTAAATCGAATGTCTTTTCATTGTCGCGTGTCATATTATTGACACTTACACACTTGTTACACCTCAAAGATGCATTACAATATTAGGAGTCAATCTATCCTAGCAGGACGTACAATCTGACTTTGTGTCGTCTCTGCGATGGGACGGGAAAAGAAATCTGCTTGCTAAGTCTTGAATTGCAATTATCGTACAGATCAATTGCAATTGCACGGACGGCCTCGATTTGACATAAAATCTTGATCGCAAGACGCCCTGGCAATCACACAAACCGTCATTGACAGAAATGATTGACTATTTACATGATGAATTGTACATGCACCACTCTTACGCCTACATGGGGATATGTACCGTCTGACATAACGCCGGTCATCCAATCTTTCGACTCTTAAAAAAATATAAAAATACTATTCATCTATCAATGTGTCTCAAAAATTCTGAAATTTTGAAAACTTATATTATTCGAAATTGTCCTACTAAAATATGCATCTCACCTTCGTTGATAATTAAAAATATACATTCCCGCATACTGAGTAGTTTTTTTTTTTTTTTTTTTTTTTTACATAGCGAAAATAATGATTGAAACGATAGGTATTTTTCGTTGCTTATGTTCTAATCGAAAAATAAATACTATTCATTAACAGTTTTATCTACTTTCACTTTTGATAAAAGCCCTCACACAACCTGTAAATGGTCTGGAAATTGTCCTTGAATGTCCTTGAATTTCGTACGACCTTTTCATTGGACACCATGAACGAATTGACTGTGAGTGCAATATTGTCGGGTCCATTGTATCGAGTGTTCAAATTGCGCCTAGTCTGACGCAAGGACGATAGCACTCAGGGTAAAAAAAAAAAGTTGCCTGAGCAGAAACAAATGAACCCATTGACTCTAACATGATGAATTGTACATGCACCACTCTTACGAAACCGTGGAGATATGTACCGTCTGATAAAACGTAACTTTCGTTTAGAAAAAAAAATGAAAAAAGTCGGTGTGAAAAAAAAATATCTGAACCTCTTTTTCTTCATTGTCCACGAATCGCAGGCTTCGTAATCTTCAGAATTCGCGTGCGACGAGGTGGACGCAAACGTCCCGTACCCAAAGGTGCGACCTATGGCAAGCCCAAGAGCCACGGTGTCAACCAGCTTAAGCCCACCAGGAAGCTTCAATCCGTTGCTGAGGTACGTCGCCAACTCAAAGAAATATATTTCGCAATTGAAAATTATTCATCACAATTTTTATTTTATTATTAAATTTCGCAAAAAGAAAATAAATGCCATCAATTACAATCAGTTGCATTAAAAATGTCTGAATGGCAAAAATTAATTCATTGTGAAACGGAACGAAAAAAATAAAATTGAAACATTTGATAGAAAGAATATAATCGGATAACGTGTCGGTGTTTAAATGATGATAGCCAGGAATCATAATGAAATTGATGAATGTATCTTAATAACTTCCTTGGATGTCTGACGATGAAAAATTCGCCAAATTACGATCAAACTTTTCGATTATTTCAAATGTTACTTTAATTCATGCAATTTTTTATTATTTTTAATTCGTAGGAACGTGTTGGACGTCGTTGTGGTGGTCTCCGAGTTCTGAACAGCTACTGGGTGGCTCAGGATTCTTCCTACAAATATTTCGAAGTCATTCTCGTCGACCCCGCACACAAGGTGAGGAACATTTTGATTTAAATCACTTATTCAGATAAGTGAAAAAAAAACAAATCTTTGTCAACAAAATTATATGATGATATTTGTAGAAATTGATTCTAATGATTGATTTTCTTCCTTGGATGTCTGAAACAAAATTTGTTCAAGTAAACAAACGAGTGAACGTGATTTGAACTTAAAAAACATTTTTTAATACGAACGAATTGTTAATAATTATTTCAGGCTATTCGCAACGACGCCAAGGTCAATTGGCTGTGCAATGCCGTTCACAAACATCGCGAGCTCCGTGGTAAAACCTCATCCGGCCGAAGTTCCCGAGGTTTGGGCAAAGGACATCGTTACTCACAGACCATCGGTGGATCCCGAAAGGCGGCGTGGCTCAGGAGAAATTCCCTGTCTCTTCGCAGAAAACGATAGATTACGGGTCACTCGTGATCACGTGGCAGTCGACTTATATTGTTTGTATATCGAAATGTGTTTGTCGACTATCGATTATTTGATTGACGGAGCGAAAAATAAAAATCTTAAAAACTATGAATCACGTTTGTACGATTATTCGCCTATTCATCGATCGATTGATATTCTTTGTGCGATAATCATCTGATTTTCATTGCAATTGTTATCTTTTTTACCGTCTTTAGTTCAATACTTTAAACCACCTGAAGTTGTTCCATTTTTCGAGACGAATTCAACGATACCCTATGTTAAGGATTTTTCATCGATTTTTCATGAAAAAATCGATCGTATGAAATCGTGAAATTCGGTGTGCCTCGCTGCGTGGAACACCGAATTGTAGTTGAAAAGAATTCAACGATCTATCACGTGAGTCGAAAGGTCATCGAAGGTCGTAAGAAAAAAAATAATACAAAACAATTACTCGTGTTTTAGATTTTTATTTATTTATTATTCCTAAATTCTGTTATATTTATTAATACAATCTAGTTGAAACTGGCAATCTCATATCTATACATATTGTCAAACGACAATATTATTTCTTTCTCTCTCGAGTATGACTAATATTTCCTCGTTTGTCTTGCCAAGTTCATCCAATGGAAATGAAAATTCATCATAATTGATATCTCAAAATTTTCATTTTTTTTCGTTGGTTTTTCTATTCGGAATAATCAACGTCGCTTATATCTAGACACTTATAAATATAAATATATATGTATGTATATTTATATTGTATAATAAATTACGTTTCTACGTTCACATTAAGCAGTACAAACGTACACCGGATCACACAATTGGAAGCTCGTTAAATACGTATACTTCGTTTTCGTTAATCTCTCTCTCTCTCTCTCATCGTTGTTACTCGATGGGTCCACTTGGGTGAAAACGATGTGGAGGATCGTCAACACCAGCGAGAACAACGGAGATTCAAATAAATGCTTTCTTCTATTATTTGTGATTCAGTTATCGGTAAAGGTAAAGGGGGTACTTTGGTTACATGGTTTTTGCCCATACGGCGAGAACGAAACTTTCTATCTCGCACTCGTGCGATCCTCGCGCAATTTTGAACAAACCATTTTCGCCCCAATCAGTGCCCCACGAGTTTGCCACCAACTGGAAAAAATAAATAAATAAATAATTATCACACGACTATATTAAACAATAGATGACGATACAATTATTATTTTCTAGTCTACTGCATATCGTTAAATTGTAATTTATGTGTATTTTCGATAATATTGATGATAATGGAGAAAAAAAACAAAGAAAAATTTGTTTGTTCTTACCCAATATTTTTCTGGTATTCTGTTGGACGTGAATTCTTCTCCCCAACCGATTATCCTCACCGAATGGTAACCCGTCTGATACTGTTCGGTCAATTTCGCGTGTTTGTAGATTCCAGAACGATAAAGGAAAAAGTCCTGGTGTACTCTCATAGTAGCTGAAAAAAATAATCGTGACAATGTTTATGAAAGAATTAATCGTCGATTTTTCACCGAGCTATCGCAATTATTATTTTTCCGAATCCAACCCTGATAAGTAACGAACGTTTCATGTGTTCGAAAATTACCTTGCACCGGTCCGGACGTGAGAATTTCTTGCATTATATCGGTTTCGTTGCCCAAACGATAAGCCGGTCCAACTTTGTACAATTCCGTTCTCAACGGATTAATCGGAGCTTGGCAGTTTAATTTCTTCAATGTATTCGCCTTTCGCAACTTGCAACCGATCTTCTTACCGGTCCAAGGAAAGCAATCTTCGTCCACCAATCTGGTTTGCATGAAAATTGAAATTGAAAAAATGAGATGAAATAAAAATTAATCATCACAAACAAACAAGATTATTATTTTGAAATAATGGTTGAACAAATTAATTTCAATAGAAAATAAACGAACAATATTATCATTTTGAAATAATGGTTGAACAAATTAATTTCAATAAAAAATAAACAAACAAAATTATCATTTTGAAATAATGGTTAAACAAATTAATTTCATTCAAGAATAAACAGACAAAATTATTATTTTTAAATAATGGTTGAACAAATAAACTTTAATAAAAAATAATTTTTCAACACATTTTTTTTTCTGTTTGTTTACCCGAATTTTCTCATGTACATCCACGCCCGGTCGAGATAGCCACCCTTGCAACCCCGTTGACCTCTCGTGTTGCACGAGAGCAAGTGTTGAGCACTCAGCTCGACCGCTTCGGCTCCTTTGCTCATCACCGCGAATCTGTCGGTGGCAACGTCCACCGTCGAGAGAGCCCAGGACGCACCGCACCATTCTTGATCGCGAATTCCGGATATTTGCCGGGGCCATCGCGTTCTGGAGTCAAATTCACGTGGAAGACTTTCCGGATCGTAGATTCTTCGCACCGGATTCATTCGGTACACCTAAAAAAATTTTTTGAAAAAATTAATGAGCCATTCGAAATGGCAGATCGACCTTTCACTCTCGTGACCATCGCAGAGAGTGTACGTGAATTCATGTGGAAATTTCGATATATGTGCTTGTCACAAATACCGGGCATTATTCCACACTTGTGTGATTTGTGGACACACTTTTTGCAAAAGATTCTTTTGATACTTTTTTTTTTTTGCCTTCCTTCTTTCTTCGGAAAAATTGAATTATTCATGAGATAGGTCATACGGTTGTGCGTGAAATTTCAACGCGAACAACTTAAATATTTGAAATTCGGAGAAGTCAACGGCGAGAAGAATCGAATTTTTAGAGTCTCAATGGTCACAGGTCGATGACAATCGGTTTGGGTAAGACGAAGACGAAGACGGATATTTGAACATACTACAGTAATTTTCGATGAGTATTCAACGATCGAATTACCGGATTCGTGAAATTAAAAAAGTTTAATACTTTTAAAAATAAATAAATAAATAAATAAATAAATAAATAAATAAATAAATCATCAACTGAATGAATAAATAAATAAATAATAAAACGTCGACTCACGGATTTCGAAGGATTGAGAGTTCCGAGTCTCAATTGAACACCTTCCTCGAGGGTCCTGCCCCAAAATTTCGATTGATTAGTCGCTTGCCAACCCAAGTAGTAACGTTGAATATCCAGCTCGTCCAGCAAAGCCTGATCGACGATGCATCGGTTCTGTTCGCACAGAACCTCGGCCCGTCCACTCAACGACGTTGTGCATTCGCTTTTTTGGGGAAAAAAAAATGTTAACTCCATCATCGAATCCAAAATCAACATTCGCAATGGCAAAGCCACCGATCCACTCAGGATCTACATATATATTCCTTTTTTAATATTCCATTTCAAACGAAACGATTTTTTTATCCCCTCAACTTTATTCTACACACTCTCTCCCCAAAATTAATTAAACATTAAATGTTTAATTTCAAAAATAAAAAAAAATATATATATAATTTTGTCCTTCTTCGTGATAGTTGAGATAAATAATGAAGATTCCATTTCACTGGATTTGCTCGACCAATGTACTCACCACTCGTTGCAATTGAGTTTGAACTTCATTCCTTCGGTGTAATCTTTGCCCTGGAACGTGCATTCTGAAATACGAATTAACTCGTGTTACAACGAACATTCTGAGAACGAAGAAATAATAAAAATGATAATAATAACAACAATATAGTGATAACGAGTACGTGATGACAGAAGGAATAATCATATTACTCCTTATGGGTTCGGGCGGAGGTAAAATTCCTCGACAGTGAGACCAGTAATCGGGACAGCAATCTTCCTCGCGGGTCCGATTGCAAAATTCGTCGCAGTAACAGGTGGTCCGTAGAATCGGAGCGCTGCAATCGTCCTGACGTCCGACGCAACAGCTTCCCTCCGGATAACGTCCGGCGCAGTAAGGTCCCGGTGGCAGTCCGAAATAATTTGGCATGGCTCGTGACAAAGTTGCGACGTAAAACAATCCCAATAGGATCGTCCCCACACAGTGCTCGACCCGCATTCTGTAAAAATTATTTAAAAAATGTTTTTTTTTAATCTTACAGAGTTGCACAATGATTGTGATTTGTTTATCCACAATTTGTTTTTAAAAATAAAAATAAGATAATGTTAAATGAAATCGGAAAGATAGTTTCGAGCTTCATTTTGCACAACAGATTTTGCTTCTTACAATTAAAAAACTTACATACATTCTAAAAAATACAACAGACGTGTTCTTGATTTTCAATTTGTACATTGTTCTCAAAATATTTCGTTAAAGTTTAGAAAAATTGTTTTTATTTAATTGAATTTTTATTCTGTGTAACATTTGATCGATTAATCAATGGACCATTTTTAGTAGTTGCTGGACAATAGTGATCATTACAATTAGTTTTTGAAAAATATTGTAAAATTTAGAAAATTGTTGCATTTTTACGGTTGTAAAATAATTTTTTTGAATTATACAATTTGCAATTGTTTTTTAATGAGTTTTCTGAATAACGGTTAAATGACGAAACGACGATCACATGTGTGTAATGGATATTCAATTTTGTCGATCGCACGGATCGCCGATTATTTCGTACAAGGCTCGTGATTATGACAACGAATCGCATTATGAGCGAGTTAGATCGATTTAGGGGCTCGCAAAGTCCGGTAACCCGTGTTGGCAGATGCGCTCGTTGCACATTGCAATATTGATGACAAGCACCAGACCGTGACTATCGATTGTAAAAATGTTTGAGTGCCTCACGAACGAATTTTCACGGAACATTAGTCACTCGACAACGAACCTCCCGGTTTTCACAAAACTCACCGATCAACTCGTTGACGAATTTCAATGGTAATTCAATTTGAATTCATGTACAAAATGCACTTGCATCGCTTCGATTAATCGATAAAATAAATTGTTGTCGGTGAGTTTCGTTTTTTTTTTTTTTGTAATTTTGAATTTTACAAATTGCCGAATTTATAATTGACATGTTGAATACTTGTGTACTCACTTGTGGCCTTTGAGATGGACTTTATATGTTGAACCACTATTTGGAATTGATTTGTTTCAACTGGAACACGTTGTCCGTTCGACTGAAACATCAAAAGACAATTTTAGTTTAAAAAAAATAGTTTTTTTAGTTTTACAAATTTTTCAGCGATTGTTAAGTTTATATAAAAAAAAACAATAAATCGTGCACGACTTTCCCAGAAATGATTTAATTTGGAATAAAAATACTGTGTTAAAAAAAAATGCACCGTTCATTTGACCAATCGGACACTCGGTTCACATTTCTCATCGGGAGTGTGAAAGCTCGCACGATTCTCATTATCCTTTAGCCATCTCGAGAGAACAAATAAACGAACAGAGTTGAGATGTCTGTTCAAGCTCGACCTCTCGGTTTCGTTTGTTTGAGTTGAGCTCACGGTCGAATTTGCTTACCGATTTTCGCAAAATCGCGGAACGTTACCGTTTCACGACCGCAAAGTTATCATTCGATTCCGGAATAATCACTTATTCCCGTGTTTAACATCAATTCCGTTCTGAATTATCTGTCCGAACCAATGTCATCGATACCACCAAAAAAGAAATTTCATAAAAAATCATCAATTCCATCCGGAATCATCAACTTCATTTGAAAAATCTCAAATTCCATTCAAAATCAATTACACCCATATCTATTCTCCAAATTCCATTAAAAAACATCCAATTCAATCCAGATTTATCAATTCCACCTAGAATCATCTCCAACACAAAAAAATTCATCGAAATTTAGTAAATTCGATGCAGAAACATCTGTTTCATCCAAACATCCATACGCCATCAATCAAAACTTTGTTATGCAAACACGTTTGAAAAACATTTGTCAACGACGAGCAAACAAAGTCAAAAATCGTGTCACGTAACTTGATAAGCGATGATTAATCCCCCCCAAAATATTTCTCGACAAATCGTTCGAAATTCCCCACGGCAATTATCCAACAGAGCAGACTTGTATCGACGATATCCCGCGTTATCCCCACGAGTGCCACGGGCCAAAACCGTGATACAATTTTTGGCACCGAATCAAATTCCTCAAACATTGGACACGCGTGCGTCGAATAAAATCTCAGAACCCACGGAATCTCGGTTTCAGGCCGGTAACATTTTTTTTCCGCGTGTACAGACACACACACACAGAGGCACGCACATAGGCAAACCGGGGCGATTCATTCGCGTCCGTAATAAACCGTGTAAAATTATAACGAGGAAAAATTAAGCGGCTGTCTATCAAATAGCGCGGGCGAGACGATTAGACGGCCGCGTAACAAACCGTTCTTGACCCATTTGGTTTCATGAACGACAAGTGGGCGGCTCGGGGTTTCGCGTAGTTTGTACGACCGCCGCCCAACAAGATTTTCCCGCCACCCGTGGAATCGACTGTCTCGCTTGTGTGATCTGTATACACACACACATATATATATATATGTATTAGAGTGGTCCTTAATGGGGGTGTTGACGAATTTCGACAAGTGCACCCTTCGGGTAGGTTCGAAATAAATAAATAAAAATATGTGCGAAACCCCAGCACTGTAGTCCAATGAGAAGACGTGGCTGTAAGCTCGTTTTGTTTCCCATTTGAATAACATGGGATTTTCAGACTTATTCGGCAATTATTTTTTCGAGTTGTTTCCAAGCACGCAAAAAATTCTTTATTCACGTAAATCTATTGTCAATGGGTACAACTACTCCCACATTTTATTACAAGACATAAACACGAATGAATTTCAATTTGTGTTGAAATTGTTTATCAGTTGTTATCATCGCGGTTCGCCGTTATCGATAATATACACGTGAGGTCTTGTAATAAAATGGGGGAGTAGTTGTACCCATTGACAATGGATTTACGTGAATAAAGAATTTTTTGCGTGCTTAGGGAGAACTCGAAAAAATAATTACCGAATTAGTCTGAAAATCCCATGTTATTCAAATGGGAAACAAGAACGAGCTCACAGTCACGTCTTCTCATGGGACTACGGTGCTGAGGTTTCGCACATATTTTTATTTATTCATTTCGAACCTATCTGAGGGGTGCACTTGTCGAAATTCGTCGACACTCTTATTTAGGACCACCCTGATATGCACATCGGTATATATACACGTGACTACGCGTATGAGTGACATACCACCGGCGGCACGCGTTCACGTTGACGCAAATATGCAATTTATTCGCAACGACAATTTCCGCGCTGACGTGACGCCCTGTGTGCGCAACTTGTCCGATAATGCCAGACACAAACACACAAACGCCCATGGGTCTTACCATCAACATTACACACACGCCCTTTCACTCTTTTTTTTACTTTCTCTCAAACGCGTGTTACAATTATCCCACGCACTCGGAACTCGCGTGCATTTTCCATCGAGCCACGGGCATCTCTGTCATTTCCACACTTGACGTTCCAATAAATATACAAATATATATATATAGATATATATATATATATATACATTCTTTCGCTCATGAAAATTATTCACGGGCAGCGAAGACCCCCAAGGCGTTATTCTCAAAACCGTTATCACCGGTGCTCGCCGAACGACGAGCAAATCGTTCGGCTATTTTGTTTTAATTTTAAGATTTCGCGTTGCCAACGATGATTAATCAATGCGATTATTATTATTCAATTATGCGGATCTTCGAAGGCAAAGGGGGGAGGGGGATTGGCGTTTTCAAGTTCATTCAATGGCGCAGTGGGTGGAGACTGGGTGGCAATGGCAAATGTTCGTTCGTGGAATTGAATCGGTAAAACGCGTTCAATTCTAAGAATGTGATAATTATACGTTATTTATTCGAATACTTGAAACATTGTGAATCGTTTGCATCTACGTATCTATGTGGTTTTTCATTGTACATTGTTTGATTCTGCATATGAGGCAATTAACATTATTCCATTTTATTTTTCAATTCTGCAAATGAAGCAACTCACATTTTTTCATTCAGCATATGGAAAAAAAATTCAAATCGTTCAATTCTACATATGAAAAAAAAAAATTCAAATCGTTCAATTTTACATATGAAAAAAAAAATTCAAATCGTTCAATTCCGCATATGAAAAAAAATGCACATAGTTCAATTCGACATATGAAAATAAAATTCACATAGTTCAATTCCACACACGAAACGATTCATATATTTCAATTCAACACTCGTCCACGCTGCGCATCGATCGATTTTACAACGTGTGACGTTCTACATTGTTGAAAATTCAACATCTGCAATGACGATCAGTGTCATCATCGTCGTGAAATAGCTGCAATAACGGTAGTCGAGAAAAGAAAAAAAAAGAACAAATAAAAAAAGACGAGACAAATTCCTGTGAGCAATGGGTGTGAAATCCGCGTGATTTCAATGACACATTGGATAAATTCCAACGAACGTTGATGCGTCGTATAGCCATATCTCCGTTCAAACTCGACTGGCTCGACTACGTTGGAAACGTTTGCGATTTTGTTTTTTGTTTTGTTTTTTTTCTCACGAAACTTTCGTACCCGCATAAACCAAGTTCACGATGCCGCTTTGATGTTCGTGCCACACACTCGTTCGACACGTATTACCGATCTAGATATATATATATACATATAACGGCAGCGTGCCAAGCATTCATCCGCGACAACGAGATCGCTCGCCCGAGCTACGGAGGCAACCCGCAAATCGTTTCGCCACTCGAATAGACAAGCCCCAGGGAGTCATCATCGCGAAGACGATAATCGCGGGCGGCTCGCGATCCCATAAACCACATAGTCATGCGCCACGGACCGTATCCCACAGCCCGGGCTGTGCCAAGATGCGAATTCACGAATTGACACCCGTCGACAGAGCCCGAGCAATTAGTGTCGCACGCGTGCCACTTTAGTTTGCCATTGGGATCATCGAACGAATTTGCGTTTGATATATAAACATCTCGGGACGATGTAAAATTCGGCTTGAAATTTATAAGATTGATTTTTTTTATCACGAATCGACTTACTGGTAAATTTATATTTTATAATGTAAATTCGTTGTTCTTATTTTTTTTTAAATTCTATTTTCATTCAAATTTCTATCTTATTTGAATCAAAATTTATATTTTATCTCAATTATAATTTCTATTTTATTTTAATTTTAGTTTCTATTTTATTTAAATTTTACTTTCTACTACATTTGGATTTGAATTTTTTTTTGTTGACTGTTTCGAGTAACTGATCCAATAAGTATCTGTTACAATCATTTACTGAAGTTCCTGAGTCACAATTATCCATGAAAAGCGTTGAAAATAACGAATTGGGGTTTTGTGTAAATTAGAAAGTAAAAAAAATATATTTTTCTCTTTGAATAATTATTAGTTAATATTCATCGATTTATAATTGTTTCCAAATTCATCACAAGGTACGGTTTTGCCATCAATTACTGTTGATGGATGACACTATGAATTTTTTTTTTGGGTTTCTTTTTTAATTGAAAAATCCGTCGTCCATATTCGTAAATATTTTTTTTCTATCATTTCGCACTGTGAGTCACGGTGCCATTGCACTTGACGCGTTCCAAATTCCTTCGCCCGTTAATAATCTTTCATATCAGCAATTATATTTTCGCCCCCTCCCCACCCAATTAACATCGTTCGCAATTTGAAAATAGATTCGGGCAATTTGGCGTTGGGTCGTCGCCTTGAGAACGCAAACGCGCCCACGAAATCGTCCCTGAATTCCAAACCGGCACACCGTTTTTTTTTCTCATCTAAAAAAAATCAACAATCAACATCCACATCCTAATCATCACTATCGAATAAAAATCACATTTCGCACAAATAAACAAAAACTTTATTTTTTTTCTTCAAACTTACAATATTTATTTTTTCAAATTTATTCCTTCTTCCAAAAATGTGAGATTTCTTCCTTCTTTTTTTCTTATCACATCGAAATTCCTCTCAAAGCTACGTCGTCGATCACCACAAATCGAATCGAAAATCAATCGAAAATCACTTGACGCCAATTCCACAACCGACAGATGTTTAAAAAACAACAAAAAATCACAATCGATCAAAAATGTTTGTTTCTCAACATTTTTCACAACCTTATCCCACGTGTTTGTTTATTTTTATTTTTATTTGTATTAATATTATTTTAGTTTATTTATTTTCATTTATTTTCTCGACACTATTTAAAATATGCAACAAGTGCAAATTTATTTTCAGGTCGTTCGTGCGTGTATACTTCGGATGTAAATTCGGATGTCGATTAAAAGGCGCGGGAAAAACGAAAAAAAAATATCGTAAAGGTTCGAAACAACAGTTCGACGTCGATCGGTGAACGGTTGTTCAATGAGTCGCGACCGCGACGATGACGGGGATTATAATGCCGCGGTGAACTACCTCACACAGGTAAATATAGCGATGACGGATTCTCGGTCTAGGTGCACCACCGACGTACTTTTGGCTCGACACTGGTCGACATTCGTGGCGCGTTATGCACCAAGTTGGATTTTTTTCCTTTATTTTTTTTTGCCACCGCGTGTGCGCAACGACAGAGATAGAGATTGACAGATAGCGTTGAATTGGCGGGAGGGAGAAGTACAAGGCGGATGGGGAGGGGGACGGCAGACTGTAATAACAGAGACAAGTATTTTTCCGGTCTGATGATCGTTTGTGTCATGTTTACGGATTCCGTCGATGCGATCATTCGGTGCATTGCTTGCACCGAACACATGTGCAGGTGGACGACTTTTTTTTTTGCTCGTCGCCGCCTCGAGCTCTCTTGGCACGGGGCTTCGCGATTTTTTTATTTTTTTTATTTTTTGTTGATATTTTGTAAGCGTTTCGCGAAACACTTGACACGGATGGAATAATTAATTTTGATGGATCGGCTCTGTTTATTTATTTTCTTCATGCAGTGATAATGCAGACGTGCAGATAATAATTTGTGGTTAATATTCATTATTTACAACATTTTTTCGTTTCAGTTATTTTTGTTTTTTCCTATTTTTTTTGCGTTCGAGTTCGATCAATTTAGTTTGAAAATAATTTATTTTCCGTTCGAAGTATTTGCCATTTTTTCGTTATGCAGCAAAGAAGGAAAAATTATCGTTATGCAGCAAAGAAGGAAAAATAATTGTTTTTAGAATAATTTATTTTAGGTCTAACGACAAATAATTTGTGGTTAATATTCATCATCGTTCTCAACATCTTTCAGTTTCTACATTCAAACCTGTAGGTTATTGATTGTCGCGTTTGAATGATTTTGGCGCGGTTGACACCGCGCCTGCGCCGTAGATCGCGCACGCGCCGTTGGTAGCCCGCGCACGCTTCAAGCGCGGAAATTCACGATCGCAATCAACCAGAAATGTGAAAACCCGATTGCAATACTCGTCAGAAGAATCCGACTCGTTGAAACTGTCGGACAAATGAAACGGGTCTTTTGTCGTGGATCGTAAAATCCAATTAACACTTCTCGACGATGCTGTCGCGTGTGCGTTCGTTAAATCGTTTTTTTCATTTTTATTTATCGTCTTTTTTTTCACCGCATGTAAATGAAGTGAAGTAACGAGCGGGACTAGATGCACCATAGTTCCATCGTTTCATCGTTTATATCGTTGACACTGATCTTTAATTCGTGCCACTGTCTCTCGGCGTCGGGCGAGATCGTTAATTAACGAGTACTGTGAGTTCTCTGTACGCAGTATACTCGAATGAAACGGCTTCTGTGTCCATTACCATTATCCACTATTTTATTTTGCGTTATTTATTTTTTTTTAAATTCACACTATATGAATCTTAAAATCAAAGCGAAAACCGCAATGTCCTAGAAAAATGATGTGTGAAAAAAAAATCCCAACTGTGTCAATTAATATTTATCTTATTGTCGACAACGTGTGCACGCGCGTCGCTGTGACAAGAGTGGGAGGGGGGGGGGGCGATGCGTAACGACGCTAACGCGTGTTCCGCGCAGCTGCCGCGTTCCCTGACTGGCCGAAAGCTTCCCCCACCGCGCGGCCGCGCCGATCGATGCGCGTCGCGCGGTGGGAGAACTGGCCCCCAAAAAACCAAGGTCATCGTTCGATCTTTTCTCACTCGCTGATTATCTATTTACATCGACTGGACCGGTGAATCGTGACAATCGGCTCGTGCACATACAACTACACACACACACACACACACACACCCACACTCGGTCGGTCACGAACGTGCCACGTCGAATTACGCCGTGTCCAGTGCAACACAATCACTCGCAAAGCAAGTGGTGGGCCCTTCGTATCAGCAGATTGTCAACGGGCATCAGCTTTCCGCACACAAACAAAGAACCCCCAGCACGAGGCTCATCGTACACAAAGAAACCCGATGCACATTCGGTGGAGCGTTCATTGAAAACGTGACTTCAATTATCTCGGACGTTTCATTCAACGATGTTCATAGAACGAACAATTATATCTCTCAATGAAATTATCGCGAGGCACAAAACTGACCGCGACATTCATTGACGATTTGTTTTTGTTTTTGTTTTTTTTTTTTTTTTCATTACAAAAAATGAGTGAAAGAGTTGTGAAAGAGTACGAGAAAAATTGCCGGTTATGGACGATCGTTATTCAATTCCAAGAATGCCCGTTAGAGTAGATGGTGCGCATGCGCTTCCGGAATCCACACCGCCTGCGCACGCGCGCCTCGGCAGTCGAATAAAATTTTTACGGGATTCGAATGATCGTGCAACAAAACTCGATCGTTTTCCGAAGAAATATTACCGTTCCTAGTCCGGAATTTTATGTTTATTTCTTATCATCTTTCCGTTCTTTCATGTTTTTTGACGAGCGTTTAAACACAAGAAACAATAATCTCTGGAATTTCATGCGCTTCGAGCATGTACAGTTGGAGTCATGGGAATTTTTTATATGTTTTTTGCTTACATATTGCACTTGTAGAAGAGAATTGGGAGACCGGACTGTGGAGGGGGCGTGGCCGGGCGCTGGGAGGGGGCGAGAGCGCGCCAACCACAGCCGTGGCGTGGGCGTCGCGGTGGGTGGGCGAGGCGGGCGATTCGTCACCGCGTTCCACTACTTTGCGCGACACAGAGTGGGGGAAACGTCCGTGGGAGTGGAAATAGACGGAGGAACAAAAAGTTCGAGACTCTACTGTACGTGACTGGGTTTATTGAATTCGGATTCTTATCCATCGTTTCCGGACACTCGCTTTCAAGACCGCGCGCGCAATGGCCTCGTGTGGATCGCTCGTCGATAGTTCGCCGGGTTCCCACGGGATGAGTGGGGACAAATGTGGGTCACTATGCGGATGGGATTAGTCGTGGGTCCCGAGGATATGAACTTTCTTCAATGAGCCACGCGCCTAACGGGACCTTAACATGCTCGCTTTGCGGATCTGTGTTTAACGATCTCGGGGCATGATGATTATCGATTAATGGCCGTTGAATGAACTACGTGATTAGCTACGGCGGTTCGGACATCGCTCACGACGAGTCCGTTGTTTCCATCGAAATGATAACATTGCGTTGGAAACTTGATTTGAGATTAGTATTAATTTTTTTTTTCATTATTATAAATTTGCATTTGTCAACCCAAATTAAAAAAATATTTCATAATCATTTTTTTAATCATTTTATATCATAAATAATCATTTTATTACTTGGGACGGTGGCGCCCCAAGTAAAAAAATTGTATATAGACTATACAAGAACTAGATAGTTTCTGTCTATTGTCTATATATAATATATCCATAGACTATATATGACCAGTGTGGTTAACATGGCCAAAAAAAAAAGTCGCTCAATGACAGCCCCTATCTGGTGGCTCGCTTGTTGCGCATGCGCGCACGTATATTAACTGTTTGATCGACCACTTAGCAAATATTATCGATCTTATAATACGTAGAATTTTTTTGTTTTTACAATCGCAAACGCGCCCTCGACGTGACGCGTATAGATTAATGTGATCCGAGACGGGCATTGTGTTTGTTCACCTTGACGATGAGATTCGTGTCGGAGAACGTTCGCACAAACGCATTGAAAATAAAAAAGAACCAATAATGGACTTATCGTTGATGTAATCGAAATTGAAGAATGTTGAGTAATCGGAGACGTGCGATCACCGTAGGAATTTAGCTATGATACACATATTTTTCTTTTCTTTTTTTTTTTATCAACAGGTACATTCAACCTTTGAGTCAGCGGCGTTCTGCCGATTACGGAACTCCAATTTCACTAAATACTCGAGGGACTTGATAAAATTATCGAAATTTTGAAGAATCGAATTCGACCTTGATTTCAGCTATTTTTTGGTCAAAGCAAAAAAGAATTTAAAAAAAAATCAAATTTATTATTATTATTATTATTATTTTCATGATTATTTTTTTATCGACACCACGTTAAAACGAACAGACAAATTGGTGTGAAATATATTCGTTGATACATGCTAAATCGTTTCGACAAATATATAAAAATTCACATTCAACCCTCGAAATTTAAAATGTCAGATTTAACGATCCACTCAAAACGATCGATTAATTCGTGAATAATTGAACCTCATCTGTTTCTATACTCGACACGACTCCCTCAAAAAAATGTATAGGTCAAAAATACTAACACACAACTATTTCAAAATTTTCATGATATTTTTTGATTGATTATCAAATTTATTTTTTGATTTAATTTATTTTCAAAATTTATTCCACGTGTCGAATGAAGAAAAACGGAACTTTTCCTTTTCCTATTGATTATTTTTGGTAGATATCCATGTACGACCTCGTGGTAGATTCAATTTCATGCACGTATCACGCCCATGAGTCAAGGTCCTCGAAAGCCCTTCGACACTGGGCTGCTGCATTCCAATCAAATATCTATATATTTTTTCACATATTATCATAAATCATGAAACCCGACGAAATGAACGGGCTTCGTACTTCATCGCACTTGCTCACGTTTAATTCGATCGTCTTGATTTCACGCGATTATGTCATCGACCCACTCGAAGTTCGGAAACAAGACCCGGCATTGATATACCGGCATAACTCATTGACCAAATAACCGTTTATCGCGTTGGAATCCGTATAACCAAACAACACTTTTCGTTTCTACCGTGAGCGATAAGACATTCGCGATTATTCACATTATCGCGAATCCAATTTTTTTTTTTTTTTATCTTTACAAATTCTCATTCTCATTTTTGGTGGTGTAGCTTTCTCACGTTGATGCAACTGCGTCGACAGATTCTTCGAGATTTCACGGAAGATCTCGTATTTGATAATTAATGAAAAATCAATTTTTGTTTTGTTGCACTTTTCAATGTTACATCATTTAAAAAATGCATGGGTCATTTTTTTTACCGTTTATTTTTTTACATAAATAAATAAATAAATAAATAAATAATTAATAAATAAACTAATCGATTATTTAATTAATTAATCAATTGATTAATAGGAGGAGGGCAGAACAGAAGGACAGGCGAGAGAGAGAGAGCGCGAGAGAGAAAAAGGGGCAGGAGAGAAAAGAAAGTTTAAGCTTTGTAAAACGACGATCGTTATCCTTTTTAATAATAATATTGCTACCTAATAAAATTTTTCTTCTTGGGTTACAAGTGAGTGAATCCTTCATTACCGACGTTATAGAACATTCAAACTCATAAAAAGAAACAATGGGTCAATGGAAAACAAACGTTACGTGATGAAAAATTGATAGTGAAAAAAAAAAAATGAAAATACTTGTTCGTATCATCGATCAAACAATCAGCCGGATGTGTCATTTAGAAGGCTGCGCGACGAAAGGAATGTCACAACTCGTTAAACGTACATGTCTTCTCGCTGACGTTTCTCGTGTATCGAGAAATAGAAGACAACATAAAAAAAAATATATATATATATACTTATATAAAAACAGAAGCTACAAATTTGTCCTAATGATGAAATGAAGTTGTAAAGCTGTCATCGCAGGCCGATAAACGACAAAATTCCGAACCAACAGAACAGCTCACTCAATGGACCAGGAACAAACGAGAACATGTACGTCGATAGCTAATGATGGTTCGTTGTCAGAGAATGACACGTCGAGAACCTTTTTTCACGTAGGACGAGAATGACTGGTGTCAAATGAAGGGAGTCCACGAAAAATAAATAAGTCAATGAAAAATAAATAAAGACAAAAAATGGAAGGAACAAGAAGAAGAAAAATAAACAATTTTTTCGTTGGCTCGTGTATGTTAACAAAATAGTGCAAAGCAATCGAAAGTGTCACTATCATCGTGACAAAATTGGTCGTTTTTTTTTCTTTTTCTTGTTCCTCCTATTTTTTGTGTTTTTATTATTTTTCATTGACTTATTTATTTTTTAGTAGACGAGGACAGTCGTCTCGGTCGTAAAATGAGAGAATCCAGTATAGTTTCGATTAACGCAACGTTCATTACGACGAATATTTCGTGAGAATCGTTGCTTAATCACGCGCACTCTTGGGAATTCAGGAAAAAATAAAACGCTCGTCCAATCGCGAAGCAATAAATTATTGTCGTCCCCGGGGAACATTATTCGCTCTCGGCATTCGGCAAAAGGTCGAATGCACCATTATATTAATTTATTTTTATTTATTTATTTATTTTCTTTTGAACAAGTAAATTAATAAAAAATTAAAAAAAAAACACAAGAGTTGATTACACTTTTGTGAACGTGTGCATACGATCGTTTTTACAATGTCGTAAAATGTTTTTTTCTTAATTGAACTGAAGATAAAATTAAAGAAAATAAATAATATTTTTTTATTGAAAATTTGTTTGTTCGTCGAATGTTGCAACGTTGTTGGCATAATAAAATGTAGTGTCTCCTGGATTTGACAGTCTAAAATATATCTTCCGAATTATCGATCGGCGACATAATGCTCATCGGAAAAATAAATAAATAAACGTAATAAATAAATATTTTTCATTTGACATTTTATTTTGGCGGGAAAAAATGGAATTTGAAAAATGATTCGAACGAATTTGCCATGATTTTAATTATTACGAAAAAAAATCTAAGTAAATGATAATAATAATCGGTGATTGGAAAAATGTTTTCACGAATGCTTCCGGAAGTGCGCAAGCGCGCGCGCGCGATCTACTCGCAACGATAATAGAATCGTGGGCGATTGTTTTACATTAGTAAATTCGGAATGCGGGCCATTAACGCGTATGTGTAAACCTTACGAATTCTTTCGATAAAACGGCTTCACCCAAACGCTATTTTTACGTTGCCGAGAATAATTTGTGATGTTTGTTATGCGAAAGTGGAACGCTCGTCGCGGATGACTCGCGAATGACGGTGGAACAGGAGATTATAGATGAAATTTTTCTTTCCATATTTCAACATTTCGTTTTTAATTATTTGGTTTCCTCAAATCTGTTTTATCGACTGTGGTTTGATCTAATTTAGAAAAATTGCTATTTAGCCATAGCAAACTGGACAATTCGGACAATTGGATATTTTTAAGAATCAAAACAATTGAAATTGTCATATTTTGATATTCGATAATTAAAACATTAACAATCTCAAAATAATTGCAATAATTTTATTTCAGAATTCATCGAATCGATAACGTTTTTCAACAATTTTTCGGTTCACTCAAATTGTGGATCAATTTTGGTTCCTCGTAGACGAATGATTATTCATTACCTACGATTCAGAGGAAGCAATGTGAAAGTTTAAACTTTAAACTTTTTTTTCTCTCCTTGAACGTAAAAATTATTCGAATGTTTTATTTCGATGTACAATAATTTGCAAAGCTTGGTCCAAGCCAAAGCCAAATGAGAATTTCGTCACAACGATACCTCACATGAACGTGGCTCATTATTGAAAAGTATGAAACAAAACAAACAAAAAAATTAGCAAGTGCAAAGTGCAAGGTTCGTCCGTCCAAAAATTCTACGAAAGACGATCTTCGCTTGTGTCCAACCAAAAAAATAAAATAGAATAAAATAAAGGAGAAAAAAAAACATTTTAAAGAGAAAGTCCCTCGGTACTCAACGACCGACTCGTTTTGTCCATTGATAACAAAATTTATGCGCGACTAGCAAAGACGCGGAACAAATGCTCGACGAATCAAATACTCGTCACACCATCAACAAATTTCACGAATTAAAAAAAAAATTACAACAATAATAATTCGTTTCTCACTTCCGAGTGTCCAGTTGACAACTAAAAAAAAAACTTAAAATCTCAATCAAATAACTCACATCAAAAGTAACTTGTCCACGTGATTGTCCGGGTTTCCGTATCTCCGATAGTCCCCCCAACAATTATTACGAAACGATAAAAATTGAAATATTAAAACAAAAATTAATAAATAAATAAAACAACGACGAAAAAATATATATATATATTTCGATGATAATAATTTGAAATTTTTTATTTTTTTTTTTTCAACAAAAACGAAAACACCGTGGATCGATGAAACCGGAAATGACACAATTTGTCTCGTGTGTAAGTGAACAAATAACAACGAGACAAGTATTCGAGTAGTCCACGCGTGACGCTCGCAGAAAGCAGACTAGAGCGTGCAGAGACGTCGCGAGACGCGGATAGTCGCGAGATCGGCAAGATCGGCGATGGAGACGTTTTCGGTGCTAGCCGCTCGAAGGCCCGAGCCGCACTGGGCCACGACGAATGTTCGCGGAGGTAAATTTCCTCGAGCCCCGAAACCGGAACAAAAAAAAAACGAAAAGAAAAGAAAACAAAAATTCGTCTTGGCTATAATCGCAGTGGCGATGTTAACAAACGATCTTCTCGGCGGCGCACTTACGAACGCGCTACTGGTGTGTGTATCGCGGGCGTGAGAGATTTTATCATCCTACATGAGTTATAATTGCGATAATAACAAGCTCGAAGATTTCCATAATCAACGGCCAATACTTTTGGATCCGTGCTTTCGATCATCTTTTTTTTTTTCCAGTCGTGAAATTCATCTCACTTCCGTCCTCATCTTTCCCTCTTCGCGCGTTGTGACGTCATACGATTTATTTATTTTATTTTATTTTATTTATTTTATTTATTTTATTTATTTTATTTATTTTATTTATTTTATTTATTTTATTTATTTTATTTATTTTATTTATTTTATTTATTTTATTTATTTTATTTATTTTATTTATTTTATTTATTTTATTTATTTTATTTATTTTATTTATTTTATTTATTTTATTTAAAAAATTGACAACGTGGACCCTGTCAGTGTGTGGATGTGTGTGAATGTGTGTGTGTGATACGTTCGCTCTACGGTGACAACACAACATTCTTGGCCAGCTCGATCATTCCGCGCGTACATTTGTTCGCGAATAATCAAATTGTGTTTCGTCAGTTTCACGAGAGTCACCGTACGGTCTTGGGTCGAAATTGTAATTGTAAACACGTAACTGAACGCACGGTGTTTACACGCGTGAGATATTGAAATCGTGCTCGAGATTTCGCCAGTTACGTCGATCATCGCGATTCGTTCGGAGCGGGTAGTTCGAATCGTTATCGCGGACGATTATGGTTCTTTCATTTTGATTTATCTCTGTCTCTCACTCTCCATCTTTTTCATCGGGCGTCGATCGTCAATCCGGAATATCCTCGTGGGATGTCGAATTTTGTCTTTTTTTTTTTATTTTTATTTCAATTAATGTTATATTTTCAATGAAAATTGAAGTTAGGTTGTAAAACGTGAAAAAACAAAACAATAAAAACAAATTAAAATAAACGATTTTATATCAATCAATAAGTTTTCACTTGCACAACTTACAACAGATTTTTTTCACAAAGTCGTATTTTTTAAAACGATTGTGCATTTGTATTTCACTATTTTAATTTTTCGCATTTTAGTTGGGCGGAGTGCGAGACGTTGGGGGGAAAGGCCAAGACGGTCAATCATTTCAGATTAACTCGACACGCTCGACGAGACTTTCATGAAATTTTTTTTTCTTATTTTTTATTTCCGTCATTTTTTTTATGCTCATCACACCCCGGCAATTAATCTGGGCAATTTTTTTTTACGTTTTTCTAACTTTTTTTTTTCATCGTCGACTCGATTGAATTTACAACGCTTGACGAGAAGAGAGCTCGCTAAATTTCACAAGATCAGACTTGTGATTTATTTTCGGGTCGAAATTCACGCGCGTGGGATTACTAATTATTAATTATTTATTATCTATCATTTATCATTATCGATATTTAGTTTGGAATAATTTGTTTTTGTTTGTTTTTTTTTTTTTTGCTTTTTCGTTTTCGTGCCACATAAAATTTTCATTGAAATCGATTTGTCGTTGAATTAGCGTCCGAGAGAGTGGACCTTGTTCGAGGCCTTGGCAATTTAATAACGCTTGCGTCACTATTAATTTGCGCGCGTGGTGGTGTTCCATAAGTGCCGAAGCAATTAAACGAGAGCAACGGGTCTGCACGATGTTACGAACCCGGTTTCGAACGGATGACCGAATATCCACGAGGAAATAGTTCGGTCGAAGTTGAACCGATGGCCGTTGTGACTAAGTATGCGCGTCGAGATGCGTAACTCCTGCACCTCTTCGGCTATTTTGCAAACATCTGTCGAACGGAAAATCGTTCACGATGCGATCCACGACGAAAATTATTATTTTTCGAAATGTCAAAAAAAAAAAAAATCTGTTCTATTTGTCACGTCAACTGCATCGAGACCGACGAATGTTGTTGAAGTATTCTTTGTTCGAAATTCAATGCCAGCTTTGTGATTGTGTTAATTTTTCGGGGCCCACGTGAATGAATGGGACTTAGCGTTGACGCGCTAACAAAATTTGCGCTTGTTAAAAAAGTTTGTCATAAAATGATCGTCCTTTCAATCGTCTCGTATGAAAATTACCATCCTGACGAGAAATTTAAATCACGAGAAAAGTTTAATCAAATGATAATGTTATATCGATAAAATCAAAGGGAAGAGAAGAATGTTAAAAAAAAAATTGGGCTCGTCCGGGATTTGAACCCGGGACCTCTCGCACCCTAAGCGAGAATCATACCCCTAGACCAACGAGCCAAAGATGAAGGTAGAATTTTTCTTATCCATGTTATCCCACGAGCTCAATGTAAATGGAGAAAGTTCAAAAACTTTCATATCGTACCTCGGTCGGTACGTCGGTAATGCGGGTGTGTCGGTAATGCAGGTTACTGCGGGTTTTGAAATTTTAGATTATCCTGAAATTTCAAAAATTCGCTCAAAATTTCTAAAATCTCGGTCAAAAAGATTTTCCTCAAATAATAATACAAAAAATATATAAATATCTATTCTTAATATATTTAAATTAATATATTAATATTCAAACTATGATTATTATATTATCACTATATTTAATGTATATTCACGAACGTTCAATACATCAATAAAATCAATCAAACAAAACCTGGAAAATCTGTGAGGTTGATAAAACAAAAATTCACAAAACGTTGGTTCACCAGAAATTTCGATGGATCCTCGCGCCTGCTTCGTCGTAACGTCGAGTCACGTAAACGAGCCGCAAACATCACATTCATCGATCAATGCGTGTTTAATTTACGACGAGAAACATCGATAAATCATGAACGTCTGACGACCATGGACAAGTGTTCGTAATCATCGGGATGGCCGAGTAATTGCTCGGCTATGATGGAAGCTCGTGTGAGACACAGGTGAGGGAGTCGGATGAAAAAGAATTTTTAACAAAAACAAAATTTTTTTTTTTCAAATAGTCGCTCCGGTACTTACTGGAGATACATTATCAGCAGCATATGCGCGACTGTTGCGACATGCAAATATGTCTGAGCCCGATTGAATTCCCGTCCCCGTTTGCCGCCCTGGCATTAGTCCCAGTGCGTTATCGATCGGATTGCATTCTCTCTCTTTTTTATTTTTTATAGACTACTAGCCGTCTTGTAACAATGATCAAACTGCACAATCTCATTCAGCGATAGTACGGCTACGTTTCTAGTCGTGACTCGATACACACACACACATATATATATTGTTATCGTTGCCTGAAGGCTTCGTCCGACAGATTCTAGGATTAGGTAAAATAATTTTCAACAGAAACGCCAGTATCAAATTTTTTCGTTAGCGATTATGAAAAACGCGTCGTATCACGATAACGCTTCGTCCTATCGACTTCGGATTTGTTGCATTCGATTTAAAATGCCGAAAAACCCTGAAAATGAGTACCCTGAAGCAATACTTATCTATCCTTTGAAAGCAAAAAAAATAGATTAAATCCACTTCCGGTCCGTCGATTTTGAAATCCTTTGTTAGTGAGCACCTACTGTATTTTCCCGAACCTTCTTTCGAAATTTCAGCTCTCTGGCTATTACTAGGTTTCAAAGATACTGAGATAGATGAGCGAGTGAGTGGTGTTTAACTCTTATATAGAGTATATATAGATATATCCATTACGATTGCAATATGGACCATCTGCGATAGTGAAAAATTACGCGAGACATTTGCCAAGACGCTCGCGTGCGTGCATTATCCGGAACTCGAATCTATAGCTTCGCGAGATCCAATGGCATTCCACAATAGTGCGGTCACTAAACCATAAACCGTTGGAGAATGCTGATGCGCACAGTTGCAAATACTTTTGTCGCTACTCGTGACGAACTGGCGTCGATCGTCGTCGAGCTTCCATGGACGTCGTGACCCTCGTTTCTGTCAACGACGTGTTTGCTCACTTGTGTATTATCATCGAGACAATACAAACACGATTTCAATTTTTCCAACTCTTGTTTATAAGTTTTTTCTTCGCAGTTTTTTTTACGACGATTATATTGCGGCTTGAATTTTGATTTAAATGAAATTTTGTTGAATTGATTATTTTATTCTTTGGAGGTGGATAAATATTTTTGCAAAAGTAAGAAACAGAGAGAGAGAGAGAAAAAGAGAGAGAAAGGCAAGGTTCGTAAAAAATTATTTCGTATAGTTTAAGAAATTAAAAGTTTAAGAAAAAAATTAATTTAATAAAAATTATAAAAAATAACAATGAGCTACATCTCTTTGAATAACCCAAATTAACTAGATCAGTTTCGACATCGTAATCACAGTATAAATTCGAACCGGTGTTTTAATATCCCGGAACGAAAAAAAAAAATAATATTCAATTCTTAACTGAATTTTTCGAGTAGAACCGTCGCAAGGCGCCGTGGCTTAGTTGGTTAAAGCGCCTGTCTAGTAAACAGGAGATCGGGGGTTCGAATCCCCCCGGAGCCTCATTCTCATCGGTCGCGTTTGGGAATGACCCATTATTTTTTTTTCTCTGGCTCAATCAATTTTCGTTCTTTCAACAATCTATCGGTTCATCAATTTAAACAAAATTTAAATAATGATTATTTAAATAAAATTTATAATAATCATTATTTTGATAAAGTGGAGTGGCGTGGAATACAAAATGTTTCAATGAGCAAAATGATTTTTAAAAATTCTAGGCATATTTCAAAACTTATTGTACAAGTAAATATATTTCGATGAAAAAATGTAATTTTCAATATGTTTAAAAAAAATCTTTAGTAGACAAAAACGCCTTTTTTTCAATAAAATTGCCACAACTTATTTTAAGCCCTAAGGTTATATTTCCTTCGAGTTAACTTGACACATTTTATTGTCAGGTTGAATAACCGTTGGGTTGAAATCCACCCAGGGTGACTAATAGGATTAAGGAGAACGACGATTGTGTGTAGAAAACGATTATTTTTATAATTAATTGTCGTGACGATAATGCAGAACCAACATTATTCATTTGACTGGAAAATAGAATGTTTGATGCAGTTTGAGAAACGACAATCGTTTATTCGTCGGTCTCGTAAAAAAATCTCATTTCCTTTGTTCGACGATTTCGATAACGAGATTGCGTCGTAAACGGACCAGTTTTTTTTTATCTTCTTCCTTCTTTCTTTCTTTTCTGTCGTCGTTTTATTCTTTTAATTTTTCTTTTTTCACGTTTGTCGTTAGTCCAAGGAGCAATTTCGGGAGGTCGTATACCGATGAAAATATCGCAGGCGCCACGATGATGGCGAGTACGATATTAATAACTCGCGCTGGAACTCGTACGAATATAAGGTTACACAAGCGTTTGGATTCGGCTGTCGCTGGATTACCATGTCGATCTGTTTACGAGATCCGAAAAAAAATTCAAAAATTGGATCATTCGAAAAAGCGCAAACTCCGGCGTTACGCACCGCACTATCAACGATAACCCAAATATATATGTATATATAATTTCGAAGCTTTTGTAAAACAATTAATTTCGTGGCGAAGAATTCGAACGAGATTATTTTCGTTTGGTTTAATTTAGTCAACGACCCTGAGACGGTTGTTTCGATCACGAGGGAAAGGTCAGTTCCGTCTGTGAAATTTTAATGGTCTTCTATTTTCGGACTTTGAGAATTCACGAAATTTATTCGATAATTTTATTGATCAATTGGAAAATTTACTTATCTGATTAATTTGAAATTAAAATAAAACAGAATTATATACGAGGCATTCGATATTAATTGGGACGGTGGAAACGACGAACCGATTTATTAACGATTTTTTTTTTGGCTTTCATCTGACCCCAAAAATTGACCAGATTTTTTTCACAATTTTCGGTTCTCCCTGCAACCGTCGAAGAAATTTATAAACTACCTCCGAATAAGGAAAAGCTTAGTTGCGCATAATATTAAGCATTTTTGTTTTTATCATACCAAAAATCTGGGAAAATTCATGAATGAAGCTCGTGCTTTCTACTTTACGATTAAATTTTCATACATGAAGTTTCCGGAATTTGTTCATTACAAATATAACAATGAACAGATGTACTTCTGGAAAATGCGAGAACTTGAAAATTTTTGCCTGGATCAAATCGACAACACGATACACTGATGGGGTTAACATTGCTATTCATATACTTACTATTTTTGTATTCCCCTCTCTCTCTCTCTCTCTCTCTCTCTCTCTCTCTCTCTTTCAAGACGATAAAAGCGTCGACTAATTCGTTTTAAATTGGACTACATTGCTTACCACCCAGAAGGCCAAATAACCGAGTGTTCTTCCCCAACGCCCTCCCCCTCCCCCACCTTCAACAAAAATTCCGCCCCGACCATTTAATCCAGGATTGCTCCCAATTCAAAACGAAACTCGTGTGTTTACCATCGAAATAACTCCAAAAAAAAAAAAAAACTAAAGAAAGAAGAAAAAAAAATGTCGTAACAATTTGGCCCAGCTCTGTCAGTCAAAATTAAAATTCGTGGAACGTTCGTGGCATCGACTCGTGGATTTGTCGAAGAGACGGGAATAAAGACTATATGTCGAGTGGCCCACTGGAATTGTTGCTTTCCTCGCGTGGAATAACTCGACGAAGAAGAATAAAACCCACGTGAATGGAATAATAACATTTGAGATGCAGCAGCTCGAACGACACACGAAGTAATTTTCTCGCTGTTTCGAACGAGGCCATGTAGTCTGCGAAACATTGTGCGAACGTATGGAAAACATGTGAAACGAGTTGATGCGAAGCGACGCGACAATCGCGGACGATGGTGACACGACAAGACGCGGAACGATCGTCTTTGATTCGAACTCTCGGCGATTGAAGTTCAATCGGACGATCGTGTTGCGGAACGATGGTTTTTTATCGATCGGTCGCGATTAACGTTTCAACGACACGATCGATGAATTTTTTTTTTTTTTAGTGAGTCATTGATCAATTATCTCATCGAATAATTGTGGTTTCATTTTTTTTCAACGATTGAACGTAATTGAACGTGTTTGGTACAATAATTTTGGCCATGAAAGTTTTTGTATCGCTTGAAAAATTTTAATAATACGATTTTACAGTCATAAATTGTTTAAAAAAAAAAATTAATTTATTCTCTTATCACTTATATACCAATCCTATACAAAGTTTATACATATAATTATTTTACTTGGGTTATAATTGATAGAACCCATGTAAAATAATTATAAATAGACTGTGGATAATTTTTTTACTTTGCTTGTCAATAAATGTTTTTTTTTACTATTACAACCGCTTTACGATATGAATTCGTATCATCATCGATCGTTTCTGCATAAACGCGACACGAGTAGTCATCGCGTCTGACTAACACATTGTGACTCAAAGGGATATTAATTATCGTACATTTTTTTTCTTCGAATTATCGTTGCTGTTGGAAAAATCGTGACGCTCGTGATCACGTCGTTCCTCGGTTAATTGAATTGCCTCGTCACTCGCAATATTGACAGCATCGGTTTTTTTAAAAAAACGTTTGTTAGATCAATACGAATAATCGTCCATGGATACGGGAATCTTAAAATGGACGACACTGCCATACTCGTCGACGCACAAGGTGGATTGAAAATTTCGCATTAATTATCAATAACACACAATGGGAAATACCGAGAGCAATGTCGCGAGTGCTGTCAAGAAACAAACTGACACTTCGTCAATTTTACTCTACAAATTGGTCGATTTGAAAGGTGAATCGTAATAACAATATTCAATATTATTCTTGTGTTTGTGAGCACATCATTTTTTTTCTTTCTTCATTCATTTTTTTTATTCGGATTTTTGTTATTTTTGGGAATCGATTGTTCGATAGGTTTATTTTTTTTTATTATTCTTTTATCGTTTGTTCATCGATTTTTCGGCATTATTGTTATTCTCGAATATGAATTTTTGTGGTGAAGGACAATGACATAGTTTTTCGAGACATCTTCAAATAAAATTTGCATTAATTACGATGGTTCACGATGGATAATTGTTGGAGAGCAATGTCGCAAGTGCCGAGTCCCTGTTGAGAAGCACGGACGGACACTTTGTTGATTTCATTGCTGCAATAACAGTTAAATTCGAAAATGTAAATTTAATAATAATATTCAATATTATTCTTGAGTTTGGGAGAATTCATTTTTTTTCTCCACGTGTTTTGTTATTTTTTTTCGAAAGTTCTTTTTCTACATTCTCATTATTCATATTAATTTATTTATTTATAACAGTGCAACGAAAATCCTCGAAATTTTAAGAACGAAAAAATATTCTTCAAACATTCAAAAAATTATTTTCTAAAACTTAGAAATTTTTTTTGTTTGTTTTGGTTTTTCATTTTTTTATTTTAAAAAGACAATTTTGCGAACGACCGGTAAGTGCATTATCTACCGCCCACGACCGAAAAGTTGTGCAGAAGCTGCATATTGCATCTGTGGTGGTCCTCACGGAGGCCAACGGGTGCGTTATCCATTATATTACCGATGAGTCAGTGTACCAGTTTGGAAAGTGAAGTGCCAAACGCCCACCACGACTGACGGCATATGCCACAAGTGCGCCACCCCCCCCCCCTCCTCCATCCCCGAACAACTTGACCGATCCAAATTCTTCGGATCCGTGACGTCGAACGTTATCGAGAGTCGTTACGTAACGTCCGACGTCCGATATTGCAATGAAAATCATCTCGAAAGGTGGTCGTTGATCCCGAAGAATCACTAAATGGAAAATTTAATTCGACGAAATTTTATTCGTTCGTTAATTACATTTTTGTTTTTTTTTTTATCAACCAATCGCAAATCATCAGACCTAAAAATGTCCAAGTTACCTTTAAAAATAATAATTCGTGCAAAGGATTTATAATTAATTTTTGTTCGAAAGTTAATTAATTATTCATGAATAATAATTAATTATAGAAAATAATTAAAAAATTTTATGACTTTTTGGTATTTTTTCATGAATGCTCCGTTTATCGGTGATCGTCGATGTGTCGAATAATTCGATCGTGCTGTTCCAGGGGGCGGACTGTTGGTCGATATGATGAAGAGGGCCACTCAAACCAAGCAATTTGCCGAATTGGATCACGCCATGAGAACCAAAGTCGAGCCCTTTCTTTACAACAAGGGTAAGGGCAAGTGGATACCCATCGACAAATTGGTTCTGCTTCGCAACAAGGAACGACCGCGACACAAAATGGTAATTACACGGCCGTTTGTTTCTTTCATTATAGTTTATAAACATATAATTGTTTTACTTGCTGAGTCTGTCTTTTTTGATTTTTTTCTTTTTCCAAATTTCGTTCGAAAACAGTTACCTCCTCTGAGAGCCATGGAAAAACCGGACGATTACGACATCGAGAAGGATCTCGGTGACGAGAATGTCGACGAAACGAAAATCGGTAACAATTTTTCCATCCGATTAACAAAATTTGTTTATCGTCAACTGTTTCTTTTCTTTTTTCTCTTTTTCTTGTTATTCAAATAATTTTTTTCGAATTCCAATTATGATTCATCCATTCCACAACTTTGGTGAAAAAAAAAAAAAAAAACACGAATGAACGGAAAGAAAAATGAGTCAAATATTCGTGTTTAATTTTTTTTTGTTTTTGTTGTCAGACAAGAGCAAGTACCGCGAGGTCTGTTGGTTGCTGAGCGAACGGGGAGCCGTGGGAGAAACGATTTTGCATCTGTGCATGCTCAACGCAACGTCTCTGCACGCCGATTTGGCCAAACGTCTATTGCGTTTTTATCCCAAACTCATAAACGACATTTACATCAGCGACGAGTATTACGGTAGACGAAACACGTAGTTTAAATTTTTTTTATCGTTGGAATGCAAGCGAAAAAAAAAACAAAATGAATACACACACACAAACACAGGCACACACATTTTTGCCGGATGGCTGTTTTCACAACGGCAGTTCAAGTATGATGAAGTGATTAACAAGGCGATACATCTGTCAATGTACACATTTCAGAAATTCGGCTGCAGCTTCCATCGAACGATAAAAAAATTAATCACATAATAATAATAATAATAATTTTAATAATAAATAATAAGACCATTCAAACATTTTTTTTGTACCAGTCTATATATATATACCCACTTGACTCGGCTACTCGTAAATCACGTTCTGGTTAGAATCTTCATCAATTATAATTTTTTTATTGCACATGGTTTTTAATCGATCAACAAGTTATTAATTATATTTTAGTTATGTTCGGCCACTGCTAACTCACGAAATTTTTCAATTGAACTTTCGGGGTCGGCCTTGTGTGTGACAAGATCTTTGAATGAAATGAGTTTCACCCTGATCCGACGAAAATAAATTGCACCTTCCGAAAAATGACCACATTGAAACTTTCACATTTATGATGGCAGTCGGATTACGTTGGGTTTTGAAATATTGTAAAATTAAATTCGATGGATTTATCGCAGGCGAAAACGTTTTGCACATTGCCATTGTGAACGAGGATCCGGCGATGGTCAAATATCTGTTGGACAGTGGAGCAGACGTTCACGAGCGTTGCTTTGGCAATTTCATGTGTCCGGAGGATCAAAAAGCTTCGAGAACGGACAGCGTTGATCATGAATGGGTCTCCGTGGCTCCGGAAACTAATTACAATGGGTAAAATTATTATTATTATTATTATTATTATTATTATCGTTATTGTTGTTATTTTTTATTTCAATTAATTTTGATCGCTGGTGGCTTTAATGATGAATAAATTGTGTGTCTAACTCGGCAATGATCAAGACAGTTACAGTTTGGAGACATTGACCAGCCATTTGAATTTATTTCGAGCGACTGATAAAAATAATATATTCGTCGTCTCCGTCCGACGTAGATTTCTTTTTTTCTTTCATGGAATAATAAAAAAATTAATTTCAAGAAAAATCGTCACGACGATGTACGTCACCTTGCAGTTACGTCTATTGGGGCGAATATCCGTTGAGCTTCGCGGCGTGTCTGGGACAGGAAGAGTGTTATCGTTTGATGCTTGCACGTGGTGCCGATCCCGACAAGCAGGATACAAATGGCAACACGGTTTTACACATGCTCGTTATTTATCAAAAACTCGTGAGTATGATGCTACAGACGATACAATCGTTCATTCAATTCTAATGTTAAGGACGAAAAAAACGGCAATAGAATAGATTTAAAAGGTGAATATTTTTTATATTTTTTTAAATAAATGAATAAATGAATAAATAAACAAATAAATAAATAAACAAATAAATTTTGTTTTCTTCTTCCATTTGTTCTACTTTGTTCATGCTTGATAATAATTGTTTCAGACTACTTTCGACATGGCTTACGAAGTCGGTGCATCTCTGTCTCTGAGAAATTCTCAACAGCTCACTCCTCTCACGCTTTCGGCAAAATTGGCGAGGATCGAAATGTTTTTTCACATATTGAACATCGAGCGTGAGATTTATTGGCAAATCGGTAGCATAACTTGCGCGGCTTATCCACTGTCCCAAGTAGACACGATCGACGTGACCACCGGAAAAATTAGCAACAATTCGGCCCTGAATTTGGTGGTTTTTGGGGTGAGCAATTTGTCATTGACAATCGATGATTTGTTCAAACGTAAATAACGTAATTTTGAAATATATTTTTTGTGATTTTAACGAAGTAAAAAAATTGCAATGAATCGATGTATTTCTTGTTTATTTGAAAAATGAAGACATTAACGATTGTCGTTCGTGATTTTGGTAGGAAAGAGACGAACACTTGGAACTGATGGACGGTGTGTTGGTCGATCTTCTCAACGCCAAGTGGAACACGTTCGTCAAATCGAGGTGAGAGGAGAAAAAAAATAGTAAGAAATATTAATCGAATTAAAATTAATAAAATTAATCTGGTGCGTTGAAACAGAAATAAGGCATGAGTTAAATGAAATGTGTTGAAAATGCTCTGGCTATTTGTACCTTTGGTCCTACGAAACCCTAAAAGTTCCGTACTTGACTAATTTTTTTTAGGGCTAACAATTACAATTAATTATAGAACTACAATAATTTTTTTTTTACAGATTCTACCGACAATTCTTCCTGTTCTGTTTCTACTTCATTCTCTCACTGATAACATTCACCCTGAGACCAGGACCATCGGCATCCATCGAGGAATCAACGACCACGACGACGACGACGACGACTTCGACGACAATGACCAACGACACATACGCAAAATCCACAACCTTAATTCCCAACACGACTTACTTCACCTCACCGAGCCCCGATCGTCTTAACTCGGTCATAAATCAATTGGCGACGAATTTCGCTCTCAATATCGTCGAACGTCTCAACGTCACGTCCACGAACTCGCTTCTGGAAGATTTTACAACCGAAATAACAACGAATCTGACGTCGAAATTGCGCGACGCGATAAATTCGATCGAAGAATTTCAGAATTTCGTGAATTTTCGTACAATTTCGAATTCCTCGACGATGGTTGATAATTTTTCGTACGACGAGGACAACGATAATTCATCGTCGATGGACCATGAACGTGACGATGACGTCATTGTGGATCTGAAGAATTTTCGTGCGAACGAAGTGACGCTTATCGGTGGCACGAATCATCGCAGCGACGAAGAAAACGACGGAGGCTGGTAATGTGCAAATACAATGAAATTAATTTTAAAAGAATATAAAGATAATTAATTATATTGATATAATTAAATAGAATTAAATATAAATATCTTTCGTATACATATTTAACTATACATGTAGCAAATTTCAATAAGTTTACAAGTCTAATCTCCAACAATTACTTTTTTTTTGTAATCTTCTTTTAACGATAAAATTTATTTGAAAAAATCTTGAAAAAAATGTTTTTCTTTTTTTTCAATTTTCCCTGTAATCTTAGTACTTTTCTGCTGTTTATGTTTATTGGCTCACATATTTTAGGATACTTAAAAAACGTATTCATTAATTCGTCCATAAATTTATTTATTTATTCATTAAATTATTTATTTATTTATTTGTTCATCGTTTGAAAAAAAAACCAAAGGTGGAACGATTTGACCGAAGAATGCAGACTGATGCGTCTGGGTGATCCGGTGGCGAAGATACGGTTGACTGCGGAAATCTGCATGGAGGTCGGAGCCATACTGTACATAGCCGCGGCTCTTCGGGAGGCTCGGTTTCTCGGACTAAATATGTTTATCGAGAACCTGGTAACGTACCGTGACGGGCCACACGTTTCGTCGTTGCGAAATGGCAAAATTGAGTGACGCGCGACCGTCCCCCGGGGCGAGGAGGGGGGCCAAAGGGTCCGCTTTTTCGACTTGTTAATTGACTTGGTCAAAAGGATACCGCTAAATTTTCGACGAACGAAAATGAGGAAATGAAACAATTGGCAAAACGAAGATCCGAAAATATCAACGAGTCTTTTGATGATGAACGAAAATTATTTTATTATTATTTACATATTTATTGTTAATTTATATATTTGTAAGAAACAAAATCTGATGTGCGAAGAAAAATCATTATTATTATTATTATTATTATTGTTATTATTATTATTATTAATAATAATACTTCATAGATATGAAAAAAAAAAATTTTTTCTAATCGGATTATAAATCATGCAATTTTTCTATTAACTCTGGATTATAAAAAATATTATTTCAAAATCAAATTTTTCAACGACTCTGACACACGATTTGCCATTGAACATCGATGAATAATTATCCATCACGATCTAAGATGAATTTTATGGACGAATTTTTTTTTTTTTTTTTATAAATTTCCAGATGACTGCACCTTCGAGAGTAATGTTTTTATTCTCGTGCTGCATATTATTGTCGTTTCCATTCTTGCGACTCGCTTGCGCCGACAAAGTCGAAGACATGCTGGCCGTCGTCGTGATGCTCACCACTGCTCCGTATTTTTTGTTCTTTTGTCGTGGATTCAAAACGGTCGGACCATTCGTCGTCATGATCTACCGCATGATCATGGGCGATCTTTTGAGATTCGTTTCCATATATCTCGTGTTCGTCATGGGATTTTCTCAAGGTAAACAAAAAAAAATACATAAAAATATTACACACACTTCAAGACTGCACAAAAAATATTTAGTGTCAAAAAAATAAAGAAATAAAATGAATCAACAAAAAAAAACATTTACCCGCGATTTTAAAACGAATCTACGATCTTCATTATTGCCACAAATTAAAAAAATCACAGTAAAAAAAAAATTTTCCCTTTTTTTTCCGGAAAATGTTTTTTCTAATTTTTCATTCTATGTATTTGATGCTACCACCTGATGACCCATAAAAAAATGTTGAAAAACTAAAATCGACAAACCCTCATACACGTATATAATACATACGTGGACGACGAAATTGAATGTATTCACTCGCGATGATCTCGCGAAGAATTTTCAATATCAACAGAACGTTATTTTCCGGGAATTTAACGCCAACGCAAATCGCGAAGCGTCAGTGCGATGGCGTAACCGTATTATAAAGCTCGGACGAAAGATGATTACCGACTCACGGATCGGACAAAAGCGGAAGAACGAAAAAAAAAAAAAAAAAAATCGATAAACAATGGATCACGTCACTCGGTAAGGATCGTGTAATCCCGTTACGGAAAATCCATTAAATTTGCAACACGTAATACGCAGCGTCCCGAGATCTTATGAGACCAATTATTATTTATCATTCGAGCGATGACGTCATTTTTTTTAATTTCACGACGCGATGCATCTTCGATAATTCGTTTCTGGTCATTTTTTTTTGAGCAATCATATTTTTATCACGAGTTAAAATCTCGAGTAATTTGAAGAATAAAAAATTTGCAAATTCACAGAATTGAATATCTTCATATCTTAATATCGAGGAGTCCCGAGGAGCGACCATTTTTTTTCAATCTCCAACATACATAAAACCGGAAATAAAGAAAAACAATCTTTCAACATTTTTCACTAATTTTTTCAAGATCCAGAGCGAATTCATCATTTAATCCATTGACACATTAAAAATTGTAATTTCAATAATTTAAATAATACCTTTTTTTCTTCGATCCAATTCGTGTGAATGTCGGCAAAATGTGAATAAAACGATATTCTCGTTAGAACTTTTATCGGATGAGCTATTTATCGTCGCCATGAAGTTGCATTTCAATATTTTTATTGACACATTAAAAATGGACAATCGAAAGAGCTGTTCCTCATGAATTTATGGGATCACGACGGGAGATCGATCGTAAATCGATGGACACAAATTTTCGTATTAATTCCTAATGTGTGAGTGTGTGTGTAGAGATAGTCGATCTCATTTTCATATGCTCGTCGCTAATGTGTCAAGGTCGTGTTACGTTAACGCGTGCCGTCGCACGATTATTATTATGCAAGTGTGATTCTCGCCCGTGTCAAGCCACGTACATATCAATTCACGTGTGTGTCATGTGCATACATATATACAGTGTGTGGTATATACATATATATGTGTCGCTATGTGTAAGCACATACGCGACACACTGATTCATCCATTCTTACTATTCGAGCCTCCGGACTCGTCGTCGTCACACTCGGCACCGTGCCATTGACTTTAACGGATCTTCTTTCCTTCCCCCGCTTCTCCCGCAAATTCTCATGTCATTATATATCTGTATATATTATTATAAGTGTGTTACACCGATGCCCCGGAGCATTACGTACGTCTCAAACCTCACACGTAATTTCTCACTCTCTCTCACCCTCTTTCTCTATCTCCCTCTACCTTGTTAGAGTGAAAGCGATATAGCTGACTGTAAACAACGGGCGAACGGGAAGGGGTCAAAATTCAGAACGGCCGAAATTCAGAACGGCTAGAATTCAGAACGGCCAACATTCAGAACGGCCAACTTTCAGAACGGCTAACATTCAGAACGGCAAACATTCAGAACGGCCAACATTCAGAACGGCCAACATTCGGAACGGCCAACATTCGGAACGCCGATGTTTCGAACATACAAAATTCCGAACGTCTACCCAGTCGCGCGGTTTTCCACATTGCTCCACTTTCGAGCTTTCCCACGCGAAAACTATCAACGTTGGGTACATGCCGTCACGGACTTTTTTGTGGGAAATTTAATTCTCCACAACATTGTTCATGTGAACTTTTGATCCATGTAGCGTTGTTTAGCCACCGTTCGGACGGGAACATAAAAATTCATTGATTCGTTTGTTGTTTCAATTTATTCTCGCAACGATTCAAAGGGTTAAGAATGTATGTGTTAAAGTATCAAGAAAATTCTGAAATTTTTACAGTCAGTTGTCAGTTCAACGTGTGTTCTTCATTTTTTCATTGCAGCGTACTACATAATATTCTTGTCTTTCGACAATCCAGCGACACCGGAGGGTGTCGACGATTCGACGACTAATCCAATGCCGTCGCCGATGGAAAGCGTGATGGCGATGTTTCTCATGAGCATGACGAACTTTGGGGATTATTACGGGGCGTTCGAGAAAACCGATCACGAGATGTTGGCCAAGGTGACGAAAAAAAAAAATAAAAAAAAACAAAAAGAGACAGCGATGAAGGGAAAGAGAAAATAAAAAGAGAGCGAGGGACAGACTGATACGTGTAAATCAAGAGATACGTAGCACGTTTGCTTCGCACATCTTCGTCGAATATATAAAAAGATTTTTTTTTCACAATACACACATACACACACACACACACACACACACATCCCACATCCCGAAAGCTCGAGACAATTTGGATTTACGAGCAAACCGTGCGACCCCTCGCGGCTTAATAATAGAACAAAACTCGGCTTTGAGATTTTCACAATCGAGTCATTCCACGCTGAGCATCAACGGAGTTTTGATTGCGTCGTTATTAATTAGCTGTTTTTGGGGTCTCGTACCTCAAAAAGAAAAAAAAACTCGCACGATCGCTTTGATGTCCGTCCGTCAACTAATTCATCATTAAAATCTAATGCTCATCATTAAAATCTATAGGATACTTCGTGCATTACAATCGCGATGAGTCACGCTGATCAAATAAAAATCGTATCCTGTTCTTTTTTTGATTCCTTCTCATTATTGTGTTCTTGAAAAACGAATGCCGTATTTGAAAACAAAAAAATAATTATTTCGCAGTGTCTGTTCGTGGTGTACATGGCCATCGTTGCAATTCTACTCGTCAACATGCTGATCGCCATGATGGGAAATACTTATCAGAAAATTGCGGAAACGAGGAACGAGTGGCAGAGACAGGTATGGACGTTGCATTTTATGTGAAGCTATTCTTTTCTTCTAATATATTTGCCCTCTTTTTTTCTTCATTTTTTCCCACTTCTTTCGACGAAGATTCATTTTGTACTTTAGTTCTGTAAATCGAAAAAAAAAAAATCAAATTTCATATACAAATATATATGTAACGAAAATTATAATTCAAACTCCAAAGCTCATGGGGCAAGAATGGTCAATCCATAAACAATTAAAAAGATTAAAAAATATATAATATACCATATTATACATCTAAAAATAGAATGGTCAATCCATAAACAATTTAAAAGATTAAAAAATATATAATATACCATATTATACATCTAAAAATAGAAATTATAATTTTATTTTTCAATGTATAATTTTAACGCGATGATTTTTTCATGCATCCACAGATTTATATGCATATAATGTATTTAAATGATGAAACAGAGTTTATTTAACATCGCAAATCGTTAAAAACACATTTCTTTATTTTGGCAAATTTCGTAAACGATGGTCATAAACGTTTTTGCAGCCGAATAAAAAAGAACGGGAAAAAAAAACAATTATGAACGCTACACGGCTAACGCGAGGACAATACGTCGCGAGTGTACACGTTACAACGATCGCAATCGCGATGAATAAGCGCACAGAGGGAGATCCCGCGAAAGTGGCACGAATTGCTTTGAGCAAAACATTTTCTTTCTTATGTATATATATTATTTTTTTTTAAGTTTTTTTTTATATTCCTTTTCAGTTGCGAGCGTTGCAATACGCGTGGGAGTACGGTCTTTGAAGAAAGTCCGGTCTCTGTTGTAGGGTCATTGTATTACGTATTCACGATGCAGAGGCAATTTGCTTGCGTGCTCCCGTTACTATCGCACCGCATCGACAATCTACCTTTTCTATTTTTTTTTTTCGGTTCCTTTTCTTTCGTTTTTATTTTTTTTAAAACATCTCTTTTATTTTATTTTTTCGAAACATCTCTTTTTCTTCTTTTACCGTTGAGCCCGCGGTGCACTTCTGTACACGCGGTTCGAGCGTCAAAGCTGTTTTTACACATGTATGTGTATATATATGTATATGAATTCATGTCAGGAGCATTGCGCATTACAGTTATGCACCCGCTCGGCCATAACCGAGGTACTTTGTGTCTCGGAACATTTAGTCGTCGAGATTCTTGTCCCTCGACGAAATCGCGAGACTGGCTCTTCAAAATTTGACTCAGGGGTCAAAATTTCGAACGTTCAATGTTCGCAACTATCAAAATTCAGAACGTGCAATATTTCGGAGGGTGAAAATTTATAACATATCGATAGCATAGTTGCGTATATTTCACACCATTCAATGTTTGTGGGTTCTTTGAACCAAATGAACTGACATCAAGTTTTCAATCAGAACGAAAATCTTTCAAATGTAGTCGATAACACCATTAAGATTTCGAAGAAATTTTGTACGTTCGAAACATATTGCCGTTTGAAGCGTCGCACGTTCCGAATTTTTGGTGGTTCCGAACATTGACGGTTCTGTATTTCGATATCAACCGGAAATTAAAAATTTGCAGTGGGCACGCATAGTTCTCGTGGTGGAACGTGGAGTCAGTCCGGCCGAGAGACTCAAGAAACTCATGGATTACTCGCAACCCATGTCCGACGGTCGTAGAGCGTTGGTACTTCGTCTCAATCAATCGGTAAAGTTGCAAAAAAATTTCGTTCTAAACCTGGTTTTTTTCTTTTTTTTGCGATATCATTTTTTCTTCAGGCGTTTCGTTTTTTTGTAAATCGTTTGGAATGAATTGACGGTGTGTTGGATTGTAATTGGGATTTTCGTTCGACAGGAGGAGGACAAGGAGGAGATGAAGGAAATTTTGGAGATGAAGAGGACGCACGACAAGCTTTATCTCAGGCGCCAAGCAAAAATTCAGCAGGAACAGGCACTCAAAGCAGCTGCAACGATGCGCGAAAGTGCAACCGTTGCAAAGAATACACAAAATCTTCACCACTGAAAACGATAAGTGAGAGGCGAAAAAAAGTGTCCATACCTCTTTCTGAATGACAATGTGAAATTATAAGCAAATTCAACGATAAACTGTTTTGTTTTGTTTCTTCTTTTTTACTTTTTTCTTCTTCCACAATATTTTTCATGCTGTGAGATAACGAAATTTTGAATTTTACGATGAACCGAAAAAAGGCGTCGGGCTTTTGGAGGAGAAACGAATTCCAAGGACCCCACGGTGGTGTAATCATCATCGTCTGGACCATCTTCTGGTGGGTATACGTCGTCCGAACCAGTCCGGCGGTTTTTTCGAAAAAAACGGTGGCACGGACATCAGCGAATCGGTTTCGGAAATAACGCAGAGCAATCGATTCGCCATAGCGCCTTCCACGGTTCTCACGGATTCGCGCATGAAATAAGTTCTCGCCGAACGCGTTCGGGAACCTCGAAATTCGGCAAATTCGAAAGACGTCGACGATCTCAAATCCGACGTGCAGCAACTCGTCGAACGATCTGTCACACACGGTGACGTAATCTGTCGAACCCAAAAAAACAAAAAAACAAAATTTTAAATGTGTAAGGCTCGAAGATTCAAAAATTGAATTTAAAAAAATTGAATTTCGAACAAATATTTAATAAAATTTAAATTTCTATTATTTTTTTCGCGGAATTGTTTAAATTACTTTTGCTTCATCGGGTTGAGAATTGGAAAACGTGATGACTTCCGGTTCTTCGGTATTTGTCACACTCTCAGATTTTTCTTTATCTTCATTTTTCACGGCGTCGTCGTCGATAGTAATTTCCGATTGTTTTTGATTATTCTTCGAAAATATGTTTGTCGTATTGTTATCGAAATTGGAAGTGGAATTTTTGGGAAATTGTTCCGTCGATTCTTCGTCCTTGATGATTTTTTCATCTTTGGGAGCGATTGTGGATTCGTAGGAAATAAATTCTTCGCGATTTTCGTGCTTCGACACTCTTTTCATGACTCTCGTCCAAGGATCGTTCTGCATATGTGGTGACCAAGTCCCACCTTTCACACGACACACCGGTCGAATGTATCTGTGGATCAGAATAATTATCATGAAATTAATGAAAAATTATTGATCGATGAATAATCAAACCAAAATAAGGAAAAAATATTATCAATGATAAAATTGAATTATTATTGTTTAAAGTCCAGTGATGATTGTACAAATGTCAAGATTATTGATGATAACAACAATTTACATCAGTAATAAGTAAGTAATAATTAACATGATTGCAAAACAAATTACACGTAAATATAAATTTTGACGATTTTACGAAGAATAAAAAAAGATGCACCTTGGATTGTCCATTTGGCTGCGACCACAAACGAGACAACATTTGTCTCCGCCCGGGCACTCGTCGTGATTGTCATGAAAATTCGACGTCGACGACTCATCGAGCTTCTCCGTACGTCCGTGGCTTCCATTAAACATTCCAACTGCCGATTCGCAACGATCGTCAAGACGCTCGAGAATTTCAAAAGATTTTTCGTTTACCATAATTTCTTCATCGATGGATTCGTCCAAAAAATCTTTCATTTCGATCAAAATCGATTCCCGATCTCCACAATTTTCCGCATCGATTCTCAACAATTCCACATCGTCATAAATTTTCGTCATATTTTCCATTTCCACATCGCAAAATTTGGGATCGATATTTTGACAATCGTAATTCGCAAAATTTCGTTCGTCGATTTTTGCGAATTGTTCGCGACCAAACGACGCGTCCGACGATTTTCCAGATTGTCGAAAAAAATCGAAAATTTCGGGCACATTGAGAGTTCCGTTTTTCGCGTTATTTTGAAAAAATTCCGTCACAGTTTCCAACCAGGGTATGCGATTGGAAACGATGAGATCGTTCGTGTCGGTGGAAATTTCATTTTTTGGAAATGACGAACGATCTTTAGATTCGTAAATTTCGTCGTGCGATTTTGTCTCAATATCCTCGAAGTCCGAGATCAATTCCTTCACCTCAATCGTGATGCACTCCATACTGCTGCACTCGTCGTTCGTTTCAATTTTCTCAATTATTTCGTTGTCGAAAACATGATTATTTGTTTTTCCAATTTTTTTATCGGATTTATCGTTCATGAAATCGGTTTTACGAGGAGTTCTACTGTACGTCGATTCGATTGCATTTTTTTTCATTATTTCGATGTGAGGAATCGTTCCATCGATTTCATACCGATTTTCTTTCAATTCATTCGTCGCAGGCCCAGCTTCGAAAAAATCGGTTGTACGAAGAGTTCTACTGTACGTCGATTCGATTGCATGTTTTTTCATTATTTCGATGTCAGGAATCGTTCGATCGATTTCATACCGATTTTCTTTCAATTCATTCGTCGCAGGCCCAGCTTCGAGGAAATCAGTTTTACGAGGAGTTCTACTGTACGTCGATTCGATTGCATTTTTTTTCATTATTTCGATGTCAGGAATCGTTCGATCGATTTCATACCGATTTTCTTTCAATTCATTCGTCGCAGGCCCAGCTTCGAGAAAATCGGTTGTACGAGGAGTTCTACTGTACGTCGATTCATTCTCCAATTTTTCCCCCATCCTCACATCACTACCGATTTTTTTCGAATCGTCAAAATTTTTCGTCCACCGATTTTCCATGAGATCCACCATACGCGGAATGCAACTGTACGTGGCTTCGATCTTTATTTCTTCGGGCAATTCAAACGCCGGAACTACCCGACGATTTTCTCGTTCCGAATCGTTCGACGATTTATTTTTCAAAAAATCCACGTCAACACGAGCACAACTGTACGCAGCTTCGGCAATCATTTCATCGTTTGTTCTCACTTCCGGCACAATCAAATTCGACAAACTCAATCGAATTAATTTTTCCGTTATTTCATCGTTAACGAAATCGTCGCGATTCGCGATATTCCGTCGTGCCGATCGAGCTTGACGATTCACATCCGAATCGCGAATCGTAAATTCGTTCGACATTGTCAAAAGATTGCACGAGCTTGCGTTCGAGTACGATGAATTTACGTAAAACAATGTTTTGCCAAATTCGTCGTTACGATCGTCTATGATAAATTTTTTTTCCACATCCGAACTCAACGCTGTGGTTATCGAGAAGAACGACGATTTCGAATCGTCGAAATTCACGGACGACACGAGACAACTGAGATCGGTATCGATTGAACAATTTTCATCGTCGTCGTAGTCGTCGTCGATAAAACGATCTTGCCGATTTCTTCGCCACCAGGACACGTCGCTCGTGTGCGTTTCGTTCATCGTCATCTCACCGATTTGACTGCACGTGTCGGTTGCCGAATTTTCCGACACGTAATTGCTGAATGTCACTCGTCGTTTTGGTACGTCGCAATTCGATCGCAATAACGTGCACATCGACGATCGCAACGATCTTTCGACGTTCAATTTGCTCCAACGTTGTCCAGCGATGATTTCGTTTGCCAAACGCTTTTGCGAACGAAACGATCTGACCGATTTTCTTCGTCGCAATTTTTTCAATCTGTGGATTAATGACAATTGACAAATGTTTTCGTCGAAGCGTGGAAATTATTTTTTCATATCATTACGATTAAAATAATTGTGGAAAAAATTGTATATGCCGATCAAAATTGCAAAATGCGATTTTTATAGTTTCTTCGTGAGATCGGTGGCTTCTAAAAAATTGCACGAGTCCTTTTTGGTTCAAAACAAACCCTGACCTTAAAATTTATGTTTTTTATTGAATTAACGTACCCGGAGTCACTGCGAGTCTCGGAAGTTATTGCTCCACGATCGTACGTAAAATTTATTCTAATCGACGACGATCCACGAATTTCCGTGTATCTTCGTGCACCAAATCTTCGCACGAATTCCGAATCCTCGACGATCTGTCGACTGGAACAAGTTTCATAGGGAGACGTCGATGAACGGGAACACGGACGTTCCCGGGTCTTCGATGTGTTTCGCAATGCGTTAACGTGGGTTTGTTTATTCATGAACGTCAGTGGAAATCTTTGAGTTTTCGTTTTTTTACGATTTTTATGTCTTCTTCGCCATTGAGGCCTGTGGGTCCACAGATGAGTGACGCTGGACACAGTCGTGTACCAAAATTCGCGACCTTCCGTCGATTCCGATTGATTCTTGATGTTTCGAGGTCTCAGAAGAGCTGTGACTTGAAGCATTTTAATTATACACGACTCATAGAACGACCCTCAATCGAATTAAATATTAAGGTAAATAAATAAATTAAATTGATACATTTTTAAAAGAACGAGGCAAAAATGAGCAACTTGTAATGAGCTTACGTGATCTTAGATAAGATTCTTTTTTCACTTTCATAATTTATACAAGGCCGAAAAGATGCATTGATGTGATTTTTTATTTTATTAATTTAATTCATCGATTATCAGTTTTTAACCTCATGATTTTGTATCCGGATGGTAAGTGTCAGTGCTCGAACGATTTGAAAGGAGCAACCGGAATTTGTGACAATTGAAAGTTTGAAGAAAAGGGTTTGGACACTTAAAAAATTAATAAATAAATAATCACATAAAAATTATTTATTTATTTATTTATTCATTGATTGATTCATTTCTTTATAATAAAATGACAATGTTCTGAAATATAAGTCGTGATTTATATTATTAAAGATGTATATCCATTGAAAATGATAAATTATTTTTTTTTATTCGAATCGAGGTTGAATAATTCGAACATTTTTTTTTACTTCTATTTTTATTCTCATGTTGAGGGTTCGTGGCTTATGAATAGCCAACGTTACCCTAGTAACGAGTAATAAACGTGGACTACCAGAGGTACTGGTTGCATCGACCAGTCCATTCATTCTCATTACATTCGGTGCAATGAGCATTATCAAAGATCCGATTAATTACGAGGAGCTCGAGAAGGAACTCAACGATGCTCTGAGGGCCGACGAATTGTACAAACTGCAGAACGATGCGAAATTTCGAGCTATAGAACAGGCTGTGCCCACGTACGACGATTTTCGAGCTTTGGTATGATTGCAAAGAATTTTCAAAATATTATCTCATCGATTGAATCAAGTTCGACGATAAAATAAATTTCGAAAAATGTACAAATTATTATTTTTTAAAAATAATTGCAGGTCGATGGTGCCCATTTGAAATCGTTGGATCGTAAGGACATGACTCCTAATGTCGGTGTCAAATGGAACAGCATTGCCACCAAGAAAAAATCCTTTTCCAACGATGAATTAAAAAATGATCGACGGTCGATAAATCAGATTCCTTCGAACGCGATGCCTCGAAATAGTTCCGAATTTCGAAGGCTATGGAAGCGAATGATCGACCACAGAACGAAATTCGAATTGCTGAGAACGTCGAGGTATAGTTCACCACGAAAAAAAAGCTCCGAAGATTGAAATGCGAAATCGTATTTTTGTGCACATTGATTTTTTATGAAAAAAAAAAAATTGTTTAATTTACATTCCAGTGTCGCAATGCGAACCGAAATATTTCGAAGCGAGATTCCTCCGGATATTCTTCACGACTGCCTCCACGTATGTCTGGAATTTTCCGAATCGCATGAAGAATCGTCTTCCATCATCGACATTCTCAAGAGCCTCAGCGAGTGCAACAGATTTCAATTAGCTGTTGCATTCATGTCGAAGAAGGATAAAATCGTGTGCAAACAGCTATTTCAATCGCTGCGAAGCGAAAGTTGCAAAGAGATGGAAAAATTGGATGCCATCGCAATTCTCGAAAAAGCTTATTTGTCACAGGAACAATCAGATTGAAAAATAAACTTAAAGCGGAATTCTCTTTGAATAGAATTGAAATTTTTTTTTTTTTTTTTTCTAGAAACTTATTTTCTTTCATTTGAATTTTTTTTTTTAGGTTTTAAGGTTTCAGGATCTCCCACTCAACTCGACGATAAAAGTTTTACAATTTTTTTTATTTTTATTTTATCATTAAAATAATTACAACCCTTAGAGAACAAGGGTTTCCTGAAGCTTCAGTTGCTTCTTGCTCTTGGCTTTGACTTGAGCGGCGATGCGATCGAGATCCCTGCGTCCCTGACTGGTGAGCTTGCGGCCGCCCAAGGGGGCCTTCTCGATGAGCTTGAGCTGCTCCAAGCTCTGCAGAGCTTTGCGAGCCACGCCGCCGGCGGATTTGCAGAAGTGACTGGGATGGGTGCCGTTGCGTTTGCGACCGCCGAAGATTTTCGTCACGGCTCCGACGCCGATGGGGCTGCGAATGTAGATGTGACGGATGAGGGCGGCGCAACGAATGTAGTACCAGTCGGGATCGTACGGCGCCAGCTCCTTGAATCGTGCGGATTTCACAATGTCGACCCATTCGGGCACACGCATCTTGCCGGTTCTGCGCAGAAAATGAATTAAATTAAATCAAAGAAAATATATTTAACACGGTTGATTGTGAATTATTTTTATTATTTTCGCCGATGTATGGAAATCATTCGAAATGGATGCGACGGATGTTTTGTTAATTCGGACGATCGCAGAAGCCAAACATGATAAATATCGAGCTGGGATGGCTTTGATTCATCATGAGTGATGAATAAATTATTGGTAGAATCAAAACACCAAACTCAACCGATAATTTACGTGTCAAAATCTTGGATGAAAATGTAGGCAGAATTGGAATTGTTTTTGACAGAAATCTGTAGAAGACTGGAAGGCTGGCTGTTCAAGAGTGTGTGGGTTACAGTTGAATTTAAGCTACGATATTTAATCAACAGCCGAGTAAGATACAACTACGCCGAATTAGAATTGAAGGAGCGTCATAGATGTAACAAATGTATTTAAACACAGTGCTTTATAATAGTACCAACGAGGCATAATAAAGAATTTGAAAAAATACAGCATTGAACGGAACATCAGAATTGAATACACTGAATTTATCGATATTGACAGATCAAACCACACTCAAGGACCTCGGTAGCCATCAGGTTAGTTTCACGCGATTCACACGCATTTGGAGGTTATGATCGCGGCTCAAACGATTCGACTTACTTTTTGAGGAAAGCGGCGAACGCTTTCACAAATTTGTGTTGGTCAACATCTTTAAGCGTGACAGACGGCATCTGCGAAACAATAAAATCCCACGTTAATACAAAATAAATAAAATTTCGTAAAACACGTGAACCACATGGTCGCGTGGCGTCGAAATAAACTTTTCAAAACGCGGTTCGGAAAATTAGAATGTTAACAACACCCGAAAAACCATCGTCATCAATAAAATTGTACGAAATTTCGTAATTTTTACAAATATGTATAATCGATTTTCATTATTTTATTCATTGAAATATTTTTTGAAAAATCATTTGCAAAATTTCAATGGCACACACCTCTGAAACGGTGACGATCGGAAAGACTCAATCAAAATGGCCGACGTCCGTCAGAAATTTCGCCGTAGAAACTGAAGCACAAGAAGACGAACGTCGTGGGGCCAATTCTGCAGAATCGCGACGATAGATCTGTAGTTCGAGATTCAGCCGGTGGCGCTTATGTTCGAAAGTCGGTATTACAGGTCGCGTGAGCGTAAATTAGCAACATAAAGTGAGACGACAGTATGAGAAATATTATTGTTTTCATTCGTCCGAGATCCTCTGGATTTCATATGTTCATCTCTGTCTTAATTCACTTGCGATACTGCTTCCCTATTGGTCGATGTACCTACCGTTATGACACCTTATTTGTACATGTTGACACATCGATGGCACAATTGCCAATTGCCACCTGTTGCTCCGTGTTTTCGCACAATTCATCAATTACCGATGAAATTGTTACAACAAAGTATATTTCTACAATCGAGTGACTCACTGCTGTATATTATTCCATCCAATTCGCAAAATAAACCGATAATTGTATTTCGCAAGTATTTTCAATAACCTAACCTCAGGTAGAAATTATCGTGAATTCCAATAAATTGTTGCGAAATAATCGAATTGACAACGATTTCGCACTTAAAAAACACGAATTCGTCGATATTTCGTTCGAATTTGAAAAAAAGAAAATAAAAACGATTTCTCATAACCTCAATTTATCGAAAATTATCTCAATTGAATTCGAATTAGGAAGATTGTCGTAATTGATGCAAATTAGCATAATTGGCTAGATTGATTAATTGCTGGAACCATGTGATAAAAATTCATTCGGTCGCTGCGATGCCTTGTGAAGGACTCTCAGATGAGGTTGTAAGATGATTAAATGGTCGTGGAAACGTAAATGCGTATTCGTCGTCGGTTTTGCCATTGGCTTTGGTTTGGCAGTGGTTTTGTTTGCCGGCGAGGAGGAACATCAAATCCGTGATATTTGTACAAGAAGATATTCTTGGTTGTGTCGCAATGGACGACAATACGAGTCGGATCGACTGCGTTCCAGGGCGATCGAGTCGAAAGCCTTGGAAAACATGGACTTTAGTTCCTGGCTGAGAGAGAATGGTCTGGACGTCAGGGAGAACGTGTCCTACGAAGCTTGGCTGGAGACTCAAGAAATCGAAGTCACCAAGGTCGACATGGATCGCAGATACTACGGCCCCGAGGCTGAAAAAAAATTGCAACCCGCCGATAGGCAGCTTTTGGAGGCCGAGTGGTTGAAGTCAAAGGTTCACGTCACATGCGTGGTGCTCGTGGAAGATCCCAAACGCGCAAAAGCCATCAGAGATTCGTGGGGTACGAGCTGCAACAAATTGTTTTTTTTCAGCCAACACCTGAACGACACAAAGTTGTCGATTATGAATTTTCCGACCAAGCTGACGTCGTCGTGGCAAGTGTTGTGCGAATCCATGAACTACGTTTGGAAAAACGCGGTCAGAGGCGATAATTATACGAACGGTCGGGAGAGTTTGGAGTGGGTGATTTTTGTGAAAGACGATACGATAGTCATACCGGAGAATTTGAGATATCTGACTGCTCCTTTGGATTTCAACGACGGACATTATTTGGGTCATCCGGTTGTGTTGTGGGGCCAAGCTTACAACGTCGCTCAAGCCGGAGTTCTGCTGAGCAGAGGCGCCTTTCGAAAGATCATCGAAAACTTCGATACGCACAAGAAATGTGCTTCGGGGGGGAGGTACTGGAAGAAGGAAGATTATTATCTCGGTCAGTCCGGAGCCTATGATTTTTTTCTTCGTACAACAGTTGAACTATGAAAAAATGAAAAAGATTCACAGAAAAGTTTGCAAAAATCACTTTTCAGGCAAACATTTAGCGTCGTTGGGTATTCATCCGGCGGACACTCGCGATCGTTATCTGCGAGGTATCTTCCACGGATATTCGCTCACCACTCTCCTGTGGGGAATCGCTCGTCCGGGAAGTTATTTCACGAGAGCCTTGTACCCACCCGGTCGTGACTGCTGTTCCCCCAAATCGATCACCTTCAGTACCTCAGAACCTGGCAAAATGTACACAGTTAACTACATGCTTTATCATCTAAACGTGTACACCAGTCCAGGAAGTTATGGGGGTCGGCCGGCACCGACTCCCATGCCTGAAGAAGAGGTTTGTGACTTATTTTCAATCCTCTGCCCAAAAAAAAAAAAAAAAAATTGCATATACACATATGTTTTTTTTATAGCTTTTCAATATCTTCACATTTTTATTCGTGTGCAGGTTTGGAAATCCGCGCTTCGCGAAGAATTCAATATCACCGACGTCAACAACGTCGACAGTCAACGATATTACAAGATATGGCGTTCAAGATACTCCGATCCGGAACAACTGATACGCAAAAATGCGTGGAACTTGGCCAACTCACGACGATTCAATCCGTCCGATTATACATCGAAAAGTACAATTTTCAATTGATAAACCTTGATACTCTTGGCGGGCCACGTGTAATCAGGTAGCTACTGCGATACTCGTCGTCGTCAGCACTTCGTCTAGGCATCTTATCGCGAGCTCTTTACCCTCGCGCGAAAATTCGTCACAAAACGTGTTGGAGGCAACGTGTTACATGTATCCGTCCATTGTTGCGTCCAATGACTGTTAATTCGTCACAAAACTGTTAATGTTACTAATTCATATTATCATCGGTGATGAGACATCCGATTTTATATTTTTAAGGCCGTTCATGCTTAATTACTCTCGTTGCAATTTTTGTCAAATTTAATCGCAATTTTTTGTTTTTTTAACGTTTTACAAATATATAAAGTTATACAAAAAGTATTTTTGTTTTTTTATTGGGCTTTGATGCTTGACTTCTGTAGTTCTGAAAAAAAATCCTGTTATTGTGAGCATGGCGCAGAAGTTTTGATTCACCGTTTTATCAAAAATATTGATAAACCGTAAAAAAAATATTATTGATCGTTGCAATGATTTATTTTTTTTGTAGAACTCCACTTACCGACCGGGCACTGCAATTAAGAAGTTCAATACAAAAAAAAACTGAATTATGAGCCATCAGGTGCATGTGCACTTACATTTAAACAATCCATCTTTCTTACCGACTGAGATTCCACCAATCAGCGCTATCGTTGGCTCATAATTACTCCCTTCTTTATTTAATCTGCGATCCAAACACGATACGATATCTCACGATTCTCACGGTCCTCAGAATCCTCCCGTGTTTATCTTCCATGACATAACCTATATCATCAAAGTAACACACGATACGAGAGTGCACAATATGTAAATAACAATAATGTCAACCCTATTTCTCTCGTCATAGTGAAATTTGGACATTGAGACAAGAATTTTCCTTCGGAAAGAATTTCCAGCTTCATAACCTAAAATGTTGTGAGTAATAATTGCATTATTGGCATTACGTTTTGAGATTGATTTACCGTACCGACTGAGCTGCCATGACCACAAGCAAAATACCGACATTGACAATTGCTGAGAAATAAGTGAGATGAAAATTGTCAAAGCTGATGACAATATTTTGATTTTTGTCTTCCAGGCCGAACATGTTTATTGCAAGTCGCGGACTCGCCAAACGCTTGTTGAATTCAAAGCTCTACTCGACGGCTCCGAACACCCAAAAATTTCCCTCCGCCGTCGAACTCTTGGGACAAAAATATCCAACCGACGATTGGACCAACGTCCCGCCCAAGATCGTCTCAAACCTGGACAGAAATTTGCACGTCACGAAGTATCACCCACTGTCCCACTTGCGACAGCGCATAGTCGATTATTTTTACTCGACGTATCGCAAATGCGGAAATCCGACGTTCAGCGTATTCGACAATTTGAGTCCCGTCGTGACGGTACAGCAAAATTTCGATTCCCTGTTGGTTCCCAAGGACCATCCGAGTCGCTGCAAGAACGACTGTTATTACATCAACAGCGGAACTCTGTTGAGAGCTCACACCACCGCTCATCAGTCCGAACTCATCGCCATGGGTTTGAACAACTTTTTGGTGATCGGCGACGTGTACAGGAGGGACGAAATCGATCGCACTCATTATCCGATTTTTCATCAAGCCGACGCGGTGAGACTTCGCACTGCGGATGAAATTTTCGAGGGGGTGGAGAATGCGGAAGGATTGAAGTTGTTCGAACACAGAGGCGACGAGAGCCCGGAGAAACAGGGTCCGCACACGCTGGAAGCTGTGAAGATAATGGAACACGAGTTGAAAACCAGTCTCGTAGGGTTGGCTCAGGCTATTTTTGGCAAAGGTATCTTCGATCTTCGTTCATACCCATCTTCGATCAATCGTCATCCAAAAAAACTCATTCATCAGCCTTCCGCAAGCTCACTATTATTTTATAAATTTTATTCGTAGACTTTTTCAATGTTAACATTTGAAAAAACAAAAACAAAATTCTACGGTTGTATTTTCATGGATTCAGGATTTCCGATAATCTTGCAATAATCAATAATTGTGATGTGACACGACAGATGTGAAATACCGTTGGGCGGATGAGTACTTTCCCTTCACGCATCCGTCGTGGGAGTTGGAAGTGTTCTTCAACGGCGAATGGCTCGAGGTACTGGGTTGCGGAATAATGAGACAAGAAATTTTGGAACGATCGGGAGCAAGCGGCAGAATCGGATGGGCGTTCGGTCTGGGTCTGGAACGATTGGCCATGTGTCTGTACGACATTCCCGATATAAGATTATTTTGGAGCAAGGATTCCGGATTTTTGAATCAGTTCGAAGTGGACGATTCCAATACGGTCATCAAGTACAAGGTGATTATCATGCGGTCAAAATTAGAATAACAGAGAATAACAGCGGATGGTCATAATTATCAACGTGATTGCCAATCACAAAAATGATTCTTACAAAACAAGTTGAATATTTTTTTCGAGGCCATTACCATTGGCAATTTTTATTCAAAGCCTAACACAAATAAATTGACTATTTAAAAGTTCGTTAGTGAATATGTTTTTTCTTCTATTAAAAAAAAAAGTTATTTTGACAATTCAAAGATTTTTGTGAAATTCGCAATTCGAGCAAATTTAACGACGTAAAAATCAAATTGTTCTGTTGCAGCCAATCAGCGTGTATCCCCAGTGCGCGAACGATTTGAGTTTCTGGCTGCCGGAAGACTCGGATTACTCGTCGAACGATTTTTACGACATCGTGCGCGAGATCGGTGCCGACACGGTCGAGCAAATATCCCTCGTCGACAAATTCGTTCATCCGAAGAATAATCGAACGTCCCATTGTTACAGAATCGTTTATCGACACATGGAGAGAACTCTCACGCAGAACGAGGTCAATGTTATGCACAAAAAAATTGCAAATGCGGCCACGAGACAACTCAAAGTTGTCATAAGATAATGTTGTTGAATAAAAAATTAATATTTATTATAGAATTTTGGTGTTTAATTTGATTATTTTTTTCTCACAGCTGTTCGAATTAATTTGATGTTTTGTGATTGGTAAATGGGAGATTTTTTTATCACTTTTTTTTTGGTAAAATAGTAATTTATAATTTTTCGCTTTCTCGTAGAGGAGCAAAAATGTTGCGGTGAGGATTTTTTTAAATAAAAATCTTCACATTAGCATGTTCAGAATGTGAAAAAACGTCGATCGCGAGTTTTCGACTTTCAGCAATTTTTTTGCCAAGCCAAACGACTTTTCTGTATTTTTTTGTCGAAGTCTTCTCATTTATCTGCAGCAAATATTGAAAAAAAATAATGATATCGTACACAGGTTCCAGTGAAAATAATACTGTCAAAAGGAATATATTATTTTATTATTAATCGTTTGTTTTGTTTTGTTGTTGTTTTTTTTCTTCAATCTTTCGTTTGCATAATTTAATTAGAAATATATCATAAATGAAACATTATACTATGAAATAACTACACTTCGTTTATAGAATGGCTCGTCACCAACACGTTCAACAATTAATTACGGCAACTACGGTATGTATAACATATTCAGTTACAGGATGACGGTGATAAGAAAGTTTCATTTGTGACGTGACGTGTATCCGTGGCTACAGAGACAAAAATATAAATAAATACAAAAAAAAAGTACGCATCTACGTTTTTACGATTGCGAAATGATTGTTTTTTTTTTTCTGTTGTCGTTCGTTGATCGTCACATTAAAATGTTCATTGAAATTTCGCGAATCAAAAAATTCGAAAGCAGCACAACGTTTGTCCTTTTTTGTTTTGTTTGTTTTCATTCGAATTTCATCATCATTCTTTAACGTTTCCCGGTCGGAAAATCACAGTTAAATTTATCAATAATCATCGTTTCGTTCGGGTCTTAAAATTAGTCTTAGTTTTTTCTTCGTTTGTTTTTTTTTTTTTGCGTCAGCGAGCTTTAAAAACTTTTGAGTAAATTAAAAAAAAATCGTAAAGTACGATATTTCGTGGAAGATGGAAAAATAATAATACAAATGTTCGAGTTTTGCACGGAGTATCGTGTGATCAATGTTCAAGAACGAAAGTATTTTTTTTTCTTCGATATTTCGTGTCCTCTGAATTTCAGATAAACGCACTCTCCTCCAGTTACCATACTTTTGTATTATCTCTATTTTTATTTAATTATTTTTTCGTGATTTTGTCCGCCTAGCTTCTCATTCTCGAACGTTTTCATCATCTTCTTTTTTTTCAATTTTTTTTTTGTATTTTCACACTGTTGCAAATAGCGATGACGGTGCTACGAAGAGCTTATGATAATTTCGAGTAACTCGGCGGTGAGAATTTTTTTCGCAAAAATTTGATGATGTACAGAGGCATGCACGAGATCAAAGTTATCACCAATACTTTCCACAGAAAATCCGTTGTCTGAATGAATTCCGCATCTGTTGAAAAAAAAATCATATTCGTCAATTATTTCTACGTCCGAAACTAATTTGACATAAAAATTTATAGATTTTTCATCTTCGTGAAATAAAATATTCGTCAAACGTAAAAAAATATTTTTTTTTTTAATTTACAAAAGATATCGAAAACAAACATTTCAAAAATTCAACACGTTTTTGTAAAACCGAAAGTTATTTATCAAAGTGTGATATTGAATTTACAAGAATTTTGTTGTTATTCCTATATTTGCTATTTTTTTTTTGTCGCTTACCGAACCAATCTTTGAGAACAACGAGCGAAAGTAGATAAAGCGCCAGTGAAAAAACTTCGGCGATGATCATTATGTGATGCCACGTGCGAATTGTCAGAGCAACCATTATCAGTTCCGTAAGAACCAAAGCCGAAAAGCTAATGGCCACTATGTGTATAAATTCATCCTCGAACATGATCAGCGCGCCATACATAATAACGCCACCTGCAAAACATTTTCCAATAGGAATTGCGTCGATCGAAGATAAAAGAAATATTCTCCGACGTTTTTGAGATGCGATGCAAAAGAAATTTCTGGGGGAAAAAAAATTTGTTTACCTTGATAAATACTGATTAAAATCCACATGAAAAATGTTTTGTACGAGAGCGAACGTCCTTTGCTGAGTTCTTTGTAGAGTTCTGGATATGTGATGGCGATTGCGCCAGACACATCCTTATCCAATACGAGTGAGAATACCGGAAACATGGTGTATATCGTCGCGTAACTGAATATTCGGAATAGATATAAAAAAATAGAAAAAATTTGTCGTCAAACAAAATTGTTCGAATATTTGTACCCATTGATTCATTGATTCATTGATTTATTGATTCATTGATTCATTTGATTCATTTGATTCATTTGATTCATTTGATTCATTTGATTCATTTGATTCATTGATTCATTGATTCATTGATTTATTGATTCATTGATTCATTGATTCATTGATTAATTGACTCATTGATTCATTGATTCATTGATTCATTTGATTCATTTGATTCATTTGATTCATTTGATTCATTTGATTCATTTGATTCATTTGATTCATTTGATTCATTTGATTCATTTGATTCATTTGATTTATTTGATTCATTTGATTCAATTGATTCATTTGATTCATTTGATTCATTTGATTCAATTGATTCATTTGATTCATTTGATTCATTTGATTCAATTGATTCTCAACTCTATTAATTTTTTAATTTCTTCGTCACTCTCGCTACTCACCCAACCATGAGAAAACCTTGGTACAGAGGCACGGATGATAGATAGAAAACGGCTGAAAATACGGCTTGCATGGTCGATATAATGAGACCCCGATGAATGACGAATTGACTGAGAGCCGCCGAACGTTTGTAGCTTCGTCGACCGTGAACAAGCAACAAATTCGCCAAGTGACTGAACTGGGGAATCGAAAAGTCCGCTGCCAAAGAAGCTTGTCTACCTTCCAAACCTTCGAGACCTATGCCTGTGTATCATTTCAATGACAACGATACGCACACGAATAAAAATAATAAGTCAACGAATATAAATTTGCAAACAGAACCAAATTAGATTTTAAAAAATAATAAAAAAATTGTTTATGGAAAATCAACGTGCCTGCATCGGCTGCTTGAATCATAGACACGTCGTTGCCACCATCGCCAACAGCAGCCGTGCGTTTACCGGTGTGTCGTTGTATAAGCGTGACCACTTCGGCTTTTTGCGTCGGCGAGCAACGACAACAAACCACAGCCGGCGATCCACAAGCCAGTTCCATAAATTCCGGTTGATAATATTGCAAACAAACGTCCAAAGAATCTCCGCTTATCACCAATGCGCAATCTTGTTTCTTTCGAAATGTATTCAATTCCAAATGCGCGTCCGTGCGCGTGATGACGGATTTGAAAACATGAAGTCCTTGAGTTCGCGATACGAGTCTCGATGATTTTGCGATGCACGTGGCGGTCTCGAGTTTGTCACCGGTCAACATCCATATCTGTAAAAAAAAATGTATTTAACCCGTAATGGTCACGGCTTCGAAAAATCACGCAATGGTCACACTGGGTCCAGCGGACCCTGCGCAGAAAAACATTTGCCATTTGCGTGATTTTTCGTGTATTGACTTGAATCTTGCACGAGAATGAAGTTCTAGACTTCCTCTTTATAATCCAATTGGTTTTTTTCTTTTTAAATGATTTGTTTTTTACAAACAAACGCGAAAATAATTTTTCTTTGAAAAATTGATCCTTTTTTATTTAAAAAAAAAAATCGCCAAATTTTTAATTTTTTTTATAAATCCAAAAATCTCGTTGGGTTGTACTCTCTAAATAGTGTACTATTAAGAAAAAAATATTATAATATCGAGTCATTTTTTTTTGGATCGATTAGATGAAATGAAAGAAAAAAAAAATAGGTTTTTAAGAGGATTGAAAGAAAATAATATTGCACGTGGTTTACTTTGATTCCAGCGTTTCTCAATAATTCCAAGGTCGGCCTGACACGATCCTGAAGACGATCCTCGACACCGGTCACGCACAATAATTCCATCTCACGTTCGAGGCTCTCGACCACAGCAGCGACTCTGGAAGGACGATCGCTCACGCACATTCGAGCTGCGTTGTATCTGAATGAGATGATTTGGCATGAAAATTGGTCGAGTAGCATGTTGATAACGCATTAATGTTCATTTCCGTGTGTGCGACACAAGCGTTGATCGTATAACGAACAAATAAATTCGAAAACGTAATTACCTAGTCTCAAAATCGAGATACTGTTCCTGGGTCAGACTCTTCTTCGCCACAACCAGAGTCCTCAGACCCTCCCTCGCCATATTGCCGCACTCCTCGTCCAACCAATCGTTGTACTGCACGATTCCCGACATCACCACATCCGCTCCCTTCAAATAAAACACTATGTCCGAACTCGATTTTTCCTTCACGATGATACCCATTCGCTTGGTTTCCGATGTGAATGGAAATATTTGCAAAACCGTGTAATTCAATATCTGTCCGTTCAGGGCTTTCAATTGAATGAAATTGCGATCGCGTTTGAACAGGGCCAGACCCATCTCCTCGGTCCACTTGACCAGGGCCACCTCGTCCGGGCTCGAGGCTTGATAGTTACGCGTTTGTTCCGGATAATAGTGTTGATCCGATTCGGTTTGACTGAAAGTTCGTCGTAAACGATAAATCAACGAATGTGGAAACAAAAAAACTGATTTAAAAAAGAAAAAAAACAATTCTGTACGAAAAATCTGATCGTTGAGTCAGTTGCAGTCGTGAGTCTCCAACGATTATTGTGTATTATCAATTATTCGATGCAGGATTCACTTCAGTCCTTATTATTTTATTTTTTTTCTAACTTCGTTTACGAAAACCTTGATTTTTTTTTTTTACACATTGCTTCGTATTGGAAAATTTTATTCTTTTGTCAAAACAAAACAAAATATTTTCTTTATAATTGATGGATCATTATTGAATAAAGTACAAATTGATTTTAAAAAAAGTAGAAAATCTTCAGTTCAGAGAAAATAGTTTTGAACGAAATTCGGAATGAAAAAAAAAATAATAATAATAATGGAATATTTCATACCTTTGTATAGATCCAGTTTCGCCAGTCTCGACGCTCACGTTATCGAGATTATTCGTATTTTTGTTGGAATCGTCGTAAACGGGTGTGACATTGTGACAAAGCGCCAAAGCGTGTACGGCATCGTAAATTCTCGTGCTCTCCGAACGTCGTACTTTACCACCGCTTTGTATTATAACGTTCACTTTGTTCGGCGAATTTTCCAAACTCGACGATGAATAATAATTTCGCAAGACCGCGGTAATGTCGTCGAAAGTTTCCTGTCCGTAATAAGCCGTGCCGAGATGCAATTTTTTGAATACCATTTTGTTTTGCGTCAATGTGCCCGTTTTGTCGCTGAGCAGATACGAAATGCGTCCCAATTCTTCGGGTATGGTTGTCGTTCGCACGACCGTGCCGCTTATTTCCGTGTCACGTTGGATGCACCAGGCGTAGAACGTTTTTCCCATATCGAGATTTATTCGCAAGCTTATCGGTATTATGTACGAGAATAGAAGAACGAAACGAAACATGTAGATGTACCAGGGACCGTTGAAACCCTTGAGACACATCATCACGAACGACAGACCGATTACAGCACCGAATAAAACCTGTGACGAATGATGATTCGAGTTAAGATTCGTTGTTTCGGTTGAAAATAATTGATTTGCGTGAATTACTTCGTTCGAGGGGCACGGGGATCGTTGAATTGGGGTTTTTATGTGTTGCTGACATTACAAAAAGTAAAAATGTGATGTTTTTAAATAATAATAAATGTTAATTTATTTTCGTTTTAATTGATATTTCAATTTTAATTTTGGTTCTAACTTTACGGAAATTCCGATCAAATTAAAATTGAAATTGAAATCAAAACTGAAATTGAAATTTCTATTTTGATTTCAATGTCAATTTCAATTTGATCGGAATTCCAGTAAAGTGAAAAAAAATATTGAAATTGAAATATCAATTAAAACAAAAATAAATGAACATTGATTGTGAGTTAAAAACATCACATTTTTACTTTTTTTCAAATTAAAATTGAAATGAAAATTTCAATTTCAATTTTACTTTTGATCGGAATTTCAGTATCAATTTAAATTTCCGTTTCAATTTTAATTTTGATTTCAATTTCAATTTCAATTTGATCGGAATTTCGGTTTCAATTTCAATTTCGATTTCAATTGCATATTAATCTAAAAATTGAGTTTTTCCCAGCGTTGTGTAAAAAAAAACAGAAAAGAACAAAAATGCATAAAAATACCTTTGTCAATTGATTGATTTCCATGTCGAGAAGTCCGATCTTCGATCTGGGAGCCGAATGATTCATCAACGAGCGTGTTTCCTGACCGGTGTAGACCACGACACCGAGTGCCGATCCCGAAGCCACAGCTGTGTTCGCCCAAAGGGTATTGTCCACTCCGAGACTTTCCTCGCTGCTGTAGCCATCGTCCTGAACGAAAAAAAAAACATTCACATTGCAATTGATCATCCGCACAATTTGCGTAAAATTCGGATTTTTTTTGTTCTATTTTTAAGATTTCTTCAGAAATTATTTTTGCGCGACTTACTCGGGTAAACGTTCCGATGAAACTGTGAATGTCCTTCTGTGGTTTCTCGACGTACAGATTAGCTTTTATGTCGAACAGTTGACCGTCGTTTTCGAGTTTTTGCGTGGCTGGAACGGCCAGACGCAATTTCCAATCGGTCTCGCCGTCCAATTGGTCGGTTCGCACGAAACAAGCTCCGGATTTTTCTGTGGTCCGTAGCAACACCAGATCCGCGGGTACTCTCTGTCCTTTTTCCACTATCACCTTTATTTTTAACGAAATCAACATTTTTCAAGTTTCAGAATTATTAATTGTACGAAAAATATTTTTGCCTCATAATTTTTTTTTTTTTTTTTTTTTACAATTAATTATCCATACGTTTTTTTTATTATTTTGCATGGGAATTCTTTTATGTCGATGGAGATATTCAAATTGCGCTAAAATTTTGTTAAGAGTCAGAATTTTTGAAAAATTGTGACGTCAATTATTTTCGATAATCAATAGCAAAATGAAACATGAGTTCTTAAATGTCGAACTGAGCCAAAGTGTAAGCAAACATTTTTTTTCTCTGTAATGGGTTTACCAGCATTTGTAATTTGGTACGTTGGCTCTAATTGCAAAATTAATGACACACTAATAAATGGACAATGCGATCATCGAAGCAAAATGATTTTTTTTTATTTCCATACCATATCACCGACCCGCAGTTTGGAACTGGGTACAGATTCAGGTGTGTCGGAACCTTTCACGAGTCGATAGTACTTCTGGCCATTGACTTCCTTGTCCCTCTTGTACCTTCTGAAGTCGTCCACCGCCTCGCGACAAATCGTCACCGTCAGAACGAAGCACAACGGTCCCCAATAAGTGTACAAATATCCTATTCTGACGTCGGGTATGAATTGGGAACTTGCCATAAGTAAAAAATAGAGATTCAGGAAGATTTTGAATTGTTGAAACAGGACCTGGAAACCCCGAGGAAAAAAAAATTAATTTTTTTTTCGTTTAACCTACGAATAATTGAAACTAAGAATAAAAAAAGTCACGCAAATGGCTTTTCTGAGTATCGTACCAGAGGTAAAAACGTTATTATGTTGAATTTTTGATTTCTTATGACGTTGGTGGGAAATTTTTCGTACATCGGCTGGCCAATGTGAATCGTGCGAGCGCGCAATTCGCGCTCTCTGCAACATCTTCGCCACATCCAGGTACAACACCTAAAAAACCCAAAAAAAAAAAAAACAATAAATCGATTAAAGAACATTGAGGTTCAAAAATGAAATTAAAGATTTGCAACATTGAACAAAAAAAAAAAAAAAAATAATTAAATGAAACAATAAATAAATAAAAACGAATAATATAAAACTTCGCAGCCAACCGCATAGAACTAATTCCTCGATTGCCCGAAATTTTGCTGCTTTACTACACAAAAACAAAGCTACATGCATAAACAAATCAATCGATTTTTTTTTTTTTTTTTTTTTAAATATTGAAGAAAATAAAAATCGAACATGCCTCTTGAAACCCTCTTTCCACCACGTTCCACCCTTAATTTTCATATTTTCCATGGAATCACTTTATTTATTCAACAATACACGATCGACTCGATCGGTTATCGCTCGAGCTCGACTCGAATTTTGCGCGGGGAGTGTTCCTACATGCGACAAACGATTGGGAGCCTGAATAACAATTATATTACAGTAATTTTTTGCTTTTTTTTTTTTGGAGCCTAACACACGGTGTTTACTCATGGATGTGCATATGAGCTCTGGATATTCGACTATCACATATATATATATATATATCTATCAGGGCGGTCCTTATTTTGGTTTTTTTTTATTTTGCCACTCCCAAAGGTTTATATGGTTTCAAATAAATTCAAAAAAATATCCTCAAAATTCGAGGTCCCTATCTGAATTCTTGACATTCTTTATTGAAAATAGATTTTTTTTTCATTTCGACTGACGCGAAAAAAAAATTGTTCAGCATCTATGACGAAGTCACTGTATGCTACTGTAGCTGTTAGAAAGTTCACAGGGTTTAACATTTTTCGGTAGAGTACTTTAGTAATAATCCAAGGACATTCTGAAATATGAAAAACACTTTGTTATTTAAATGGCAAACTCTGGGATGCTGACAGCAGGCTTTAGAACTGAGGTAAGGACCTCAAATTTCGAAGATATTTAAAAATAATTTATTTCGAACGATATTATTCTCTTGGAGCGCGAAAATAAAAAAAAACCAAAATGAGGACCACCCGAATATATATATGTATATCAGATACACATCATACTCTATAAAGATTAGATATATATATATATGGATATTGAATGATGTATATCCATATATATGTATATATTGCCGAACCGTGAGGACAAGAACGTGTGTGAGCGTCGAGCCCGAGATAATTCTGGAGCGATAAATAAATGGAGCGAATGAAATTGATCGGTTTCAACAACGAACTACGTCACCTAGTCCAAGATGTGTCATATCGGGGTTTCGATATCAGAGGAATATCCTCCTTCGACATCCTTATAACATTGCTCGTTGTTTCCATTTATGTGCAAAAACTCATCGAGACGAAAACAATCGAGATTCCACACAATTACCGAGAAAAAAAAACCCACCCCCTCCCCGCGACCGCGATCGACGCAATAGCACAGTCCGTGATTATTATTAATCGAAACGTCAAACGGAGATATCCCACTTGTCACCTGTTTATAACTGGAACCAATCTGTAGATTGTGCTCATTATTGTTTTCTTGGAAAATACGCGAATGACGATGACGGCGACGCTCGCGGGTGTTCGACGAACTTGCGAACAATTGCGAGAGATGATTTATGTGACCGTTATTTGACCGTTATTGATGTGGACGATGTCGTCGTTCGAATGGAATTTTTTTCTCCCATGACTTGGAATACGAAATTTCGTGGGTTTTTTTATGATTGTTGGACAATTTATGGTCGAGTGTTTGGAGTTTGAGTTGTTATTCGTGTTTGTAACGAATTGCGACGCATAATCTGATTTTAATGCAGACGGGAATCACGAGAAACTTCCTGGAATTGGAGCCACCGTACGAACGACGACTAGCGCCACGTGGCGACTACCGACATCTCTGATGGCATTCCGCGAGCGATTTTCTCATGAAAACCGGACCGAAGCATCGTGATTTTGCATACCGCCGATTTCCCACAGCGTCGCTGTTCGACGGTCGAGCGAAAAGCCCGCGAAAATTTAAATCGTAAAACCGCCGAAATGTAATTTTCAACATCACAGCTTGAGGTTAAAAACAGTTGTACGACATCGCTGCCACCCACAGAAACATCCATACATCGTTGTATGCATTTTCAATAACAAAATGTTACGTTTGAAAAAAAACATACAATAAGCCACGAGTGTGCCAACTGTCTTCCTTCTCCGTTTTGTTCCGGCTTCTGCGCGTTCGTCAATGAAAGCCGCGAGGCTACAAGCATGTTGCAACACTAGAGACGAAAAAAAAACAAACAACGAACACACACACACACACACATAAAAATATGTACGTACCCGCACAAAAAGTGCTTGAAGAATCTGGAACAATTGTTGATACGTCGATTTCTTCGTATGAGAGGCCTCATGCTTTCGTCCGTGGGTTGCAGCAGATAATCGGTCTCCTCGTCCATTTCGAAATTTCGCTCGTCCGAGCTCATACGCAGTGGCATTTCCTCCAACCTCATAGTTTCGTATATTATGACGTCACCGACAAAAATTCGTCGTTCGATATATCACGATTGTTGCGATTTCAATTGTTCAACGTTCGTCGATGTCACACGCGTTTCTGTCACGTTGTTTTTGAGGTGCGAATTTTGATTGTCCGAGTTGATACATTGTTTTTGGACAATGACGTCAGCAAACGATGCGCAATTCATGTCGCACATCGTTATCCATTCGACGAAATAATAAACGGCCCGAGGGGTTTCCTGTGTGAATCTCTCGACCTTGTTTTTGTCATCTCATTTTTTCGCGAATGCTTCGATGGACGAACTGAGACGGCTTTTGTTTATTTGTTTTTTTTAAATTATTTTTTCTCAAACTACGTCGTCTCGTTTATTTACCAGTTCTATTATGTATATTTCTATATACGAATTTGTATGTATATGTAGATGTATAAACACAGTCACACACACAATCACGCGCGTTCGATGGACACATTCATATCTCTACAATTGTTCGACGATAGGTTTGGTTTTCAACGAAATACGACGAGCGACAGCGTCCATTTTGTTTTGTAATGAAGATGAAAAAAAAAAACGTTATGGAAGTTGAGTTATTCTAACATTGAGGAATCGCTATACTCGTGGGCATTACTCGAAAACTGTCGTGGGCACATGAAAAAAAACGACATTATGCAGTGGATCCGCCATTTTGTAGGTGGGAATGTGTGAGGCATTTTCGCGACGCCGAGGGCGCCACATTTGTGGACGGACTTGACAGTGACGACAGCTGGATTTTCACAGCTGATTTCGAATTTTCGCAGTGACGACATAACCTCGAATGGAGGGGATGGAGCGATGGAGACGTTTCAGCGGAGATGCCGCCGCGGGCCATTGGCTGACTCACTCGTTCCCCTGCGACTGCGCTGTTTGCACTGTCTCTCTCACTCTCGCGCTAGACGCTATCTACTAGTCCTCTTACTCGCGCTGTCTCTCTCATACTCGCGCTGAGGGCTATCTTGCTAGCCTATTCTTTCCCATGCGACTATCTTATGCTAACGCTGTCTACCCGATAATGCTGATTCAATACATATACGTATGTGTGTGTATTTTTTTATATTAATCTGGAAATTGAAAAAAAAAAAAATTGAGTTCTCGAACTGAAAAATTTGTAGTCTCTCCAATTAATGTTATTTCACGAAGCCGAGCACAAAGATAAGTAAAATTGACATTTTTTCATCCCCTACTCATTATCACTCCCCACCTCTGTAATCTACATCGCGAAGGACGTATATTGTACTTGATTATCGACGTTCGAGGGTAACTTGCAACCCCCGGATTTAATGCTCCCCCCCACCCCTAATGCCGCCCCAATGCCACGAATACGTATTTGGAAGTGTCAGATCGTTACACGAAGCGTAAAGGAGTACGTGAAAAGCCCGAGTAATTGATCGTAAAACGTGTATTTTTTTTATCGCAGTCAATAAAAGCGCGTGAACGTGAAATCTCGACGAAACGAAGCTCTCGATGTGCAACAAAAATTCGTTAGCCCAAAATGGGATTGTTCGATCGTCTGACGAACATGTTGGGCCTGAGGAAAAAAGAAGTCAACGTTTTGGTTGTCGGATTGAATAACAGTGGTAAGTCGACGGTGATCAATCAATTGAAACGGGAGGACGACCGCTACATAGACATAGTGCCCACAGTCGCGATAAATGTCGAAAAATTCGCATGTAAGTTACATAATAAACAAAAAATTGTACAGAGGCTTTTTTTGTCGTTGTTGTTTGTTCACGTGTTGAAATAAATAAATCACTTTTATCGCAATTATCGCGCACCTGCATTTTTTATTTTCAACGCAGATATATGTTGATTTACCTCACCTTATTCTCATAATGATTTTTTTTTTACATTGTTGTATACGCACAGCCGATACGTAAATATGGAATATTGAAATAATATTTTAATATTGAAAAAATGAAAAAGAAGGGAAAAAAAATTATAGGTTTTTTTTTGTTTCACTATAAATAAGATATACAATGTTTATACCTTTATCTGCACTAGGGTGGTCCTTAATGGGGGTGTTGATGAATTTCGACAAATGCACCCTCCAGATAGGTACGAAATAAATAAATAAAGATATGAGGGGTGCACTTTTGGAAATTCGTCAACACCCTCATTAAGGACCACCCCAATCTACGCAGATATTCAGAATACGCAACTGGATGTGTTAATCACAAAACAATTCGTTAACGTTTGCATACGTTATTTTTCATCTTTTTCGTCGCCCGATGCGATTGGACTTATTTCCAAATCGTTGTTGGGCATGAATTCCACTTTCTTGGCGAATTTTTTGTTCAAAGGAGTACTCGTTGTCGCTCGATTGACATTTTTTTTGCGACCTTTTTTCTTGACCGACAGTATGCCAACGAGGGGTGATTGTTTTTTCGCGACGGGTGATTTTTTTTTCGTTACAACTGCCGGTTTGGAAGTGGTTTTAGATATTTTGTGTAATTCCGAAATTGGAGGGTTCGAAGTGTTCGCGGTACTTGCACCAGCGTTGGATCGGAAGTTTATGGTCGTTTGGCGCAATTTACGTCCAGGTTTAACGGCCAATTCGTTCGTGGTTATTGCAATTTCAGGGTGCAAATTTTTGGTTCGCAATCGCATGGGTTTCGATGCAATTGGGGACGACGGCGACGATGATCGAGTCGCGTACGACGATTGTGAGGTACTCTTGTCCGCGCTGACTCGCGGCTGAATTTTTTTGGGCTTCGCTGTGGGTTTGGGTCTTTTGGATCGTTCCTTTGACTCTCGACGCTTTCCACGCTTTCTCGTGACCTTTTTACGACCGAGATTCACTTGTTCCGTGATTGATTCTTCGTCCGAGTCGCTCGTATCCTGATTGAAAATATCGAGGAAAATTAGGACATGCGTCTAATGTAGATGTGTTTATTAGGGTGGTCCTTATACGGGCTTGGATGAAATGTGACTCCCGCCCCCTCCCCATTGACTCCGTATATATATTTTTAAAGTTCCCTAAATTTGCAGTCGTCTATCTTTGAAATTGGCCATTACCAGGAGGTGTCGGTTTTCCCCTTTGAAATACACAAGTTTCTTTGATTTTTTAACAATACGCTTATATGAGTGTCTCGAAATCTTTATAGATAAATTAAATACTTCTCAATGAATTTGTCGTACGTACATGAGTGAAAAACGATAAACTTCCGGCTTGACTTTAAAATCGTTAGGGGTCATTCCATCGTGATACATATAGAGGTTTTTCTTTTTTCTATTTTCAGACAATTCTTTTTTCTTTTTAAATTGAAAATATCGGAGGTGGCCGGGTCGAAATTCGTACAGGCCCCATGTAAAGACTACCCTAGTAATCATACGGAAATCTCGAAGGTATTCTCACGTTTAGTTCCAGCGGACTGCTGTTATTGTCCTCTGTTGTCCACGAAAATACAGCATGATTGGTTTTCATCATGAGTTCAAACCCCTCCAACAAAGAATGTGTCTTCAATAATTTTGTATACGACTTGAGCTCAGTCTCATCTTTGGCAGGACATTTTTTCAAGTTCCAATCTGAGCTTATTTTACACGCTCGTGTTTCGTTCTGTTTGTACACCAAATATACGATCAAATCGACATGAGTATCCTTAGTCTTGTGATAAACCCTGAACAACTGGAGGGTAATCAGAGTGAAGTTGAGATTCGCACACGCCGTAAAATTGGTAGACTCCGAGGTGAACTCCTGAGTAAGAAAAAATATTGCGACAGAAACGTCAAATTAAATATACAACGGGACAATTTTTTTGCCAAATCGAATAATGGAAGTGTCGTGGAAAAATTACTTTTAATTCTTGGAACTGCGATTTTCTTTCCGAGTAACAATCGATGTGCAATTTCCAGTTCCTCAAGAACGCAATGATCTTGGGAAGCTCGCTGATCGGAGTTTGGGACAGAATTTTGTCGATATCGACGCCAAGCGGCATCACCCAATGCCCCAATGTGGGTTTTCCATCTACCACTCGTATTTGGACAGACCAGGTTTTGCCGGAACCAAATTTGTCGTACGGCTTGTAATGAAATACATATTCTGTCTTGCTCATTTTCGCACAATAGAAACCTACGTATCTGTGAAGTTCTTTTCGAAACAACGCATCTGTGTCGATCACTCTTTTGGCCCATTGACGATCCAAAGCGATCGGCGAAACTGTGCTTTTGTCGACATTGCCAAATCTTGTTACATCCAAATTTTCTCCCATTTGCGATATCAGAGCTTTCAATTGGTTTATTTGATTCCTGAGTCGCCGCTTTTCCGCCTCTGACGAGTCTTAAAATAACAATAACAATCTGAGATCCGATATCATAGGTTATGTTTTGTTCGAACAAAATTATGAATCCCACATACCTGGGTCATCACTTTCTCGCAACGACGTTCCATTGTTGTTACCAGATTCGGTTGTTTTCACTTCCATCGTTTATCAAATTATAATACCGAAAAATCTTTTCTACAATCGTAATAACACAAACAATATTTTTTTATTATTTTTCAATCATTTCGCGTCTCGCGCCAAGACGTCGCAACAAGGTGAGTTCACAATTTAAGGTAGTAACGCACAAACCGTAAGAGTCAAAGCAAGCCTAAAGCTATACCATCTCCAAATGAGTTACGTAGTACCTGTGTGTGACAAAGACGCGTGGTATGATGTCGATTAGAGAGAAAGAGAGAGAGACGATATTTTCCGATGTTTATTTGCTTATTATTCTCGTCACAGTCTGTTGATCTTTACGGTCAAGTGCCCAAAATGTTGCCCGAATATTAAACTTGCAGCTCGAAGTGTTTTCATTAAAATTTGACAGCAACTTTTTGTATTATATCAAATTTAGCGTGTTTTTCCATAAGGCTCAATGTTAAACGTGAAAAAATTAAAGTGTTGATATCTTTTTTCTCGTGCTCCGGAGGGCCATAAAAATTTAACTGGGCCTTTTTCTCATCAATACCCATAAGTATGCCAAGTTTCATGAAAATCGGACGGTAAAGTCTCCTATGTGCGTTACTACCTTAAGAGCAAGTGACGCCACCATCAGGGGGGCAAAACTCCAATGGTGCCAGCGAGGTTCGAGTTACGCCGGAGCCGACTAGGCGATGGCGCTGCTGGGCATACTCTGTCTCATTCGCACACTATTTCTATCTCTCTCTGTCTCACACTAGCGCCCAGTGACGTCACGAATCAAGCTCGATGGTATAAGTATATGGCTCATTGGAAATGTAATAATATTCAGCATAGAATAAAATATGACATGTTACGGGGTACTTGATTTATTTTGGAAATAAAACAATATTCATGTATTTATTACATAGATAATTATTATATTCAATTACACACACATATATATATATACATACACGATGAAAACTTTTCATTTTCGGTGAATAGTCAATATACATGTAATACTTATAACACACAATTAATATTTATCATTGAGAATGAAATTGAACACAATAACTTTTCTGTTTCAGTGACACAAATTGATGAATATTGCAATAAAACAAAAGCCGATATCACATTTGTATGATTGACAAATGTGATATCGGTGGCGTCACATAACCTAGTTCAATGTTATCGTCGAAAATATTAACGGAACTTACATTAATTATGTATTCCTATAAAATAATTTATTTTCTAGACACAATAGATGAAAACTTTAGGTCCCGTATTCGTTCAAAACTTATGGGTGTTAGAAATTTGCAAAATAACAAATAATAAACACTTGTATAACCAAACGAAACACCAGTAAAATGGATGAAAACACGGCGAAAACAGCGGTTGTCGGGCGGGTCGCGGTAACAAATGAGTGCGACTGAAACAGCAACACAGTGCGAGTGCGACAGAGTATGCCCAGCAGCGCCATCGCCTAGTCGGCTCCGGCGTAACTCGAACCTCGCTGGCACCATTGGAGTTTTGCCCCCCTGGCCACCATCGAACCGTTGGAGAGATGTGCGTCTGTCTCTTTCAGATTGCCACAAGCCACAAGTGCGAGGGAGACGGTAGAATGTTTAAAACGCAATATTGTTCGTCATGATCGTGCCGTCGGATAAAAGATGAGAACGGTTGACTGATGAATTTTCAGAGGCAGTCAAACGTTCTCGAATCTCATGGCAAAGATCAATCCTCGCCGAGAATAATGACTTACAGTTTTGTGTTACCGACCGCGCACCAGCACATCGCCTTAACGGAAAATCAATCGGCGGAGCGGGAAATTTGAATCTCGCGACTATTGTGAACAAACGCGCCGAATGAAAAATATTTTGTTTCTCTTTGAATGATTGCAGCGAAAAATGTGAGTTTTACGGCATTCGACATGTCGGGCCACGAACGTTATCGATCGCTATGGGAACATTATTACAAGGATTGTCACGGTATCATATTTATAATTGACAGTAGCGATAAATTACGCGTGGTGGTGGCTAAGGAGGAGCTCGATATGCTTCTGCAGCATCCTGACATCGCAGGTGCGCTATTGGAACGTTTACGATACACGAAACTGAGTTTGTTTTTTTTTCTCTCTCGATCAATTTAAATAATAATAATAACAATTGTTCCAGGACGAAAATTGCCAATCCTGTTTTTGGCAAATAAAATGGATTTGCCAGACTCATTGACGACGGTTAAATTGGTCGCCGGTCTTGGACTCGACAGAATTCAAAATAAACCGTGGCACATACGAGCGACGAATGCGGTTACGTCCGAAGGATTACAACCCGCGATTGAATGGTTTACCGATCAGATTCGTGATATCTACATAAATAAAAGATAACGCAATTAACAGCGTTATCATCGGCCTTGTATACTTGTGATTGTTAAAATTAAATTGATTTATCGAGTAAACGTCCTGTTAACTGACACGAAACGAGAAGAAATCATTAATTCAATTTTTGAAGCTTGAGGGGCGCCAATCCTTTTTTCAATCATTAAATCTTATTTTCATAATCCCTCACATACTCACAGCACACAGACTGCAGATATGTAGCGCACTATATAAAAAAATTGAAAATACTAAAGGAATATGTAATAATTCATAAACGTTTACGAATCATCTCATCTGGGTTCAACGATTTATATTTTGCGGAAAAACACTCGATACATGAGAAATTCAGTGCGAATAAATCGCAAAGTCCATTCCGTTGGTTAAATAAAAAAATTCGCTTTCCATCATAGGAAATAGTGAAAAATACCAATCAAATGTCATCATTCAATGACGTGGAATTAATTTTCGCTCTCTTGAGACACGGATTCTCAAGTTGGATCCTCGGCAAATTTTTGCGAATCACATTTGCTTTCGCACCTTGAGGTTTTGAGTTTGAAGTTTATTTTACTATATATAAGGGGAATTTTCACGGGAATCTGTTCAGCTGTAGCAGGTGGATCATCGTAATATCTTTTTCGGGAACACGTTTCTTTTGCAGAGCTGACAGTTTGAGAGAGTGCAGGCAGTGCAGCAGCTTGTGAATTATTCAATCGTTCTTTTTTCGAAGTACCTCTTTGCGATTCGACAGGAGGCACCGCGAACTCTGAGCGTATCAGTTCATAAGCCGTGTTTCTTTTCATCGCCAACGCCTTACTCGTCTCCAAATATCTTTCCTGCGTGATTTTTCTTTCCTGACAGCAATGGAACGCCTCGGCAATGAGCGGGCACACGTTTCCCTTTCTGGGAGGAATCGCCCCTTTCAATATGCGATTGAGGTACGCCAGTATTTCTTCGCAGTATTGTTCAAAACAAAGTTTCTTGAAAAGAGCGCAGATTGAATTTTTGTGGTCAACGCACGACACGAACGATAAACTGATTTTCGGAGATAACCACCGTGCCGCTCTAGTCTCGAGTCTCTTCATGCTCAGTCGCATATGAAGCATCCTTCCCAGAATTCGATTTGCATCCTGATGAGCCTCTCTGAAGCGAGTGCTGTGGGGATTTTTTAACGATGCTTTGTGAAAACTTTTGATGCACGCAGAGCACGATCCGATCGACGGCAAAGCGTCTTCCAAGCTTTCCAACAAATCTCCAGAATCAATGTGCGACTGTTTGTTCGCAGGAACTGGAAAAACTGGATATTCTTCGCTTACCGTGTCATTGTGCTCGGATTCATCAGTGTCAATTACATCGTCATTATCAGTTTTCCCGACCGAACCGTGATTGAGCATGTCCAAGCAGGAAAAAAGAAATTTTCCACCGTCCTCTTCGCAATTTTCGCCCGGAGTAGACTCAGACATGAGGTTGCTTATCAATACTGTTTTGAAAATAGTCTCGAACTGAAAGCTCGTTGGTTGATTACATTCGAAATCGTAGCTATTGACCGTTGCGAAAAAATCATCCAGAGGACCCCGGTTTAAGTATCTGGTATTGAAACTGGTGAATCCTAAATGCTGCAACTTTTTCCAGACAATGCGAAAACCTCGTAATGTGTTGGTCAAATTAACGAGACAAGGTATATCGGTTTTCACGCGCTCTTTGGTTTGCGGATCGATCCATTGCATTTTTTTCACTTTTGCGATAGCCTCCTCGAAAAATGTATCGTGGTACGACTTTTTGGTCCATGGAACATTGAGGCAATTGTCGCTTTGTCGACGGTCCCCATTGATTCCATCGGCTATGTCATCGAAAAAGCTTAGGATGAAAGCCGTATGTTTTATGTCCTGCGGTAGTATGACCGCTCCATTAACCGTGTCCCACACTCCTGTAAGAATGTACAGTATCGTTGAAGTGACAATTTAATATTTCATAGGTGTTTGTGTTTGGGCATACAAGGGAACCGATTACGACGTGGTCATTTTTGTTTGGAGCTAGACTCTTGTCAACGATAGATCATTACTAATGATGTAATTTGTGAAAGTAATAGGACGCACGATTTTTTTTGTTTTCGAGAAAAATGGCTTGGAAAAATATTGTCACTTTTATAGAGACTGTTCGTAGCGAACATGCGGTGGTAAGGTGCTTGGTTAGACAAGAATCTGGCTTAAAAAAAAAATCACCACGTCGATTTCATTTAATGTTACCTGGTGATCTCGCAAGTAGGTACATGAAACACGAAAGTTTCTTGCTGAAGACGTCCGTAACAAGTTTGACACTCGTACGATCGATTTTCTCCGGTAGTACGTGATTCTCGGTTAGCTCTGGTACCGCTCGGTTAAAACTAGGCGCATACTGATCAACTTCGTATGCTTCAACGACGTGATCCCACTTAACGAATTTACGATCCTTGGCCTCTGCATTTGGTTTGTGATCGAATTCCAGATGCTTTTCGAGAAGATTATTCCGTACACACTTCAGCATATCTGGCAGATCGAACAAGGGCACGAATTCCACCTCATCGACCAGAATGGTCCAATCTGAAAAGTATTTGCACATAAAATTTGCAATTTGCATTCAAGCGTGTGGCTTGAGGGAATAAAAATTAAACATTATCAATAGGAAACCTTACACTTGGCGATGTTCTTCATCTCCCTCACTTCGTCAGTCTCAAGTTGTAAAGACTTTATAGCTTTTAGGTTCAACGAATCTTGGTCGCACAAGGACGCCACAATGTCGAATCCGGCTTTTGTGACTGTTCTCACAACTTCCTCGATGCAGCGTGCCATTTGACCATTTGCCACGTGTCCAGCGCATAAATAGTACGCGAGAGGAATTTTCCATCCAGTTTTAATGCCTCTAAGCATGAAAACAAGCGCGTGCTCTGCGTACTTGCTCGATCGACATGTACCCCAGTCCTCGAATCCAATGACTTTGTCTTTCTCCGGACTGTACTGTAGATGCAGGTCTAACGGAACTTTGTCCCACATGAGCACGCACACCTTGTCCTGGGGATCGATCAGCTCTTTTGCCGCATCGTTCAATAATTCATGCATGATCTGTGTGACACCGGTATCTAGTCGAATTTTCATCAGCATACTTCTTAGGCTCGAGGGACTTGGGAGAGGAAGGAAAGATCCGAGATAATTATAAGTCGCCGCGGATCTCTTGTAAATGGATAGGCACAACATTTTCTCGTCTATCGTATATCTCTGACTGTAACTTTCCCTATCAGCATTTCGTAGTATCATATTGATGAATTTCCGCTGTAGAGTTGTTAGAGCTGACATTTTCTCGTCTGAAATTTTGCAATTGTCCAACTCTTCTTTTGATTGTGAAACTTCGTCGTCAATTTCTCGTGTGTTTTTATCCGATACTGTGGGCTCCCTAACCAAACATTTCGAACCTCTGGTTTCGAAACCCATCGTCGCATTTTCTCTCTCGAGCTTCGGAGTTTTTAGTTCTACGCCGGCTTCTACGGACAATGCTGAATTTACATTTTTCTTGACAGCCACATTTTGATCGCTTTGAACACTCTTTTCCAAAACACGAAAAACTTTACTGTTGCCATCCTCATTTTCAACATTTTGATAATCGTCCTCCGGAAAAACTTCGAGTTTTATTTTCACACCCTTCTCGTCTTCAACATGTGTAGAATTACTTTTCATCGAAAGATCACTGTCTCGCGATCCTGAAAACCAACTGCGATGTGTGAGCGGTGGAAATTCAATTTCCGCAACAGAACTTGGAAGCTTTTCATCGTCATCCGACAAATCGATTGAGATTTTCTCCGGCAGCACGGTCAGAGTGAAGTTGTCATTCTTCCCTGGCAAATTTAGCGAGGGAATTGTTTTCTCAGAGAAAATATTTCGCTGCCCACGCAAGTAATCTTCTTTACGAAAATGTAACGTGCATACTCTGTATCCATTATCGTAAATTTGCTTGTAGGTTAGGTGTTGAAGCATTGGATTGCGCACCGCTTCTAACCACACTCTTCCCTGCATTTCGTCTTTCGGAAAAACGTGATGTTTTTCCTTTCGAGTCGAAGGACAACCCGGCACAATGCATTTTCTCCGGTCGTGCTTAATCGGTTGATGTTCCATTGTTCAATTCGAAATTTCGGTAAAGAAACGACACATATCACCGAATATTGACGGAGACAATTAACATGGCTGACGCCGGTGGCAGACGAAAGCATGAGACAGAGATGGCACGAGTCAGTGAGGGCGACACAGGCGTATGTCGGCCGGCGGAGTGAGGTGGGTGGGTCTATGCGGTCTATGCAAGCTGGCTAGGCTTAGGTGGCTGCGATAAAAGGTCAAAAGTTCGGGGGGAGATCGAACTTTCGGCCCCCGAACACCGCGAGCTGTGGCGCTGCTTCGCTCGTCCGTGTGCACGCATACACTGTAATCTGGCTTTGCTCCGCCCACGGCCCAACCTCTTACGGTGGGGGCTACGGCTACGCCGATCTTTTCCGCGCTGTCTCTCTCGTTGTCACGCTGAGAGCCATCTGCTAGCCTGCTCTTTCTCCTGCGACTATCCTATGCTCGCGCTGTCTCTCTCCTACCTACGATGGGGGCCGTCTGAACTATCTCTCTATATGTGTCCGTCACACCGATATAACGACGCCCCAGCTACATGCAGAAGTCGAAACTAAATTTTACGTGCCATAATTTAACACAGGACCTGTGCTATGTGCTTCCATGTAATCTATCTTCTTTCCACTCACGGCATTTCGGCATTTACGTTATACGTCATGGTACGGAACGATTATATCGATTTGCGGCGTCAGAAAGTTGAATGAGCTTATCCAAACTATTCGCTATAACCATACGGAACGGAGAACAGTTTCCACGAATATTTAAAAATGAAACGTGTTTCAAAATTTTTATCGTTGTTATGTTTGGCCATTATTTTCGAGGTTGTGCATTCAAACGATGTGCAAAGATATCCATTTCTCATGCCAAACGTGAAACCAAAGACCGTGAGTAACATTAAACATTTTTTCAATAATTCAAATTCTATGATGAAAAAAATGAAACGATAAATTTCAACAATTACAATTATTATGACGTCATCGATGTGAAAAATGTTGCAATCATCAAGATTTTTATTCTTATATCCATGAATTTCTAGTGTCTTTGAAAAATACCATCAGTTATGTATAATATACATTTTCAATCTGTTTCGTACAATTAATCTTCCTCAATCTTATTATGATTATCGACTAGTGACGTTAGTCTATCTAACGACAACACAAATTTCAACAGAGCGTCGCTTCGATAAGACGAACCTTGATCTTTCGATTACTATTATTATTATTAGTATTTTTTTTTTTACAGCCCGAACTTTATCTGTGCACACCCGTAAAGTTGAACTCGACCGAGAATTATTACATAGTAGGTTTTGAACCAAACGCGACTATGAACACGGCTCATCACATGCTGTTGTACGGTTGCGTCAAGCCTGGTACGAACGAGGAAGTTTGGAATTGCGGCGAAATGTCAAAGCCTTCGGGTTCGGGCGAAGCAGTGGCTAGTCCATGCGCGGACGGTTCCGAGGTACCGTATCGTTGGCTCTTCGAGAATAATGACAGAATGAAAAACCGAGATGAAAAGAAAAAAAAATCAGAATTTAACCTCCAAGGTGACGAGCATTAAACGATTATTTAACTTTCAGACTCTGTATGCATGGGCGAGGGACGCGCCCACTCTGATACTACCGGAAGGTGTGGGTTTCAAGGTGGGTCGCGACACCCGAATAAAGTATCTGGTGCTGCAGGTGCATTACGGTCACGTCGATCAATTCAAGGACGGCAGAACCGACGACTCGGGCGTCATTCTCGATTACACGTTACGACCGCTAAACAAACTCGCCAGCGTCATTGTATTGGGCACTTCGGGAGTTATACCGTCGCGATCGATCGAACACATGGAAACCGCTTGTCCCGTGACGGAAAAAAAAATTGTTCATCCGTTCGCTTACAGAACCCACACCCACGAGCTTGGAAAAGTCGTTTCGGGTTACGTGGTGAAAAACAATGGCGTTTGGATCGAGCTGGGCAAGCGAGATCCGCTGACTCCGCAGATGTTCTATCCGGTGCATAATAACGTGACAATCACCGAGGGCGATACGTTGGCGGCGCGATGCACCATGATGAACGACCGTCCGACGCCGACCTACATCGGCGCGACCAACAAGGACGAGATGTGCAACTTTTATCTCATGGTTTACGTTGAAAACGACGAACCCCTGAATATGCAGTATTGCTTCACCATCGGACCGCCCTATTATTACTGGCGAAATTCCGGAATGACAAATATACCGGATAGAGAAGCATCGACGTTATAATATTCCCGGAAAATATCTTCCTCTCGTCACGGCCTTCGATCGATGTGAACATTCGTTGCTACGTATTTTTCTATTGTTTTTAGACCGTTAGCTGGCGCCGCGGGGTCCAAACGACTCACAAAAGCAAAATCAATTCCGATTCGAGACATTTATTCATTATTTAACGGTATAAATACCCGTTTTTGAAAGTAAAGTATTTCGTGAATCTCCGGTTCAATTTGTAGATTAAAATAATGAAAAATTGGGACGTATCGAAGTTTTTTTTGTGAAAATCGAGAATTCTACGTTGTCTTTACCTTCATTTTTTTTTGTTTTCAAAGTAAATATTGAATTTGAACCAAATAATTTTTCCAAGTAAGAAAAAAATCAAAATTGGTTACTTGCAGCAAGCCTTTTCGTGTTCGGGGTCGAAACAGACCCCCTGTGCGCCAGCTAAGTGCTGAATCTTAATTTTCTTCGTTACTATCGGGAGAATAATTTTTATCGTCGACGAAGCGAAGCCACAAAGTCAATTCAATGAATTAACGAATCGGCAAATATTTTTTTTTCTCGTTGCTTCAGTGGGACCAGCTGTTAACGAATAGTATTTTTCGTTCGTACGTTATTTTTTTCTTCTTCTTCACGATCATCCTGTAACAGTATTATCGACGACCGAAGTCATCAGTAAGCTTGATTAATATGTTTTACAGTTGCGATTTAATTTATTTAACGTTGTGAAAGTCATGTAAGTAAGTTTGTGCAAATTAATAATTTATTCGGAAAATCGTTCCTCCGCGTCTTTGCGCGAATCAGGGTGGAAAAAAAAATTACGATAGCGAGATTGTCGAACGCGTGGACAAAGCTTCGGAATTGTGATTTGATGGTTTTGCGAAGATTGCCTGTACTTAAGATTAATTTCAATCACGTGCGGAGTTTTATGAGAATCTTTATTTGAATATTATTGTTTTATGATATTTCGATAGTAATTGCAATCGGCTGTTTCGTTGCATATTTATGTGACCGATGCTTCTTCAGATAATTCCAATCAGTTATACCGTCCAATTTAATTTTTTTTTAACTTATGTTCGTTTTAAATAATTTGTTTGGGTAAATTTAATAATTTTATTGTACAAATAGTGATTGAAAGTGAGGAATTTAACGTTCCTTCGAATAACGATGTACTTCTGTTAATGATTGATTATTTAATTATGTTTAATTGGGATCATTTAATCATTTTTGAATTCTGTAATAACAATTTTGGGCAATCGGCGATAATCGAGATTGTTCAGTGTGAGAGTGGCGATATAAGTGATGCTTTACCAAGTGTTCGTGAGTGCGAATGATTCGCCGCAATTGATTGAGCTGGAATGAAAAGACGCACACTAAAGTATCGGTATGTTACTTTACTATTTTGGATCGAATAGAAACTATTTCCTGTCCCCCATAACTACGCGATTGTAAGCACACAAGAATTACAAAACGTATTTTCGAAACAATCATCGAAAACTTTTTCTTCGATGATTGCGGAAAAATATTATTAAAGCTGGTTAATTAATTTTTTATTATTTTTATTGAAATGATTTTACTATCAGTGGCTCTGCCATTTTTTTTTTTCAAATTACAATATTTTGTGATAAAAAAAAATCGTTCGTGACGCACAATCACAATTTTTCTAATTCTAATTAATTTGAATTAATCATATTGTGATGAAATATTTATGTACATTGTTATGTCTCGAGTACATTTGTATATTTTATGTGAACCGTACAAATTCGTTATACGTGGATTATTCTAATATTTAATCATTTGTTTAGAAATTAAACAAAAATTACAACAACAACAACAAAAAAAATCATATCCGTGTGAAACAATTGTCTGGGTAATTAATGAACCATGGGAAACATATGGTAAACGTGGATTTACCGATGACCCAGGATTGTGAGGAATTACATGATAAGAGATGAACGTAGATGAATGAAGAAAGTAAATTAATATTTTTCGGAAGCTGAATGGTTTTGGGCCGATATTTTTTCGAGATTCCGATACGAAGAATCTTCGGTCGAGTCGCTTAATCTACATCACAAACAATGTCAAACCAATAATCTTCATCAAATAAAAATTACTTATGTATCAAAATAACAAGTACATACGAGTATATATGGGGAAAGACGCCTCAATTCGCAAGGGACTAAACCCCTTCAGAAATGCTCGTCAATTCATTTTCAGTTTGGGGTAACATGAAACCATCCCCTGATTTTTTCGACCCCCTCTCCCCTCGCTGAAAAAACATGAAAAATTTGAGAAAAACGGCATTGTGTCGTTTCTAAACTTTATTGAGTTTTTTTTCGTATTCTGTATGAAAAAGATGAATATCCTTCATAATTTCACAATAACATCTTTATTGTTATATAATAATAATATTTATTTAAGGCTAATATTCATTTTTTCGATTTTCAATTTTCCAAACTATCAAAATTGCGAAAAAAAAAATCTAATATACCGAAGTTTTCAAGTTAAAAAAAAAAGTTCAAATAAATGATTCTTACGAAAAAATCGATTTCTTGAATTTCAAAGATATTGCATCATCTGTATCGTCGACGATTTTCAACGAAATTTGTGAGTCAAAGATGAAAACTCGAAGCGATAATGGGTTTTTCGCGCGCGGGAACGAAGATCGTGATCGAGAAGCGGTACCGCGGCGTTTATGGTCAAGGGAAACGTCCAACATGGTCATCAGACACAACTCGAAAGTGAGACCTCGATCACGTTCGACGAGGCGAGTGCAGCAGCAGCAGCAGCAGCAACAGCAACAGCACACCGATGCCCCACCGGCACAAAGACCGCGAAAACCGCCTGGCACGACCCGAGACGATGTCTTCCGGCCTCCTCGGGGTCGTGGGGCTCTCCTTTTGCGAAACCATACGTCTACTCATAAGTCGCACAAGTTTTCCATTTCTAATTCAAATTGCGCATGTGTTTTCTGCATCATCGGGAAACCTATATCGGAAAGTAGCGGCCATCAATGAAGCGCCGTCGCGTTCAATGACACTGTAAATACATATATTTTTTTTTCTGGCCTGATAAATAATACTGTGGTTTCAAGGGTTGCCGAAAATAATTTTTCTATTTTTCAAAATAGTAATTCCCGATGCGAGTTACGAAGACGGAAGAGTCGATTTCGCGGGTGACCTAGTTTCAAGGTCGGACTTGAAGCCCAGCGCTCGCAGCGGTGAAAATTCGTAGCTTCGAAGATCGATTTTATCCGGCCGGCTTATTGTTTTTGTTTTACGCGTATTGATTGATATTTATTGTCGATTTATTCATTCGTGTAATGTCATAAGTGAGATAGAAATAATGAGAGTCGAGTGCGAAACAGTTGAATCAATGTGTCCTTGGTGTCAAGTCACTTTGATCGGAGGATTGTGATCGCTGCATTTAATCACAAAAATTTCCGCGAGAGGCGCGACAATCTTGGAGTATTGCAAGTCCGACTATATTGAGATATTCTACTGTGACAACTCTTTTAACATGCCTCAAAAATGTATTCTCTCCACATTTATCTGTAAATTAATTTATCTTCCCTTCGTGTCAATGGGAATAATGTTATCCGAAATATATTTCACCTTGAGCGTCGTTCGGGGAGGATGTACGAAGCTACGAAAAATCGCCGCTGAAGGCGCTTGCGGCTTCGTCCGCGCATAGGCGCGAAAATTTCGTATCTGAGCGGCAATTTGCAACACTTCCGACAATGGGTATCTTCTTTTATCACATCAGTCCCATAAATATTTTCATCTGAGAAAAGGCAATATAATAATGCAATCATGCACTACAATTATCATGTTAAATGTGAAAATAGTTTCGTGTAAAGTTTCGATAAAATTGTCGCATACGAAAAATTAATGACAGACCGTGAAGGGTGGAAGAACGATCGTTCGAAGACACTTTCCCAGATGTTTATAGCTCACCGTGCCAACGGCAAACGTGAGATGTATTTGGCGCGGGCATCCGGGAAAGCCGAGACGCTTTGACGTAGGTTTTGACGCTGCGAAATTTTCTTATCCCCGATGAAAAGTCGCACGCGCGCGCGAGCTTTCTTGGTACAACGAAGCGCGACAGGAAACGGGCGGAGAGGGCGGAGGAAGGGTTACGGGGCCGATTCCCGTGCGCCGGACGCGTTTGTTTATGTACACGACGATAGCTTTTTCTATATATATATATATATATAGGTGATTCTACCAAATATAACTATATATACAACGACAAAGAGCCTTTTCCGAAATAATTCTATAAATATTGGTTCAAGTAAACATGTCTTACAAACTTTTTTGCAGAGCATTGAATTTCCTACAAAATTACTATATCAACTTTTGCCGTAAGATCAGCAGTTTCAATACTATTTTTTTTTCAACTGAATTTTCCGATAAAAATCAGTTCCAAACGTTGTACATAAAAACAAACTCAAGTTACAGAAATTTGTTGGTAAGCTTTTTTCAAGACAAGATTCAAAGTTCTATGGATAATGGCAGCGTGGTAATTATTTTTTAGAACAGTAATTGAGTTGAAAAAGAACATAAATAAATATATAAATAAATAAATAAATAAATAAATAAATAAATAAATAAATAAATAAAAACGTCGTTCAAAACGTTCGGAAATAAATGAATAAATAAATAGAAACGCCTTATACAATTGTAGTCAAAATAATGGACGAAAAATTTTTTAAAAATCAGGTACATCTTTTCAAGGTCAACATCCTAAAAAATTGTCATAAGCTTCCGAGTACAGCTTATCCAAAACGACGTCCATATTTCGTAGTAAGGCTCATATATATATATATTTGGAATTTTAGAACAGAGCCCGTCGATCGTCATCGACGATCTCGGCGTAGTCTGCTCTCATACACCTGTACGACACTGTTATACGAGTTTCGCGAGCTGCGGATAAAACGAGGGAAAACGCGTATAAGTTGTCGGATGCGCGGATATAAGCGCGTGGCAGGTGAGAGGGGGCGAGGAGGCCGTCGGAAGTTGCACGATTGGTCAAGCCGGTTCGGTATACGCTCGGATAGGATGTCAAGCCCCGGGTTCTGAACCATCACCGAAGCCTAGGAGTAGACACTACGCGGAGAAGCGCCGGCCGGCGCAAACTACTTACCTTCAGTCTACAATCGGGCTTTGACGTACCCGCATATTTTCCAATCGTCTCGATTATATATATATACCCGCCGATCCGCGATCCGCGATCTCAACCGACCGGATCGTCGATACCCTCTCAACGCTCGATCGATCGTTTTCGTTCCGACAAACGCGATCTTTCGTATTTCCCGCGAATCAAATAATATCTAATTTACACTCGAACACTTTTTGTCCGGTTTATTCATTCATTTTTGTTGTTGTTGTTTTTTTTAATTCAAAAATTTGGGCGCGTTTGTATTGTGTTTTTCATGTTTTTGCATTAAATTTTTTTTAGTTTGGTTTCTTTCGTGAAGCGATAATTATTCAGGGATAAAAATTGACACTTTATTTGAAATTTTGTTTTGTTTTTGTTTTTTTTTTTCGGGATTGTGAGTTTTTTGTGTAATTTCGAGAGAAAACCAATTGAAACGTCGTTTGAGAATTTAAATATAATTGTTTAGGCATAGATCGGGTATGATCGAATCATTGCAATAATCTTGGTTCGAGCTGCGGCTAGTGATTTGTTTTCGCGCGGTAAGTAATTACGAATTATATCGAAATTTTAAGTGTTATTGTGTCGAAGGTTCGATTATCATTTGACGATCACGATGAAAACAATCGAATCGTATTGCAACGATTGAATAACGACGATTGTGCATATGAAAGTAAATCGTAGGGGTGTTTTTTGTTATGGTTACGCTATTTTTTTTTTTCTGGCGATTTCGCACGAACCGCCAGTTATAATATAGTACCAAATATGATAGCTCGTGAAAGTCAACCCATTGGAATAAAATATCTGCATGATAATTCGACTGTCGCCAATTAATTTTGAAACATCAACTAAAATGTTGCACGAATAAAAATCAATATTTTCACAAAATGTTGCAATTCATCTGTAAAACTTCAAAACACACACACACATATATAGAAACACATTCATATAACAAGTCAATGGAATAATTTTTTCACCAAACTTGAAAACATAGTCGACATTGATAAATTTGGATGATCATTGTAGGTCAATCGGATCGCATCCGTATCGTTCGAAGACCATAGAATCGACTTCGTAACTTTGTAAAATCATAGGTCACGCGCGTGCGCGCGTGCGAAAAAAAAAGAAAAACAGAAAAAAAGGGGGTCAACGAAAAAATTGAGAACGAATCGTGAAACGTGACTGGCATACCCTATGGAATCCCATCGGCGACAATCGGATTAATTCTCGTAGTAAAACCGAAATGGTTGTTGTACACTTTGCGACAAGTCGTGCGTATTTTCGTCACGTACGACTTGTCGCACACGTAAAAGCTCCGGCTTATATACACCTTGCATAGCCAGTCTCGAAGTGAAATACCGAGTGTCGAGAATGCGTTTAATCTAAATTGTCTTTGCTGTGAAAAGTGGGCGTGCACGTCAGACGTTCGTATACGCGCGAATTCGTATATACACAACACACACATACATACATATATATATATATATGTATTAACCGCGCCGAGATTAAACGTTCTAAACTTTCTCCGATGTGTTCGAAAGTCGCCGATACGCATACTAATAACTATCGGTCAGTCGCTCGGCTCAAAAGTCAGTCGTTTTAACACTCGGACTGTCCACTTTCGGCACGATATCCCCGCGTTTCAGCGAATTATCGTGAATCACAACGAGCAATCACGATCGAAATATCAGAATCTCTCTTATAGTAATCATAAAACTCGTTCGATAAACGAATACCAACGAGTTTTTATCGATGAATAAGAAAATTCATGTTTTACACAAGTCGACCTTGAAAGTCGTTGTGATCGTGTGAATTTCACCGTCCCATCCATCATCTCCATTCACGTTTGATTAGCGAAAGTTTTCGTCCCGGAGTTACGCGAGTCACCGCTAGATGGCCGACGACGCACCGGTTTCTCGCAAGCGAAGCGCGACGTCCTAAAATCAAATCTTTCGATATTTTCAGTTGACGGGAAGGAGAGACATGTGGCTGTTTGGATGCGAACGAGACAGACAGAGGACGTCTTAACGAAACTCCTGATAGGTGCATGCTGCTATGCTGGAAAGAATTGCATATACAAGAGAGGGTACCGTTTAATTTTTGTCAGTGATTAACATCTCATGATTCTGATCGATGCGAAATTATGGCGATTTCGTTCATTATCATGGATTTTCAATTTGATTTGTTATTTTCTGTTGCAGATCATAATGAGACAAGCGATCAGAGGGCCTGGATGGCTGTTCATTACGTATTTACTTTGCTGGGGTGCGTGTTGTTGCGACGCTGCATTGTTTGAGAACAAAACTGGTGAGTAAAATGTCAATACACCTGATCGATGCAGATAAGATTGAATAACGATCGGACAACCGGTCTTCGAGAGTCCCAGTTTCATTAGTTTTTCTTTTGCTTCAGGCCCAAATGACAACAACGGTCCAAGGGTGTTCTCACCCCGTATGGACTACGACGAGTGGACCCCACTGGGACGTGGTGATCCTCTGAAGAACGATCCAACGTTCGACTACGTTCCCCCGATCCTCGATCGAGTCCAATACTGGATGGACTCCCACACGACCGAATTGCCCTCAAAATCCGACATTCTCGTGTTGGGAGTTACCGCGAAAAAAACAAGCCCGAAGATACCCGAACAATTTCTCAAATTCGTCAATGGTCCGAAATTCATGAGAAATCAAGAATCATCGTCGGGCAGTTACGTGAACGATTTTACGGGAAGCCGTGGTGCCGAACCACCCAAACTCATTCGCAAGACGAATTTTCGTAATGGATTGAAGGATTATAGAAACAAGGATAGAATAGAATCGATTCCAGCGAGTTATTATCCGAGTCCTTATTACAATCAAAATCCAAAACCCGAAACGATGATGTTGCCACCGCCGGTAGTGCGCAATCCGGACACTAATCGTCCTCTGCGAACCTACGAAAATCCCACGAAGAATCATCTGTATTACGATAATCATCAGTTCAGCACGCAAACCGAAGCCGGTCCTGTATTGTCTCTGAATCATCAGATATACGATCATTCGCAAAATTCGTATTCCATCATAGAAGCTCCGATACCACCTCGCAAACACTACGATCCGGTTACATCGGACAAGCAAAAATTCACGACCCAACAAACCTCGTTGGCTCATCGGGAAACGATCAACGGTCACACATCTCCATCGGTATTGCAACACAGACCAGAATCCACCACTGCCACGGTTTCATCGGAAAAATCCAATCTTATTTATCAATCCAGCCAAACAATTTCCGAAGGTTGGTCAGCTAAAACACGTAAACCCACATTGCCAACTTTGTTGGATGTCGATAGCTCTACTTGGGAATCCGAAGCATCGTCCGACAATCGTGAAAACATTTACAACGAAGATGTGCATCAGGCTGCAGGTTCGTCGCATCACGAAGTCGTGTTAGGCCCTAACGCCAATATAATCGTCGAAGGTGACACCAAGGAAGAGATTGTCATGGGTCAGAAGGAAGCCGTACCACCGAGTGGACCATCGGCCGATGAAACGACGATCCAGAAAGACGAAAACGAATCTATGGAAGTGGATAAAAATTCCGAAAATATGTATATCGTTTTGGCTAATTCATCGCCCACCACGGAATCGAAGAAAGATGATGCGGTGACCGTGGTGATGCCGGAAAAGTTTGTCGATGAGGACGATACGACTGGGGAAGATGAAAAATCCATGGAATCGACGTCAACTCCAACGATTATGAATTTGTCGGGTGAAATCGGACAAATGGAAGATGAATCGATGATTAGTGATTCCGTGGATGATGTTTCATCGCATTCCCAAACGGTGATTCGGAACAATGACCCTCCCGTTCGACCTGGGTCGCCAACGAGAATGGACATGCTTAATCAGCAACCACCGGACGTTCAAACTCCGCACAGACAATTCGTGGACACTTCGTCACAACGATTGATTCATCATCAAGCTTCGCACGTTCGACCGGGTCAAGCGATGAACCATTACAACGTTCACATGGACACGGGAATGGGCATGAGTTACCGGGAGACTCAACCTCCACCTCGTCACCATTTGGGAATGCCTGTGGGCCACGTGCAACCAAACTTGAGGTACCAATCGATGAAACCGTCGAAAACAATGGGCATGGTGCAAACCGGTCATGGAAACTTGCAACACGTGCCACCTTCCAGATTCCATCAGCATCAATATCAACAACCCACTGCAGTCACCACCGACAGTCTCGTGCATTCCATGATTGACTATCCCACAGGTGGCATACGCGATTTATTGCTGAAGGAGGAAGCACCCCAGCACAATTCTCAAATGATGACCGAAATTTTTAAAACCACGACTTTGGCACCATCGACGAGGTTCAACGCATCTGACGCGTCTTCTATCGTCAGCACGACCAAGAATGATAAAGGAACGCACATGGATACTCGAATCAATAAGGAAAATTCAAGAACGAACTTTTCATCGACGATGGAATCCATCGACGCGCCAGTTTCGACGTCAACGACACCAATGAGCACCACAACGACCGCCATTCTGACGACAGATCCCATTTTTTCGCACTACAAGCAACCGGCCAATCCTCTGCGCGGTCCCATGTATCTCATAATCCAAGGTCACTCGAAGGTCAAGACCTACAAACCGTGGATGGACAAGCACGGCGATCGCGCGGTGATGAGGGATAACAATTTGGAAATTACGACGATTAAACAGGTGTCGGAATTTGAAAAATTTATCGAGGCTAATACGAAAAAAATTGCGGATGCCGAGAGAATTAAGGAAGTGAGGAGAACGACGGAACGACCGAAGGAACAAACGTCCGGGCGGGACAGCCTGTTGAGCTTTATCGATAGCGGGCTCGGGGCTTTTCCTGTGGCGTCATCTCGGCCCGGACTCGGTGATAACAACGACAATTCGTTGGCAAACGTTAACGGAAATTGAGACCCAATTCGAAACCGATAATGCATTCCAAAAAAAAAAAACTCGCTTCGGTCGATTGTGAAATCGAAAAAAATTTCGATCGACATATTTTTTAAAAACTTAAAAAAAAAAAAAGATTATTCACACTACTTTAGTTTATCGAATAGTTCATCGACACAGGCTCATCTTGTATATAAATATAAATTTTATATATATATATATTTTTTTAAATCGTGTAATATTTTGTTAATTATCAAATATTTATTTATTCTATCGTGTAATATTTTTTTGTTGTTGATTATCAACGATTTATTTATTTCTAACGTGTAACAAATATTTCAATTGTTAACTGTATATTTCAATAAATTTCGTCGGCTGGAAAACATTGAATAAATATAGTTTACTTCCGGTTTGGGGATTATAAGAGACGATCGAACCTTTCCACGCAAGTGACACCTTGTAACGTAATGTAACTCGTCGTCTGTCTTATCCCAAGCTAACTCCCCCCTCCCCGCTCTTTCCACTTGTCCCTAGCAGAGTAATGACCGAATAATAAAATGTTGACGAATTATCAAACAATCAAATCGAGTTTTATTTGCACAAAAAAAAGTTTTTTTACAAAACTGTAAACTTTTCGTTTACATATTTCTTCAATTCTTGCACTTCGTACTATCTGACTACTATCTCTCTTATGTTGGGTACTACCTCAAGTTTTCCAGTCCCCCTTTTATCCTTTTGTCTTCTCTTCACATCCCATTTTCTTTCTCTCCGTTTCACGTCGAAGAATTATTATATATTTTTTTAATTGCATCCAAGTTCGACGTTCATGAAAAAAAACCCCGTTATCGCAGGCTGATATGTGCATAAAGCTGGTAACCCGATTAGCGGTAACGAAAGTTCCGTCGTCGCAACGTCGGAAATTTTAATGACCGGGGTATGACCCATTTCGAAAATATAATTATCACGAGTTATCGGCTTTCCGTTTCCTTCTGAATATCGAGCTTATATACCACCGGTTTTTACGTCGCGATCGTTGTTTCAAGTTGATCATTGTTCCGATCGTAACGTTGAAGAAAAAAAAGAAACAACAGAAGTTTCGAATCCGAGTTTTTTAGTTCGATTTGCGTCGTTCGCTTCGTGCGGGCGGGTCGGCGAATATCGAAAATGGGTGAACGTTCGTTAAATCGGTATTTCGTTGTTTTATCGGTTGTTGCTTTTACAATATCACACGGTGATGCTTCGCCCGAAGATTCGGCGAATTATCGTTTGTAAGTGTCTCAGATTTGTCGACAACGCAAAATTTTGTTTAAAAATTTTGCAAAAATTTCGTTGATTCCTTTTTTTTTTTGTGTAAACAGCGAAAACAGCTTTAAATCGATCAAGAATGCGGTTTTCTCGACGGTTAAGAAGTCACTCGGTGGGGTGAAGGATCACAGAAGTGGGAATCGGGGTGACAAGTTTAAGGGGGGATGCAACGAGCATCCTGCACCACCAATCAATGGACAAGTCACATGCTCGTCGGACAGGTGTGCATGATAAGACAACAACAAAAATACTTTTGGAAACTTTGCGAAATTATGATCACGTGATTGTTTTTTTTTTTCGAATAATTATTAACTGAGTTTGATTTGGCAGTGGTTGTCGAGCGAATTGCGACTTTAATTACAAATTTCCAAATGGAGACGTTCAATTGGCGATAACATGTCGAAATGGCGAGTGGCACATACCGGGAACCGATTGGACGTCGATACCCCACTGTGAACGTAAGTTTTCGTCCGAAAAGACGTTTGGATTAAACTGTTTTACCATCCGAGCGAATTGAAATTTTTCGATCCGATTTTCGAAGGTACTTCTCTAGACGCGGTTGAACAAAAATGACGCATATATAACCGCGTATACAAGGCCTTAATTCGAACGAAAAACAAAATTTCGGAGCATCGGCCGATGTACGCTCGAATTTGGAGTTAAATGGGATTTTTTAATCTTTTGTTTCAGCCATTTGTTTGCCGCAGTGTCAAAATAACGGCATCTGCGTCGGCCCGAACGAGTGCCAATGTTCGCAAGAATTTTCCGGTCCCCAATGTCAATTTGAGAACAAACCGTGTTTGAATTATCCGCCTCCGGTGTTGAATTCTCATCGGCGATGTAACACAAAGTAAATTCCAGCGAACTCATGAAATCAGCCAAAACGTCCAAATATGCCAAAAAAAAAAAAGTTATCGTGTCTCTTAAGAAAATTATAACAAGTTTGATTAATCATAATTTTGTCGCAGGTCATGCACAATTTCGTGTCTCGAAAATTTCATATTTCCAAATGGCAATTCACTGGCCACGTTGATATGCAGAAATGGATATTGGCAACCGACCGGAGACAATGGCGTTTCCATTCCTGATTGTCAACGTGAGTTTTTGTTTTTCAGCCGAATGAAAGAAAGCTTCGATTTATTATCGTCAATTTTCCTTTATTATTATTATTATATTATTATTATTATTATTATTATTATTATTATTATTATTATTATTATTATTATTATTATTATTATTATTATTATTATTATTATTATTATTATTATTATTATTATTATTATTATTATTATTATTATTATTATTATTATTATTATTATTATTATTATTAAGATATATCTTTAATTATTTCATACATTACTATTTTATTTTTAAGTTAATCGAATTTTACAACGTAGCTCAAAAATTTATGATGAATGATATAATTCTATTTTTTGTGACACAGCTGTGTGTTCGCCTCCGTGTCAAAACGGTGGTAATTGTCTTCCTCTGAACACGTGTCAATGTCCTCAAGAGTTTCGAGGCCCGCAGTGCCAATACTGTAAGTCATCTATCACTTTTTATCAGGGATGAACATTTATTCAATGGAAATCTATCTAAAATACTTCAAACGACTGAATGTCATTATACCATGAATCATTTATTCCCAATGTTGATTTTTGTCGTGATAAAAAAAGACATTTAAATAATTCATAATTATAATGCAATAATATAAATTATTTCAAACATACTACGATAATAATAATAAGTCACACTTGTCTGTTTGAAAAAAATATATTTCAAATATATTTTCATTAGACTCATGGTCATTCCTGATTTCAATCATTCAAGAAAATAATTCAAAAAATATTTTCACATGTAAAAAAAAAAAATTTACGTCCAACGCAAAATTCAATTTATTCGTCAAGCAACGAACGCATGTACGGCCGATAAATTGGGTTTCAACGGAGGTTATCATTGCACCGGAAATACCGAAACTTACTCGTGCACGTTGAATTGCCCGTCGGGAATTGAATTCACGAGTCCACCGAAATCCGAATACGTTTGTACGTACGAGAGAGGCACTTTCGAACCTCAACCTGTGCCTCAATGCAAAATTACCGAAGACTACAGAATCATACCGGTCGAAAGTTCTCACAATTCTTTCTTCGAAATCACCAATCGTTCCTGGTCGATCGAAAATATTTTTGCATCGAATCTCAAATCGTCTCAATACACCGTGACCCACGATGGAAATTCTAATGTTCGTGATAATGAAAATTTCGCAACGATGAAGCAAGTGAGTATCGAACGTTGCACGATCAAACCGATCGACGCCTTAAAAATTTTTTTTTTTTTGCTTCCTCATTGAGGTTAGTGACGATCCATAACATTTCTATACTTCTTCTTTTATTCTCAATCGTCGACACCATAAAAAATTTTAAAATCGTATTCAATTATCATGCTTTTTTTCTCCGCAAGGGCGTCAAGGGCATGAAAAACATTCGAAAGGTCAAAACGATAATTCCCGAGCCGAAAACTTGTTTCACTTGGGGAGGCGTTCATTACAAAACGTTCGACGGTGCGATTTACAGCTTCGAAAGCAAATGCGCTTACACGTTGTTGCAAGAAACTCAGGACAACGCGATAACCGTGACGTCGCAAAATTCACAAAATTGCGCGAACGAAACGTCGTGTCAAAAAATTTTGAAGATATTCAAAGCCGACAAGGAATATACGTTGCAACTCGACGACAATGGGAATCCGATTTTTGGCAATCGATTGAAAAATCTGGCCATACCGATTCGTCTGAACGGACTGCGCGTGGAAATGGCGGGAAACTTTGTCGTCGTGACGTTGGATTACACGGGAATCGTTGTGAAGTGGGACGGTAAATTGTTGGTGCAAATCGAAGCTTCGTCGAGTTTGTGGAATCGAACTTCCGGATTGTGCGGAACAATGAACGGCGATGTTAACGACGACTTGATCGACAGGGGTGGAAGTCGAACGAAAAATCTTGCAGCCTCGACGGCCAGTTGGCGCGTCGAAGGCATTGGCGGTATTGTTGATTCGTTGAATTATTTGAAATTTTTATACAAGGAGCTGTTCTCCCGAATGGGAATGTCGTTTTGGATTCGGGAATTTTTTCGGATGTTGTCCTCGATAAGATATATGTACCTGAATTTATTTGGATTTTTTCGTCCATTATTTTGGCTACAATTATATCTATAGAGCATTCCGTGATATTTTCCTTTTTCTTCAAATCAACTTTGATTATACATTTTTTTTTCTAGTCTTTTTCTTATTCTAAAATTTACATTGACCGTGCATTTTTATGTGAAATCGTCTCAACTTTCCGAAAAAAATATTGATTTTCGTTTTGGACTGATAAAAAGCGCTTGAAATCGAATTTGAATTGTAAAAAGCTGTTTTTCGGACGTTGCCGATAAATTAATTTTTTTTTCACCTTTTCAAAAAACGCGACAAATTTCGCAATGATAGTTGTTTTCATTTTTTAATGCAGAAATATGCGACGAGCTTCCCAGTACGGGACACACGTGTCTATCCGACAGTCACTTGGGAAGTGATGCCGAAAAATTTTGTTCGAAACTGTTGAGCGATCGAAGACTTCTCGGATGTGCCGACATAATCGACACGAATCTTCTGAAAAATGCGTGTCAATGGGATTATTGCGGTTGCAAGAACAGTGATAGACGCACGTGTGCGTGCGACACGATGAACGTTTATGTGAGGCATTGCGCGCATAAAAAAATCGTCAGTTCCGTTGGTTGGAGACGCAACGATACTTGTCGTTAGTATATATTTCAAACGATTGTCGAGTTTTCATCTATTATTATTTATTCAAAATATTTCAATACGTATATTTTGTGAAAATTTAATATAATAAATATCGATATGATTATACAGGAGTGAAGATTTACTCGATTTGATTTGTGTGATATTTATTTGATTTTATTTTGTAAATACTCAAAAACTTATCTCATTGTTTTATTATTTTTTTTACAATTTTCAGCGATAACGTGCACAAACGGTCGTATGTACATGGCTTGCGGTCCAAAATCGCAGCCATCTTGCGGCAGCGACGACGCCGTGGAATCGAATAGTGAAATGTCGACGAGTTGCGAGGAAGGTTGTTTTTGTCCCGAGGGCACGGTTATGCACAATGGAAATTGCATATTTCCCGAACAATGCCCGTGCAGATTGAGGGGAAAATTGTTCGAATCCGGCGCGAGCGTTCCGAAGGACTGCAACACTTGCACTTGCGTGTCCGGCAAATGGTTGTGCACCCAAACTTGGTGCACCGCCAGATGCTCGGCGATCGGTGATCCGCATTACACGAGTTTCGATGGAAAACATTTTGATTTCATGGGCAAATGCAATTATTATTTGATGAAAGGTGACAATTACAGCGTGGAGAGTGAAAACGTAGCTTGTCTAGGCGCAATTTCCGAAGTAGGAAATATTTTTATTTCAATTTTTTGTGAAAGAAAATGTGAAAAAAAATACTTGTTATTTTTATTTTGCAATAAAAACTTGTCTGTTTGAAGAACATGGGTTTCGAAAGATCGACGAGCGACAAACCGTCTTGCACAAAATCCGTGACCATTCGTTTGGGCACCGATTCCATTCGATTGAAACAAAATCATCAAATAATGATAAACGATGAAGAAGCGAAAAAATTGCCGATCAAAGTCGGGGGCATGAAAATTCGAATGGCGAGCAGCATATTCGTGATCGTTGATATGGATAACGGTTTGGAAATTTGGTGGGACAGTGTGTCACGAGTTTACGTTAATGCGCCACCGTCGTTTCGAGGTCAACATTTTTTTTTTAATTTCTGAATAAATAAATAAAATAATATATTGAAGCAAATTCAATAAAATTGTATGCTTCTCTTTTTTCTTCAATTTGCTTCCACAATGACGCGATTTTTTTCTTCTTCTTCGTACGCAGGTAAAACGAGCGGACTTTGTGGAACTTTCAATTCGAATCAAAACGACGATTTTCTGACCCCCGACGGTGACGTCGAACGATCGGTCGTGCCGTTCGCCAATAAATGGAAAACCAATGAAAAATGCTCGGACATAACGCGCGAAGAATTTAATAACAATCCGTGCGACGCGAATCCGCAAAATCGTCGCGAAGCAAAGATACATTGTTCGAAATTGTGGGGAAAATTGTTTTCCGGTAAGGAAAATCCAATGTAATTATTTGTATGAATTTTTCGTGATTCGTTTGAACGGAAAAACTGTTTATTTTATTCCATTATTGTTTCGTTGTCGAATTTGCAGATTGTCACTGGCACGTGGATCCAGAGCCTTTTTACAAAGATTGCATGTTCGACGTGTGTTCGTGCGAAACGAAAATGTCACAATGTCTGTGTCCGACTATCGCGGGTTACGCCAAAGAGTGCGCGATTATCGGAATAAAAATACCGTGGCGTTTGGAAATCGAAGAATGCAAAATTCATTGTCCGCGCGATCAGGAATATCAGGTTTGCGGAAACAGTTGTGCGAGATCGTGCGGTGATGTTTCGTTCGACGAAGATTGCACGAGCGAATGCGTGGAAGGATGCAATTGTCCGGAGGGCCAAACGTTGGACGTACACGGAGAGTGCATCGCCATCGGACAATGTCCGTGCAATCACGCTGGTCTCGAATTCAGGGCTGGCTATCGGGAAGTACGACCGGGATTGAAGAGCCAAGATTTGTGCACTTGCGTCGGTGAGAATTTTTGGTTTTTATTTGTTTGTTTTCGATTGATCGATAAAATTGCATCGGAGATTCTTTTAATGAATTCAATAATTCAATATATTGATAATAAATTCAATACTCGATTCGATGATCGATAAGGTGGACAAATTAGTAAATTCAATGAATTGGAAAATTGAATAAATTGGTAAATTCAATGAATTGAAAAATTGAATAAATTCGTTAATTTAATGAATTGGAAAATTGAATAAATTGGTAAATTTGATGAATAAGTGAATTCATAAATTGATAAATTTGATAAATTTGCAAATTCAAAGAATAAGTCAGATTCGTAAACCGATAAACGTTTTGATGAATTTAATGAGTTAGTAAAATTGGTGAATTTATAAATCTAATAATTACGTAAATCTAGGAAATAAATAAATGTTCTCCTACCTAAATATTGAGTCAACGAATTAACGGTTTTTGCTCAAGCTGGCAGATGGAGCTGTATCGTTGCCACAGCCAAAGACATCGTGGAGTATCCGGCAGCAATCGGTCTCACGAATGTGTGTACGGCTAGCAAAAATTTGGAGATTTCAAGCTGCGAACCCATCGAGCCACGTACTTGTCGAAATATGCACGAACCAGTCGCGCAAACACCCGCGATATGCAGACCAGGTTGCGTTTGCAAAAACGGTTACGTTTTGGATCTGCCAAGCGGTAAATGCGTGAGGGAAGAAGAGTGCCCGTGTTATCACGGTGGCAAAAGTTACAAAGAGCGTTCGACCGTCAATCACGATTGCAACACGTGCAAGTGCGAGAATGGCCGATGGAATTGCACTAATCGACCGTGTGCGGGTATGGCCAATAAAAGAAATGGATTCAATTTATCTCCTTATAATTATTTAACGTTACGAATTACGAAGACGTCATTTTTTTTCATCGCCATTATTTTCAGGAATTTGTTCGGCTTGGGGAGACTCCCATTATAAAACCTTCGACGGTCGTGCATACGATTTCCAAGGAGTTTGCGATTACGTTCTAGCGAAAGCTCGTATGAGCAGCGACGAGTCTTTCGAAGTTTCCACGCAAAATGTACCTTGTGGCAATTCCGGAGTTTCGTGCTCGAAATCCATAACTTTCAGCGTCGGGAGTGGTGCTAACCAGGAAAGCGTTACACTCACGAGGGGCAGAGAGTTGAAGCAAATTTCGAAAAAAAGAATCTCACTGAGAAAAGTTGGATTTTTCGTGTTTCTGGATTCACCGGATCTCGGTGTCGTCGTTCAATGGGATCAAGGTGCGTTCGGGGGGACCATTATGAATTTAAATAAAATTTATCACCAAAGAATTAATGAATTGGCAAATTGGTAAATTGACAAATTGGTGAATTGACAAATTGGTAAATTGACAAATTGGTGAATTGACAAATTGGTGAATTGACAAATTGGTAAATTGACAAATTGGTAAATTGACAAATTGGTAAATTGACAAATTGGTAAATTGACAAGTTGCTCAATTGGTAAATCGACAAATTGGTAAATTGACAAACTGGTCAATTAGAAAATTGACAATTTAGTAAATTGACAGATTGGTGAATTGAAAAATTGGTAAATCGACAAATTGGTAAACTGACAAGTTGCTAAATTGGTAAATCCACAAATTGGTAAATTGATAAAATGGTCAATTAGTAAAATTGACAATTTAGTAAATTGAACAAATTAATAAATTTGATAAATTTATAGATTCAATGAGTCAGTAAATTCACTCAATTCGTGAATCTGATCTAACCTAAATTATTTTGCTTGCACACGAAGAAATCAGAAATGATAAATCTTAAACCACGTTCGTTATTTTTACAACGTTCTTCATCGCAGGTACTCGAGTTTACGTGAAAGTGGATCCAAAATGGCGGGGCCGCACGAAGGGTCTATGCGGCGATAACAACGACAATAGCGAGGACGATTACAAAACTCCGTCCGGCGGTATTTCCGAAGTCAGTTCGCGTTTGTTCGCCGATTCTTGGAAGAAAGAAAATTATTGTTCCGAACCGAAAGATATTTTGGACACTTGCGCGATATATCCGGAACGTAGATCTTGGGCGGTTGAGAAATGTGGAATTTTGAAGACATCGTTGTTCGAGGCCTGTCACACGGAAGTCGATATTGATCCTTATCTGCAAAAATGCATATTCGACACTTGCGCTTGTGATTCCGGTAATTCCTTGTCAGATGCCAACATTTTATTATTATTATTATTATTATTATTATTATTATTATTATTATTATTATTATTATTATTATTATTATTATTATTATTATTATTATTATTATTATTATTATTATTATTATTATTATTATTATTATTATTATTATCATCATTATTATTATATAATGATAATTTTTATTTTACTCCGATTTGAAAAAAAAAATTACTTATTTATTTTACTTGCACATTTGATGAATTTTTTTTTTCATAAATTTGCGATTACAAAAAATTCTGATTTTACGTTCAGGTGGGGATTGTGAATGTTTGTGCACGGCATTGGCCGCTTATGCTCACGAATGCAACGCAAAAGGTGCTCCGGTAAAATGGCGATCGCAAGAACTTTGTCCGATTCAGTGCGACCCCCAATGCAGTTTCTACAGTCCTTGCATGTCCGCCTGTCCTCCCGAAACTTGTGACAACACATTGACCCTGAAGAGCTCGTCGCACTTGTGCTCCGAGGATCATTGCGTCGAAGGTTGCTCGCCAAAACCATGCCCGGACAATCATGTCTACAAAAATGCATCTCATGACGAATGCGTGCCCAAAGAAAAATGCAAATTGTTTTGTATGACAATCGACGATGTGAGTTTTACAAACGAAATTATTATGGATATGAAAAAATGTTTGCTATTCTTTCATTTTTTTCTTCGTGGTTTTGTTTCAGACGACTTATTACGAGGGTGACAAAATGACGGACGACGATTGTCAATCTTGTTTCTGCAGTCGTGGCAAAAAAATTTGCAACGGTGCGCCTTGCACGAAAAATTTGTCGATCACGACAACGACCGAACGAACCGACGAGCTCATGGAACAAAATCCGAAGTGCGTGGACGGTTGGTCCGCTTGGATCAACAAAAATTCACCGGCCAAGGGAAAAAAGAGTTCGGACGTCGAACCTCTGCCGTCTAAACTGGACTTGGTGAGGGTTCGAAATTAAATCACAATCATGAATCAATCAGTGGATTTTTTTTTCTCAACGATCTTCAAGATCGATTCACGAAGAAAATAATCAATGTATACGACGAATGTGAAACCCAGTTTCAGATAGCCAATTCTGCGGTGTGTTCGAGAACCCAAATGACGGACATCAGATGTCGAACCGTCGGGCGGCACATGACACCGAAGGAAACGGGTTTGGACGTAGAATGTAGTTTGGAACGTGGATTGTACTGCAAAGCGGAAAAGGGTCAAGGCTCGTGTTTGGATTTCGAAATTAGCGTTTTGTGCCAGTGTCAACAAACGACGGAAACCACGTTGACGAGTGAGTCGAGATAGTTCGGGATTTTTAATGGGGACACGAGTTCGTTGAAAATGTTTTTTTTTTTTTTTTTCAAATACTTTTTTGACTAAATTATGATGGAATGATAGGGCCTATTTTATTTTATTTTATTTTATTTTATTTTATTTTATTTTATTTTATTTTATTTTATTTTATTTTATTTTATTTTATTTTATTTTATTTTATTTTATTTTATTTTATTTTATTTTATTTTATTTTATTTTATTTTGTTTAGGTACCTCGAAACCTACTACAACAATAATAGCGAAAGAACAATGCGACGTCGCACATCCGAATAAACCACATCCGACCGATTGTCGACTATTTTATCAGTGCGTCGACGTCACAAACGGCATCGAATACGTGGAAAAAGATTGCGGCCCGTCTATGTTGTACAATCCGAGTTTGCAAGTGTGCGATTGGCCAGCCAGTGTGATCAATGAGAGACCGGATTGTGGCGATGGAAAAAATCGTGTGACTACGTCGAAGCAAAAGTCCACGGAAATGCATAACGATCTCAAAGTCACAACCGGTACGGATATATTGCGAAATTGAAAATCTCCATTGCTTTTTTTCTTTTCTATTCCATTTGAAACTAATTTTTTTTTGTCCTTGTGTTTTTTGCAGATTTGTGCGAACCTGGCGCATCGTGGAACGCATGCGCGGTCTTCTGCAATCAAACGTGTACGTTTTATCACGAAAAATTGCAAAAAGACGGTTTGTGCATTGGCAAGGACGATTGTGTTCCAGGTGAGTAAATAAAAAATAAGAAAAATAAGTTTTGAACGTAAAAACCGTTGAAATTGTAGATTTGACACGAGTGGAATTTTTTTTTTCTATTTTCAGGATGTGTAAAGTTGGCAAAAACGTGTTACCGACCTTCATTGTGGCGAGACGATGACACTTGTGTCAACACCGTCGATTGCACTTGCATGTCTCATGACGGAAAAGTCGTGAAGCCAGGTGCTGTTTCGAAAGAAACGGATTGCGAAATTTGTCAATGTTTGAACAATTATTACACGTGCGACAGGTCGCTTTGTGTGAAACAAACGACAAGTACCTCCCGGCCAAACGATAATTATCAAAGTTCGATCGAAGCATCTACGAGGTATGTCGTTCAGTGACTGATCCACGTCAATTTCAAACATAAATTCAATGGAAATGTATTTTTAATAACTCGGCAATGGAATGACTATCATGGATTATTATGCACTAATTAATATTGTCACGTTTATAAAATAATTATGATTAATTTAGATTGAATTGTTCATTCACGATGGATTTTAATATCCAGTAGAGTTTACTATCAATGATTATTCAGTCAGAAAAGTACTTCAAATATATTTTCATTGAAGGAATATGTAAACGTAAAGTTACTGTTTTGTATAAAACTTGATAAAAGTTGTCGGAATAAAACTCAATCTTATTGATCGATACATTTTCATTGAATGAAATGAATGACATAGCCTGATTTCAAAAATCTGTGTTTCAGTACCGAACGCACGAAAAAGGATGAATTGCCCCAAACAACTGTTTCCATAGAACAATCGACCATCTTGATCACGAGTTATGTGTCTTCAATGGCAAAATGTGACAGCAAACATTTAACACCTCTACGCGGTGATTTGGGAAATTCAATGATCATAAGTGCCAGCACGAGTAATGTGAATGGTCAGATGAATGACGTTTTTAATAATGAATGGCAACCAATAGTCACGAATAAGGAACAATGGTGAGCAGTGCATTTTTTTATCTATTCGTCCAATGAAAATAACGAATAAAAAAATTAATTATCGTATTTGTTATAATTTCAATTTATCATTAGGTATTATTATTATTATTAATATTGCTTATGAGTTTAATTTTTATGTTTCTTAAAATCTCAATTTTTCGATGTCACAGGCTGGCTGTAGAATTTTCGAAAACCGAGCCCATCTACGGTCTGATAATGTTCGGAAGCACTCTGGAAGACAAATACGTGACAAGTTACAAAATTTTATTTTCCGAAAATGGAATAACTTATTCTTACATGACAAACGACAAAAATGAACCTCGGGTATTTAGAGGACCCATCGACAGATTCAATTCGGTTCGACAAATTTTCGATAATCCCATAGAGGCTAAAATCGTGCGAATCAATCCACAAACTTGGCACCGTGGAATTGCCATGAGAGTCGATTTGCTCGGTTGCGACGATAATTTGACGACGAAAAAACACATGGAAACGTCTTCGGTGCGAAATACCGTGAAGAACGTCGAACCGACTGCAACCCCATCGACATTATCGCCAATAACCATGCACACGGAGCAACCAATGGTTCCAGGTTACAACTTTGATTTTTTTTTCATTTCGTAAAAAAAAAAAAATTCATTCAACTTGTGATAAAAAAAAATTCGTCATTGGCGCGAAAAATAAAAAATTATGATATATGTAAGATTTAAAATGTTTTTTTGGTCTGCATTTTAGTTTGCGACGATCCAATGGGTTACAACGATGGTTTGATATCCGATGATCAGATAACCGCATCGTCGACGTTAAATTTTTCATTGCCCGAATTAAGATTGTCATCGAAGGGATTGTGGCGTCCGAAAATCGATAATCCACATCAATACGTGCAATTTGATTTTCTGGATACGAGAAATTTGACGGGTATCGAGACGAAAGGCGCGAACGACGTGTGGACGTCGGCGTACAAATTACTGTACAGCGTTGACGGCCGCGTGTGGAATCCCATTATCGACGCCGGCGGCCGGGAGAAAGAGTTTCTTGGAAATTTCGACGATACGACATCGCGAATAAATTATTTCGATATACCCATACGTGCGCGATATCTGCGAATAAATCCTCGCATGTGGCACAAACATGTGGGATTGAAAACCGAAATTTACGGATGCTTCTTGCCGTATCGTGAGTAATGCTATCGGTTTTTTCTTCTTATTATTCGCTGTATAAAATATTGCCAATGAAAAGATGGCTGTTAAACTAATTGATTAGTTCAAAACATACTATTGACAATTTTATAAAATTTTCAAGCTTTTTCAATGCGTTTATGCATTTTTGCAGTCCTTGACACTCGACATTACTTACTATTTTCAATGAGTAATGGAATAAGTTTCAATTACCCATTATTTTGAAAAATAAAACAAATAAAAAAAAAATTCAACTTAAAAAATATAGGAACAATAATAAATCCATATGAATTGCAGCTACCATCCCGACTACTTCCGTCACCGAAAGAACCAAATCCACGACCCGAGAAAAAGCCGCTCAGATCCAAGAAAACTGTAATGTGTGTGACGGTGTCATTAACGCAATTAACGAAACCTGTCGGTGTGAAAATAATCATTGGTGGAACGGCGAGAGCTGCGTGACCAAACACGATTGTCCCTGCATAGTCGGATCGATAATGTGAGATATTTCTTCGTTGAAATAAAATATCGCATCGATCGAGAAAAATTTCAACGAACGCGAATAAATTGCATAATTTTCCAATTCGAATATTTCGTCGTATATTTCAATTTATTTTATATATCAAAATTGGAATGTGAATTAAGGTTGAAATATTTTGTCACCTTCGTTTCACCTTTCAAACTTAAAAAATGGAAATTACATAATTCTACGTTTTTATGGTTAAAGAAAGTCAGAAAGTAAAAATAATGTTGATACAAATTGAAATAAGAGTGTTGAAGTTATTCTTTTCTTTTTCAGATATTCCGTGGGTACGATTTACGAAACGGACGATTGTCAAAAATGCACATGCAGTCTGGGTGGCACGTCGACTTGCGAATCGAAAATTTGTCCGCCTTGCAACGAACCGGAATTTCAATCTATCGTGACGGAATTGTGCGGTTGCGTGTGCAAACCTTGCAAGCCAGGCACGCGAATTTGTCCGACCAGTAACATTTGCATCGATGAAAATTTGTGGTGCAATGGGATTCAGGATTGTCCGGACGACGAGACAATGTGCCAAACGACGATCGCACCCGGGTCGCCGGAAAAAACTACCCACGTGAAAACCGTCGGTAGCAGCACCATCAACGTCACAACTGTTGAAACGCTCAACGGTATTTATTTTTTTTTTCATTCGAATCAATGAAAATAATAACAATAGTATTTGGGTCCTGCTAACATGTTAATTTATTCGTGTTTCCATTGCTCACTCATCGGTTCATCTTGTTTGCACATTATATATATATGTACATACGCTTGGGTGGTCCTTGTTCTGGCTTTTTTTATCTATTTTAGGACTCCCAGAAGATAAAATGGTTCGAAATGAATATGAAAATATATCCTCAAAATTTGAGATCCCTGTCCCAATTGTTTATCATCTACGGTATTATCGACAGTGCAGAACGTCAGCTGCGATAAAAGAAAATGTTGTAATATGAAAAACACTGTGTTATTTGAATGGCAAACTTCGAGAGGCTGGCGGCACGTGTTAGAATTGAGATGGAGATCTCAGATTTTGAGCATATTTTTATTCATTCATTTCGGATCATATTATCTTGCGGGAGTACGAAAATTAGGAAGAAAACCCAAAATAAGGACCACCCTAAGTATACGCGTAATATATATATATATGTATATATGAATACGTGTGTCGGAACAGTGACCAAAGCTAAATGCGAGAAACCGGTATGCCCGCCGGGTTACAAACTTGCCACAACTAGAACGGAATATGCTAAAACGAAGAGTTTACATCGAACGGGTCAATCCCGATCGCCTACCAAAACCATCGCCAAGAAACGCAATCAAGTGAAGAAACCCAGGTGAATGAACATTCGTGAAAAATAAAATAAAATAATGGAAATAATTAACGATCACAGTCGTTGCGGAGACGAAAAAAAAAGGTCAAGAGCATGATAGGGTTAAGTAGCCATTATCACTGTCCTTCTCATCGACTTTTATTATAATACGCATCAAAAACTAATTCTTGTACACTGAAGACTTAATCTCTGTAAAATTTTCATACTATTTGAACTGTTTCAACGATTTTTGCTACAATGTTCGTTATAATTTTAATTCAAAGTTCTGATTAATTTAACACATTTTAATGTCGTGAAACATTGACGACCACGTGTTTTTTCAATAAAAGAAGAAAAAAATATATATATATATTGTGTGTGTTCGAAAAAATTGCAGATATCAGAGCCCTCAGACGATGGACGAGATTTTCGTGGAAACGGGATGTCCGCAATTTTCTTGCATCCCATCGAAACCACCGCCCACCATCACGCCCACGAGAAAACAAAATCTTCAGAGCTGTCCGAATATCGAGTGTCCCACGGGTTACAAAATTGTTTACGAAAAATTGAGCATGAGAAAATTGGTATCGTGTCCAAAGTACACGTGCACACCGCCCCCACCCGTCGAAGTTGTTTGCAACGTGACCGGACGTACTTTCAACACTTTCGACAATTTGGAATACAAATATGACATTTGCAATCACATTTTGGCACGTTACATGGACGACAACAGATGGTACATCACTCGTGAGTAATGATTTGCCGAAAATTTTGATAATTCACATAATTCATTCGAATGCTCCATCGAGATTTGAAAAAAAAAAATGTTTCAACCCTCCGAGGTCATTAGGGGTCAAAATAACCCCGAGCTCAATTTTAAACCAAAAATGTTTTTTTTTTCTAGATATTAAAAATTATAAAATCAAAAATAAATTGTAAACGATATGATTTTTTAAGTAAGAAATGGGGTTTTTTACGCATAATTTTTTTCGCCATTTTGAAAATCGATAAAAAAATCGATCCATGATATTCTCATTCCAAAGTGTCCAAACCAATATCCTGAATTTTTATGACTCGTTCGGAACGATATTGACAACGCGGCAATAGTTTAAACATCGCTGGGGTCATTGTGACCCCGTGTGACCAGCGCTTTATTTGAATCGATTGAAAAAAAATATATATTCGAAAAATCGTGTTACAGTGGAAAAGCATTGTTCGGCACGTCATCCGCATTGCACAAAAGTACTCGCGATAATGATCGACGACATCGACATAATACTTTATCCGAATTTGAGCGTCGACATCGGTGATTACACGTACACGTCGAGCCAAGTGAATTTGCTCGGGGACAACAATGGCGGACCGTTCAAAATATGCCGGGTCGGTGACACCCTGTACTTTCATTCCGACAAACACGGTTTTTGGATAATATGGGATCGCAATTCCAACGTGAAGATCGGCGTAACCACGAAATTGGCTCATCGCGTGGACGGTTTGTGCGGCTATCTCGACGGCAACGTCGCGAACGACAGACGCAAACCCGATGGAACGCTCGCCAAGAGTTCTTTGGATTTTGGAAACAGTTGGATCATAGATTACGCTCCGCAATGTGAAACACAGGTGTGGCAATTTTTTTCAGTACAGTTCAAATACAGTTCGACCTTGGAATAAGAGACCAAAAGCTTCCAAGGGGACGAGCTTTTCTCGGAAATCACGCACATACTCACGCACGCATGCGTACATCAATTTACACTACACGTTCACTCTATTTTGCCCGAATAATCTTTCCCAGGCTGGTCTCTTAAGGTAGTAAGTACCCTCCATTGTAGAGTTCCTCGTCAGATTTTCATGAAACTTGGCATACTTATAGGTATTGATAAGAAAAAGGTTCAGTTACATTTTTATGGCTTTCCGGAGTGCGAGAAAAAATATATCAACACTTTTATTTTCACACGTTTAACATGGAGCCTTGTGGAGAATCTCGCTTAATTTGATATAATACAAAAAGTCCTCGTCAGATTTTCATGAAAACACTTGAGCTGCAAGTTGAATATTCGGAGAACATTTTGGGCACTTGAAGGTAGAGATCAGGAGACTGATGATAATAATAAGCAAATAAACATCGGGAAAATACAGTTTATATCAGGAGTTGTATTTGATAATAAGTTACCAAATTCGACAAAAAAAAATTATCGACAATTCGAAATGATAAACAAATTTTTTCGTTTTGCCAGATCTGTCCTCACGCGATTCACGAACGAGCTTGGAAAATTTGCGTCAACGTGAGGGACAAATCGCTCAAGGCTTATTCCCAGATGATGGATTTGGAAAAATTCGTATCCCGTTGCTTGGAAAGCACGTGCAATTGCATACTCGGCAATGCGACAGACGATGATTGTCGTTGCCAAGCGCTTTTGTCCTTTCTCACGGAACATCGAGCTGCCGATCACAACGTCGACATATCAAATTGGCGAACCATTCACAATTGTCCCATCGATTGTCCAGTTCCCTTCGTCCACGACGATTGTTTCAAGTAATTTCCAATTTTGTTCTTCGAGAATTATTTAAAAAAAAAAAAACCAAACAAATTTCGCGAGATCCACGAAAATATCGATAATGTTGATCTTTGATCGCAGGAAAAAGTGCGAAATGAGCTGCTCGAACCTTCAAGAACCGGATCCGTGTCCGGTCATGCCAGGAGTGTGCTTTTCCGGTTGCTTCTGTCCGGACGGCCTCGTCCGAAATGCCGAAGAATGCGTTCACCCGTCGGAATGCCGTGATTGCGTTTGCAACGGTTTTGGAAATTCGAATTTCATCACTTTCGATAAGAAAAATTTTACGTTCATGGGAAATTGCACTTACGTTGTTTCGAGAAACGCAAATAAGGATGGTCGAGCTAATCACACGTACGAGGTAAAATTTTTATACTTCCAGTGTAACTTAACGATAAACAAATGAAATCCTGGAAAATGCGGGAACTTTGAAATGTTTGCATTGGTCGAATCGACAACCCCGTTACAGTGAAAGGGTTAAGTATTCGTTCGATAATAGATATATTTTAAGTATTACTTGCTGTTGTTGTTGTTGTAATTACTATTATCATTGTTATTATTATTATTATCATTATTATTATTATTATTATTATTATTATTATTATTATTAATTATTAAAGATCTTGATGACCAATGTGCCTTGTGAGAGCGGCGTGTGCACCGAAACTATCACTGTGATGTACGAGACTCATGCGGTCAGAATCACCAAAAATTTAAAAACGACAAAATCAGAGGTAAAAAACTACGATTTATCAACAATCGAAAAAATTCTCAAAAATTTTGTTCTCAGCACAATTAATTTATTTGATTCGAATGATCGTTCGATTGCGCAGCTCGAGCTCGTAGTGGACGGCACTAAGGTCAACAGCTTGAAGGTGAAAAATTCATGGTTAAATCTCAACGGAAATCACGATCACAATGTCGTAATATCGATTCCGGCGATTCATCTGGAAGTCACGATATTCGCGAAAAATCTCGCCTTCACCGTTGAACTGTCTTCGTACGTATTCGGAGGCGCCGTGGAAGGATTGTGCGGAAATTGCAACGGAATAATCGACGATGATCTCAAACTCGAGCATCGAGACGAAGTAAATCGCACATTTGTATAATAATATATTTTCCAACCCTTCATCTGAACAAAACATCAACGGATCTTTTTTGGATCAGAGTACAGATGATGTCCTGAATAAGACCGTGTACAGTCGAAGGGTTAATTAAAAAACTAATTTTCCTTTTTATTTGGATAAAAAATGAAAGATGAAAATTTGTTTAGACAACGGAAGACATCAACGAGTTTGGAATGAGTTGGCTAAAACCCGACGGGCTCGAAAATTCGAACGATGCAAAGTGTTCGAGCAAATCTCGCGACAAATGCAAAACCGTAACGGACGAGATAAATTCTTGCACCGTGATCGAAGATCTTCGATTGTTCGGAAAATGTCACGAATTGCACGATCCAACGAGTTTCGTGGATTCGTGCAAACAAACATTGTGCGAGAACGGTGACATATGTGGCATCATTGACGCTTATGCGAGAAGCTGTTCGCAATCTGGTTTGTGTGTCAATTGGCGAACGACGGAGCTGTGTCCGTATTCGTGTCCTCCACGTGAGTTGAAAATTAATCATCGGCCAACCCAACCATTGACACGAACGTACGAAATGTTTGCTAATTACGTCGAGAAAAATGTTACGACCATTAGACAATGAAATTTCGGTCAAGCACAAGTTTTTTTTTATTCATTAAAAAGTCGTTTCAGGATGTCCGATAAATGTGTCAAAAATATTAAAAACATTTTGCTACCGCTCTTTCTCTTACTCGTAACATTTTTTCCTATTAGAATTAGAAGTTTGCATCTCTTTGTCAATGGGACCGACCGACAATGAATGTCAAAAAAAAAATAATCAAAAACAATTTTTTCACGCAAAAATAAAAAATTCATTCAAGATTTGGAATACCAGCCTTGTGGTTCGAGATGCAAGACCACGTGCGACGGTTTGAAAGACGATGGTTGTCAGGACGAATTGATCGAGGGTTGTTACTGTGCCAATAATCGCGTTCTTCACAATGACACGTGCGTGCCAAATGACAAGTGTTCGATTTGCGACGACGAGGGCCATGTGGAAGGTGACGTTTGGCATCCGGACGTGTGCACGAGTTGTTCGTGTACCAACAGAACCGTGAGATGCGATAAGACGGATTGTTCGGTGCTTCAAACTATCTGCGAGGATCGTTACAGTCCCGTACTCGTTGCCGGATCGGATCAACAATGTTGTCCGAAATATTATTGCGGTACGAGTTTTAACGAAATTATTTTATCGTCCAAGCGATATTTATTTATTTATTTATTTGTTTATTTATTTATTTATTTGTTTATTTATTTATTTATTTATTTATTTATTTATTTATTTATTTATTCATTTATTTTCATCAATAATTTTGTCGCAGCTCCGAATCCAACGCCCGCGACAATTTGTACGGAGCAACAGCAGCCGGAATGTGGTTGGGGACAAATTATGAAAGTCACAACTGACATCGATGGCTGTCAAAAAATAATATGCGGTACGTTTGATAGCGTCGTCTCACCAGAGTCAAAATTTTCACTCATTTCTTTAACATTCTAGACTGGCGTTACCCCTCAACCTACATGACCCTCCCTACCTCCTGATTGATCGGGGGTGATGAATTATTGCCTCACTGATACGTCGATGTACTGATTGAATTTTCAGAATGCATGCCACCCGAAACTTGTCCGAGTCTCGAAAATGAAATTACCCCGAACGCCGAAGTTTTGGAACCTGGATTCGTACGCGTGACAAACACATCGGGTTGTTGTCCGAGACAGACGGTCATCTGCCAAACGGAAACGTGTCCCGGCCCACCGATCTGTCCGAAGCATCACAATATCAGCTCGAAACAATATCCAAACTCGTGTTGTTTCGATTACGAATGCAGTAAGACGAATAAGAATTTTTTTTTTTCAATTTATTTCGGAAAACCTAAAATTTATTTAATTTATTCGATTTATTGAATTTATTAAATTTAATCAATTTATTCAATTTATTTAATTTATTCAATTCATTCAATTTATTTTAGATATATCTCCGGACATTTGCATTTACTCGGCATTGTCGAACAACGATTTGTCGAATTTCGATCTGGCATTGGCAAAAAAAGTTGGCGAAGAATGGAAAGAGAGCGATTGTAAAACGTGTAAGTGTGAAAGATCGGGAAATGGTCAGTCAATGGTCAACTGTTTCGAGACGAAATGTTCGGACGTTGAAGATGACGCTGAAGCGAGTGAATTCGTCATGGAATCGATTATAATCGACGGTTCATGTTGCCCCATCTTAAAACGAAAAGCCTGCAGGCAGGGCGAAGACGTCTATGATGTAAGGGACAATTTTTTTCTTCCATCAAACGATGGGCAATTAAATTGCATTAGAAAAAAAAACGTTGTTACGCCATTTCAGGCAGTAATAAAAATTGTCTAGCGGATACAAACAATTACTTGATTTTTATTAGTTTGTGAATATCGCGAAGATCAATATTTTATTTTTATCAGGTCAACGACACGTGGCACCCAAATCCAAAAGACATTTGCATCGCTCTGGAATGCGTCAATGTAACCGGAAAAATTGAGAAAAAATTGAAAACTCAAAATTGCGAAACGAAATGCGCAGCAGGATACAAATACGTTTCATCGGAAGACAAGAGCGTCGATTGTTGTGGCAAATGCGTCGCTGTGGGTTGTGTAATCGACGATGAAGTACGAAATATCGGCGAAGAATGGTACTCCCAAGATCATTGCGTCCTACATCGATGTCTGATCGAAGACGATGTGGTGAGTTCTTACGATCGCAGAAAAAAAAAGGGAATCATCGCAATTTGTAACAATTTGTAATAATTTTGTCACGCAGGCTTTTGTCCGGGAAAAAATTGAAGTCTGTCCAAAAGTCGATCAATTGGAAACGAAGAGATTCCAACTGAAAAACGTATCGTCTTCGGATGAATGTTGCAACAAGAGTGTGAGAGTCGGTTGTATTTACGAAGACGTGATTCGCGATGTGGGCGAAAAATGGACATTGAGCGACGACAAATGCGTCGAGGAAACTTGCGTCAACGGTTCGAACGGTGTCGACGTTAAGCGTGAAATTAAAGTTTGCGACAGGAATTGCCCGATGGTGAGTTCAAATTTGTTCGAATGAAAAAAAAAGGTCATCGGTGAAATGGAAAAATTTGAATGATAACGTGCATACAAAAATTGGTTTTCAATGTGGAATAATTTTTTTTTTTCAGGGATGGAAGTACGAAGAATCGTCGAATGAAAAATGCTGCGGAGAGTGCAAACAAACTTTCTGCATAGTCAATGAAAAGTTGTATGAGCCAGGAGCAGTGTGGTATTCTGATGATAATTGCACGACGTTCACCTGTGGCGAGCAAGCCGATCAGGTTTGTCAGATCATATGGGATACTGTTGCGGGTTCTTTTTTATCGACCTATTCAATTTGGCTTTTTGTGGCAGACTAATTTATCAGTGGTCCTCCATTGGTCCGCTAATGCGGAAACAAAAATAAAGATCACCTCCATTCCAGAGCCGTCAAGATGACAAAAAAACCCTGATCACTCTGGCTGGAAATATCCAATCATAACGGCGTATACGTTATTTATATATTATTATTACAGTTTATCGTGAGTAGCAGTTCTCCAGTTTGTCCAATTTTAACGGATTGTCCCAAAAGTGGAACCTATTTCGATGGATGCTGCGACCGATGCAATATCACAAAGTTGAACCAAATACGTAAGCGAACACTTCTTTTTACCATGAGAATCGGCTATTCGCACAGTGATAAAAAAAATTTGAGCATGTGTAAAATACATTCATTGAGACTGATATATTCATTTGAAACTGTAACAAATTATTATTGCCTGGCGATACAATTATTTCAAGTTCGCATCTTTGTAGCCGTGAAAAAATGATAATTTCTTTGTTAAAACAGGCTCATGCGCAGCTGATGTCCTAGACTCGAGTACCACAGTCGGTATTCTTAAAATTAAGCGTGGCAAACACGGCATTTGTCAAAACCTCAATGGCATCGAAGGACTGACGGAGTGCCATGGAAGCTGTTCGTCGTCGACGCAATTCGACATTCGTAAGTAATCGATGGATATAACAGACAGAAAAATAATAGAAAGGATTATGACGACTCGTACATTTTCGGATTTCAGAAACCTGGAAGCAGGTGTACAACTGCGAGTGTTGTCAACCCCGAGAAATGCATAAAATCGCTGTCGAACTTACCTGCGACGACGGAACTATTGTCAGTAAGGACTTGACCGTGCCTACTTCGTGCTCTTGCGAAACTTGTGGCGCTCACAAACGTCCCGTCAAAGGACGCTAGAGAATCGACGAGGCGGATGTCGCTCGTCAGGCTTTGACATTCAACCGGTTACAGTTGATAGTTGTGATCTCTACCTCTCTATCTATTTAAGTATGTTTTTGTATCGAGTGAAAAATAAAAAGAATCGAGGATTGATCTGACTGACACTTTTGTTTGGAGTTTTGGATTATTGACATCAATATTCATTTGGGTCAGTTTTATTTTATTTGCTACGCTGATAAAATGGTGAAATAAAAATCCGTTTCCGATATGTAAAATTGTCTTGCGGCCCAAATATCGCAATAGATGAATCAGCAAATAAAGTGAAATGAAGGATGCGTAAATGGCGTAAATATCCCTACCGATCCTGCCTCATCCCTGATCCTGACGTCACAGAGATCAGAGCCAATCAGAGCGATCAGAGATGATTCATTTCTGATCGCCATCTTGTCGATCGCATCATTCCACCGCGCCACCTACACAACTTGGCTCGAACCAAATAATTATTTTCGCCTTCACAAATCGTTTACTTTACACAGTCGATCGTCTATCAATTGTCCATAATCCTCGTTCAAACAAAGCCCGTTAAAGCTCATGCAAGATATCCCGCGTGTGACGTAATAATCGTCGACCCAGAGTGTAGTGGTGTAGTGCTTTTTCGTCGAACAGCTGCTCGTCGCGTGTTTTGACACGCGAAACAACAAAATGTCAATGTTTGAAAATTTTTTTAACAAATTATTCGGTAGACGGAATAATAACGAGCCTCCGAACTATGGGTGAGTCCATGACAAATGAAATTATCATTTTTTTTTTCCAACTATAAGACGCATTAACATCGAATGTCATAAATAGTTCTAGAATAATCTGTAACTACAATTCATCGAAACGTCGACGTTTAATTTTTCATAATTATTCAATTTGAAGAAGAAAGAAATAAACAAGCATAAATAATGAAAAATAAGTTTTTTTTACAACGTAATGATCATTTGTGGTGCATTTCATCAATTCGTTCGAATTTCCAAATTGACCCAAACAACTTTGAAGGCTGTCAAATCTGCATCGCTATATATTCGTTCTTCTATTTGCGCATTTGGCTATTTTCAAAATGACGTTACAGAAACGAGGATCGACGCCAGTACGACGACAGATTCAGGAATCCAATTTGGCAGACGGACGACGATGACGACGACGACGCCGGCGACTTCAGGTAACGTTCCCTTATTGACATTGCGAAACACTCGCGAAGCGTTCGCATTTTCGATGGCTGGCATTTTTTTTTTTTGCAGCAGACAATCCAGACCCGGAATGCACTTCAATGTCTTCGGCGACCCTTTCGAGATGACCCGCTATTTCGAATCCGAGATGGACAAGATGATGAAGGATTTCTTTCGCGGTTTTGGGCACGGATTCGGCATTGCCATTAATCCATTCGGTATGCGAGTTTCCGACTCTATCGGCCGATCGTCTATTTTTCAATCCATGAATTCAATCAATTTCATTAAATTTTCATTCACCGCGATGTATCTTGGTACAATTCACACTTTCCTGTGGCGATCGATTCGATTGCGAATCGACCGATTGGCATTGCTTCTGCAACATTGTCTCATTCGCGCTTGAAAGTTTCGTTGAATTGTTTTCGAAAGCAAATGGTTCGATTCCCGCCCTCCCGCCTGCGAATCCTTCCGACGGAAACTTGAGAGAACAATTTTTGAAACCCGGTTACGATCATCCTTCGGCCCGAGGAAACTCCAAATTGGACGTTGACTTGGATGGAAAGTAAGAACACCGTTTTTATCGACTGAATCATTTTCGCTCAAATTTTGCGTTCCGAGCTGGTTGGTTTTTATTTTTTTTCTCGTAACGACAACAAATTTTACAGAATAAATGTGAATGACCTTCCGAGAGAGTGGAAGAATTCGGGCGATCTGGCACCGGCTCAACCGACTCCTCCGCTGCATCGATTCTCGTTCAAATCGTTTGGCAAATCAATCACGAACCAAGTTACACGTCGATCGGACGGAACGATGGAACAGAGACAGACCATCACCGACAGCGATGGCAACACCGAGACGACGATAACTCGACGAATCGGCGACAAAACTCACACCATTAAAACGACCAAAGACAAAAACGGCGTCGAGACGAAAACCGAAGATCTGATAAACATCGATCAAAGTAATTAACGGGAAAAAAAAAAACTTATTTTTATATTTATTTCATCTTATTTTATCTTCGCCTCGCGCGCTCGGCGTTAAAAGTCGCACTTTACCTCCATGGTACACAATGTGTCTTAATCAAATTTTCATCGAAATAATCGAATAAATTATTCCGATGTTTCACAGGTCAATTGCAGGAATTCGATAAGAACTGGCAACCCGTGCCCGAACCGTCCATCGAGCCTGGCACCTTGAATCCCTTTCCCTGGCACAAGTATTTCAGTTTTAATCCAAAATTATAATGCAATTTATTACCAAAAACAAAAAAACAAAAAAAAAAAGACGAGGTACTCGTCGACACGATAAGTACGGTAGTTTGATAATTAGAGCCTATGAAAATTCTGCGAGCATGTAATGTTTCTCACATGGAGGATCCACGTGTCGCAAAAAAAAAAAGTGAATAAACAGACGTGTAATTTACACAAACGACGACGGATTTTTTTCCAACAGTAAATTAATTTTATTATTGTGTGTATATATATATATATAAATATACATATTTATATATATTTATATATATATATATATATATATTTGTATACTGTACGCGGCACATATGTAAATGCAGTCTAATAAATATAATAATAACGTTCAATACCACAGTGTAAAGGGTTTCAAAGTCGTACACAGTTGGGAACAGGACGATATTTCACAGATACGAGTGAACGAATCCAAAAATAAATTCATTTATAGGTGCTTTGCTTTTATTCCATTCAAATACTATTACTTTTCGAATCCCAAGTATTGCGCGCAGAACGTTTATATATATATATATATCTATATATATTAGGGTGTTCCTTAATTTGGCTTTTTTTAAAATTATTTTGGCGCTTCAAGAGGATAATATGGTTCAAGAGAAATGAATGAATAAAAATATGAAGTCTCCCCAATTTTGCCATTTAAATGACACGGAGTTTTTCGTATTTCCGAATTTGTCTTTTGTCATGACTGAAGTTTTGCGGTGTAGATAATACTGGGGATTATAAACAATTGTTTCTTTCGATTCATTCGAACATAACGAATTTTCGGTATTGCTACTATAGTTTGTAGAAAGCTCACGAAGTTTGACACTTTTCGGTGCAGTACTTCAGTCATGATAAAAAAAAAATCTGAAATATGAAGAACATTGTGTTTACGACTGAAGTATCGGATAGAAAATATTTCAAACTTCGTGAGCTTTCCACTAACTATATAGTAGCATGTACCGAAAATTCGTTAAACCGAACAATTATTTTTTTCGCATCGGTCGAAAAAAAATAATCAATTTTTAAAGTAGAATAACTCGAATGAAATAATCGTTTATGAGTCATGACAAAAGAAAATTCTAAAATATGGGAAAAAAACAATTTGTTCTTCAAATGGCAAACTATTCGTGAGGCTGTATATTTTTATTCATTTATTTGAGAATTTGGATAAAGACCTCAAATTTCAAGGATATTTTTTTTTAATTTATTCCGAACCATATTATCCTCCGACCCAAAAAAAAAAAGCCAAAATAAGGACCACCTTAATAATATATGCAAACATGCACGCACTCACTTATTCGTCGTTGAATGCACCGATCCGCGATAAAACGCTCAATATATTCATTTATTTAAATCTGTTTTTTTTTTCACACGATTCACGCGATGAGATTCTTGAATTTTTCTTTTTCCAAATTTGTTTGTTTTTTCATTATTATTATTATTTTTTATTGTAAAACGTTGGAAATTCATCGACTCGTCATTGCGCAAAACAATTCGTTATTGAACAATCGCGGACAAATGCACTCCGAACACATAATCACACACGCGCATATGTGTTATTATCGCATGCTCATCTAAACGTATATACAAATAATTTGCCACGAACGAGCAATCAAATATTATAACCTCACTCTCCGAGCACCAAGTGCGTTCAAGTATATATATATATAGATATATACTTAATACGTTAATTTAAGATACCACTGTTGCCCGGTGAATTTTACGACCAATTTTCCCACCGATTCAGTCACTTTCTTTTTCCGATTTTTTGTTTCTTCTTCTTTTATTCAAATCACGATGGTTTCGACACTATCATTATTCATACAAACAGCGCTTATTTTTTTTCTTCTTGTTTTTGTTTTTTTTTTCTTCCTCGCGAGACAGTGTATAGAATCGTCACTTACCTACGACACATTTAAATAACACAGTAATGTTTAGCTTCATTTATATACAATTATTAATCTATTATTCCAAAAAAATATATATAATAATAATAATAATAATAATAATTTCAATCGAGATTCGAAATACTGCCGGCAAAGCCGTCGATCAGGGGCAATCATCGACAAAAATTTCTCATCAAGATCGAACGTCGGTGACCCGTACCGGAAAAAAAAAACAGAGATCGAAAATGTTCAGCATTACGATTCGTTTCGCTTTGCGATGACAACGATCGGTTTCTCACTCGGCACGATATCGGGCACTCTGCTCGAACATTGCCGACACTCTTCGCTCTGTCCGGGTAACGGGCCTGAATAAATATTTCTTACTTTTTGTCTCTCGCGACGAAATCACAAAAATTTATAAACGCAAAAAAAAGTTTCATTTCATTTTTTTTTGGAAATATTTTTGGACATTCGTACCGATGATTTTCGTTACGTTCGCAATCACTTCCGACGGCCACACTCGTCGTGTAATTTCGTCTCGATCGCCTGACGATCCCCGAGGGAAATTTCAATTTTCGACTAATTTTCGACAATCATCCGGCGTATCTACGATAGTTCTCGCTACGTTTCGATATCTCATATTCATCAAAATTATCATCTGACCGACCGTCAATTATTTAATATTTATACATCGCCGTGGAATCGTCGTCGTCACTGTCGTTCGAACATATTTATTTTGCTTTGAATCCTTTTTTTTTTGTTTTTTTTTTTTCGGTTGTCCATCTTCGTGAGGCATTTCGGATCGATTGAAATTTCCGTAACCGAGACACGTTTGTAATATTCCGAAGAGCGACGAAATCCACCCCTCTGCACCGCCCCTCGTCACTTTTCCCGACTCCTCGATCGTCGTGTCGATCGATCGAACGATTCATCCGCGTCGGATCGAGCGATACTATTCCTGACCGAAGCCCTCGGTCTCCTCAATCGCGTAATTCAATTTTTCCACCATTTGGTCGTAGCTCTTGTACGGCGGTAAATCCAATCTGTTGAAACACGTGTGGGATCGTGGGAGCCAAGTGTCCTTGCCCACTTTTTCGATGCAGAATCTTTGGGGACCGTTGCTTCCTGCAAATCGAATCTACATATGTACAAAACTGTTCTGCGTCTTGCTGCATGAGTGACAGACAATGCACAGCCTTGAACCACGAAAGATTGAAAAAAATGAAATTTTTGAGATATGTTGGAGGGCGTGGAGGTGTGCTACGAATGGACTTTTCGAAAATCAACCCCTAAGGGGGGTAAGAATGGGGTTTGGGGGTTTGTAAACATTTTTATTTTATCTCGGGAACGGCAATCGAGAGTTAAAATTTCGCATGGAGGTTCTGGACACATTGTAGGTGCTCGCTACGAAAGGATTTCGAAATTCACCGACCGGAAGTAAGTCAAATTGGGGGGAAATAATTATCAGCACCTTAGATATCTTCGAAACTATAAGGTTCACGGAAATATTTGCTGAAATAAAATTGCACGGTACGAAGAGAGCCATCCGATAGCGATAATAGTTTTTTTTTTTTGCAGGTGGAGGTACTTTGGACATTTGAAGGTCACCTCTATTTTTTTTTAATGGATCGGTAATGTTTTGTGTCTGTATTATGATGAAGGAGCTTGAAACGAGTTCAACGACCTATCACGCAAGGTCATTGAAGTTCGCAAAATTATAAATATTATAAATATGAATTGATATTATAAATATTGTATATTATATATATTCTGAGGCTTTAATAATTTACCCATCAACTCGGCGAATCCTCCGACTGGAACACGACATGTTCCCGTGACGAATTGTAGTAACCTCGCTCGTTTCTCACTATCTGTCGTTTTCACAAACTGCAAATAACGAGATTATTAAAAAAATAAGTTTTTGGAGGCCTGATCTATTTTTTTTTATGGAATTTGTTATGCGAACGAATGTTGCGTGTTTCTTGCTTGGACCGTCGCCAGGTTTGTGTAAATAAATTTGTCATCGAAATAATAATGAAAAGGAGAAGGATGAAAAAATCCGATGACATACCTGCCAGAACCACAGTACTTGTTTGCTGTTTCGGGTGTAATGCCTGTAAATGGCATTGCGTTGCCAATCGTCGACATCGATTTCCTGCATGCCGCAAAGCATGAGCTCGAGCTCGCGTTCGTCGAAATACTTGAGCCACTCGAGTGGCACGACCGAGTTGAAACCTTCCAGAAAGGCTTTCGTCTGTTCCTCGATGCCTCTCGTCATTCGCCATTCGGTCATTAGCCTGGCCAACACGCATTGCGATTTAATAACGTAATCGACGAAATTGTTTTTTTTTCACTCATTTGTGACCTCGCAGGTTTTGGAAGAATTCTTTTTTCTCAAAGTACTCGACGAACAAAACAAGTGATGATTTTTTCCGTCATTTTTTTTCAGTAATGAATTTTTGAAAATTTCATTTAAAAAATGTTCAGATGGCAATGACTCCGGAAAAAACAGTTAAACATTTTATCGCAAGGTGTGGATGACCTTTGAAATGCGAGATTGTGAATGAGCGATTTGAAAATGTTCTTTCAGGGAAAAATATTCAAATAAAAATTAAAGAATGTTTGGATTATTTTTTTTCACGTTTTTAGTTAGAAAAATCGACTTTCTAAAAAAAACTAGTTTTTGATTTTTTAAATAAATTTCATTTCTACCTTTTTTTTCGAATTTCAAAGTTTATTTCTTATGGAATATTCATTGCAATTTTTGAGTTTCCGAATAATATTGAACTTTCCAATAAGTTTTTTAAAAAATGGTAACCAAAATCTAAAAAGTTCGTCATATACTTTTTTTCGTCGAGTAGTCATTAAAACCTTTTTTTTTTCTTAATATTAAATCAAATTGATCTAACCTCATGTACTCTTCCTTGTTTTCCTCGACGACTCTGATCTTGTCGCCGCCTTCCTTCAACTCGTGATGTATCACCTGGCCAAGAATCTCAAAATCCACGCTGTAATACAATTCTAGGCCACATTCGTCGATGTTGTTCTCCTTTATCCAAACCAGAGATTTATAAAATTCCGGATCAATGGACTCGATGTCTTTCATTATCAATTTTTTGTTCAACATGCGTTTGTAAAAAGGCATCGTGAAGCCGCTGTATATGAATCGTCCGTGATAGAGCGCCTGCAATTAATTTTCATTGATCATCATCGTTATCGTAATTTTTAAAAAATGTCACCGAACGAACAATAACAAAATAAATAAATAAATAAATAAATAAAAACTATATCGTACCATCGCTATGAACCTGCCGATGAATTTGAAATACTGCAAATGATCCGGATTAACGTACGAAGCTGGATTTATCTGCAGGCTGTAGTTGCTCTTGTTCGCGTATTCGAAAAGGCAGTACATCGGATTCAGAACTTCGTGGCTCAGTAGGAAGAACCATTCCCTGACGAAAAAAAATATTTCCTCAACGTCAACTTCGTTTTTTTTTTTTAATTAAAAAAATAATAATAATTTGCTCGCGTTTGTTCACCTCGAAACTCCGCCGTAATCGAGACCCTCCTCCCCCTTAAAGATTATGTACAATCTCCGACGAAGCGCGAAAGCCTCGGCGTTCATTATTTGGTGATAAGAATCTTCGAAAAGTGTTTGCCGACTGACGCTTATTTTTATATGATTGGGCATCGCATTCGTTTGACACAAAAATCTGAACTGCGAGAGTTTCCAACGGAACGATCTTTCGTAAGCTCTCGGCACCCGATAAACACCTTTTGGCCTGATAACAACAACAAAAATTCGACATTTTTATTCGTGAATTTATATTATATCATTGTTATTTTGATTATGTTTTTTTGTGAGTTATTAGATCGTGATCGTTACCCTTTTGGAGCCCCCGGTCGAGGATCCTGGAATGTAGTCGTTCGGGTGTTGTGATCGACAAAGTATCGCACACCGTCTTCGGTCAGACGAATTTCCCAACCGTCGGGCAACGGGGGTTCGTCGATTCCCGTTTCCTGGCCCTGGGTCCGCGGATCTTCCCATTGGGTCGTTCGATTTTTGTGATTCACGTAATAAACGCGTCCCTCGGGTTGCTTTCGTCTTTCCCAACCGGCGGGCAACGGTCCCAGAGCGTCGTCCTCGTCGACGGCCGCGATCGAAGGACCTGCGACCACCGCCTGACCAACATGAGCCTGGAAATACAAAAGATAAATTAATAAATTAATAAATCACTGAAAAAAAAATTGATTACGGCTTCTAATTTGCGTCCATCGTTGAATATTGATTTTGCATGAGCAGAATGAAACGTTTGATAAAACGTTCGATTAAAATTTTTATCGAACATTATTATACGCATGAAATGAGCGTTTTGGTCGATGGACGAAACTATCGTGTGCATCACCGGCGGAAGGCGATTTTGATAAACAATATGTCGATGTGAATCAACACCATTTCCGGGAAATGATAAGACACGTGTCCCATCATTTTCAAAGGAGAATCTGAAGTGCCAAGTTTCACGACCATATCGTGCCTGGTTTTGTGAGATATCGGTATCGTCATCGAAAAAATTCGTACGTAAATTTCACACTCTTGGAATTGAAATAACCAAAAATTCTTTCTCAGCAGATCTCTCCATCATAAAAGCAAGTTTCAGAAGGTTCAGAAACCTTCTTGAAAGGAAAATTGATGATAATCAATGCTCGTTGAATCGCATAAAGCGACTGGAGCACATGATAAAAAAAAATCAAACTGAAAAAAAGCTATCAATAAAATCGGCAGAATTACGTATAACCGATTACCGATCCCACAATATAAAAAATACCAAAAATTCGTTTTTCGTATTCAGAATTTCGGGAAATTTTGAAAACTAAATTGACTTTTTTACTTTTTACTTTTCACTAAATTTACTCAAAATTACTTTTTGAGAAAAAAATATTTTTTTGACGTGTCTGAAGTCACGTGGAATCGTTCAAATATAGATTCACGGATACCCGAATAAAAAATCGATAATTATGAAAAAAAAAAAAAAACATACCTGCGGATATAAAAATCTCTGATTGCCCTGTTGCACGACGTATTGTCGTTCGCCCTGCCAGTGTTGAAAATGTTGTAGCCTCTCTGTGTTCGGTCTCTGCCACGTGGTACTTCGTGTATTGTGATCGACGTAGTATATTCGTCCACGAGGATCCCGACGAACTTCCCATCCCGATGGCAACGGTTGGGGTCGTTCCCACGACGTGCTTCGCGTATTGTGATCGACGTAATAACGTCTGCCGTAAATATCGTAACGCATCTCCCATCCGGCTGGCAGAGGTTCTTCGGCCGGTGCTCCGTTCTCGCCGTCGATCGTCAGCACCGATGAACCCGGTTGAACGAGCCCGTCGCCGCTCGGCACGACCGCCAACGTCGCATTGTTGTCAATCGTCGCGGCGTTGTGATTGTTCACAACGTCGTTCGCCACGACGAGGGGCGGTCCCGGATCGACGATTTGCGGACCGTTCGCACTTATGCTCGACGGTGCGATCGCCGCTGTGTAATCCGGACCGTGCAACATGTTCGACGAACTTCGTTGCACCATCACCGGTTGCGACCCCGTGGACGGGGGGGCTGTGTTTTCCGTACCCTGACCGCGTATCAGAGCCCGAATTCCACCGTTCAGGATACTACGATTGTTCGTCGTGTCGCTATTCGACGCACCTAACGGAAGACACGTTTTATTCGAAAACCGGATTTACGTTGATTTTTTAACGAATTGTAAAATTTGGAAAAGGAACAAATATTATCGATTTAAAATTGTGGAAAACTGGTCGTAAGGCTTTTGTTCGAAAAAATTGTGAATTTGAATTCCACCGTTTAGGAAATGTGAAATTTTGAGAAAAAAAAAAATATCGTTGATTTTAAAATGGTGAAAAACAGGTCAAAAGGCTCTTTCTGATAAATAACGAATTTGCAATGGGCTCTCGATAAGCCTGTGTTATTAATTGGAGCGCGATAGCCATGTCGAATTAATGAACTTCAGACTCTGCGTTGCAGTCTGATAACTCTCGTACTAATTTTTTTTTGTTTACATGGAAAGGCTTCTAACTGGTTAATTGTAACGCTATGGATGATACATGAGGATGAATATTTTTTTTGAATATTTTTTTCACTCTAAATACTTGATGCAAAAAAGCATGTCACGAATTTTTTAGATCTTTTTCTCCTATTTCTTTCTTTGAAAATAAATTTTAAAAAATTTCGAAATACTGAAATCTGAAAAATACTGAAATCGACTTTATAAAAAAACATATTTTGTATTTTTTTTTTTTTTTTTTTTTTTTTTTTTTTTTTTTTTTTTTTTTTTTAATTCTTTGTCCGATTGTGAAAATTCAAAAGATAGCTCACCGAGAGGCAACGGCGCGTCCGAGATGGAACACTGAGACTGTCTGGACTGATCGTTGACGGTCGGCGCTATCACTCCGGTCATATCAATTTTCAAACCGTTGAACAGCGTAACCAATTCCGCGACTTTGGCCAGATGAGGATCGTTCTTGCCTTCGTGCTTGTTCATCATATCCAAAGTAAGTTCCAAATTCTCAAGCTCGCCGTGATAGTGCGACAATATTTGAAACAAGCTTATCCGCTTTTCGCCTATTATCGTGTCCTTGCGAAACGTACTGTGATCCAACAAACGAAAATGCAACTGCGAATACGGCGTAACGAGAATGGTAAATTCTTCGTTCCATTTTGGCAAACAAGTTGACTTTGATACTTCGGTTTTTCTCGGACTCTTGTCGTCCACCGAAAACTCGACGTACGGATTGGGTTTTAGAAACGACAAGTTTCTCATCACCGCTTCTTCGACTGGAAAACGAAAAAACAAACGAAAAAAAAAAAAAAAAGCAAAACAATCGTTTGTACAAAAGCTTGGTCAACAAAAAATAAGACAAAAAAAAATGAAGCTGTATCATCAAAATTACTGACTGGTTATGCTAAGCTGATAAAATCCAGTCGACCCCGCGTCTCCGTCGCAATGAGACATCGTATAGCCGCTTGGTTGACTCTTAGATGACGTACTAACACCGCGGATAGATCATAACATCCTTCTCGTTAGGACGACGGTATCATCTGAAATATGATATGATTGATAATTATCGATCCTGAGATTCTTTCCGCACGACGATTCGCGACCCAATGTCGCGTCTCAAGAATCTTCGGTCGAACGCATTCGCACGCTTGATCTCAATTCTCATTCGTGCTACTCGCTGGCAACGAACAAAAAACACTCGGATCGACTACTCGTCGCGTCGACACTCGACATTCAACACGTTTGTGCGTCTCAAAAAAATCTTGCGCATGTGTCATTCATCGTCACAGCGAAACAATCCACTGGGCCGACGGACCACCATCGACGTTTCTCGTCGAACCCACCGCCGAATCATCCAGAAGGCATTCCTTCGCAAATCACATAGCGTTGCCGTGTTGTGTTTGCAATAACAACTCACCAACACTTGCGCAACAGAACTTCCCCCCTACCCCCGGCCCACCCGGGCCGACGAATTATTTTACTCACAAGACACGAAAACTTTTCACGACTCAGGTTAACCCCAGAAATTACGCAGTACGACGCATTATCGTGACAATACGAGAAAAAAATGACAAATTTTTTTCGACAAACAAACACGATGAACAAAATTGTTGTTAAAACTAAAATGAAAAAAAAAAAAAATTAATTTCCAGCTTATTGCACGAACGTTATGATGACTCGGCCGATGCAGAATATAGTCGTCGTGGTTCGTTGACGACTGAATGTTTTTCCTCTTTCTTTATTATCGACGAAAATTGCTAATCGGTCGAGGAAAGAAAAAAAAAAAACAAACAAACTTACTAACCCAAATTGTGACAGTGAAAATTTTTCCGTGAACCATCGAACACGGTGCATCGCACGTCGGTCACACGTTTTGTCGTCCAAGCACTCCCTTTCTGCGTTATCATTGAAATTTAAGGTGATCACGGAGAGCGAGACCTGTGACGTTTGCACGAACGCGAAAGGGACAGCGCGAATTGTGATTGCGCGGGCGCGAGAGGCGCGAGCGAGACGGACAATGGCGGCGGAGCAGCGAGGGGCAGAAATGCCTGATTGAGGGGAAGGGAAGTTTTACGGCGTCCCCCACCGACGGAGTTGAGGGGCGACCAGGGGCGACAGCCGCTGAAATGTATGCAGACCGACCTGTAACGCTTGGGGGGTGAGGGGGGCTATTTAACTTTTGCCGAATTACCTCCTCCCGATTTACACAATCCCACTTCGGTTCCTCCCGATTTACCCTCGCTTCGAGATGGCCCGACATCTGAAGTGATCACGTGACACCCGTCATCTGAAGCGATCACGTGACACTCGGGCATTGACGCGCCATTGCCGAGTGTCACGTGATCTCTTCAGATGACGGGTGTCACGTGATCGCTTCAGATGACCAGCCATCTCGAAGCGAGCGTAAATCGGTCAGAAACCAAAAGTTTTCTGACCGATTTACCCTTCGAGTGCGAGAGAGACAGCGCTTGTGGCGCTCGCTGCGGAGCGAGAGAGAAGGAGAGAGTTTTTGTAGTCCATCGTCATGAGAGGCAGTAAGATGTTTCACTGTACTGCCACTCGGACTGTAGTCGGCGCGTCGGTACATCCGTACAACAAACACAGATGAGAATAGCGGCGTCCGTCATCCGAACCAATATTTCGCGGGAATCAACAGGCGATAAGTGTATTTTTCACTCGATGCTTCATTTTTACGTGCCAAAGTTTCAATAAATATAGTACAATGAAGTGCACAATACCCGAAATATCGTGGCACAATCGTGATCCAGTTTTGAGCATCGACATACAATCGAAAAATTCGGAGACTTCCAAACCGGGTGAAAATTTTTGGCGTGTCGCTACCGGAGGAGCCGATTCACATGTTTTGGTTAGCTATGGTCATTATAAAAAAAATAAACAAATTACCCAGTCGTGTAATTTTTTGATTTTCCCATTGTCAATACTCAGTGATTTTCGACAACAATCACTGGCACTAGTCAAATGCATGTAAAGCTGTGACAAATCGTTCCAATAGCGAACATTGATTGCAATATATATTTTTTTTTAGTTTGAAAAAAAAAAAAATGTTATTCCGTGAGTTCTTAGAAAGAAAGATTCATTCAATAATGCTTTTTCATTTCATTATTATTATTATTATTATTATATATTTTTTTTTGTCAACATCCAGATTTGGCATTTGACGATAGACGAGAAAGGCGCCGCGCACATAACGTGCGTCGCAGATCTTGAACGACATCAGAGAGCTGTGAACATTGTGAAATTTTCTCCGTCCGGCGAAATTCTTGCCACCGGCGACGATGGTAAAATCGAGCGTCGACGATTACAAATCGAATGTTCGACGGCTGAAAATTTTTTAACTCTCAAATTTTTCAGATACCAACATAATTTTGTGGAAGCAAAGAGACGACTTTGAGCTGCCTCCGCTTCCCGGCGAAGAAAATCTGAACAAAGAGCAATGGAGCTCGATCAAAGTGTTGAGAGGCCACCTGGAAGACGTCTACGACATCAGTTGGTCGCCCGATTCGAAATCGCTTGTATCTGCTTCGGTGGACAACAGCGCCATCGTCTGGGATGTTCACAGAGGACGGACAGTGAGCATTTTGCAAGATTACAAAGGATTCGTGCAGGGAGTTTCGTGGGATCCTTGCAATCAGTACATTTGCACACTGAGCACCGATAGGTACAACGAATTTAGAAAGGAATCAAGATCTGTAACGTGCTAAAAAATAATTGCAATGAAAATTTACACTACCGCCAGATGGTTTGGGACCACTTAAGGGGCTCTTCTCATGTCTATACTCATTTTCGAGGTGACTTGTTGGGAATTAAATTTAGAAAAACTGTTAAATGTGGTGTTAGTATTTCACAGTCACATTTATACATTTTTGAAGCAACGTCTTACATTTTTTCAGAACAAAAAATTAAATATTCGAAATCTGGCGGCAGTGTACATAAAATTATATTTTAGTAATTGCAAACGTCAATTTCATTTCATGATTCAAGATATTTTTTCTAATTTTTCAGGCAATGTCGACTGGTGGATATCAGTTCGATGAAAACGATTCAAAAAGTTCACAAATCCAAGATACCGACACCCGCGGGTCATCCACTGGCCGACAAAACAGTTCGTCTCTTTCACGACGACACCTTCAAATCATTTTTCCGACGGCTCACGTTCACGATCGATGGTAATTTAATTATCGCCCCCTCCGGCATAATCGAACCTCAGGAATCGACCGAAAGAATTTCCAACGCAACGATAATTTTTTCACGCCACAATTTGAAAGAGTAAGCTATTCATCTTGTGAAAAACTAATTGCTACTCGATTTTTTTGTTTATTATAATTATTTATTATTATTTTTATTATAATTATTTTATATTATTTTTATTATGATACTTGTAATATTATTCGCAGGCCGATAATTATTCTGCCGTCGCTCGACGAATCTACGATCGCAGTTCGATGCTGTCCCATTTATTTCAAACTTCGCGACGACGGGCCCGCCTCGATGCTCGCGTTACCGTACAGAATGGTATTCGCGGTTGCTACCCAGCACTCCGTTATCATCTACGACACCCAACAGACGTCCCCGATTGCCATAATTTCCAATATTCATTACACGAGACTCACCGATGTTGCATGGTGAGTCACAACATCGAGAAAAAAATCGTAAAATACGTATTTTCGTCAACGACTAAACTACGAGGATAAAGTCATTGAGCTTATGTTTTTATTTTTCCAAAATTCGAAAAAGAAAAAAAGCTGCAAGTTGAAACTTGCAATTTGATTCCTCTGAATCTTCGATAATGAACGAAATTCTCCTTTGAGAAAGATAAAAGAAAAAAAGTGTCGTTAATTTACTCCACAAACATAATTCGATGGCTCAATTGCAAAACCTCGAGAAAAAATATTGAAAAACTAATAATTTTTTTTTCACCATCAAAAGACAAAAAAAATTGATTCTAAAATTTGGAAGAGATAAAATATTTTTTTAAATAATATAAAAACAAAACGAAAAAACTAATTTTGAAAAAGAAGACTAAAAATCAATGTTTGTACAAGCTAATCAGGATATCATCGTGAATGCTATTTTATTTTAAAAAAAATAGAATAAAAAAATGTTACAGTTCTCGTTACATCAGCGATGATTTTCCATTTGATTACTCGCAGGTCGTCTAACGGAAGAATTTTGGTCGTATCGTCGACAGACGGTTATTGCTCGATCATACATTTCCAAGAGAACGAATTGGGCGAGGAGCACAAGATTGTCGAAGATATGAAAAATAACGTCGGCAAAACTGACGAAATTTCGAAAAAATCTGTGACGATGGAAAACGAGGATATTACGGAGAAGAAACAACCTTACATCGAACTCGACAGTGACGCAATGGACGTCGACATCAACGAAATTAAAACAAAATCGACGGATTCAAAACCGATCGAAATTCGTAATCGTGATTCAACCAACGACGATACAGCCGAAGGAAGTCAAGATATAAAATTGGTTTACAGCGAAACAACGACCGTGGACACACCGGCTGTCAGCACCGTCAAGAAGACACCTCCGAAAAACGACGTCACGGCTGTACTGTCCTCGAGAACACCTCGAAGAGTCAAATTAATTACGATTTCGAGCCCAAAACGCGCCAAAAACGACTGAACTCACCAATATCCGGCCAAAAAAAATCGCAATCATGAAAAAGAGTTGTTTATTTTTTTTGTAACAAAACAAAAAACGGTTTCGCACCGTTTTTGTATGAAAAAAAAACCGTTGATACAAATCGTATTTGAAATGAACGAAAAAATTGGACGATCAATCGACATTTTTAGCGAAAAATTTTTTCTTGTCCACCGGATTCGGAATTATCTGGAACAAGATTGTAAAACGAATGAATAATCGTGAGGGTGACAACCATGGCGAATTTCAAATTCGCGATTTCAATTCGTGGTACGAAATGTGATCAGTGTGAGAGAAGAATGGAGTTTAGTACTGCTCTCGTTAAAGAAGCGCTTCCAAGCGAGTGTACATATTTTTCAAATCGATAAAAAATAAAAAAATTTCTCAAAAACAAATTAATTTTATTTTTTTGCATGCAACTGATTTGTGATTCGTTATGTAGCCCAGTCGGGAACTACATTTGGATAAGGAATAAAGACGAAAAAATTTTAATACTCGAAATTGTAGATAATTTTATTCCCTTCAAGTTTCGTCCTAATCATTAACAGAAAAATTGAACTCCTATCTTTCGAGCTTAACTCGAAAAATATCAATCGTAGACGAAAAATTGTAATGACTAAAGTTGTAGACAATTGAATTTTTTAGAACTTTTGTTATGTACATTTTCAGTCAAAAGATCGAAATGAGCGAGTTATTTAACAAAAACAAACCCCCCGCCCCCCTCCCGGTGATTAAAAAAAGACGAATAACCCGATTTCTGCATAGTCAGCCCTTATTTTTGGACATCCCGACTGGGCCAATAATGAGAAAGAGTGGCAATGGCAATTATACGTACCGTATCTTGTCCGGGCCTCCAACCGGCCGGGCAAACCTCGCCGTGCTCGTCGGTATACTGAAAAGCTTGAACCAATCGCAGAGTTTCATCCACCGAACGTCCGACCGGAAGATCGTTCATCGTAATCTGGCGCAAAACGCCCTTTCCGTCGATGATGAACAAGGCGCTGCGCATGAAATAATTTTTTTTTTCAAATAACCTACAATCGACGAATGAATAATCAACAAACATTGATCAATCACCGTAAAGTATGGCCCAAATCTTCGAGGTAAACTCCGTAATCTTTGGATATTCTGTGCGTGAGATCAGACAGCAGAGGTATTCTTATTTTCTCCAATCCTCCTTCTTTTCTGGGCGTGAATGTCCATGCCAAATGAGTAAAGTGCGAATCCACAGACGCGGCAACCACTTCGGTATTCAATTGGTTAAATTCTTCCACACGATCCGAGAATGCCAGAATTTCGGTCGGGCACACGAAAGTGCTGACGATCGTGAAAGAATTTTTTTTTTCGTCAAAATAATTGAAATCAAAAACAAAACAACGAGAGAGCGATTTTTCGAATCGACGAGTAAAGTTTCATGGTCGACTTACAAATCCAGCGGATAGAAAAAAAATACAAGATATTTTCCCTTGTAGTCCTTCAACTTGATGTCTTTGAAACCGCCGTTGACAACAGCCGTGCCTTTCCAATCCGGAGCTGGTTTACCGACTGAAACGACAATTCGTCAACCCATTGCAATCGCATTCCAAGGTAATTACAGAAATGGTAAATAAATAAATGAAACAAACGTGTGGACCAACAAAAGAATTTAAAAAATAAAACAAATACATGGACGGATACATTTTTTTTTTTTTTCGTTCGAACTGAACTTGGTTATTATTTGGGGGAAAAAAATAAGAAATTTTTTGTCAATTTATTTTGTTCGATACTTACTAACGGCTTTTGTAGTGTGTAACTCATGACCGGCATGTTTGGTGCCGGTTGGATAAACCGTACCACCGGCAAACGAGTAGCACGTTTCGTCTTGGCGAAAAAATGCCGAATTCGCGTTACCATTGGCACTCAATGCCAGAAAGAGGATAACCAATATGGAACTTTTCAAATGTGCCATGCTCATCACCGGTTGAATGTACTTTGACCAGACTGACACGTATCAAGCCGACATTGGCCTATATATAACACTGTTGACAATGTTTACCCTCTAGAATGCCGCTCAGCTGGATATCCTGTTGGGTAATTTATCTCGTGTATGGGGAATTTCAGTAACTTTGTCATCGAGGACGAAACCCTATGCAATTTGGTCCAATCGAAATCCTTGGGTTCCATTTTTAAGGTGATCTGTTGAATCGGTTAGGCGGTCGCAAGTGCGAGAGAGACGGCGCCACCGGCGCTCGCTGCGGTGCTAGAGAGAGAGAACGAGCAAAATACAGAATTCCGATTCAGCAAAACTGTTTTTTTTCCAAATTTTTAGCAATTTTCCACACAGCTGTAGATTTAAATAAGAGAATTGGAGATTCATTATATATTCAAAAGATTTGTTTATATAGAAGGTTTTCTTGAATGAACAATTTGTGGGTTAGGTTTTCACAATATTGGAAACTTCGGAAGAATTGTGGAAAATTGTGATTATGTTCTTTCGGTCGGTTTATCTTCCATATCCCATTGTTTCATAGCTTGAATCATTATATTATTATTTTACTGTAAATTCACAGCCTATCAAGAACCTATGAAACGCATTGATTGCTATTGGTCAATCGATCAACTTCTTAACAGTCCAGTCCCGCCCATTTATAACCACGATTTCAGACTATCCCGAGGTTTTACTGTACGTTCTTCTCTCTCGTGACAGTCGCGAAGTAGGGGGCAGCACCTGTTCGCCATTTTCAAGTGGATAAAGCACCGATCAATCGGTCCAGTGAGAGCCAGGGGGGCAAAACTCCAATGGTGCCAGCGAGGTTCGAGTTACGCCGGAGCCGACTAGGCGATGGCGCTGCTGGGCATACTCTGTCTCATTCGCACACTATTTCTATCTCTCTCTGTCTCACACTAGCGCCCAGTGACGTCACGAATCAAGCTCGATGGTATAAGTATATGGCTCATTGGAAATGTAATAATATTCAGCATAGAATAAAATATGACATGTTACGGGGTACTTGATTTATTTTGGAAATAAAACAATATTCATGTATTTATTACATAGATAATTATTATATTCAATTACACACATATATATATATATATATACATACACGATGAAAACTTTTCATTTTCGGTGAATAGTCAATATACATGTAATACTTACAACACACAATTAATATTTATCATTGAGAATGAAATTGAACACAATAACTTTTCTGTTTCAGTGACACAAATTGATGAATATTGCAATAAAACAAAAGCCGATATCACATTTGTATGATTGACAAATGTGATATCGGTGGCGTCACATAACCTAGTTCGATGTTATCGTCGAAAATATTAACGGAACTTACATTAATTATGTATTCCTATAAAATAATTTATTTTCTAGACGCAATAGATGAAAACTTTAGGTCCCGTATTCGTTCAAAACTTACGGGTGTTAGAAATTTGCAAAATAACAAATAATAAACACTTGTATAACCAAACGAAACACCAGTAAAATGGATGAAAACACGGCGAAAACAGCGGTTGTCGGGCGGGTCGCGGTAACAAATGAGTGCGACTGAAACAGCAACACAGTGCGAGTGCGACAGAGTATGCCCAGCAGCGCCATCGCCTAGTCGGCTCCGGCGTAACTCGAACCTCGCTGGCACCATTGGAGTTTTGCCCCCCTGGTGAGAGCACGGTGCATGCAGTCGCTGTATTGTTGTGCACCGTTGAAAAACAATTTTAACATCGAAAATGTCGGAACAACAACGAACGATAAAAAATTGTAAAAAAGGATAAATCCAACGCTGCATACATGTGTGACGTTCACGATGAAGAGATTTTACATTCTATCCGTTCTATGTCATCTGTTATTCGTTTTCGAACGAACGAGTGAGTCACAACAATTGAGTTTGAGGTGATGTGCTACACCGTGACGGATCGCCGTGAGTGCGACAGAGATAGAGCCATAGGCGCTCGCTGCGGAGCGACGAAGAACGAATGATATGTGTAGCCCATCGTCTCAACGATTTCAGATGAGTCTCAGATCACGATTACCTCGCTCTAATTTCGTTGTTTTTTTTTTTTTATCTTCTACTCAGGTGGCCTTCACAGAAATTTAAAGTACTACGAGACTCTGCAGTCCACTGACTTTCATCACAAAATAGTTAAGCGCGGCGTACAGCACAGTAATCATCCTTACAACAAAATCAGCGAAGTCGAATTTTATGCTCATGGAAGGTGAGATTGTGGAATATTTGATGAACAATAATTTTTTTGAAATCTGTTGCAATAGCATCGAATCGATTACGATCGTACTTTGTCACGATTTAAATTTTTTGTAATTTTTGTTTCAATCGCAGACATTTTCGATTGATACTCACACCCAAGAAGGAAGTCATTCATTCCAAATTCAAAGCTTACGAAGTAAACGGAGATGGCGAGGAGACCACGGTTCACTTAGGTGCGAATTTGATAAGAAAAAACAAAAAAGACATAATTTTGTGTGATTTATAAAATTCCATTGTGTTCTCGCAGATCACGACAAGTTTTATCACGGACGCGTATTCGGCGAGTTGAATTCTCACGCCCAAGTGCACATAGAAGGAGGCGTCATGACAGCGAGCATAACGATAGATCAGGAAACTTATCACTTGGAACCTTCTTGGAGGCACATGTCTCATTTGAACAACGACACGATGATATTCTACAAAGCGTCGGACGTCAAATTGAGCTGGGAACATTATGAGAACGGCGAGGGTCACACTCACGGCGCTCCCAAGACTTGCGGTTACATCAAGGAAGGACCTGGTGGGTCTTTCAACTATTTGAATAACTTATCCAGCCATTTCTTCAATTTTTTAAAAATCTTTCTTAAATTGCGAATGATAAAAATCTTGTAAAATCTGAAAAAAAAAAAAAAAATGTTGAGACAATGAATAACATTTTTTTTTTTCTTTCAGACGATATAGACGAGGTGGACGTTGATGGCGAAGATACAGATCACAGCAGGACGAAACGACAATCGGAAACTTACGAGTACACACCGACGAAAACGCGATGCCCGTTGTTGCTCGTTGCCGATTATCGTTTTTATCAAGAAATGGGAGCGAGCAGTACAAAAACGACGATAAATTATTTGGTTCGTTATAAAACCTCCGCCTGTACAATGTTTTTTTTATTCTTTTTCTCTTTGGGGGTCAAAGATTAATCATTTTTTTCACATTCTTTCGCCACCCAATCGTGAAATATTGTTTCGAAAAAAAATGGTGTGATGATATTTGTTATAGATAAGCCTGATCGACAGAGTTCACAAAATTTATAACGACACGATGTGGCAAGAGCGTCAGGAACAGGACGGTTTCAAAGGCATGGGATTCGTGATAAAAAAAATAGTTGTGCACAGCGAACCGACGCGTGTGCGAGGTGGTGAGACTCATTACAACATGGTACGCGAGAAATGGGACGTTCGTACGTTGCTCGAGGTGTTCAGTCGCGAATACAGTCACAAAGATTTTTGTCTGGCGCATTTGTTCACGGATCTGAAATTCGAGGGTGGCATACTCGGATTGGCTTACGTGGGTTCGCCTCGGAGAAATTCAGTAGGTGGTATCTGTACCCCAGGTGAGAAATGTTTATTTTATTTCGAATTAAACAGTTTTTTTTTTTTATTACCAAAAATCTATTGAATAAAAATTTATTAGGGAGAAAAAAAAATGAATAAAAACTATTTGTTGCAGAATATTTTAAAAATGGTTACACGCTCTATCTAAATTCTGGATTGAGTTCCAGTAGAAATCATTACGGTCAGAGGGTTATAACGCGCGAGGCTGATCTCGTGACGGCTCACGAATTCGGACACAATTGGGGATCGGAACACGATCCTGATATCACGGTGAGTCGATAGTCGTGTTGATAATCGTAAAAAACGAATTGAAAAATATTTCGAAAGAAATTTAAATTTTTATTTACCCACTGATGAATATTTAAATATGAAAACAAGCTGGCAAGTTGAAACTTGAAATTTGCTTCCTCCGAATCCTAAGTAGTGAATGAAGATGTCTTTATGCTAAAATATATGATGATATATGATGTAAATATGTGATGGGAAAATAAAATAATATTTACAGCGATGAATTTTATTTTAATTATTATTCTTAGGAATGCAGTCCGAGCGCGAGCCAGGGTGGATCTTATCTCATGTATACGTACAGCGTGAGTGGTTACGACGTTAACAACAAGGTAAATTTCCAGTCTCCGTTTTTTCATTAAAAAAAAAAAATTCTAACATTTATCAATTTTCAATGTTCATCATTTTTTTTCGAAATATTCAGCGATTTTCGCCGTGCAGTCTGCGATCGATTAGAAAGGTATTGCAAGCGAAATCCGGAAGATGCTTCTCGGAACCGGAGGAATCTTTCTGCGGCAATTTGAGGGTCGAGGGCGACGAGGAATGCGACGCCGGGCTATTAGGCACCGAGGACAACGACGCTTGTTGCGACAAAGATTGCAAATTGCGCAGAAAACAGGGAGCCGTTTGCAGGTAGAATTTCGACGAATTACAATAATAACTAACGAAAGAAAATATTTTTCTCTATAAGAATGTGTTTTTTTCCGATTGTTTTTCATCGCAGCGACAAGAATTCTCCTTGTTGTCAAAATTGTGCATTCATGAGATTGGGAATGAAGTGTCGTGACGCTCAATTGTCGACTTGCGAGCAAGAGTCGAGATGCACAGGTGCATCGAGCGAATGTCCGCGCTCGCCTCCCATGAACAACGGCACGAGTTGTCTCGAGAGGGGACAATGTCGTCTTGGAAAATGCGTACCGTATTGTGAAACACAGGGTCTGCAGAGCTGCATGTGTGACATAAGTAACGTTGAACCAAGCCTCCATCTACGTAACGATTTTTCATTATTTTTTTCACATTTTTTATGAAAAAAAAAAATATATATTTCACGTAAAAATTCGTAATTGATTTTTTTTTCGTTGTTTTCGGTGGACAGGAATGGAATGAGGAAAATTGTTGTTGTTTTTTTTTACAGTTGCGGACGCTTGTAAGAGATGCTGCAGAATGAGCATGAACGAGACGTGCTTTCCCATAGATCCACCTGACATTCTACCCGATGGAACTCCGTGCATTCGAGGTTTTTGCAACAAGGTAAGTTCGCATCTGAGAATAAAATCTGCGTGATAGTTCAACGGCAATTATTCACTTTGAGGATGTATCAAAATATTGAAAAAATTCTGAAATTTACATTGGCAATAACTTTTATCATTTTAAAAAAATTTGGACGATCAACGTATACGAATAAAATCGAAAAAATATATTTGAGGATGTTCAATTATTACGAATTTCTCTGGAATTTACAAATCGTTTATAATGATTCATTGTTTGCAGGGCGTTTGTGAGAAAACTATTCAAGACGTCGTCGAACGATTCTGGGACATAATCGAGGACATAAACATAAACAAGGTTATCAGATTTTTGAAAGACAATATTGTGGGTGCGGTTATAATTTGTTCGGCAATAGTTTGGATACCCGCGAGTTGTCTCGTGAGTTACATAGATCACAGACGGGTGAAGGAAAACGAGAAAAAATGGCGATGGAAGCACACGGACGAGCTTATACATCCGGAAGAGCAACGACAAGTTATATGCATCGTTCTGCCGCGTCAGAGGTTACAAAATCAGACGCAACAATCGTAAAACTCATTGTACATTTGAAACGAACTTTTGAAAAATCATGCATCTGATGACAGTGTGATTTTTTTTTTTTTCATTGAACTAGTCACCGAACGAACAATGTATGATATTAGATTATGTTCTTTCTGCGTTTGAGTATGAGAGAAAAAAGTATTTAAAAGTTGCGAGTTGTCGGTTGGATAATTCGGGGAATTGTTGGTTGTATCACAAATTGTATATAAACATAACCTGCAAAAAGGTACTAAATTTATCAACACTTACGTGTAATTTTTGATCGAATCACAAATCAAAAATTTAACACGATAGTGGAAACGAGTCAAACGAATGTTCGAACTCGTGCGACTCAGACGTGTACGATGCTCGTTGACAAATTCAAGGCACGTAAAACGTTTGACTTAGGAAAACGAAAAATTCTTCTGTATGTATATATTTTTTACATTGTGTCAAAAAATAAATTTTCAATGTTTGAGAATTATAATTTTGTATTGAAAAATTTATTTCGTTCCAAGTCGACTTAATATTTATGTCCGTTGCTATGATTCATGAATTAAAGTTGCTGAAAATTTGAAGAAGAACTGAGCGTTGCCGAATGGGTATTTTGAAATGCGCGCGTTTGTAAGATACATCTTGAATTGCTTCGAGCTTCGATTTGAAAATTAATGGATTAAATCACAAAATATTCCGCGAGGGGCGCCACATTTCGGACTACAGTTGAACCTCTCAAAAGTCGAAAATGTGACGCTGTCGCGGATTATCTTGAGATTGAATGCAGTAATCCTCCAATTGTAGTAAATTGACACCAACACAAATCCATCGAACTGTTTCGCTATTGGTCAATCGATCAATGTCACAATAGTTTAGTTCCACCCATTTAAACCCCCGATTTTGGACTAAAGAGAAGTTATCTATTGCGTGTTCGACTATCGAGAGATTTTACTGTACTCCGCGGGAGACCGCACATGTGCAAGCTGTACATAACCTAACACATCTCCGGTATCGCCTGTCTCGAAAAAATCACCCGAACCAGTGACAACCGACCAATCGGATCGCAAGTGGAGCGCTTCGTGCGACCGTACATCCTGGTACATCCGACAACGCGAGAACACGTTGAACCACAAGAATTGCATCACAAATACAACAGCCGGTTGTGTCCAACGTTTCGGAAAGTACGTTCGCACAGCGACCAGACGAAAATCCTTCGAACGAAGAACCAAAAAAAAAAAACCGGCAATGTCGGGAACTCGAGAAAAATTGCCGGAAACGATAAATTTTCCAAAGGAGGAGGAAAAAATATTGGAACTGTGGAAAAAATTGGACGTTTTTCAAAATTGTCTACGTCAGTCGAAAGGTAAACCCAAATACACGTTTTACGATGGTCCGCCATTCGCAACCGGTTTGCCACATTACGGTCACATACTCGCCGGCACCATAAAAGACATAATCACTCGTTACGCCCATCAAACGGGTCATCACGTCGAACGTCGTTTCGGTTGGGACACTCACGGTCTTCCGGTGGAGTACGAGATCGACAACGCTTTGGGCATAAAAGGTCCCGACGACGTTGCCAAAATGGGCATCGACAATTACAACAAAGAATGTCGAAGTATCGTCATGCGTTACGCCACTGAATGGGAAAAAATAGTCAGCAGAATAGGTCGTTGGATAGATTTCAAAAACGATTACAAAACTTTGTATCCCTGGTACATGGAATCCATATGGTGGATTTTCAAAGAGCTTTACAACAAGGGTCTGGTTTATCAGGGAGTAAAGGTGATGCCTTACTCCACCGGTTGCAACACTCCATTGTCCAACTTCGAATCGGGCCAGAATTACAAAGAAGTCGTCGATCCTTCGGTGGTCGTGGCTTTTCCGTTGTTGGACGAGGCGGGCGTGTCGGTTCTGGCTTGGACCACTACACCGTGGACCCTACCCAGCAATTTGGCTCTATGCTGCAATCCCAACTTCGAATACGTTCGAATCAAAGAAATCGCTACGGGCAAGATGTACATAATTTTGGAATCCAGCCTGCAAATGATTTACAAAACCGCCGATCTTTACACCGTCTTGACAAAAATAAAAGGTTCCGATCTGGCTGGCAAATCTTACGAGCCTCCGTTCTCCTATTTCCAACACATGAGATCCAAAGGCGCTTTCAAAATTCTCAACGACAATTACGTAACCTCCGAAACGGGCACCGGAATAGTTCACCAAGCGCCTTACTTCGGCGAGGACGATTATCGTTGTTGTCTCGCAGCGGGCATAATCACCAGAGATCAAGAAGTCATCTGTCCCGTGGACAGTTGCGGACGATTCACCGACGAGGTCAAGGATTTCGCCGGAATTCACGTCAAACAAGCCGACAAGGAAATAATAAAGTATTTGCAGCAGCGCGAAAAGTTGATAACCAGCAGTCAGACAAAGCACAGTTATCCGTATTGTTGGAGATCGGACACGCCTCTAATCTACAAAGCCGTGCCGTCTTGGTTCGTCAGAGTCGAAACCATCAAGGACAAACTTTTGTCGGCCAATTCGGAAACATATTGGGTGCCCGATTACGTCAAGGACAAACGTTTTGGAAATTGGTTGAGAGACGCTCGCGATTGGGCGATAAGCAGAAATCGTTATTGGGGCAATCCCATGCCCATTTGGATGTCCGACGACAAGAAGGAAATAGTTTGCGTGGGTAGCATAGCCGAACTGGAGGAGCTCACGGGCGCCAAAATAACGGACATTCATCGCGAGAGCATCGATCATCTGGAAATTCCATCGAAGCGTCCGGGCAGACCGGCCCTGAAGCGCGTGACCGAGGTGTTCGACTGTTGGTTCGAATCCGGTTCCATGCCCTACGCTCACGTTCACTATCCGTTCGACAAACCCAAAGAATTCGAGGACAATTTTCCAGCCGACTTCATAGCCGAAGGCATCGATCAGACTCGCGGTTGGTTCTACACCCTTCTCGTAATATCCACCGCTCTGTTCAGCAAGCCCCCTTTCAAAAATCTCGTTTGCAACGGTCTCATACTCGCGTCGGACGGACAAAAAATGTCGAAACGAAAAAAAAATTATCCCGATCCCATTCAAGTGGTCGACAAATTCGGTGCCGACGCTTTGCGTCTCTATCTGATCAATTCGCCGGTCGTCAGAGCCGAAAATTTGCGTTTCAAGGAGGAAGGAGTTCGCGATGTTATCAAAGACGTATTTTTACCTTGGTACAACGCTTTTCGATTTCTCATGCAAAACATCGACAGATACGAACGCGACGAAAAACGTTCGTACGTTTACAACGATTGCGTAGATGCGAAAAATTCGTCGGACAACATAATGGACAAATGGATAATTTCGTTCACCCAAACGTTGTTGGAATTTTTGAAACAAGAGATGCAAGCCTACAGACTCTACACCGTTGTGCCCAGATTGATAAAATTCATCATGAATCTGACCAATTGGTACGTGAGAATGAATCGCAAACGCATAAAAGGCGACACTGGTGTCGAAGATTGCGAACACGCTCTCAACACATTGTTTTCCGTTGTTTACACGATGTCGCGTATAAACGCTCCATTCACGCCTTTCATAAGCGAATTTATGTTTCAACGATTGTCGAAACTCATCGTCACGACAAACAGCAACAACAACAACATGGACAGCGTGCATTATCAAATGATACCGGATCCACGTTACCAATTGATCAACGTTAAGATCGAACGTGCGGTTTCTTACATGCAAACCATCATCGATTTGGGAAGAATCGTTCGCGATCGTAAAACCATTCCCGTTAAATATCCATTGCCGGAAATCGTCGTTATCCATCAGGATTCGAATATTCTCGACGAAATATTGTCCCTGAAATCTTACATTCTCGAAGAATTGAACATCAAAGAATTGACCGTGACAACGGACAAACAAAAATACGGAGTCAATCTGCGAGCCGAGCCCGATCACAAAACTTTGGGTGGGAGATTGAAGGGAGAATTCAAAACCGTCGCTCAAGCCATCAAAGATCTCACGGACGAACAGTTGCAACGATTTATCGCCGACAAATCGATCGACGTTCAAGGTCATCGATTGGGCGAACAAGACATACGTTTGATGTTCAGTTTCACCGGACCAAAAGCCGCGGAATTGTCGCAACGTTACGAGGCCCACAGCGAGGACAATGTGTTGATTTTGTTGGACGTTACGCCCGACGAATCCATGCAGGACGAGGGCATTGCTCGTGAGATAATAAATCGGGTGCAAAAATTGCGAAAAAAGGGACAACTCGTGCCGTCCGACGAGTGCGACGTTTATTATCACATCGAAGATTCCAAAAGTTCGCTGGCTCGAATAATCGTCGATTACAAAGATTTCATCGAAACCACGACGAAGACTCCGCAAAAATCCATCGAATTGATGCCCCAAGATGCGCGAGTGATAATCGAGGAGATGCAGAAGGTCAAGGGTGTCGATATGAAACTCGTTTTGACGAAAAAGGGGGCGACGGGATTTGGGGATTCGATCGGGGCGTCGAAAATAGATAAAAACGGCGAATTGCCGGTCATCGAGTGGGCGAACGTTACGATTGTGGGTTTGGAACCGAGATACGGCGCACGTTGCGTAACAGGCACGATTTTGTTGAGGCCCGCGAAGACGATGGAGTTTGTGTCGTACGACGAGTTCAGACGCGAGGTCGACGTTGTTTTTGGAATTTACGGATGCAATTACGATCTTTGGCACGATGGGAAATTGGTGGATGGAAAAACGAATTTTGCGTCGATGCACAAGGGTGAGATTTATGCGGTTAAGCAGGGCTGCGAGGTGCCGACGAAGGTTTCACGGGGTAACGAATATCCGGCTTGTCGTTATGAAAATCGGTCGATGAATTCCGGATCTGGGCAATCGACAGATCGTTGCACGGTATTGCTTGAAAATCCTGCGGGTGATTTTGCTGTGTAGGAAAATTCGACGTTCGGATGGAAAAAGCGTGGATTTTAATTCGATACGATTTTTTGTTTGTTAAAAAGACTTTTTTTTTTAGTCAAATGAATTTGTTTTTAACGTTTCTCATCGTCCATGGAAACCGTTGATTTTCCCGAGGTTTGAGAAAAATTCTACGGAAATTTTGGAGCTTAGGATGGATTTGCTGCTGTCTGCAACCTGGCGCGTGATATATTGATGCTTTTATCATCTCTTACGTTTTTTTTTCTTCCTTTTATTCAGAGCAGAAAGTGTAAATACAGATTTTGTCAGTATTTATTAATAAAAGTAAACTCTGTGAAAATCTGTGGGGAAATTGTTGTTCATGATTTTTTTTTTACCCGCTTGCTGTTTCGTTCGTTCGCAGCGACGATGCATATTTGCGTTTTTTTTTGTTTTTCAGGGTTTCTTGCGAAGAAAAGAGAGGGTTGGAAAAATTATTGTGAAAAAAATATGGTACGGAATTCTGCGATAATTGAGTAACGAGGGGGGGGGGGGTGAGATATTGGAAGTTTGATTCTTCGTGATATCAAATAAATACACATTTATTCAAATACCATAAAATAATTACAACAGATTGAAATTTCGATTTAAATTAAAAAAAAAAAATAAAATAATCAAAATCAAAGAGCGTTATCGATTACAACAATCGAAGCACTCATTGATTCGACTTTTAATCGCAAAATACACGTTACTTCAAGCCTCAAAAACGTCTTACAGTCGTAGGCATCGGCTTATAAATTCCATTGCAATTTTTTTTCATTTTTTTTTTTTTTTTTTTCATCAACAAATTATTTTTCACCGTAAACGAGACTATACGCTATGTACAAACTTGTTCCGACGAACAACGCGCTTAATTATTAATTGTATCAAAACGAACCGTACTAGACGCGGATCGTTTTGTTAGAACGTTTTTTTTTTTTTTTTACTTTTTGACGAATTTTCAAAACCACAACTATTCTACGAAAAATTTGGCGAAAAATCGAAAAAGTATTAAAAATAATAAAAAAAAAGCGATTGCGACTCAACGTTCTCGCGAGATGTTGATCCGTGAATATATATGTATATATATCTATTTTTTTTGCACTTTACATATTCGTTTTTCAAGCTTTATGCTTCTGGCCTTCCACGATTACGCCTTCTTCGATTTTTTTACCCCTCTCGTCGCTGCGTTTTTACCGCTTGGAAACTTTCGAACGCCCGCGTCGAGCAATCTATGAGCTTCGTCTTATTTATTTTTCACATGAAATCGAACCTGATACATTATTCAATTGCCGGTTGTAAGGAAAAAAAACTAATAATAATAATAAAATAAAAAAAAATACGAAAATTACTTAGCCAAAAAAAAAAAAAGTTCATCGTGAAATGGCAATGCGGGACGAACATGCTCGATTGTAAACCGATACGAATTTTCACGAGAGATCTAAGATATTTCGACGGTCGATGAATCAACTTTTCGGAATAAACTCAAAATATTATTTTTTTTCATCCATCAAGTTTGTGAAAAATTATTGTAACTGTATGAAAAATTCTCGCATAAATGAATTTTTATCAGTTGTGATATGCAAGTACGAGGATTAAGTTGATAATTTTGCCATAATTAGTTTTTTTCTTTCCTTTATTTTTTTTTACGAAAATTCACGCATGATTAGTATATCGAATGTAATATACACATTAATATATCGATCGATCGGTATATTGAACAAAAATATTCGACATACCAATTTTGCGACCCAACAAAAACAAGAAAAAAAAATATGTATCACATTTATATATGTAAAAATGCATAAAATTTTCGTAAAATTTGTGTCCTGCAATGTCGAAAATTTCCAACATCATTGCGACACGTTAAAAAGTGTTATATCCAACACACAACCCCAAGATAATGACATTACATCTCCCAAATCATTTATCATAACTATCGAAGTGTATTCAATGTACAATTCGAATTTTCCTTTATTCTTATATCGAGAAAAAAAAATGTTGATAAAATTCATTCATGCAGAAGTTTCATTAATATATATTTTTTCTGTCACCGGCAATTTTTTTCCCCGAGTGAAATACGAAGTGTTTACACGTCACAATTATGCCCAGTCGATGTGATATTGACGCGAAAGAAAAGAAAAAAGAAAACAACAAGGAAAATAAGCCTCAAAATAAGTTTCTCAGCGCAAAGAGCGATAACGTTTGAATATTTATAAAAATATTTTCAGCATGCTGGGGGGGGGGGGGGGTGGGGGTGGTGGTCAGCAGGGTTTGTGAAGGTTCTGGCAAACCTTTTAAACCGTAAACCCTTGAAAACTCGTGTTCGAATGTCTCCGATGAAAAAATTTCGTTGGCTCATTCGATGTTCCGCAAGCTGTCCTGATCGGGAAAAAAATGTCCAACGACCGACAGCGAGAACACGGCGGTCAGAGCGTAAAGTGCGAGGGTCGTGGTTGCGGTGAAAAGTTGAGCGTAGTGATAACGCGAGTACCAAGCGAATGCGAGTATGAGAGTGAGTATGCTGAACAAAAGTTTGCTCAAATCCCATTCGTTCTGTGCCGAACTTATACCGTTTTCCGTCGGTATATTCTGATACGACTGTGGATTCGTGTACAACGATGACGAATTTTCAATCGTACTCGGCTCGGTCGTTGGCACCGCGGCCGGTCGTTGCTGATGCACCAAACAGTGAACGACGCAATTGTCATGCAAACCGAAACGTTCCAGTGTCTCGCTGTCCGGCTGAAGGAGCTGGCCGTTGAAGACCAAACGTACCAACTTCTGCGACTCTAACTCTACTTGGAAATGCCTCCTGGAAAAAGAAAAAAAAAAGGATGAATGAAATAGTATAATCAAATAAGCCATAATTTTATTTTCTACATTAATATAAAAATTTTATTTGAGCGAGGATTCTGTTTTTTTTTTTTTTTCGAAATCCTCCTTTGGGTACAAATTATTTTCATACCTTTTAAATTCCCCAAGCAACTCTTTGAGTCTGCCCGTTACCAATTTCTGATCGTCGTTTATGAATTTTAATTTTATCGTGATATCATTTTCGGGAATGGACGACGAATTATCATCCTCGGTGTCTTCGGTCACCACGGGTGCCGTTTCACCCAAGTTTTTCGTCGTGGGCGTCGTCGTCGTTGTTTCCGTCGTCGTCGTCGTCGTCTCCGTCTTACTTATTTTAACGGGTCTTCGCAACAATCCTGTGTCGTCGTTGTTGAACGAATCCATCGCCTCGATGAGAACTTCTTCGGAAGCCGCGGCCGGTGTCGGACTCGTGGCTTCCGTTGGGACTGCGCTGCCAGCTGCAAACACATCGTCGACTGTTATCACCAACCATTCTCATCTCAATAGCCTTTGGGCGATCGAGATCGAAATACATTATTTGCGAGAATATATTCACCCGAATCGGAAGGTGTCGGACAGTCGCCATCCGTCTGGTGCCTCGAATCGTCGCTACCGACAGTCGCGACCGCGCTGCTGGATTCCGCCGTTTGCGCCCCATTGACGGCGGTTACGCTCTGATTGCCCACTCTGAACTCGGCTAGGCGCGTACGCGTACGATGCTGAAGAATGAGTACGGTGCGTATGAGAGGTTGATCGGCGATGTTGGTCGAGCACCAGGCGATCCAACCGACGCACAGCACCCCGACGACGATGAAAAAATCGGTGACCTCGTCGCCGACGCCTTCGATCAGTGTCATTGTTCTCGTGGCTGTGGATCTGCGGATAAAAAAACTGGATCCATCGAAATTCACAAAATAAATACACCTTGCACATTTTTTTTTTACACAGCTTACGCGTGAACAACGAAACAAGACTAGCTCGTTGCGATTAAAAAATCATTAGAAAGAAAACTTATTCTATAAGGTTAATCGTTGTGATTATTGTTATTACAATGGGTCACCGGAAGGCAGTTTAACGAACATCTTAAGAACGTTCCGACTCCAAGTTTCAACGCCCGACATGAATGTTTGGAACGAAAATTCCGTGATCAAGGAAATTTCGTCATTCGACGATTTACATTCGTTAAACGTAACAACGAACGTGGCAAAGGCCAGAACAAGAGAAATAAAATTTTTTCAAACGTTTTCAACGTTTATAACCTCGAAATTTCGAATGATGAATTTTTGTTTTACTGTTAATTCCAAGCGACACAGTTTTCTTTTGCCAATGGCTCGAATGACATTTTTATTTCTCACACGGGAAAATAATACGGAATACATTATTTCTCACTCGAAGTCTCGGCGTGAATCGCTGATAACTCCGTGGCGGGTTTTTTTTATGCGTTGATGACAATTTGCAGAAACGTAAATTTCTCATCCATAAACATCTGGAGCTGACGCAAATAACGTTTTGACAGAGCTTTCGGATGGCAAGAGGGAGAGAAAAAGAAAGATAGAGACAGCGAGAAGGAGAGAGAGGGAGAAAGCGACAGTGAGAGAGAGGAAGATAGCGATAGCGAGAGAGAGTAAGATAACGACAGCGAGAAAGAGAGAGAGAGAGAGGAAGATAGCGTCAGCGAAAGAGAGAGAGAGAGAAAGCGACGCGTGACCAAGGATGTGTATTGGCGTGTAACAGATACAAGGATATCAAGTCCCTCGCTCTGTGTGTCAACTCACACACACACACACATACACACACTCACACAAACAAACAAACAACACACCTTGTTAATCGAAAATAGTTGATCCAATGGTGCATTTATTAAATCGCACTCGCCTCGTCAACAATCGTGGTTATGTACGTGGTTACATATCTTACAACTATTTTACACACATACACAAGCACACACTCGGACGGTGGACAACACGATACGAAGAATAAAAATAATTGCTTTATAAATCTATATTGTTTACGGCAATGTCGACACGGCGTAGTCAGAGACGTCAGTGGCCTCTGGTGGTGTGTCTCTCTTTGTGCTATATATGTCGTCGTTGTATTTGTCATCATTGTAGCATGTTTGCGCGATTGGCTCGAGTATTTGGCCTCGCGAACATCGAATTCTCCGGGTTTCGTTGTGTTGAGACGAATACCCATTGGAGATAAATATAACGAGATAATAAAATCTGCATATTTTAGAAAGTTGTCTGCTTCACTCCGCAGCCAGCTTCGGGAGTCGGTCAATTGACCTTCGTTGGTAACTTCGGTGAATTCGGTGACTTTGATCCACGATTTCCTTATTGCCGGGTCGCAGTTCGAAATTTCAGTTGGAAAACTCGTCGTCGAGAGGGCGCCAACGATTCATCAGCCGAACAACGTGATTTCACTCGATAATAATCGGAAAACGCTGTAATAACGACACTCTAATCGGAGCTTCGTTCCGTCCGACCGTCGGTAAGATAGCGCCGCGATAGAATACACCGTGGTTCGCAATGTTACCGCGTGGCGCGCGCCACGGTACGCGCTCCAAAATGTCAATGCGATTCAAAAAAATTACACTAAAACTCTCTCAATAGTCCAAAATCGGGGAGTTTTATATTATATTATCGGGGAGAAAAATTCGATTGCACAAGCACATCGAAAATATATAAATAATCCTCTTAAATATATAACGAACCTTCAATTCTTTCATTCAAATCTACAGCTTCCTGAAGTAGAATTTCTCAAAATTTGGAGCAGAACCGAGTTCTGTTGGACTCAGATTTTAATATTTTAGATATATTTAATATTTCAGATTTTAATATACAGATTTGTATTTGTGTCGGTGTTAAATTCCGCCGATTGAACGATCGCTCTGTTCAATCGCACGACATTCCACGAGGAGCGCCACATTTTGGAGTATCGGGAAGTTTTACTGTATTTCGAAAAAATATTCGACCGTAGACGAACTATGAAAATTTATTTCGAACGCCATTTTGATTATCGCGCGTTTTCGCGTTTTTTTTTCATTGATAAAAATTGTTGAATCGTGGGAAAATTGCATGACGTGGGCTTGTGTAGGGATGAGGGGGTTGAGATAGCTGTAAGGGTGGCGGAGGGGGGGGGGGATGAATGCCGGTTTCGGAGTTACCGTGGGGCGAAGCAAGGCAAGTCCGGAGCAAGTCGGAGAATCGAGCAGCGGCGTGGCCGGCTGACTGGATTGGACTGGATGACTGTCGCTGCTCCATGAGAAAGAGAGAGAGAGAGAGAGGGAGCGAGAGAGAGCGACGGACTATCCTCCGGCAGATCGTGTCTCGACACGTCGGGGAGGATACGCACACGTGCGCGCGCACACACACCCACACGCACACACGCACACACACACACACAGAGAGCTCGCAAGAGAGCGAGCGAGTGCGAGTCGACCAGTTTCCCCGGTACAACTCGAAACTGCCGGCCTCGGCCGGGCGGCACCGTAGCGCGCCCCCCGCCATCAGTACGAACCCGACGATCGGACCGTTCGCATCCGCAAACCTTCGGTCACCTGCCGTCGCGTGCGCCAATCGCTGATCACGAATTTTTTCACACATCCCGTACGATCATTCGCGTGTTAATTATATTTCAAACATTTCCCATAATTAAAATAATCATAAAAATTGCATTGTTCACAAACAATATCCACGAATAATCGAACAATACCGTATGACCGAAAAACTCCATTTTGAAAAAAAAATAAAATGTATGGTCATATCCATGTATATGTATATATGATGTGGTGTACCGAAACCAATTGACATGTTTATATCGGCAGTGACGTGAAAATTGCGCATTAAAACACAAAAAAATTACGAATATAGTTAACTTTTTTTTTTCTATTTTCGTTGTTCTTTAAATAATAACTTTCTTTTGTCGGATTATTATTATCGATAATTGAGAACTGATTTATCTTATTTTATTATTATTGTTATTATTGATATAATTTTTTTTATCGTCGGTGGGCGAGGACGTGTTTTTCGGAGCTCGAATGATATTTATCGGCGAAGGAGCAAAAGGGGTTGAGAGACCCGGGGGCGGCCCTCGGGGGTGATACATAATTGAAGCTGCAGGGCGGACGAAGAACGAAGATATTTTATCGCAGACCAATTCTCTTTGTTCGCGCGGAGAAGCGAGAATCAAGTGGAGGAAAATTTTGGGATTTTGTTTCGTCGTCGATTGTTGGACGGGATACGGAGACGTGTCGCGCGAATCCTCACCCCCTGCCCCCTCGCCCCACTGGCGTTCGATTTCCCGACCGAGGGGACTTTGAGGAAAGACCCTCCTGGGGGTTTTTCGAACGACGTCTCGATTGCTCATCACATCGATTCCCATTCCCACAACTGTTAAACAACGAGTGGTGCGCGTTTCAAGTATTTGTCATTTTATCATTTTATTACGTTTGCTGTAACGTTTTAAAAAATATTTTTTGTTTTTTTTTCCGTCGCGTAAAACGATTAATCGATCGCGTGATTGTGGCCGTTATTGTAGACTTGTGAAACGAGATAAAAAATATTGAAAAAAAAAAAAAATAAAAAAAAAACATTTATATCGATTGACCGGTAATAAATCCATCGGTGCGTTTTGGGGCTATTTTTTACGTGGAGAGAAGCTTGGATATCAATTTTCACTGGTAATATTATTATTATTATTATTATTATTATTATTATTATTATTATCATTATTATTATTATTATTATTATTATTATTATTATTATTATTATGTTTTATTGGTTTATGATGTTCCCTTTACTCGATGCTTATTCACCCCTAAGCTGGCACACTTGTCGTCGTACAACATGGCTGGCACACAGGGGTATGACATAAGGGGTCTTGATCGACCCCGAAGCAAAGAAAAGGCTCGCTGCGAGTAACAAATTTTGATTTTTTTTTACTTGAAACAATTCCCATACGTCCCTTGATAGGTGCAATAGGTTAATATGGTTTCAATTTAATATTTACTTTAAAAAAAGTAATATTTAGTATAATTGAACGACAATAAGACGTTTTTTAGAGTATCATCTCTTTATTTCATAAGACATTAACTTCGAGGACGAACCCATTTTAAAAAATACACTATTATTGTTATTATACTAAATTTACCAGATATTTCAAAAGAGCCAAAAACCCATCTCTTGATTTTATAAAACATCAAGGTCAACCACGAACGGATTTTTTTCCCTCACTTTATTTCATTATTTTTAAATTTACAATTAAACCAGAATTTGCAATATATATAAATATATATTGCATTATATATATTGTGAATTTGGGAATTGATTCCAAGCGATGCAAGATTTTTAACAGCTTCAACAATCGTTATTGCAATTTTTCCAAATTTCAATTTCCTAATCCAAATTCACGATACCCATCTGAACAATTTTTTGTTCAAAAATTTGTCCAAATCCTCGTGATTTCATTGTTTGCAACTTTAACGTATAAATTAACACCCATTAAAAAACACCGAAGCACACACACGTTGGGTATCACGGGGTTATGCGAGACAGCTCAAGCGCGAAGAGCCGGATACACCTTACCCCGGTTCGACGAATAATCGTGGAACCCCGATTGCCGGTGGGTCGTCGTTTCGTTGTTGGACCCACGTATAAAAACTTATTCATAAACCAAGGAAGTCGGACAAGTGCGAGTTGGACTCGGACCCTGGGAATACCTCACGATTCAACCTACAGCGCAATTCAGGGATACTTTTTTTTTTAATCAGCGATTAATACAAAAACAACGTGAAAAATAAAATATCGAAAAATCCAAAAATAAGGAAATAAAACGTGAATCGAAAGATTAATAATAAGAAATTAAAACAAGAATCGAAAATCCAAAAATCAGTAAATAATACGAGAATCGAAAATTCAAAAATAAGAAAATAAAACGAGAATCGAAAATTCAAAAATAAGAAAATAAAACGAGAATCGAAAATTCAAAAATAAGAAATAAAACGAGAATCTCGAAAATGAAAAAAAAAAGTTTAAAAAATTACTTTTAGCCTATGATCTCATGTTCGTGAATAAAATTGATCGCAATGCATCTTGAGAGGCTCCAAAGTGGTCATCCCTTTCCAGAGAGAGAGAGAGTGAAAGAGAGAGAGAGGGGGGGGGGATGAAAAAGAGAGAGAGAGGAAGAGAGAATAAAAGAGAGCAAGAGTCCGTTGGTAAATCTTTGAACTGGTCCGACTACGAAGATCGGAGACTCGATAATGGATTTGCGATCTTAAACACACACACACACACATACACACAAACACACGAACAAGATAACGCAAGATCCTTCGAATTTCCACACGCGTTCGAATGGAAACGAAATGAAAAAAAAAAAATCGTCGAGCAGGCACACGTACGTTCGAACGATGCCCATATGGGTTTCCCATATGGGAATTTTTCCATCGGGGTTGCTTCATTGCTTTGGGAATCCGTCGCGGCGTACCACTTACCAAAAGTCTTAAAAGTGTCTATTTTATTCGACTATATATAGAGTGTCGGTGGCGGTCGAGAGAGTTAACAGGCCTCGCCGCAGGGTGAACCGAAGGTCGATTTTATCAATTAGCCGGTTAGCCCGACGGTTCGCGGGTCTCGCACCAATCGCTTCCACAGTTGTGACCCGGTAATCGAGTAAACGTTTTCGAGTGCCAACATCGTCTGTCGAGAGTGCTCGATCTTGCTCGAGAGAGTGGAAAAAAATTAAATGAAAAAAAAAAAGAGAAAAAAACGGAGTACAAACGAGCGGAGTCGAACTTTATACGAAAGAGGTTCGAACCATCGGCGAGTCCGAAGCGACGCGAACGTTGAAAACGACTGGGAAGGCTTTCGAGCTAATTAACGAATTTAGCCCGGAGCATCTTTCGGAAGCGATTGCGTCGTTCGTGAAGACTCAATGGGCACATCGCAGTCAAGATGTATAATCGATGTATAACCGGAAATGAAATTTGAACCAACCGATAATTATCGCATACGTTCGATGAAGTATTTCACCGTAATTTTTTTTTTTATTCGCGTATGGGTCGAAATTTAGAACGATGGTTTAGAATCACCGAAATTCGAGTCTTTTCAAGCTTGCTGATCGTAAGTTTGCATGATCGGCAAAAGTTAAAATGGCAATTATGGAAGGAATTGAATTATCCACGAAAAAGGTGTCTTGGAATTTTTCGCTCAGACAAATATTTATCAAATTATATTAAAAAAATCGTTTACTAGTTCTAAAAATCTGGAAAAATTCACAAATGAAGATCAGGATTTCGCCACTTTACGATGAAATTTTGAAATATAAATTTTCCGGAAATTTTTGAATCATGAAAATTGCAATAAACAAATGAATTCATGAAAAATGTGAGAACTTGGAAATTTTTGTCACGATCGAATCGACATCACGTTACAAGGATGGGGTTAACATGTGTTTGCTGTGTTAATGAGTTTTTTAATTTATTTCCAAGCAAATACTCGGATAATCGTAACGTAAAACTTTTCAACGTACGTTTTGACGTGCGATGTGCGATTAATTCGCACAAAACGAGATTCGTGTTAATTGAATTTGAACGAATGAAACGAGAATTAATGAAAGTTCAATTATATCAACGACCCCGTACCTATATTATTATTATTATTATTATGTGTAACGTATGTGGTAAGTAGCGTCTTCCGTTTGGTGGGCTATGAACACCTGAATCCGTTTGGAGAAATTAAAGTGTAAGCCCCGGGCGCTCGGTTTATTCCCATCTTTGTCGGTTCGTTATACATCTATCGTTTTTTTTTTAAATTTTTTTTTGTTCTTTCTCATTCGAGTCCTTTGCTACACGTTGTTACCGATGCAACACGGCCCGTTGCGTGAATGTTTTTTTTTCCCCGCTGGGTTTGCCGCGTGGGTAAAAACGCAATAGCTCGAGCGTGAATCCAGGATGTGGACGTTGGGGAGCCCACGAGGAATCGTCCACGAGGTGGTCGTCCTTTACTCGCTTCCTTTCCTTACTCACACACACACACACACACACACAATGCTCGCTCTTCCGTGATCCATTAAAAATCCAACCGTTCGACTATGTTCCCGCCAATTCGACCGAAATTATCCAAAAAGCTAAAATTTATCGTCGACAATTATCTCATCAACTGTAATAAAAAAAAAAGATTATTGTCATATTGAAAACGATTATTTTAACCCGTTGCGGTCAGTCGGGGTCCACTGGACCCCAGGCCAATTTCATGGCCATTGTGCAATAATAATATCATTTTACAATATTATTTTTGTTCATTTCAAAACCTACCACTTTTTCGACGTCGAACAAAAGTCATGAGTTCAGACTTCAAAATAAATACACGTTTTTTCAAGTCCAATGAAAGATCTATTTTCTTTCTCAAAAATATAATATCTCAAGAGTGGAAAAAACGGCGTAAGATTTATTTGAAGTATGACAAAAATTAAATTATTCAATACATTTTTTGGGTAAAAAAAGTCAGATTTCGTGATTTTTTGTTTCTTTATCGTGTTTCGACTACTTTGAAATCTTGAATAGAAGACAACGACTATTGGATCATTTAGAAAACATGTTGAATTAAAGTTTGGCGCAAGATTCAAGTCGATATATTATATCATAAACAAAATAAATAAATAAATAACTAAATAAATAAATAAATAAATAAATAAATTTAAAAAAAATGAAATCACACAATTTTCTTCGTAAACAGTATATAATTGTTATGAAATGGTTGGTCGAGTCGTCGACGAACGTCGTGGCACGGAGAAAGGTTGAAATCCACGACGAAAGAGTGTGAAAAGAAAGAAAATTTCTTTTCGCGACGTATATGCCAGTAAGCGGTAATCGAAGTGGAAGCGGTGGCTCTTTCTGACACACACTCACACACATTGGCGCACACCCACTCAAGGTACGCCACGCTTAGACATTGCCACATGGGTATATAATTCATTCGAGATCGAATGAGGCTAATAGGGAAGAGGAACGGGGGCGCTAGCTAGCTGGCGCGCGTGTGCGCACGCGCGTGAGATCAACGTGGTAATTTCACGTACGCGCTGGGTGAGTTCACGTGTGACAACGGCCCAAGTACCGCCGACGGAATATATGGTGAGAAAGGAAGATACGAGAGTCGTGCCGACTCTACGCCGAAGAGCAACCGTTCGAGTGATCCGGTCTCTTGCGCGCGAAACTATCGTTAAACAAGGACGGAAAGTAATCGGATGCTGTGTGCTGTGTGTATCCTTGCCCAAAGCGGTCGGAGACATTATTGGCTCGTTATGGTCAACCCGGTATATTGAACCGCCGAAGAAAATCACGAATGACCGGTAACGAGAACGTTCCGCGCAATAGAATAGAATATATATATTCTAGGGTGGTCCTCATTTTGGTTATCTTATTTTTTTGAAATTTTGACGCTCCCGGAGGATCGTATGGTTGGAAATAAATTTTTCAAAAATATCCGCAAAATTTGAGATCCCTATCTCAATTCTTAATTATGCCGCCGGTCTTTCAAAGTTTGCCACTTCAATAACATGTTATTTTCGTAATGAACAATTACTTTTTTCGCGTCAATAAAAATAAAAAAAAACCTATTTCAAATAATAATTATTATTATAATTCACAGTATTATCTACAGTGCAGAACTTAGGTCACAATAAACGAAAATTCTGAAATATGAAAAAACATGTTATTCGAATGGCGAATTTCGGGAGGCTGGGGGCAGGGTCAAGAATCGAGATAGGGACCTCAAATTTTCAGAATATAAAAAAAAATTATTCCGAAACATATTATACTTTAAAAGGGCGAAAATAAATAAAAAACTAAAATAAGGACCACCCCAATATATACATATGCTTTGCCCACCGGTTTAGTCACTGCTTTCCCGGGTGTCTCCTAATCCGAGTAAGAGTTGCGATCTCGTTGATGCCGGAGTGATGCCACTCACGACTCTCGGTAAGTCCGTATTACCGTCCGCCTCGCTAACATTTTTACACGATCACAAATAATTGTCCTGTATTGAGTACGGGCGTGAGTGGCTGCCATCGCGGATCTTGATAGGCCGCCACGGCTTGATCCACATTCCCCCCCCCCCTCCCTTCATCCTCACGAATGAGACCCTCTCACGAAAATTCCATCACATCACTCCACCACGGTAAAACAGACAGACACGTAACGCCTTATGGCCATTGTTTTTTTCAACAATGAGAATATAACCAGCAACATTTCCGTGAGTGCCAACCAATAATAATTCGAAATGAAAAAAAAAAAAAAAAAGAAAACCTTTCTCGTGTGTATATATATGTGTGGGTACCGTGTATATTTCGTGATTGCTCATTGTCTCCGAGCGACCGAGCGAGGTCGAGACGCGGGTTACGATAACAAAATGGAAGCGCGTCATCTAGGAAGAAAAAAAAACAAATTTTCATTTCTCATAATGAAATCGTGAAATTGTTCGGATCAATCGTGAATGACATTGCAATGAAAACTTCACGACAAGATACCGATCCCCAAGGCTAAAGAAAATATCAACACTTCGAGATGGAGAAGAAGAAAGAAAGAAAAAAAAAAAACTAAAAAATAATATACCAACCATAAGTCCATAACGAGGCATCCCGTTTCGCCCCGGTCACCTCGGATACAGACATACTGAGCCTCACAACAGTATGATAGTGCATTATACGATATACCCGCTCGGTTCACCGACAAGGAGACCCGCAGTAATGGCTTCCCATAGAAGCGGATCGTATTCTCACGATCGAAGAACACATATACATATAGATATATATGTATAGATATACAAAGTACAAATATACATAGTGCGGAGTAGTAGTACGCCTTGCGAGGCAACCCAGCCCCGCCATTTACATGAGGATAATGCGTGTCAGCCTGTGCTGGCTTCTGCTAGCTGCTCACTGTTATACCGCCGGGACAATCATCGTCACTCTCTCACCATCGCCCCCCCCGCCCCCCTGTTATCCCCCAGAGGAAGACGATCCTCTAAAAAAAAAAATAAAGACGTTGAAGAAGCCCCGACCAATCCGAAAGTGTCGGCGTGGAGTCTTCGATAGTCGAAAGCCTCGTTACTCCATTATTTCCTTAGGATAATGAGTACGCGGGACTGAGAGAGAGGCACAGAGATGGGGAATCGTGAATTTCGGTCACAAGCCATACTGCCACACAATAGAGAATACATGTGTTCGACTCGATTCCTCGTTTGGTGCTCATATCCCATTTTCATAGACACTCCGGGTGTTGGAAACGCGTGCCCGGGGTCCAACTACGAAACACCATGACGATACGAATTAACTTCGACAATACGATGTTAACTATGTGTTTGTGGTGGTGATGTCGATGTGCGATAGGCCGTCCGTGATTGTGAACGCGGTGACTAACGGTGAAGCGAAAAAATCCGGAGAACGGGCCAAAAGCATTAGGAATAATTTGACGGGGGGGAATTGGTTGTGGGAAAATAGTTTATTATTTTTTTCTCTATTCAGGCTAACGTCCGATGGGGTTTAACGACGTGCAAACCGGGACTCGGGCACGCGAGCAGCAGCAGCATGTCATACAGCGTGATCCGGTATATTTTATGTATGACGGTTTATTAAGACTCTCTGTGGTTAGTTTTTTTACAGTAAACTCTCGGCGGATTTTTGTCCTCGTTGCTGGTTTTCTCGACGCAAGATTTGAGACGTTCGATGATGATTTGTGAGGTTTTTCGAGTTTTGTTTTTATGGAATTTAAAGCGTTGGATCTTTATGGGAATGTGATTCGCTGGGCTGAGAACGGAATCGAAAATGATTTTATAGGCTGAGACCGGAGTCAAACATAATTTGATAATCTGAGTCAAGAATAATTATATATAGGTTAAGGCTGGGATAAAAAATAATCTGGTAAACTGAGACTGAAGTGAAAACAAAGTTGAAACGCTGAAATTGGGTTTGAAAATAATTTTGTAGGCTGAGACCGGAGTGAAAAATTATTCGAAAGACTGATAATGAAACCGTAGTCGAAAACAATTTTATAGGCTGGGATAATGTCACAAGCTGTGAAATAATGTCACAGGCTGATACCGGCGTAAAAGAAATTCTCTTAGGCTGACCAGAGTCGAAAATAACGTCATAAGCTGAGACCGGAGTCAAGAATAAAATTTCACAGGCTGAGCCCGGAGTCAAGAATAATTTAAATTACTTAAATTAAGACCGGATTGAAAAATAATTCGATAGGCTGAGACCGGAGTGAAATATAATTCATATAGGCTGAGACCGGAGTGAAAAATAATTCGATAGGCTGAGACCGGAGTGAAAAAATAATTCTAATAAACTGAGACCGGAGTAAAAAATAATTCCAATAGGCTCAGATCGGAGTGAAAAAATTGTTTGAAACACACAACGCGCCCTTGAGGTAATCATAGGGCCACGTGGCCGAGCCGCCCTTCGCAGTACAAACCATATCGACCATAAATAAGGGTTATCCGAGATGTACGGTAATCGGGAACGTTAGCTGGGAGAGTCACATGCGCCACGGAGCCAATCGAGTCGAGTGTCGCGCAGAAGGAGCGATGCTCTGTCGTGTGTGCACAAGTGTACAGTCCTCATACAGGTTTTGCCGGCCAACCTACTCACGTGTGGGAAAATGTTATTGAAATTCCATCCGAGGACGGAGACGTCGACTGCGGGGACCCGTGAAGCTCATATATACTACATACTCTCTCGCTCATCCGCGTCTCTGTGCTGCTGGGCGAGATGCTTTGGTGGTACATATAGCAAACTCGTCGACGCGAGCAGTGGGGATCGATGAGGTGTGGCGCGTTGCGCAGGGGGCGTCATACGTGCCGGAGAATATCTCTCGACGTTCACGCTCTGGCGAATTTCGTCCTTCGTTCGACGATATCTCAAACGAATCAATTGTTAATCTTTTTAAATTTTTTTATTTATTTTCATTTAATTTTTTCAACCCTTAGCTGACACACTGGGGTCCGAATGACCCCAGGCAAAATTGACGCTGATTCGAGACATTTATTCTTCATGTTTCAGAAAAAATAACTCTTTTTCAACAGCCACTATCAAACAAAGTGAAAAAATTATATACAGTCTATATATGAACTATATACACAGTTTATGTATAATCTGCATATAGACTATATATATCCAGTCCCATATAAAATTTATATATAATTTTTTCCCTTTGGAAGCCATTTTTTTGTATTTATTCAATTTAAAATTTAATATTTAGATTAAAATAATGAAAAATAAAAAAGTTTCAATGTTCTTTTTTTTTTCACTTTCGACATTTTTTTTTTCAACTAAACAATGAATTTGAACCAAATAACCTTTCTCACATCTTGAAGGGAGTATCAAAGAATACACGACAATTTTTCCAATGAAAAAAAATCAAAATCGGTTACTCGCAGCGATCCTTTTTGCGCTGGGGGTCGAAAAGACCCCACTACGACATCTATTTCATAACGCCGACAAGTTTGCCAGCTGAGGTTTGATCCTAGTGGCACGAACCATTCAGTTTGTAGATGTTTTGCGGACAATCAAATTTCCAAGCTTGTTAATATTTTTTTCCTTGATCACATTACACGTTTGCCACAAGTTTCATGGGCAAAATGTGCGCCGTTCTCAATGTGAATAATCGTCGTCGGTGTAATACGGTAAACCGTCACGAACTTTACCGGCCGGTTACACGTAACGTTCTCATTCGTGCGATATACAAGGGCAAAGTTGAGAGAAGGTAAGAATGAGAAGAAGAAGAGGGCAAAAAAAAAAAAAATGACACCAAACGAATGTGCGGAGCCTTAAGGATATCGAGTGTCGGGTTTGTAAGCGAGACGTGTGAGTTACATCAGAGCACAAGAGAACCCGCGTATATACATAGCCCGGTCATACATACATATGTATATATATCATATACATTATATGCAGTATACACACAAAGATAAGGTGTCCCATAAGACGCGTGGTACGTACCAGCTGCCTTATGGCCGTTGGTGAGGCCACATGAGAGACGCGGTGAGCGAGGAGGGTTGGGGAGGGAGGAGGCCTGGACAATTTGTAAGAGATTTCACGGGACTTCCGCTCGCCACGAAACAGGAAACTCGGAGATAAGAAAAAGGTCTCGCGGGGTTATCGGTTAATTTTTCAATGGTTAATCTCGAAATATGCTGGTATACGTGGCACACCGCACACATCGCGGGCTAGCGGGGTGGGGGAGGGGGGGGGGGGTAATAGAAGATTCTTGCATAGCAAGTGGGAAGATAACGGTAAACGCTCACCGTGTGCTGTTGCGTAACTGAAGTTGAAAAAAAAAAAAGAAAAAGAAATAACCTGAAATGAAATGAAAAAGAATACACATATGCATATGTATATATGCATATATATATATGTGTGTGTATTCAAGAAATCCAAGAGCCCCCGGTGAGTTACGGCAAATGCGTTCGTAATAAAATTCGACACACACTCGGAAAGCGCGTCGCATACGCTTCTTCGGTGCGTCGTTGGAGCTTACGTATAAACAAAAAAACAGAAGAAAAAAAATACGCAAAAAATAAAAACAACGAAAAAATGCAAATAAAAAAAAATTGCGCATATGCAACGTGTGATAAACGCACAGGCCGCGACGGAGTTGGGTAATAACCGATATGCGCCGAAGGAGGATCGTAAATTTTGTGCGATACGAAAAATCTTGCGGCAATCTTTTGCGTTTCGGTGAAAACAAAAAAAACAAAAAAAAAAAAACATTTCGGTTTCGGTAAAACACGCGGTTTTTTTACGGTGAAATCGTCATTCCGACTGACCTAATACGTAAGATCGAAGTGTATATGTGTATATATATAGATACATATACATACACACTTACTATATTATATTCGGAGTTGCCACGGGAACGATTGAGCAACTTCCTCTTACTTCCCGATGAGATGAAGAACATAACGTTTCAACGTTCCACGTGTGTTTAAATTCGAGCACCTCGCAACTCTTCTTGTTTTCTAAAAAAAAAACAAAAAACTTTTTTTCTTTTTTTTTCTTACGTGGCTCTTGCTCGAGAAAGATTGGGGAGCCGTGGAGAGGCGAGTTGGCGATTTCGACACGCACGAGTACGTGCGAGGCACGGGACGTTGGGATGTGACCAACACTCGCGTAACTACTACATTCGTTGTATATACAGCGTGTACATTAGGGTGGACCTTAGTGGGGGTGTTGACGAATTTCGACAAGTGCACCCCCCAGATAGGTTCGAAATAAATAAATGAAAATATGTGCGAAACCCCAGCACTGTAGTCCAATGAGAATACGTGACTGTAAGCTCGTTTTGTTTCCCATTTGAATAACATGGGATTTTCAGATCAATTCGGTAATTATTTTTTCGAGTTGTCTCTGAGCACGCGAAAAATTCTTTATTCATGTAAATCTATTGTTAATGGGTATAACTACTCGTACATTCTTTTACAAGACATAAACACAAATAAATTTGTGTTTAAATTGTTTATCAGTTGTTATCATCGTTCATGAGTTCGCCGTTATCGATAATATAGATGTGAGGTCTTGTAAAAAAATGTACGAGTAGTTATACTCATTGGCAATAGATTTGTGTGAATAATGAATTTTTTGCGTGCTTAGGGACAACTTGAAAAAATAATTACTGGATTAGTGTGAAAATCCCATGTTATTCAAATGGGAAATAAAATGAGCCTGCAGTCGCGTCTTCTCATTGGACTACAGTGCTGGGGTTTCTCGCATATTTTAATTTATTTATTTCGAACCTATCTGGAGGGTGCACTTGTCGAAATTTGTCAACACCCCCGTTAAGGTCCACCCTAATGTACAATATATGAATATACATATATATTCAGTTGAGTTTGCAACGCGAGTTATATTGTGGAAGGAGCCGCGGCCATTGTGAATGAAAATAATTGCACTATGGTGGAGTACCCCGCGCGGGAGACCGACCGGTGGGTCGTGTGTAATTTATATCGTGCCATCAGACAGAATCCTATGAGGTTATTAATGTCGCGGTGTTGAGAGACGCCGAGAATAAAGAAAATAAAAAAATGAAAAAATTGGTCAAAACATTGCAAAGCTTTCGCCAAACGAAAATCGGTCTTACCCACGCATTTGAATCACCGATGGCTAACCAACATGTGAATATCGATCTTTCAAACTTCATAGTCGTTTAAACAGTTTATGAGCATTAAAGTAAATAAGAATGTTTGTTTGTAATATTTTGCAATACGTGACGAAAATGCATTTGTACATGTTATTCGAATTAATTGATTTTTTCGAAGTCGAAACAAATATGGAAATTTCGATTCAAACGAGTTTCATCAGTATATTGTTTCTGCTTCAAATTTATCATTGACACGTGCAACCGTGAATTTATAACGCCAAAAGTTCAATGTGAAAATGGCGAACTAACGCGTGAGCCGTTAAAGGGTTACGAAGCAAATGTTTTAATACGTACATACGTACATATAGTCACAGGCACGAATATCCACTTGATGCGAAACCATATCTCTCGATTCTCACGTGGAAGTGGAAAAACATATTGCTACCGCCTTTCGTGCCAGTGAGATATTACATCTCGGTACGTGGTTCTTTGGTTAAATAGTAGATAAATTAGCCACTGATTAGAGTAGCGGCGTGTGCCTCTCCTTCCTTCACACACACACATACACACATATATATATATATATTTTTTTTTCGTTGTCGACAGTTACGAGCGCGTCTGCGCGTGCGCGTGCGCGTGCACACATGCGCGGTGCACGCTCTCCGGTGGCACTATACCGACGCGGTTGGAATCGTGCGCACTCTCGCTTTTGCGAGAAAAATGTGTCCGACTTATAAGGAAGCCACACTGGCTCACACAGCTATAATGTACGAATGTTTCGTTGTATTATTGCAGTTGGAAAGATTGCCCACGTTTATAACGAATATGGTAGTTGGGAACGTTTTTTTTTCATTTTTTTTAAATTGTTACTTTTTTTCAATTTATTTACTTGTATTTTTCTTCAAGAACATAATGTTGAACCATCGCAATGGGTTTCATTGCGAGTACCATATTAACTTCGAACTTTCGTTAATATTTTTCTTCTTCTGTTTTTTCTTTTTTCTTTCAAATCGTCATCGCATTGACTCTGAACTCCGAAATTATCTCCGCGTATGGCCTTCGCCAATTTCCATCCGCACAACGATAAACGAAAGTCGCTATACATCGTCCCAATCATATCCGTCGATTAACTGTCCCCGGACCGAAAATGAATAAATCGAATAACGATATGTAAAACAAACAACGCACGATCGTAATAATTCGTTGGCGAATAAATGATAAATGTTTTCCGAGTTATAATTGTCAATCTTCCATCGTCGTTCCAGTTCGAATCATAATCCACATGATTCTCTCCGGATGAAAAAAAAACAACAACAAAAACAAAACAACAAAAAAACGTAAAAGTTTCACCCGAGACAAATTAAACGTACTAATTAAAACTTAACTTTCCACGTGATATTTCCTCCTCACACGATCACGAGAAAATGAGATATTATACGGTTTTTTTTCTTCGTCGTCGTTCCCCTTGATTTTTATTTTTGTCTTGTTTCATTTATTTCTTCATTCTTTTCCCCCATTTTGTCGGATGACCTTAACCGAACGGTAAAACCGATTGAGATTGAGCTAATCGTGATCTCTCTCACGGTTCCTCAGACGAATCCGGTCGTAATCGAGTGTAGCAAAAGTACACACACACAGCTTTGGAGTGCCATATTACATTCGCCATATTGTCAGAGTCTGTCTTCCTCTCCCTCTCTCTCTCTCTCTCTCTCTTTCTCTATCTCTCCGTAGCTCCAAGGTGATAGTCTTACGACACGATGTGGAATGATCGCCCGTGGTTGTCGAGCGATTCTTCAACCGACGGAAAGGACGGCTCGTTCCACTTTGGCGCGATGTTCTCTACGAACAGGATTAATCCGCGAGACCCCCCCCCAACGTCCATAGCTTAAGATGCAACGAGCTTTTTGATACATGCCACCGACAGCCAACGGCAGCCCCACTCTCGGCTATATATGTACGATAATGAAATACGTGATCCATCTGGCCCGGAATGAAAAACCCACTCTCGGTGTGTTCGCCATCTCGCTTGGAAACGCCACCAGGCGAAAGGGCACGTGTTTGCGGGGCCACCCCATTTTCTCCATCCGCGTGTCTCTCTACGTTCGAGAATGAGAATCCGGGCGCGTCGCACCCGAACGACTTAACGTCTTGGGTCCGTGTCTCGGGACTCTCAGTTTCTCACCACAATTATTCTTAGGCTGAATCCCGTACGACTGGAATTAACAAACGTTTTTTATTTGTTTTTTTTTGGCTACACCACGACAACTGGTTTGTGTTTCAATTGAAAGTGTTGAACCGACCGGATTCTTGAACGTCCCGGATTCGCATGGGGTTCCCAGAAACTCGGGCAAAAATTTTTGAATTTATTTATGATTTATTTCACCATAAATTTTTGGGCGGAGGAAGGATGAAAGGTTGTAAGGAATTCTTGTGTGCGTTTTAACTTCATTTTGACCTAGAAAAATGAGGTTATTCTTCTATTTATCGAGTTTGAAAGGTCAAACGAAGGTGAAATTGCCAACGATGAAATTTCATGAGTTAACTTGTCAAAAGTGTTACGTCGATGCGAGGTGAAAAAAAGTGAATTTTCATTTTTGGTTTTCTAGGATGCCCATCAATGCAAAACCGGAATCGAGTCCTGTAAAAAGACACTTAAACGCATTAGAGTAGCACAATAGGAATCGGTAAACAGTAATGGAAAGTGGTAGTCCTATACGAATCAAGCTCCGCCCTTTTTTCGTGATGAGAAAGTTTCTGTTTCTTCTCGCTGAAGACATGTTAAAGTTCACACAAAGACAAACAATCATCCTTTCCTACTTGGTCGTGTGATTTTAACACAGCTATGAATCACCAGGATCCGAAGAGCGAGAATTTCGAATTTCTTGAATTGCGTTTCATCGGGAATTTTGGACTACCGATTTGTATAGTACATAAGTTTCAACTAATGACTTCATGTGATTTTTTGAAGAATGGTTACATGATTTTCATGATCTTCTACCGTGGATAAATAGTTGTTTCTTCGTTAGGAGTGCATCCGGAGGACCCAGAACCAGTTGACAATCGACTGAGCGTTCGAAAAAACATGAAAAACCGAAGTTTTATAATTTTTGCGTCTATCGTACCACTAAAACAGTCTCTTCGAGTCCGCAGGGCAATTTCTCCTCCTTCCGAAATTTTTTCTCCTTCTCCGACATTTTTTTTTCTTGCCGATTTTCGCAACGCGACCCCGAAACCCAACCGGAAGCTTATATGCAGAACGCGATGGCCCGGGTGGTCGATCGCAGACGAAATCAATTATCCAAACGATCGGCGTTCGTATGGATCGATGACGCGAACGGCTTTTATCGGAAAGCTTTTCACTACCGATCTTCGTCGTGATTCGTTCGATCGTTGGCCGGCACACACGGTACAGATGGGCCGTACCGGGTGCCGATGCACCCCATCGCGCAGGATCATCGGGCAGAAGCCACTGTGCGAATAAACACGACGATCGGTTACTCGGGCTGCGCGGCCGATTGCGAGATAAATCGGCCGATTAATGCACGGGTCGCGACCTCGCATTAGTTAACCGAAGCCTCGTGGACTAACCACCACGAGAATTACTCGACTGGTCCTGCGATCCTTCCGGGAACGAGCACGACACAACTGCGCCACCGTCCGGCCGTTCTGTCTCTCTTTCTTTTTTCTTTTTTTTTCGTTCGGGTTAACACTGACCTTCCCCACGATCTCTGCGACGATTTTTCGTCAACGGTTAACGCTAACGAGTGACCATGATCATTGTTTCGTGGTAATTGATTTAATTTCGAACGGAAGAGGTCAATGAACCCCGATCGATGTACGATGTGAATGTGATATATTCGCGACAATGTGTGATCGGCTTCAGCATCGATGATCGGTGATAAAAATATTGTTGCGAATGATTCTTTTCTTTTCACTCTTCAATTTCTCATATTTGTTGGTGGATTTGTGGAAGAATGAAAATTTCGAGTACTTGTCAGCGATATACAAATCCAAAAATTTGTTATATACTTTGATTTGTATAACAAATATCATTGTTTTTTGTCACTTGTTTTGTCGGTGGAGAATCAAGTTTTGATTTCTCACGAGGTCCATGGCGATACTGGTTTAACGTAAAATTTTCATCTCATTTGTGACCGTGAATTTTTTAATTTTTTCAAATTGTTTGATTTTTTGAAATAAAAAAAAATATCAAATAATTAAATAAAATAAAAATCGCACAGGCATATCTTGATATTAAGATATATATAATATCATATATATCTTAATATCAAGATGTGCCTATGCGATTTTAATTTTATTGAATTATTTAATATATTTTTTTAATTAAAGGAAATTTGTCCTCGCGGTATATATGTATATATATATATATATATATATATATATATATATATATATATACACATATATATATATATATATATATGTGTGTGTGTGTGCATATGAATATGTGGTATTTGTTCAGCGAGGATGGGTTAAACTGGGAGGAGGTAAGCTGGCGGAAGTTAAGTAGCGAGCGTATATCCCGTTCTCGGGCATGCGCGTTGCGGCACGACTCCACCGGTCGAGTCTGTCCCGCGAGAGACACGACAGCTCCGTGACTCGTCCCGCGGGTGTACAAACTACTCGTTCGTACGTCTTTTCCTCGTTCGGACGATACATATATATACATATATATATATTTATATTTGCACACTCGTTAGTTACGAACGGCGGTCGCCGTGCGGCGCTCGATTTCCCCTCGCCATGAACCCAATCCCGAAGAATGAAAACAAAGCTGCTGCTGCTGCGACGTAGTAATAAAACAAACGAAAAAGAAATAACATAGGTACATTGACAAAGAACGATAGAAATAAAAGAAAAAACAAAAGAAAAGAAAGAAAAGAAAAAAACGTAAAAGGCGAGATACAGTCGTACGAGTGAGGCCCGATGGCGAGAGAGAGACTTTACGCCCGAAGATTCTTTCGCGACGAGAGTCTTGAATGCCCGGATCTCGGGCCGCATATGCAAATCGAATTTCATAACTCGTTATACCAGGGGGCGTCGGTGGAGGGGGGGGGGGGATCCGACACTTCGCGGCGTCGCTCGGGTTCGGAATATAATCGCGACTCGCGATCGCAACGCCGCCTGACGCCGTCGCCCCGCGATATTATTATATATCGAAGCCCGGTGGTAAAAAAAGACTTGTGCCGCATGCCGCGTATCGCGATCGCATTATTATACATACGTATATTATATACATGTGGGTGTGATGTATAAATATATTGGGGGTGGTCCTTATTTTGGATTTTTTTTTTATTTTGTCGCTCCCGGACGATAATGTGGTTCGAAATAAATTTTGGAAAAAAATTTTATGAAAATTTGAGGTCCTTATCTGAATTCTCGAGGAGTCAGGGCTTCTTGTAACCCCGAAAAAAATAAAACCCCGTTTTTCGGGATTTTTTTTCATTTTTTTTAAAACGGGTTTTATTATTATGGGAAAAATGTTTTTGAGAAAGATGTTATATCTTCATGAACAATGATTCGATTTGTCGAAATTTTTCAGATAATACTTTTGGAATGCTGTGCTATTAGGAAATACATCAAAAACACAAAATCCGATTTTTGGAAATAGATGAGTAGCTCTAAACCCTCAAATGGCAAACTTCGGGAGGCTGGCGGCAGGGTCAAGAATTGCGATAATGATCTCAAATTTCCACAATATTAAAAAAAAATCATTTCGAACCATATTGTCCTCTGGGAGTGCGAAAATAACAAGAACAAAAAAACAAAATAAGGACCACCCTGATATACATATTAATATAAACAGATGCATGTAGGTGTGTGTTTAGACATAGCTACGAGGCATAGTCCGTATTATCTACGTTTTCACCATTGGGTTCCGGTCTCGTGCGGGATCATATATACGGGTCGCGAGAGTGCAACCGCGGGATCGAAAGTGCAACGATACCCCATATAGATCCGATGGGTACTCCGATACTTTTAGTCGCTTTGCAACTCCGGCCCACAATCGTTCGTCGATATTAAACCGATGTTGGATTGAATTTTTATTATTATTATTATTATTATTATTATTATTATTATTATTATTATGGTCTTCATTTCCTTGTTAATAACGTAGACGTTGCATTATCTGCTGTTATATATATTATATATATATAGACATTGCGCGGTAAGACCCGGCGCAAACTTTCCGATCTTCATCTTGGTCCGCAACGTGGCTGCTGGCTGGGACCGGGTCGTCGATCGATATAACGAGAAATCACCTCGCCTCACCTCGCTCGCCGTCATTGTCGTCCTCGTCGTAGTCGTCGTCGTCGTCGTCGTAGTCGTCGTCGTAGTCGTCGTCTGTAATTATTACGTCGCGTCGTGTGGGTAATTGGGTCGTGGAACACGAGAGGGACTCTCTCGCGATCTCGCTAAAATCGTAGATCGATATCGCCGCGAGGGCTGTGCCCTCGTTTCTACACGAACTGACATTACGTACAAACACACACACACACACACACACCGATGCAACACGAGATCGAGTTTGTAATCGAAAAAAAAAATAAAATAAATAATAGTAATAAAAATTAATAAAAAAAAGTGCAGAATAATGGTGTTGTAACAATGTGATGATAGATAAAATGAGAAAACACAAATAAATGAGATGAGAGTAATTTAAAAAATTATATATATATACATATTGGGTGGTCCATTTAAGTCGACAGAGCAGAATATCTTGAGAACAACTTATTTTGGAGAAAGATGTTCGTGACAAAAGTTGCATGGCTCGAAGGGGGCGAAAAACTGTGCTATCTCACTTTTCATTCGGTGGAGATTTTTACATACAAGGTCATTTGGAGTTTAACATTGTTTTTTTTTGTAGTGTTTAAAATAAATTTGCATTTTATAGAAAAAAAATGAAAAACTTTTATCTCGAATTGTTTTTTTTTTCTACGACATAATTTTTTTTCGAGATACCTTAAAATTTATAAAATAGTTATCTTAGGATTAATGAAATGGATGTTTTAGAATCAACAAAATAATTACTCTCTGAAAATACAGTTTTTTTTTTTTTTCAAAATAAATAATAAATATTGAAGATTGAGAGATCCTCGAATCTTCATTGCAAACGAAAATATTTGACGCGCTCCGAAAGTCCTTTGCCAGTCGGTTCAGGAATCTGCCCTTCGTTCCTCGGCTTCCTTTTTTTTTCTTCCTTTCTTTCTTCTTTTTCGCTTCGTCTCATCGTCGGAGCTATATTTGGCTCGTGGCGAGGCTGCGCAGGACCTTCTTGGAAAATATTTCTGGCAGAGAGGGAGCAAAGGACTCTCGATGACTCCTGCAGTCTGCGGTGGGCAGGGGTCGACGGTTGTGTTACACGGGGCTCGTTCGTGGGCCAACGCTGTGGTCTGCTGCCCCCTCCCCCCCAAATCACCACGAGATCTGAGAATCGTATCGAATTATGTATTACCTCATCTTCACGTCCGTTCGAAATATTATTTCAAACTCGCGCGTTATTAACAAATTCGCCGTGAAACATTTTTCAAAATCAATACACCGTCCACTCATATTCATCGCCATCGACAATTTTCGATGAAAATAATTTGTCTCGAAAAATTACGTCAACGTAATTCCATCGTTGATAAAATAAATTTAATTTTGTGATTACACGATCGATTAAAATTTCAGAGGTAAAAAATGCTGTATTATTAAAACTGAATCACAAAACGAGTCACCACAATTTTTAGAACATTTTCTGCAGAGTTCGTCGGTGTAAAAAAAACCTGGAAGTTTCAACTGGCATCTTGTTTTTTTATATTAAAATATTCACGAGTGGGTGTATAAAATTTCGATTTAACCTCAAATCACAAACGTGCAAGTGGATTTTCTCCATATAGGTTTTCTCAACGCCTCAGCACATTCTGAACGCAGTACCACAAAGATCTCAGAAGACAAAAAATATTTCCAGCATCACCCAGCTTCCTCTGCAAGGCCGCAAAAAAAAAAATCAAAAGATTCCACTCGAACCAAACGACAAATGCTTCCGAACGATCCTCATTACCCCGGTCTCGGTGCACACGGCCGCGAGATCGTTAACTCTCGTTCTCCCCCGCATCGTTCTATCACTTGCGCACATACACCGGTCGTCTGGCACAAAAGGACGCAACAAAATCGTAACCCAAAGATATATCTGGTTATACAGGCACCTTGTAACATCGAATTCCGAACCTATCCTAACGATCGTTCGGCAGGTAGTCAAGTAGGTAGTAGTACGTATACGTATATACATATATTTAACTATAGGTCGAGGCCGAATAAGCGGGAGAGTCGGCAACGAAAAGGGAAACGAAGATGGCAAATCGCGGGGGCGGAGGCAGTGGGGGGGGGGCTATCCCCATAGGGCGAGACCGGGTAGTTACAGTGGGTGCCAACAGGGGCGCAGCCTCCGCAATGGATGTAGAACGATGTAGATTGACTATCGATCTTTTCCACGCGAAAACTATCGATGTTAGATATATGACGTCCAGGACTTTTTTGTAGAAAATTTAATTCTCTACAACATTGGTCATGTGGACTTTTCGCCTATATAGCGTTGTTCGGCCAGCGTTTGGACAGAAAGATAAAAATGTATGCCTATATGCACGTTTTTTTAATCTTGACCGTTCCAAACATTGCGCGTTCGGAATTTTGACCTTTCCGAACATTGCTGGTTTCGATCTCCGAGCCCAATCCTATTGTTCAAGGGGCTGGAGTTTGTTCGGTAGGCAAGAGCGAGGTCCTCAGCGAGCGCAACGGGTTCGCGCGGTTCGGCCGATGGTGGCGCTGCCGTTCCTCTATCCACCTTGGTTGGTATGGGTTGCCGATTCACGGTCGTCGTATACGTATGAGTTGCGGTTGCGTGCGCCGCGTTGCGGGGCCCCTCCGGCGTGAGATCGCGAACTGTGAGAGAATCTTCGTTCTAGGTTCTACGGGATACGGGTTTGGTTGGGTTTGGTCGGCGGGTTGGGTTTTGTTGGCGTATAGGGCGCGACCGGTGCGCCCGGCTTCGGTCTTCCACCCGTGTGCCACCCAAGAGTCCGCGAGCGCTACTCCGGGTCACCCGGTTGAACCTGAATCTCGAGGGTTCTCATTACACACCGAAAACTCCGTCCCCCCGTTCGCCCTTCCCCCTCCTGGGTCGGGATCGAAATTCAGAATGACCCGGAATGCAGAACGCGCAATACTTAGAAGGTACAAAATTTTGAACGTCTACCAGTAGGTTACCCACATTGCCCGACTTTCGTGGTTTCCTGAGAGTGAACTATCAATGCTGGAGATACGCCGTCGGAATTTTTTTTCCAGGCAATTCAATTCTCTACAATATTGTTCATGTACACTTTTGGAATCCGTAGCGTTGTTTAGCCAGTATTCTAACGGGAAGATAAAAATGTATTTTTTAATTGTTTTAGTTTTGTTTTGGAATGGAGGAAGCTGGGTTATGGTCGGAATTTGTTTTTTGATTCACATAAATCAATGGTTTAGGTTGTTCCGTATCGAATTTCATGGAAATCCACCTGTACTTTAAAATTTGAGGGGAAATAAGAATTTTATACAACCACCGTTCGAAATTTCGACCTTTCGAACCTTTCGAAGTTCGGAATTTTGGTCGTTCTCACCATTGACGGTTCTGAATTTCCACCCCTCATCCCCGTCTACAAGTTGATCAAACAAAACTCCGGTAACCCAACTCACAACCCAATCCGCATCTTTGTTACAATTTTCCATTCGAATTTGTCGAATTATGTCTTTATTCATTAAATCGAATTAATTTCGACAATCCCACGGTCCGGGGATTCAAGTTGGAGGGCAGGGGGGGTGAGTATTTCGGGGTTCTATGCCAGTGGGGAATATCGGTTTGGTTTAACGACTCGTGAATTGGTTAATCGACGAATCAAACGAATCGCCGGTTATATTCGTTTGGCGATTCATGTTCTAACATAGTCGCGAAACACACGCACACACACACACACACACGTATGCTAAAGTGTGAGCGAGTGTGTAACATCGATGAGTCTTCGGCGGCTACTAGGGCGAGAGTGGCCGACCGGACGGTCGCCCCCGGTGGAACCTGAATCTCGCGGGTTCTCAACCCGATTTGCGAGTTCTGTGTGTGTCGTTCGTTCGACTCGGCCAAAGATAGAAAATAACGAAAATGGTGCAGATGAAGATGGTGAACGTGGGGGCCCCCGCAAGAGTGCGATTGCACGATGGTTTTATTTAGCCGTGGCGGGTGTTCACACACACGAAGACGAGTTACACGTAATTTTGCGATGATCGGAAAACGCGTGTGTGTGTTTCTGTGTGGCACTGTAAAAGTTGTCAAACGTGTAATCAACGGACGAGTGTTGAACGCAGCCGAATGTTTTTCCCGAGTCAAAATTTTTCCACCTTATACTCTTCAACTCATTGAACACCTTATACGTCCCGGTTGGAAGACGAATTGAGGTTGAAATAATTTTTTTTATCACCTTCGTTTCAACCTCAGTTTAATGTAGAAATTCTGTTTCACTTTCGTTTTCATCTTCCGAGTTGGGGTAACATTTTTTTCCTTTCGTTATTTCACGTTTGTTTGACCTTGGGAGTTGGGGCAAACATTTTTCTTTCGTTATTTCATCTTCGTTTGACCTTGGGAGTTGGGGTCAACATTTCTTTGTTGTTATTTCACCTTTGTTTGACCTTAGGAGTTGAGGTGGACATTTTTCTTGTTAAACTGACTCGGTAGATTATTTGTTTATTATTTGGAAGTGTGACTGGGGAGGGTCAAACTCGCCTGACAATCGATCATAACTTTATCGTACTTTCCACCTGCTTCGCCCTAAAAGTGAATGTTGATGCAAGTTGAAACAAAGTTGAAAAATTTCGTCCTGGGTTCTCATTCAAACGATGTGGAAGAGCGACTTGAGTGCCCGCACCGTGATCTCGACCATTTATGGAGGACCACCGGCTGTGTGCAAATGTCTCAGTGTGTGTGTGTGTGTGTGTTTGTTTAAGCGTGTGTTTTACGCAATCCTGGTCTCTTTGGTTTATAACGTCGCGGAGACTCGCAACCGTAACGAGAGACACGGTTTATTGCGAGCTCGGCACTCTTCTGGACCCCAACAAACTCTTTTTTGGTAGTTTCGAACGATGAAGATCTGGCTACGACGTGTACTCCCGGGCAAACCTAACCGGGCAACAAATTCCTCCGACGGTTGCGCTTGCGTTAATTACTTCGACTCTCTCTCTCTCTCTCTCTCTCTCTCTCTCTCTCTCTTTCTCCTTCCGTATCTGTATCTCTCTGTCTCGCAACATGTTTTCTCCGAATCGGCCGGGCGACCGCAGCAATCACTTCTCGAGGACCTTCGGGCCTTCGGCCTCAACTGTTAAGCGAGTTTTTTTTTTCTTTTACAATTTTTTTTTCATTACGTTTTATTCGTGTTGATTTTTTCGTAATTTGACCTTTTATTACTTTCATCGTCCGACGTACGAGAGTGCTGGAAGAAGAAGAAAAAAACAAATAATGTATGTGTAATTCGAAAGTGTTTCGAGTGCAATACCGACCGTTTTTTCGTACGGTGCAGTCAATTTGAAAAGTTTCACGTTGAATGAAGCAATCGTAACAACGAAATTATGGGGTTTTTAAAAAATATTTTCAATTATTATTTATTTATTTACTTTTTTTCAAATATAATTCGAAGCTCCGAAGATTCGAATCGTGATTTCGGTCCAGATGCGCATTAACGACGAGGTTATCACGTTTCTTACGCATTTATCCCAAATTACTTGCAATAATTTCATCTCAATTTGCGAAACTCGAAAAAATTATGAAAAAAAAAAAACGAAATTAAGTACGAACACGGTAATAAAAAAATAAAAAAATAATCATCGCATAAACAAATAAAAATCTCAATCTCAGGTTTATTGTGCAGTAACTCCAGCAACGTTGCCCCTCCCCCATCGCGTTAACACTGTGTCATATACAAGACTACCGTCCTATAAACGACGCAGTGTCCCAAATAGCCGCGGTGACGAGATCTTATCGGTCGTGTAACAATTTCTCGCATCCCGAACCTTGCCAAATGGCAAATTGATTTTTAAAAACAATCAACTTCATAATAAGCCTACCGATAAAGCGTTGTCGAGCGCAAAAAAAAAAGAAAGATCCGCGAGACAATGGATAATCGACGAAGTACATTAGAAAGTTAACATCGTCGTTGAATGTCCGAAAAATTATTACGATGGAGAACGTTGAGGCTGAAGTTTTCGGAATTCCCATCGACGTTGTATCGATCGTTTATAGGCTTTTTAGCTGGCGGTATGCGGGTTCTGCAATGGAAGACGATGTAAGACGTGTCCACTGTGCGCGTGTATGCATGTGTTTGTAGTGGTGAACGTGTAGAATCGGGTCCTTTAGAAACGGAGTACGGCGCACTGAAGAAGCACGTCTTGGTCCACTCTCTGCGACGTGTCTCGAACCTCTCTCACTATCTCTCTCTCTCTCTCTCTCTCTCTCTCTCTGTGTCTTTTCCTCGCCTTCTCTTTCTCTCTCTCTCTCTCTCTCTTCATCTTCTTCTCCGTCTCTTCGCCTCTTGTCTTTTCAAGCCACCGATTTCTCGTGAAGGAGTCGTTTCAGCCGATTCTGTCCACATTGGTACAGCTCCTGCGCACTTTCCTTCCTGCTGCATTTAGGCACGTGTCTCTTGTGTTCCTGCGCCGCAATGGACAAGACATCGGATGAACTTAACTGAAGAAAAATACACATACACACACACGTGAGAGGCATAAGCGAGGAAGCAAAAGCCGCGCGACATCGTAACCCGCCATGGGGAGCAAAGTGAGGCAACGAAATTGTATGGGCTTTACAATATATAGCTCCGGGCATATATACGCTTGTTTGCCAGCGGCGAGTACTGGAAGAGATGAAGGAAAAGAGAATGATCGGTGGGATTGAGAGAGTCGCGTGTCCGCGAAGATACGTAGAAAGTTTTTCCGGATTATCCTGCGCGTCCAGTCGGTATGTTGACTCTCTGCTTATCCTATATCTACGCGGCGTTATCCTATAGCGACCCGGATAGCACGTGCCCGGGGCGAAACGGCATGACTGAGCACTATAAAGAATGAATGGATCTGGGGATTGCTAAATGATGCGTTTACAAACCGTTTGTTTGTTTGGGATCAACAAAATCATTATTGAGTGTGACCTGGTGAGTCTTTGATGTAACTGTGGAGTCGGATATGCATAATGGAAGACGTTTTGGATTTGGTAATGTGTTATCTTTAGACATGGTTCATTAGGGGTTACTTATACGTATTTATGAAAAATGCAAAGGGAATCCTTATGACGATCACTTTGTTCCAAATGCCAAATTGATTAAATGCAATTTCGCAGATCCCTTTCCATTTCCCGAGACCCCACAAGTACGTTCCCAATTTACACATCGCTGCGATAAATCTTCACGATAACGATCATTTTCAAGTTCATTAATTATCCATTAATTTTCATTATTCCAAAGCCCGCGGAGCCGCCCATCGCTCGTATATCAACACAAAACACTGAGAAAATTTTATTTTAGGACCACGCTCGTTAGATTATCCGGTTTCCCATTCTCCCACTGGCAAATTGCTTTCCCTCGTTATTCCTATCGTCGTAACCCGACGATATTGAAAAAAGTAAAAGAACCCAGAAACCGAATCAGCGAAGGAGTCCCCTCGTTAATTGGAAATTAAAATTTTTACGTGGCAACACTGTTTTTTTTTATCTTTTTTCGCGTAGGTATCTCAGGGTTCGTAGTCGGTTGGATATACAGTGTATATCACGTGGATCAGCACCCAGACGGTATACACGTCGGGATAATTTGTCGCAAGTGCGGCGCGAGATTCGTGAAATTCTTCCGACAACTTCCGGTGATCCCAGCTCCCTCAGCGAGAGTGGAATTAGTTTCCGTGATCTTTCGTGTCTGTGCCGAACGCGCGGTATCAGCGGGACGCGGTAATTGGTGCGCGTGCGGTTGCACCGATGCACTTGGAGTTGATTGTGCCCGCGTATTGTTCCGAAAAAAAAAAAAAAAAAAAAAAAAAAAAAAAAATTAGCCGGTTGGCTCGAGCTTGACTGCTGCCAGTGTTTAATTGTAATTTAATTAGGCATTGTTGGAGTACCTTGCGAGAGAGAGATAGAGAGATAGAGAGAGAGAGAGAGAGAGAGAGGGAGAGGGAAATAGTAAGATAGAAATAGTGAAAGACCGTGTCTCGGTGTCTAAAACGGTCGTAACGTTTTACAATGAAGCCACGGGGGAGTATCTCTCATGTCGCGAGATCGCGAGATAAGATGAAGCGAGGAGGGAAGCGACTGACTGAGTGTCTGGATCGTATTTCACGTGATATCGAAAGTGTAGGAAAATATACGGATGTGTATGTATAAATATATGTGTGTGTGTAGGAATGGTAGAGTGATGGGTGAGTGGAGGGGGTAGATTAGCCTTTGAACCTGTGGGCCCGGGATTTTGCCGGGAAGATCGATATCACAGCGTGACGCTATCGCATCGCGAATCGATCATTTACGAACCCGCGGGAAAAAAAAACAAAAAACAAAAACGACCGGGCAAGTCGCGCGCGCGTAGTCGAGCGAGATGAACGACGGGACAGGCGAGAGTGCGCGCATCACAGGCAGCACCGGCAACTGCAGCGTTGCGACGGGGACCGCGAGAATATAGTCGGCGGAATAACGTTGTGCGAATATAATCGTCCGTTCGGCAAAATTCTCCGAGAAATTGATCGCCGACCGAGATTATTATATTATATCTTGACGTTATTATGTACACCGAAGTTTTCATTTTATCATCACCCAACATTCACTTGTCGTAAATGCGGGGCGGGGGACGGGGGGAGGGGGTGAAATGCATTGGTTTATCGTGAGAGTGTCGATATCGGTATCGTAATTAATTTGGAGCATCGTTCGATGGACTTTAACGCACGGAACGGATAATAATTGGTTTCAATACATTGTTATTGAACATTTTTTAATTAAATCACAAATGTCAATACTGATAGTAATATTCATATTTGTGATTTAGTTATTGGGGATGATTATTTTTTTTTCTGTTTCTTGATTTCTTATTGTGATTGAAGCAGTGAGAATAATGAAGTATGAATGAATTTTAGATTGAAACAATGGTAATTCTGGTTGGTTCGAATAAATCTAGATTTAAAAAAAACACTGAGAAGGATAATTTGTTCGATGATAATGTGATTGAAAATATTTGTTTTTATAAACACTTGATTTATCATTAGCGATTATCATTAGCTACGATTAATTATTATTTTCTATCAATTTCTCGAAATATTATGAACGATTTTGATGAATCATTGTCATTGAAATTAATCGTACTATAAATCAAACAAATATAAATAAATAAATAGATAAATGTTCCATGTAAAAATTTTTTTTAAATTATCAAAAAAATTATCCTTCTACAACAAAGTTCCGCAACACACACACACACACACGCACACTTCCACCCACCGTGTAAATCTTATCTCATGTTCGATGAAAAAATATTGTTTCCCACAAAATCTCACATAAATCACGACGAGCGTATAAACGTCGAAGCCTTTTCTCTTTAAATTAATAGACGCCATAAAAAATAAGAAAAAAAGTGAAACAAGCAACAAAAAAAAAAAAAAAACTAACCGAGTCACAGCCACCGTCCACGAACATCTCTCGAAACGAAGATTCCCGGAGAGTCTCCTCACCGGATTACCGATGGCGAACCGCACACGCAGCACACGATCTCTCCGATAATTATCCGTCCCCGGCAAATCCGGGGGATATTGCGCGTGTGCGCGCGCGCGTGATCATTCGCGACCGTAGCATCGATCTTGACGGCTTCGAGTCAATTAACAATAAATAAATCAACCATCATCGGTGTAACATCTCGCCGTGGTCATCAAAGTTGCAGTACTTGTGTGTGTGTGTCTCTGTGTCAGTGTGTGTGTGTGTGTGTGTATATATATATATATATATGTGGGGTCCGAAGATGCTAAATGACATTGGAAAAGCTGACAGTAGGCCGGACGTTAATAAATTTATAGGCCATTTACCGTTTCCGGCTAATAGTGGCGGTGCACTTGGCTCATCCGCGGTCCCGATAGTCTCGCGGAACACTCGGTGAATCATATATGGCAGATAACTACGTCGCCAATGTCTCTTCCCTCGTGCGGACGATCTTGAAAACACTCGCGCGTATATATGTCTGCCTATAAGGTTTGCCGAGGATGGAACTGAAAACGATCGCTGATGAAAAACAGAGACAGCGAAGATAACTATCACATATATATATATATATATATATATATATATATATATATTAGGGTGGTCCTCATTTTGACATTTTCTCAATTTTGGCGCTTTCGGAGGGTAATATGGTTCGTAATGAATTAAAGAAAATATCCTCAAAATTTGAGGTCCTCATCTCAATTCTCAAGCCTGCCGCCAGCCTCCCGAAGTGTGGCATTCGCATAACACAGATTTTATTATATTTTATTATTTCATTATTTTCATACACACATTATCATTAATCTACGAGTAGTTATAGGCATTAACAATAGATTTGTGTGAATGAAGATTTTTTTTGCGTGCTCAGGGACAACTCGAAAAAATAATTATCGAATTAGTCTGAAAATCTCATGTTATTCAAATGGGAAACTAAACGAGCTTACAGTCACCCCTTCTCATTGGACCACAGTGCTGGGGTTTCGCTCACATTTTTATTTATCTATTTCGAATCTATCTGGGGGGTGCACTTGTCGAAATTCGTCAACACCCCCATTAAGGACCACCCTTATATATACATATACATTATATATTTATCATAACTATCGAACGCGGTGTGAGCGATGGTACACGTTAATTGAGACTGCGTTTTACGGAGAATTCGTCTTTCGATACTTCCAAGAGACCGCTCGAACGATGCGTGCACGCGCGCGCTCGTTCATATCGGTTTGGAACTTTCTCTCCTACGCCCGCTCGAGAGGCCACCTCGTTGTCACATGCTCTCTCGCTAGCCAGCAAGAGCCGCCTTCGAGATCGTCTTCGATTGGGAATCGTCTCTTGTGCAGTGTTTTGCGCCCGATAATCCGCAACCGGTCAGCGTGACAATCGACGACCTTTTGTTCACAATCGCTTGACCTAGAATACCGTATATACGTGTATCAACACTAATGGAATATCACGTTGCATTGTTACACCCCGCTCTTCGGACCCGGTTTCACGACCGTGGGAAATCATTGTTTCTTCTTTTCTTTCTCGGGTTTTTCCGCTTCCTCGTGGAGGAAACTGTGTGACGGTGGAAAACATTTTTTTTTTTTTCATCGGAATCTCGATGTCAACATGTTCGAAAAGTCAACGCTGAAAATTTGCAGTCTTTTGAAATTTCCAAAAAAACGTCGTTTACCGATCTAGCGTCGGCAAATTTTCGAAATATTCGTCCAAATAGTTCATGATAAATGTCTACAAAAAAAAGTAGATTCAGTTGACCTTCAATTTTCAATACTCAATATTAGCGATTAAAAATTGTGAAAAAAAACATTATACGAGATGTGATAACTATATTGGCTATATAAAAGTCTTAACGATTTTTATTAAAAAAAATGAATCTTCCTCTGTGAGGAAGCAAAAAAAAAATCATTTTTCTTTGCATTTCTTTTGGAATATTCAAATTATTATTATTATTATTATTATTATTCTTATATTATTATTATTATTATTATTATTATTATTATTATTATTATTATTATTATTATTATTATTATTATTATTATTATTATTATTATTATTATTATTATTATTATCATTATTATTATTAATTTTTTTTTCCAGCTTCGACACTCCAGGCTCGAAGGTTGACGTTCGTTATACACGCTACTCTCGCGCACACTTATTCATCCTGATAATCGTGATTCGGTATGTTTTAAAGCCCCTCTTGTAAAATTTCATTATTATTTATTTAATTAACGCCCATTAAATTAATCGAATGTCACGAGTTACGAGCGTGGATCCACGTTCACTCGGTTACGTACACCGACATTTACCAAGACCCATTGGGTTGCACATCCGGAGCGTCTTTAACACACGTGACCGGTTAAACGGCGAATTTAATTTATGAGATTGTGAATAATTCGTTAGAGCGCTACGTGAGCGAGGTCGTGACGCGTCCTTACTCAATTAATCCGATAAAGATCACCCAAACGAGAAACAAATCGTTCGATCATCCCAAAACGAAAAAAAAGTAAACGTCAATTTTATTCGTTCATATTTAATTACCTTTTTTTTCTTTGATGTCTTTGATTTTCGATGATGGTTTTTCGTTTGAAAGAGTAATTAGTATCACAAGCGTTACATAAATGGGAAGTAAAAAACTGATATGGTACATCCTTTTGTATTTAATTGCGTCTCGTTGAATTTTTGATACTTTTTTTTCCATTGAACAAAAAAAAAAAGATGTATTTTTTACAATTTGTTCTAATCGTTGGATAATTTTTTAAAAAGACAAAAAATATATATTACGCGATAAATTTTAATGTGGTAAATTCGATTGTATTTAATTACGTTTTATGAATTTTTTAAACTTTTTTTTTTTTTCATCCAAGAAAGATTTGATATCTTATTATTCACTTGAACGTTATATAACTTATTCGGATACGATTGTCTTATAATTAAAATACGTTATAATTTATCATAATCGTCGAATAGTCGATAATTGAAACATTTTTTTTTCAACCCTAAATGGAGACACAGTGTCAATCGTGCCTTGCCCCAATGGTACGTTTTTGACCTTTTTATTTGTTTATTTGATTATATTGTTCAAACAAATTATCAGATCATCAATATAGATTGATCCTTATACCAGAATAGTTGAAGATATTTCCTGAATTTTGCGAAATTTTTTACCGCACTTTACAGCACTTTTACAAAGCCCCAGAAACGAGTGACCCAGTGTTGACCCTCTTAGAGGTGCCGAAAATGGTGTTTTACCATTTAAGGGTTGAATTAAAAAAAAAATTTACAAGAAATTTAAATATCGCACTCGAGTCCGCCGAGTGCTGACAACCTGCACACACATCTGTCACATGATAATCGTAAATGATTTTCGTACGTGCATACATAAATTTCTGTTTTTTTTTGCTTGATTCAAAAAAAAAAAAAAAAAAAAAAAAAAAAATTCGTCACGTTTCTCGCGAAACGAGGTAAAATTCATTCGATTACCGAGGGATCACAGTACGAACGAGTACGGGTACTTCGCACAGGCCATAAAATCACCTCTGTGCCAATATTCACAACTTATTTTCATATAATCGTGATTCTGGACACGACTCTCGCGAATTAGCGACGAGAAATCTTTCGCACAAACGTACACGAAGCACATTCGTGTCCGTGTACAACGCATCGCACATACACACACACACACACACACGAGTGCTTGTTTTCACTCTCGTAAGATCCACTCAGGAGCAACGAGCTCTCGGGTTCCAATATCCATCCATCTATTTATCTCACACATCTGTGTAACGTCCGCGCAACGTTATTCACGACTTAGCGAGTGGTAATTTCGTCGCCTGTGTGTGTCGTTGAAGCCCGAAGCTGTCGCCATCGTCGCACGTTTGGTCGGACGTGCGTTCGTCAGTAGATAATCCGTTGCGGTGTGTGAGCGGCTTCGCGATAAACCAATACGCGGTGAACAGGATCAAACTGATCTGTGCCAAGCCACAACGTCCTTTCCCCGCCAACATTGACCGCCTGTGTCTAACGAAAAATCGATTATTTTTTAATGCACGAAACTTAATGCACGATTATGTTGAATTCGAACTAAAATTTGAATATAGAATCTTGAGAACGGAGCAATTGAAAATTTGGTCGTAATCTCCGAAGCTTCGAAAATAATAAAAAAAACATGTAAATCTTAGATCATTTAAAGAAAAAAAATAAATTTAAAAAAATTGATTTTTGACAAAATTTAAATTAAATTTTTTTAAAATTTCCTGATTTTTGAAAAAATTAAAATTAAATTTTTAAAAAATGTCCTGCCTTTAAAAAAATGAAAACAAAAATAAATTGAGAAGAAATCATAATTTTGTGACACGATAGTTATAACGCATCAAGTGCTTCGAGATAATATCGTCATTATTTGCCACGACGGGTTCGTGTCGAAGATTCTCCGATGACCTTTGTCATCCTGTTTTTTTTTTCTTCTCGATCCAGACTGATTCTGATCACTCGAGTGGAATGAACAATATTTCTCCACTCTCTCTCTCTCTCTCTCTCTCTTTCTCACTCACTCACTCACTCTGTCATCATCGTGGCGATATCGAGACACTTTCTATTCCATCCTCATCGAAACTCGATGAGCCCGAGAGTCCTTGCCCCCGCCATCGGCTTCGTCCTTATACCGCACACACACAAACACACACACACACTCATACATAGACACCGTTGATCGAACCGAGTGCAAAATACTTTCTACTCGGAAGAGGATGAGATACCGGACGATGTCAAACGGCTACCACGCGTCCACGATTCACGTCCGCAGGCTCTCCTCGCTCATGATCGACGAACAACGACAAAACGTCGTGCGCGCGTGCGCCAACAGACAGCGTGGCGGACATCACCGAGACCCGCGGGAAAAGCGAGAGTTTGAGGGGGTGGGGGGCGGCGGGATGAAGACGAATAAGTTTGAGGAAGATGAGTCGAAGAGATTGACGATGTCGATTTCGCGTCCAACGTTTGTGCGGCCGAACCGACGGAGAAAATGGAAATTCATCGGCCTCACGATATCGCGTAAGCGATACGAGATCCAAATTTTCACCATCGTTTCAACGGCCCGAAAAAACTTCGTTAAATCGACTTCGTCCAAAAAAAACAAAAAAAAAAAAAAAAACGTTGAAATAACTCCGCTCATCGAAATCCGGTTTCGAATGAACCCGACGAAAAACATTTTTATCCTCAACAATTTATTTTCAAATTAACAAACATCAACAACATTAAATGGTTACCCTATTTTTTTATAGGTGAAAAAAAACAGGATTTCAACCTCACTTCATCTTCCAATTCGGACGTACAAGATGAATCATAAGTTGAAAAATGTGAAAAATTGAAATCGGGAAGGGTTCGATTATGTTTTTCCATTTGTTTTTTCCTTCGCTCTACGATTCGTTCACGTTTGTCACCTTCCCCCTCCCCCCACCGTCCACCCTCGCTCCGCCGACGGACGCGTCTTACGGCTGCTGCCGGAAGCATCTGCCCCGGAAAAGAGTAGAAAACGAGATGGAGACGGTTGAGGTGCATGGTATTAACGGTTACGGAGAGATAATAAGGACGAGTCTCGCGATCCACGCGGTCGAGGCCACCAACGGGGGAGAATAACGCGAAGATGTTGGTTTTCTTTTTTTTTTCTTTTTTTCTTTTTTTTTTTCATCTTTTTATTCTTTGCAATCCGTGTTTCGCGTGTACTCTTGGCTGGGTTTAAACAGGGGGTCCACCGTGTCGGCCCTACTCGTACCATTGAACCTCTTCACCCCCTCCCCCCTTCCCCCCTCTCTCGCCGTCCCTCCCTCCCTCCCCGGTGAAAGGCTTCCGGGGTTGTCCTTGAGCATAAATGCATACTTCCACCGTCAATTGCCGCACGAAATCCGCCACATCATTTTCACCTTCGTTTCTCGTGTACATTCGACGGGGGAGGGGGGGGGAGGGCTTTGAACGAGAGAGAGTACAAAAAAAAAGAAGAAAAAAAGAAAAGAAAAGAAACGCGAGAGATTTCGCGAAGTACGTGTGATTGGGACAAATTGGGTGGCGACATCTGTCGTCGAAATTGTGATTACCGTTGACAATGGCATTTTGCCGAAATAAATGGTCTGTCCGTAAACGATTTCGCGAATAATGAAGTTGACGAGCGAGGGGAATTGGCAAACCTCCTTTGGCATTTTTTTCAATTCAATTCGGTGAAATTTTTGCGTGGGTTTCATTGAGTCATCGCTCGCGTGATTGACGAGTTGGGATTTTTTTATTTCGCCATTCGATTTTACATTCGGCAAACGTTTTTCGGGACCGACGAATTTTTACGAATAAAAGAAAGATTTGTCGTCGATTTATTTGGTATTGTCAATAAGTGATTCGTGGGATCGACGATTGACAATTGTCGAATGTTAATTTATCCTTCATTTATCAGAATAAATATATTTTTTCCAACAGTCACCATCAGGCTATTTTTTATCCGAAAGTAGAGTATCTCAAGATCATCCAGTTCAATTTCTCAGATAAAAATAATGAAAAATGGGGATGTTTCAATTTTTATTAGCGAAAATCGTAGCGATTTGCGTTTTTTTCACCTTCAACAATTTTTTTTCCACGTAAACATTGAATTCAGACCAATGAATCCATGGCATCTCGTGGAGGAAGCATCAAAGCACCTGTAACAATTTTTTGCAAGCGAAAAAAACCCAATCGGTTACTCGCCACGCGTCGTTTCGTCCTCGGGGTCCCTTGGACCCCAGTGTGCCAGCCATGCCATACGCCGACAAGTGTGCCAGCTGAGGTTCCAACGTTCCAACGTCTTTCACCATCGTCTTCCGAAATATCTCATCGATATAAGTTTCTCAAAGCGCATGACAGTAGCGTGCGCCGCGACGTAGTTGCGTAACGCGCCGCCGTGCGCAACGAACGCGCGGCTGCGATTGGCCCGACGCTTCCCCCACCACCGCGCGCCGCGACGATCGATACCCGCCGGTCCGTCCGCCAGACTGCCGAAAATCGGGGTCGCCGCGTCTCACCCGATTCCCGACGAAAAAAAAGAAGGAAAGAAAAAAATAAAAAAGAAGAAAAAAACCACACACACACCCAAACCGCAAGAAAGTAAAAACTTCAAGACGGATAACACGGGTTGTTACACGTTGTACCACAAAAATATTCTGTTTCACATTGAGAATCGGGAATATGAAAAAAAAAAAAAAAAAAAAAATGGAACGCGAGTGAGGACGAAATTCGATGTTCCGGGCCCACACGTGACATCGTCGATGCCTCCCCCATCCCTCCGGCTTGAGAGGGGCGCTGATACAAGTTCCGAATGTTCAATGACCAACGGCTGAACATTCCGAAAAAAATGTATTCGAATTAAATATTCTCGAAACTCAAAATGTGCGAATTTTTTTATAAATTCAAATAATTATACGAATAAAATCCTTACGCTACTATATCTATATATATATATATTTATATACGTTTTCTACATTCTGATCCGTCGGGACACTGCCATTCGGAAAATTGCCGTGTCGGAGTCGTGGACTTTAGGGAAATTGTAATTTCGATACAATGCATTTCCAATTATTATTATTTTTTTTAATTCATTCGGTACTACAACTATTCGAGACTTTGCTAGTTTGGACCCATCAGCTGTCGGAGGTCGGAGCATTGCATATTCGGAATTTTTAGTCTTCGGACCATTGAACATTCGGAACTTCGATCCGCACACCTCTCGAGGGGAGGGGGGGGGACGTTGTTTGAAGCTGAAACGGGATAATGACAACGAAACGTTGGTGCAATTAGGTCGTTAGGTGCAACACACACACACACACACACACACACACACACACACACACAAACGGTCTCTCGGCCTTCTCATTACTTACCGTATCGGTTTAGAAGCCGCGGAATCTTCGTGCACATGAAAATCCATAATTACGTGGAATCACGTACGTGCAGGTTATGAAGGTGCGCGTGCCCCGCGCGGCAGCGGCGGCGGTGGCCCGATTGGGAACTTGATAAAGACGGCGGAGACGTCGAACGACAACACGGACAACCGACCGACCGACTATACACCTTCTCAACGTCGACGTGGAGAAACGATGAGGCGACGCTGTGCGATTGAACGTCACGGTCGTCAATTCGATACTCAATTATTCGCGTAGCAAAACGCACCCGGTACTTATGGTATCTATATACATATATGGGTGTATGTATATATATGTATATATGTGTGTTCTCTTATCGCGATGGACGCGAGAATCTGGGATTAAAGTTTTCTACGCTATAGTCTCTCTCTCTCTCTCATGTGTGTGTGTGTTTCGAGCTTCTGCACCGTTCATGTTGACCGCCGTGCTAGATATATGCATTAGGGTGGTCCTTATTTTGGCTTCTTTTTTATTTTGTTGCTCCCAGAGGATAATACGGTTAGAAGTAAATTTTTAAAAACATTCTCAAAATTTGAGGCCTTTATTTCAATTCTTGACCCTGCCGCCAGCCTACCGAAGTTTTTCGTTGGTAGAGAGCTTAACGAAGTTTGACATTTTTTTGCGTGCAGCACTTCAGTCATAAATATAATTTTTTTTAAAATTATTTCGACCGAAGTACGCCAAAGAAAAATGTCAAACTTCGTTGAACAATTTTTTTTGTCCGTCGGTAAAAATATAGAAAAACCAATTTTCAATGCAGAATGACTAAAATATAGTCGTTTATAACTTATATATAACTAGTATTATCTACAATGCAGAACTTTAGTCATATAAAAATAAAATTTTGAAGTATGAAAAACACTGTGATATTTAAATTGGAAACTTCGGTTGGCTGGCGGCAGGGTCAAGAATTCAGATGGGGACCTCAAATTTTGACAATATTTTCTAAAATGTATTGCTAACCATATAAGACTCCGGAACGCCAAAATTGAAAAAAAAAAGAAAACAAAATAAGGACCACCCTGATATACAGATAATAATAAGTAAACATATACGAAGTTACCTGAGACACGAAAGTGACGTACTCACGGCTTAATTTTCGTTCTATGAAATTATCCACCACGTACCGGTTATTATTATTATTATTATTGGCTATATCAATACCCATACATCTCCATCCGACGCCGTGAAACTTTACTTCCGTATTGAGACCTCGTGCATATGCGCGCGCACCCGCGTGTCATACGTGCATCGCGGGCGCCACACACACGTTATTATATGCACAAACGTGTATCACAGAGAAAACTTTCCACCCGACGAGAGGTCAATTAACATACCGAGCTATCTCGTTGTAACAGCTCTCGGGCCAACGCTAACGACATCGTTCGGTTAATTTGTAATGGAACTTGACTCGAAGCATTCGAGTGTCGTGGATTGTTTTTTTTTTCTTTTTTATTTCCCCCGGATCGTTTTATTTGCAAACGATGTTTGATTCTCATAAATTTATCTTTACGATATTGCGGTAGAATTACGGAAATTTTGTTTTAAGATTTTGGATCTGAATTTTTTTAAGAAAAAAAAAGATTGTTTAATTTTTTGGATACATCGACTATTGCACATGAGGGTTGAAGACTAGCAGCGAAAAAATGAGTGGTGAAGGTGCTCTCGATGTTTGAAAATGAATTCACATCGAATAGAATTCATTTTCAAACATTTAGCTTTCAAAATATGTAAAATCTAAAAAACGATCGATTCATTTCTGGTAATCTCTAAAACCTAGATCTTTCGTCATAGTTTTCCGGTAAGCTTCAAGTGAAGATTTATGATCCTTGATTCTTTCAAAATTTCAGAACCATTAGTTTCAAAAATGAGACGGACAGAGGGGGAAATGCTCTATTTTTCCATATTTTCCCGAATATCATCTTAAACATGCTTTTCAAAATTATGAAAAAAATATTTTCGTATTCCACACAGCAAGCCCTTTCAACCGATACCCCACATGATACATGAAATTGAATTTTTTAAAAAATTTTTCGAGTATCTCATTGCTCCCTCTTCGAAGTCTCATATAAATATTTCCAAGTGTTAACTAGTGCAAGGTATGTGGATCAATGAGATGTATTACTATGCCAAATTTCAAGTTTCTACTTCCCACAGTGTTTGAGAAAATCGTCCATGACAGATGCACAATCTTATAAGGTCTGATAAAGGTCCCGTTTCTTCTTTCTTCACATACACGTCACCCCCCCCCCCCCCCCAAAAAATACAATCACCAAAATCCCAAAGATATTCAAAGAAAACACCGTTACGTTTGGACCTCACACAACGATTTTTTCAACAACCAAACCCACGAACGCCAGAAAAAAAAAACAAAATCCAATCGTTTCTTTTAAAATCGTCTCTATTTAAAAAATTGCCGAGGGCGGAAAACCGTGTAAAATTTATTTTTTATCGATCGCGTGGGAGGGGGGGGGGCGTTCTCAGATATTACACTCACGAATGGAACATCGGGGATAAGGAACTTGTCGCTTGTTTCACACCGATGCCCAGGCCTTCGTGGAACGACGACACGGTGCGATTTATGATCCGAGACGACGTAGCATATTATTGCTCGGTGACCGAGTCTTGGCCGCGGTTGTGTCCGGGCGCGTCGTCGCAGTGGCGCAATCGAGATCCTTTTAGCGCCGCACGAGAACGGAACTCGTCGTTGTACGTCGTTGTACGTCCTCCTGCTTCTTCCCTCCCCCCCCCCCCCACCCGCCGCACCTTCCTCACCCCCTTGCCCGGGTTGTATACCGTTGGCCAAGTTGCCGACTTGTCATTCGGTTCTCCGATATCTCTGTCCCCGCTCCCATACGTACATACACATACATATATGTATATAGTTCTTATAACTCCGTTCCACCATAGTTCCTGCCTCCGAGGAATTCCCCTTGGCATCGCATCACCGCAAATCCGAATCACGAGGTAACATCTTTCTTCACCATCGCATATATATGTCGTGTGTGTGTGTGTGTGTATTATATATATATATCCATTTATTCAAAACGACACCGTATCGTTTTTCCCAGTCACGACATCTTCTCACATTTTATCGTATCGTCACGTCTCATGCGCTTGAAATTTTTTTAAATTTCCAATAGTTTCGAAAATTAAAAATTACAAAAATAAGTATTCACTATGAAGATGCAATTGGAAAATTATGAAAAAAAAAAATCTTCATTTTTGTTTTTGTATGGAAAACGGAAAAAGGGAATTTATTGATTTTGAAAAATTCGAATCACGAGGTAACATCTTTCTTCACGATCGCATATATATGTTGTGTGTGTATATATATATATACCCATTTATTTAAAACGACACCGTATCGTCTTTCCCAGTCACGACATCTTCTCACATTTTATCGTATCGTCACGCCTTATACGCTTAAAAATATATTTTCAAACTGTTTCCCATCATTACGACCAACGGAAGAATCAGAAAAAGAAAAACAAAACAAAAAAAAAAACCAATGTAATAATAAATTATCGTGACGCGAAAAATTTTCGAACACCTAGGAGAAAACAAATTTAATTTATTTGCAAAAAAAAAAATAATACAAGATGATTGAAATAATAAAATAAAATGAATATAAGTAAAAATATTTTTTTATCGTTGTCATTTTTTATTGCCGTAGTGGAAAATGCGTCCTTGATAATAAAAGAAAAACAACAAAAATAAATAAATATCTAAAATCGTGATACCAAAAATAATTTTGCAAAAAAAAAAAAAAAAAAAAAAAATACAAAACGACGAAACGACAGGTGAATAAAAATGTCTCCACGATTCTGCCCGATCGATCCATGAATTATCCATTCACGCTTTTGCATACATAACTTTCTTCCCCTTTTCCCGGTACCGCCCTTTTCGTTCCTTCATCGTGTCGATGTTTGTAACCCTTCTTCGTTCGAAAACGGATGCACAAGTCGCAAGCGAACAACCGGTGTGCATACACGGCTCGACCTACGACCTCGAGAGAATGAGAGAAAGAGCAAAAACAAAATTGTAAGAGAGAGAGAGAGAGAGAAAGAGAGAGATAGAGTGAAGGAAATTAAAAAAATCAAAAAATAACAACAAAAAAATACGTGCAACTGCAGAGCCTAGCGTAGAATTCTGGGTGGTCGGTCGAATACCGATACTACGTACCTACCATGTGGGTACGTAGGTTACACACAGCCCCATACGTGCTATACGAGTTTATACCTCGTGTGCTCGCGGCACTATATTCATAACGTATCCGCGCTATGCAGAAAATAATATGCCAGGCGATCCATTATACCGAGCAGACCGGGGCGCCCGCGCTCGCGCTTCCATCGCTCGTACGCAAGCGCACAACGCTAGACTCTATCGCGTATGTATATATATACATACGTGTGCGCGTGTGTGTTTATATATATGTACGTGTATCCCCGGTTCTTCTGCAATATCCACACGTTGTGTATGGTGGTATCAGTATCGTACGATATAGATATGTTATATGGCGAAATACGGGGGAATACGATTCAAATCGGTCAAAGGCCTCTCACCCCTGCAGAATCATTCGTTAATTTTTTATTCACTTTGGGGTAACCCAAACACACCCCCTGATTTATCAATAATATTATCCCCCCACCCTCTTGCCCCTGAAAAAATTAACCATTGAAGTGAAAACAGCAACTGTGTGTGTGTTTTTTTTAATTGATAAAGTTTTTTTATTCCTTTGTCGTATTCTGAATTGAAAAAAAAAAAATGTTCACACAGATGTTTTTATGATTTTGGAACGGCACATTTATTGCCATTGTTTATTGCTTACATTTTTATGAATAAATCGATATATCGATTTTTCAATCAATTTTTATTCCTTTTTTTATAACGAGAAATTTTTCGTTACATTTAGTTTTTTTTTCGAATTTTCAGTAGTTCTTGAAAAATAAAAATTACAAAAATAAATAATAGCAATGAAGATGCTACTGCAAAATTATAAAAAAATCTTCACATTTTGGATTGTAGAATTCGAAAAAAGAACATTTATTAGTTAAAAAAAACGGTAAATTTGCTGTTTTCTTTTCAATTTTTTATGTTTTACATTTGTAGGGGCAAGGGGGTGGGTGAAAAAAATTTTGAAAAAAATCGGGGAACGTTGTTGGGTTAACACCAAACTGGAAAAAAAATTGTCGACTATTTCTGGAGGGGTTAGGGTTTTTACTCGTTGGAATTGAGGCGTCTCCACCCATATACATATATATACAATATGATACCGATATATATAACACAGGGGTACTATCCGCCAACGCTGCATGAGCGTTTGCCCACGGGCGTATGTGAAACGTTCTTGCTCCGTTACGTTCGGCTCCCTCTGCCTATAACATTTTTTTTATCATTCTCTTCCATTTTTTTTCTCTGCATTATTATTATTTTTTTTTCAAATTCATTTCTTTCTCCCGTTATTTTTTTTTCAAACTCAGTGCGTTCATCTTTGTTGCCACAGGCAAACCATCTCGAACCCCGGCGTTTTAATAATAATAATTGTTGTTTTTTTATTTTTCTTATTTTTTTTCATTCTACGTTTCTTTACTTTTTGTGTCGTGTTGGTGGGAGTGTGTGACCGGTGCATGTGTGCGGCGGCCCTTCATCGTGAGGGTCAGTTTCGACGTTTCTCTCGTACTTGGAGCTCGAACGATCGGATGGATTTCACGGATCACGGGTGCGGGGGCGCGCGCGAAGGGTTCTTCGTTGGATGGAAGGAGGGGAAGGAGAGAGGGGGGCAAGATGTAGATGCGTTATCGGAAAATTTATACGGCCGGAGGACGGAATGGCGGATATCGAAGAACGAAGATCGGATCTACGAGAGTGTACCGCACGAGTAACGACCGGCGGGAGTCGGTGGAGGGGCGTGTGGAAGGGAGGGTGATGGAAATTGTTGCGCTACAGTCTAACTCTCGTCGAGTCAACGAAATCCGAAAATTTCAAACTCATACAGATTGTTTTTTCCTTTTTCCTATCGTTACGAATTAAAACAAAAAAACAATTATATTTTTGTCTTTCGAAAAAAAGTCGGACAAGTGTCTCAATTATATTAATGTGTACTGTATTTTATCAAGCAATTGACGATTCGTCAATTCGAAAAGAAGTAATTATCGAAAAATTCATTGATTTTCTTATCGTTTTTACCTTCCCGTCCAAACGCTGGATAAACAACGCTATGTAGACCAAAAGTTCACATAAACAATGTTGTAGATAATTGAATTTCCTATAAAAAAGTCAACAACGACATGCATCTAACTTTGATAATTTACGCGTGGGAAAGCTCGAAAGTCGGGGAAATGTTGAAAACCGCGGTGGGCGTTTGGGAATATTGTACGTTCGCTACAATGTCATTCTGAATTTTGACTATTCGCTGCAATGTCATTCTACGCCTCGCGACCGTTCGTATGATTGTCGTTCGAAACATTGACGCGCGTTCGGAATTTTGACCCTTCTGGACTTTGCTCGTTCTGAATTTTGAGCCCCACTTGTGTGTCCGTGTGTGTGTTTGTGTGCTTGTTTTTATTGCGAGGTCGACTGTGTACGCAAGCGGGTTCTTCGGTATTATTGCACGGGGACCGGCCGGAGATTCAAGGAGAGGAACTGGGACGAGACAGTTTAGAAACCCGAGAGGGTGATGGGATATATGTATACCGTCGGGCACATACACACACACGGAGTTGATATACCGTGGGTTTTCGTTACGTGTCCGCATGGAGATGGATACACGAGATGGATACAACTTGATTCAGGCCGGGGGAAGTTTGAATCGAGGGGAATCTACGGAGACCCGCTCGTACACCGGTCATGATACCGCCGAGGCCTCTTGCGATCGACATCACACGTGGATAGATGTTCTGTAATTTTATTTTCTTTATTTATTTATTTATTTTTATTTTTTATTTTGCACTTCTTTTTTTTCAAATCTTTATCTCTATCTTCTCGTTATATGGTTTATGAGATGGTTCGCGATGCGCTACGCGAGAGTTTCGCACGACGAGTTTACGTGCGAAACTTCGATACGAAACGAGGCAGAGCGATGCGAGAGAGTCGGTGGGTTGAGACGCGACGATACCGGATATAGATTCGCGAATCGAATTTCTTACATCTCGAGTGTTTGTTTTTGTTTTTTATTTTTTTTATTTTTTTTATTACATATACCGTGAGAGCAAATTTATTTATTTTGATTTGTTTTAATTTGTTTTTAATTATTTTGATTTATTTTTATTTGTTTTATGATGCGAAAAATATATATTTATTTATCATTCAAAATTGTATATCAAATTTTCGTCGTCTGACAGTTCAACGATAAATAGGTGAGACGACCCCATACGTGTGATTCAAATAAGAAAGTGCAAATAAAGAAAAGCAAATTTATATCTCAAAGCCACCAAATTTTCGATCCCAAAGACGCTATATCCATTTTTGAACTATCCGAAATTATTTATTATGATCGAAAAAAAGTTTATTACATTCGGCCGTTTGATTTTTTTTTCTCCGTGCCGAACGAACGGAATATGTTCGGGGCAGAAGCAACAAGTAGATACATACTCACTCGGATGTGGCAATTAGTCGATGTAACGGGGTGTGCGAGAGATAGAGAGAGAGATAAAGAGACAGAGAGAGAGAGAGAGAGAATGAGAGAGGCGAAGTGAGCATCGTCACATTTTCTTCGTCTTGGCGCTGCTGTTTATCCACTCGGTCCGTCTAATGCACGACTATTACTACTTTTACGGCGTGGCTACAACTCGCCTTTACTACTTCTCGATGGCAACTCGGACGTACGTGAGACGATCGGTCCCGTATGAGTATACGCGTCACATAGACAAACACGCGACACGTGGATATACGTATCATACATAAATAATAATAATAATAATAATGATAATGATAATACGAAGAACAGTCAGCACGGTTTATATATTTCTCGGAGAGCAATTCGACATATATATATATACATATATATATATATATATATATATATATATAAGTCCAACGTGTAATGCGATACGCGGCAGCGCACCTTCTCGAAACGGATAATCCAGTGTGATTTATTCCCTAAAGCGGTGAATTTCCTCGTCCATCCAATCAAGGATTTTCATCAATACACGATTTATTGCGCCTCACTCTCACTCCCCATCACCATGATATACAATTTATTCACCTATATTTTTCGAAAATAAAGGTGTGCGTGAGAAAATAAAAATGCAGCTGTGTGCGAGACGAAAAAAAAAAGTTGAAGATTGCAATTTGCTTCCTTCGAATCGTAGGCAGTAAACGAAGATGCCTAAATGACAAACCATTGATAAAAAAAAATGTCTGGCCACCTCGTGGATGAATCTTCGTTCACTACGTGAGATTCGAACCAAGCAAATTGCAACTTTCAATTTGAAGTTTGTTTTTATATTCGCTTATGTTCATCAGTGGGGGTGTAAAATGTTAATTACTCCTCAAATTGTGAACGTGGAAGTGAATTTTCATCAAATTCAATACCGAACAACCGTAACCATTGGTATTATGTGAAACCATGAGATTGAACATGGCAAGTAGAATATTTTTGAATAGGCTGAGGCTGAAAATTGAAAAACTTGAATTTTTTTTCCAAACTCGAACCATTCAACCGATTTCCGCCAAATTTCATACACTCGCGTGAACGTTGATATATTATATTTTTTCTTTTGCATATCGTTTTTTTTTTTTTGTCTTTTTCCCAAACGGAGAAAGCCGAGAGAGTCCGGTCGTAAATCCGGCGTAAACTCGCGAATGTATTACACGCGGTCAAAATGTGCGTGTGTGTCGTGCGCACGTCGATGGCAATTAAAAAGTGTTTGATCGAAAGGGTTCATCGGTCGTTTAACGACCGTTTTGGTAAAGGACGTTAGGCGATGGAGGCGACGATAGTGATCGACGTACCGGTGTATATATATGGACGCGAACGATCAATCGTGTTGGCGCAATGCTCGCGTGCTGTGTATATATACACACATAGCCCGGGTGTACCTAACTCACGACGAACGTCGACGAAAAACGTTCGATCGTGAATCGAGTCGGGAAATCAGGAGAGAGAGAGAGATATATATATATATACGTCGGGTTGATACAGTCTCGTGGCTACTTAGAGATGTGTGTAGAGACGAAGGTATATTAAGGCCGAGATCTCTCGGCCTACTTTTTCATGCCGCAAAGAGCGGTTCTCCTCTCGCTGCAGCTCCGAACACACACACACAGACGCACGCTCGTGCGTACAAACCCGGACGCATGCGTGCCAACACATACGCCCTCTGTGGGGAGGCGAGAGAGCCGATGATAACTCGATGTTACCCGAAATCTTCATCTTATCAAATTGGGATCTCGGTGTACGTCTCCTCGGCCTTCAGGAAAAAAAATTCCTTCGGGCATCGACGATTTTTCTCAACCGGTCGAGTTTTCGAACAGCCCACGAATTTATGAGTTCGCCCTTCTTTTTCTTTTTTTTTTTTTTTTTTTCACGGGTTTCTTACCTCTTGAGGTATCGGAAATATGAGGATGTGTGAAAAAATGTCGAAAATTCTTGAATATTTGAGAGATTACGGTTCTTGGTGGAATTGTAATACATAATTTTTAAGTTATAAATTTTGGAAAAACAGATTCTGCAGACGTTTATGGTTGCAAAACGAATGAGACTGAATGTCTGTGAATACGGAAAATATTTTATCATTGAGATTTAGAATCGAGCGATTGAGATTACACTGAGTTTCGAATGAATCGACTACGTGGTTGTCGATAAATTAATCAAAGTAACGACGAATATCGCTTTTTTTCTTAATTGTTACATTTGAAACAGTTCAAACAGGTGTACAGTCACTGACAAAACCTTTCATTCAATCGCACACCGATATCGTCGAATTTGACTCGAATTATTATCAAAAGTGGGAAATTAACATTTTCGGACCAAATGATAACGAATTTTACCAGATTTATCAAATACTTAAATTCATTGTAAAATTACAATTCACGTCAATTGCTCGTAATTATTACATAAATGCGAAAACATTGATTCTTGCATAATATTTAATCATAGTTATTCGTTTGAAAAAGTATTTGAAATACATTTTCATTGAACGAATGCCCATTCCTGCGAGGAAGCCAGAGGATAAACTTGGCCTCCTCATAGAGAAACGAAAGAATAAAATCATGCTCCCTCAGAGATGAATCATCGTTCACTGCCTACGAGTCAAAGAGCAAGCAAGTTGCAAGTTTCAACTTATTGCAACCTATATTTTACAAAACTCATCATTTTATTCGCGTGCGTCTGCGATAATGCGATAACGGCCGGTCAGGTGGTCGTGTGTGGTGGAGCGGTGCGTGAGGAGAGAAAAAAAAAAAATATGCCACCGAACCGTTCGCCCGCGATTCGAACTCGCGCACTCGACCCGTTTTTTCTTCCCCCTCCCCCGCCCCTCTGCAACTCGATTTTTCGACCGCGTGAATATTTTCTCATCGTGTCGAACGTCATTGCTCACTGCAACACACGCGTTTTGCGCCGACGCACACGTGTTCGGCGATCGCTCACGATGCCACGACGCCGATGGCGGGGATGCAGGCTTGATGGAGCACTCGCGAACGCAAACTACCGACCTCTCTTCCGGGCCTCGGTAAAAAAAAAACGAAATATATATATAAAAAATAAAAAAAATTTGCACCGCGCGATTCCTCAACGACTCACGGCCCAATTTAAAGGCCCCGTCCGCGAGCCTTCGCTAATGGCACGAAGAACGAGAGCACACGCCCGAGAGATCGGAATCGCCAATGTCTTTCTCTTCGATGCAAGTAGGTAATACATACACACAAATCCACGGTAAATCGCGAACTCAACGCTGCGCTTCGCTCGGAATGAAAGTCTTTATTTTTTTTTTTTTTTTTTTTTTTTCAAATCTTGCGAGCTTCGTCGTTGTTTTATGAATTTTCCGATGTATTTTCCACGTGTAAGCTCGATACACATTGTTGCAAGGTTATCCCGCAATCCTCGACTTCCTAAAATGGGAAATAAAACGAATGAATAAATAAAAAAAAAAAAGCTGCAAGTCGAAATCCCGCAATTTTTTCCCTCAAACTTTCGAAAATCCAATTTCAAAAGCTAGTCACTTTAAAAAAAATAAAAATTAAACGAAAAACAAAACGATACACGAAACGCAAAACACAAAACACAAACAAAATTTAATCACGAAAACAGAAGAAACAGAAAATTAAATAAAGAATAAAAAATTCAAAACGTCAATCCTCACATTAACGAAAAAAAAAGTTCCAATATCGGCAAAGACACATTGTAACGTGAAAATCCGATTACTTCTCACACAGTCTCCTCGGCATTGACAGGTCTGTAGGTCATGTATCGCCGATCGCGTATAGATCGTTCGCCCCGCGGCCAGAACACCAACACAGAGATCCCATCATCGATCGTCGTGCCACATTATAACCCCGCATCGGTATACTCACGCGGTATACCCGCACGAGTCATATAAATTTGAAAAAAAAAAAAAATAATAAAAAAAATAAAAAATAAGTAAATAAAAAAATAAATAAAAACTGTGCATAACCTCATCGAGTGTACCTGTCTAAGTGCGACAAGCTGCGCGATCGTGGTACTTACAACCCGTTCGTCGTCATTGTCCTCGGGCTTTACCAGGCCCCATCTATATACATAATATATATATTTATACACATATACCACCCGAGTTAGCCACTTTCTATGGTGAAAGCTCGGACGATACATATATATATATTTATATATATATATATATATATATATATATATATATATATATACGTGATTCCGTGCGCGCGGTTATCTCTCTCTCTCTCTCTATCTTTCTCGATAGAGCCCATAGGTACCGGTAAACCGTCCGCGAGTACTTACAGCCGTATTCACGCAAGCTCGGTGAATTAATAGAATTCCTCGTTCAGATTACCGATCGCGCAACCGGGTCCGCGCACGAGGTTAGCCGCGCTCAACAAACCCGATAGTGATAGATGCCAGGAAGCCCGAGTAAACATATATACACATATACACACACACACACACATATGGGGTACGTGTACTTCAGATATGGGAGTACGGTTCCAGTGATAGATATACCCGGTTACATTTATCTTGCTGGCGCGTTGTTATTACCACGCGTTCACATTGTCTCTACGACCGTGTTTCTATAACGTTACTCTACCCTCCACGATGCACTTGCACCAACTACCGATACACACACACACACACACACCGCGTACACATATATAAAATCGCGGAACTTTACACGAATCACCAGACACGATTAAATTCCAGTCTGTATAAACAGTTTCACCACTCGGACGTTGCCGTTGCCTATCGTGACATTTGCTCGATAATAAATTGAGAAACTTAATAATCGTCCGGACAACTTTACCGCACGGCCAATGTTGAACGAGATGGAGTTACGGAAATCCGGAATAACATATATATATATATATATATATATATATATATATATATATATAAAGATACATCGATGACGTTGCGAAAGGTGAAGAATTTAATAATCGTGAAATTTTTGTTTCTCATGGAGGAAACTGTGTGACGGTCTTTTTTTTTTCATCGTAATTTTCTATGTCAACGTGTTTGAAATGTTCTGAAAGATTCCAAAATCACACCTTTCATTTCTTTGCATACATCACAAATTTGTTGAAGATCGGCCAAACGGATCGCATTTTCGTAGAAATTCGAAGTTTCGAAGTTTCAACATCTGCCGATTGAAAAATATCTCACTCGCCAAGCTCAATCTCCTGAATAGATATGAATCAACAATCAGGGTTGTTTGGTACAAAATTTCGTGGGAATCCACTGACGCGTTCGAATTTGACGAGATTTCAAAATTTTATCCATCCACTCATCAATATGAAAATATCAAAACAAGCTCTGCGAGTTAAAACTGCAATTAGCTTCTTCCGAATCCTACGTAGTGAACTGAAATTCCTCTATGATCAAGCCATATATTGAAAAAAAAAAAACTTTCTCACGGAAGAATCTTCGTTCACTGCGTAGCATTCGTTATGAGGCGGATTTCGAGTTACAAACTCTTGCGGCTTGTTAATCCTCGATTTTGGAATTTTTATTGGGCACGCACGACCGTCGATGCAAATTAAACGACATCGCGGATAATGGAGATTCTTCGTGGAAGACGTTGGTTCGTTTTGTAGGACGCGAAAAACGCCGATGGAACTTGAGCCAAGGTTTCAGCCGGAGAAATCGATAGGCAAAGCGATTGCCATGAAGAAAGGAATAAGAAGAGACTCGGGGAAATAATGGAAAAGGATGGAACCGAGAGATCACCTACGGATCGTTCCGAAACAGAAACAAAAAAAAAAAAAAACATACCCACACACACACACACACAAGACCCAAGTCCAAAGACTCGATCCCGAGAACTTGGTCGCGGGATCACGGAGGCACGAGCCAGCCAAGTAGGCTTTGAAATCTCGTCCCCAATGTAATCTTTATTTCACGATCTTCGTCTAACGCTTTCTCAGTCCACCTTCCTTCGTCTCTTGCTTCTCCTACCTTTCCCCTCGCGCCCCCCCCTTTCCCCGTTGTTATGGGCTCTTCATCGTAATGTCTTTTTCCCCATCGCTGGTACGACTCCAGGTTGGAGGAACCTCTCACGTGAAGCGGGCTCCTTCACCCTGCGAATGTCAACGAGGGGCCGGAGATTCGTGGCGAGAGATTTCAGATTGTTCCGAGGAAATAAATAAATAAATGAATGAATAAATAAAGCCACATGGATGTATTAGGGTGGTCCTCACTTTGGCTTTTTTTAAATTTCAGCGCTGCCGGTGGATTATAAGGTTCGAAATGAATTTGAAAAATAATGTAGAAAAATTTTGATTCGCAGTTTCAACATTTCCCGTCTTTCGAGCTTTCCCACGCGTGAATTATCAAAGTTACATTCATGTCGTCGCTGACTTTTTTTATAGGAAATTCAATTCTCTACAACATTGTTTATGTGAACTTTTGGTTTCCATAGCGTTGTTTATCCAGCGTTTGGACGGGAAGGTAAAAACAATGAGAAAATCAATGCATTTTTACTATCAACTAGTTATTCCTTCCCGAAGTACAAGTTTTCGATCTCTCGGGTTGACGTACTCATCGTCACAGCACCATTCATAACAGCTGACTGCGTCGTTGAAAAGCCTGACACTCGTTCACTTCCCACTAAATCTTCGACACATCGCAGATGGCGCGCTTCATCACAATATAAAACGACGTAAACTCTGTTGACAAATATTTTATCGGTCACCGTGTATGCGCACCGTGTACGTGAAACTACTTCACGGTGATTTCATTGTCCATTGAAAACTGCCTTGGGCCAAATTTGCGGTCAGATCGTTCGGATATGGGTTCAGGTCTGTTGAACGATTCGATCTCTCGACGGTCTCTCGTCGGTCTCGGATGAAAGCCTCGTGTGGCTCACGTAACCGTGCGCCACAGTCCCCGGTCATGTGCACCGTTGACTCATCGCGACAATCACTCTTTTCAAGGATGTTCCCCCCCCCCCCCCCGCCCTCGACTCGTCAACCTGTTTCCCCATTTTTATTCGCATCGAAACAACTACGCGCGGCTAGCCCGCGAATTCGTCACGGATCGGCGTGGAGGTCGTTTCGGAGGTTGAATGAATGTCGAGCATAGCTTGATACGCGACGAATATTTTTTTCGTTGATTGTGTCAATTCTTTGACGTTGGAACCAACGAGACCATTGACGTCTAGAAAATTGTAAAGAATTTCATTGAAAATCATCCAAAAGTTTGTTTGTACTTATTAACTCTCCATAAACTTTGAAATGAACGAGATAATGCGATAATTGCATTCAACTTCTATCATCCGACTCAAGTCGAAAAGTATGCATTGTAGACAAGAAATTGTAATGACTAAAGTCGTAGAGAATCAAATTTCCTACAACTTTGAATTCGTGCATTTTCAGTCAAAAGTTAAAAATCGGTGAGTTATCAAACAAACAAAAAAATCTCCCTTAAATTCAACATGGCGGTCGACGTAGGAGGGTTGAAGTGTCGAAAGACCTGGATTCAGACTACCATCCCCCCCCCCCCTCAAACAGACGAAACGTCAGTTTCCCCTCCAACCGGAAATCCCTTTGTCCTCACATTTCACACGCTTCACTCTGTAACAACCTTTCCAAACGATTTCCAAAACAACTTGTCTTTCCTCCATGAATTCCAATTTCACGGAAACCCAATTGTTGTTGATTTCGTAGGTAAAATTAATTTCGTAATAAGAACCACGAATCGAAAAAAAAATGTGGCTCCGTTGAATTTCGAAAGCGAACTCGTTTCTCGAACCGTGGCAGAGCGACGGCGCATGCGCGCCCGCGCGTGTTTCGCTTGAATTTGCGTCTGTTTACCGTTCCCACCGTTTTTATCGCGGCGATGGAGAAAAGCAAACACACACACACGTGGTCGTCTCTCGTGTCAGTGTCCTCGTGCGGAGATAAGTGTTCTTTAATTACCATATGACCTACTCCGCGTGTTCCGCCGACACCTAATCAAACATTGCCCGTTGCGCGAGGATTGGATTCTCGATGGCTCGAAGATTATCACGACGCTCGAGTCTCTCTCGACGAGGTCGAACCACCGAGATTCGATTCAACCGTCGGGGGGGTTATGTCGCGATTATAAATTCCGCAACGCAGTTTCGCGATGCACTCGATATCACGAGTCCAACGATTTTATCGATGAAAAAAAACACAAAAAACACACAGATCACGCGTATAAAAATGTCAAACTTATTGCAGCAACATTTTATGGCAGTTGCTGTGCTGCAGAAGGAGCACGGATAGTACGGAATAGTTTTGCCAGGAAAGAAATTTCGGTTATATATATAACGAGACATCATTGAGCTTGCGGAAACCGCAAACAAGGTCCAACCAAACTACTTTGCCTATTTCAACCGTCTCATTATGTCTAATGAAGACAAAAACAAACAAAAAAATGATGCAAATAAAAGAAACATAATTTGTTGGCCGTATTCCGAATGGTTCCAGACGTATCAACGACGAAAAAATTTCCACACACAACACCTGGGATCCTGTTGGTGGTCCGTTGTGCTCCCGGAAATCTTGGCAGCGAGATTTTTTTCCGCCCGAGTCACCGTCGCACCGGCCGTTAGTCTCCCATTCGGTCCGTCTAGTTGGCATCGTTGGTCGCACGCCCGAATCTCCGTTTCCGCTTGGTTTTGGCTTCGAACACGACGTCACGGCTCGTTGAATCGACGAAAGATTTCCAGCCGCACGGTCGCCACGTTCGTGATGGACGACGAAAAGAAAAAAATGAGAGAAAAAAAAATCAACAGTTCATTCACACTTTTCCATTGGGATAGAAACGTTTCTTTGGTTATTTCAACCTTGACTTTCGGCTTCGTCGACGGCGAACGACCGCCGATCCTTCGCGTTCTTCGGCAAAGTCACGTTTTCGAGTTGCGGAACCGCCCCCCCCCCCCCGCCCGGCCCGACCCGCTTGGTCGTGACAGTCGCAGCTGATCCCGACCTGCATCAGCTACTCCTCTCCTTGCTGCAACGTACGATAACCATCGACGATCTGTCCGTGTGAACTTTGTCGAGGATCATTGATGGGGTGAGAAGGGCCGGGGGAGGGATCATCCCCTAAACCGGAGAAATGTGTAAAACGTTCTCGGATTGAAGATAGAATGAAAGCTGGAAGTACCGCAGACAAAAACTGTTCAATCGAAAAGTTGTTTATTTTTTCCACACACACACACACACACATTACAAATCTGTAAAAAAATATGGGAGTAGGTATCCATTTAATAAAAAAACGAAGTTGTCCTTCATTTGATCTCGAAATCCTGCACTGACCTGAAAAAAAATTGTTATCCATTAGACACCGCTTGAAAAATTCTAAAATTTTTGTCTGAAACATTTTTCTCTCTGAACACAGTGACACGAACATCTCGTAAAAACAAAAATTTTCCCACAATCACATAGCTTCCTCCATGAGGAAGCAAATTGAAAAAAAAAAAACCACCAAATCCTCTTCCTTCCCAAATAATTGCGATGCTGCAAACATCGGCTGTCATTGAATCTCAAAACTGCAAAACTGCCCAGCCGTTAACAAACACACAAGCAACCCGCATACGTGCAAAAATTCGTCTCGTCATTGATGACAATGTATCACCCCTTCTCCTCCCCTCCCCCCTCGCTGCTCGGCCAACTTTGCAGTCGCTTACGACATCAACTACCGGGAGATATACAAACGTCACAGCTTGCGCACTGTCGTGCGTTCGAACAGTTCTCCAGCGTCCGAGTTAACCGGGGAAAGAATGACGAATGACAGTCGCCTCCGTAGTGCGACACACCCTGGCGAAAACGCGTGGTCTACATAACATACATATATATTTCCCTCGCTGCCCCGGCCCTCTCAACGAATGCTCCAGAGTATCATTAGACCTCCGGCTTCCGTGGCATTTGTTATTAGTCGACTAATACGCGTACAGCTGTAACTCAACGCCGGCCACATTGATTCTCCGAACTAATGGGCTTACTGTTAATTATCGTCAAACTCCGATACAGAATGGATCGTGACTCGTGTGTGCGCGCGCACACACACAAACACACACACACACACACATACGCATCCCATCAATACACGATGAAAACGTGTCCCGTGCAACTCGATGATAAATAATTAGTCCGTCGAAGATTGAACAAACCTGCCTGCCTTCACATCCGGTCTTGCACCGTTTTTCGACTCGATTCTTCGATTCCCAACTCGGACACACCGATAGCCACTAACACACCATCGAGCACGATTTTCCATTGGGGGGCCCCTCCCCTCCCCCCGCCCCTTTGCTTGAAACTTTCCCCGGCACCGATCATACACGAAGGCAATCCTGTGTTGGTTCATAAATTCTCCCAAACGCCTTACTGGGAGATATATGTCTTACTGGAAAATGCGGCTGACCAATCAAAAAAAAAGACCCCTAGTCTGGCTCTCAGAATTTTTCAAGTTTCCGAACAACAACAAAAAAAAAGAAAGATTTGAAGATCTTTAAAGATTGAGTAACGAATAACGGTTTGCTCGGGAAGATGCATGAGCATTCATAACGCAATCATCGACACGACAATTCGAATTTTTCAGTCCTGAACAAACGCAGGAAAAAAAAATGAATTAATTTTTCAAGAGGATCAGACATTTCAGGATACAACTCATGTTTTTTTTTCCATTGAATTTTGTATCTGTGTTTTGAATCGAGACAATTTTTACTGAACCGTGACCGAGGAGGGTTGATGTGATTTCGTTACTTACTGCAAAATTGATACTGACTTGACAATGTATGGTTTCGAATTCACAACAATTTTCATGCGACGAGTGTAGATATTATAACTGATTGGTAAATCCACGATTCGCCCATTTACGACTAACTCTTTGCCCAGACGGTCTATCCAGTACGACGACCTTGAACAAATTAATATATATGTATATGTATGATATTAATTTTTTTCGACAGGAATAATCGCAGTGCATGGACGCGAGGATGCAGCGGCCTTTAGTCATTATCTGCTAGCCGGGAGGTTAATGAGCGAGGGAGGGGTCGTCGCCAGGCATCCCAGCAGCTCGAGGGTAACGTCGTCGGGGGCGGGGGGCGAGCCACGGACAGACATGGCCTCGATTCTGGGAGACAACAACACGGGCCCCGGGGTCCCCGGCTCCACGAGATGCCTCCTTCTGCTGCAGAGGTCCTTGGCCATACAGCTCAGCCGAGGGCCACCCCCGCATGCACTTAACTCCGGACAGCAACACGAAACCACAAAGGAACATCCGGCCGACGAGATGTGGATGTACGACAAGGGCTACAATCTGTTTCAGGTTAGAACGATGGAAATTTTCTTGGTTTATTCATTTATCCAGCTCTTCGACTATATCGTTTTTAGTCATAGTTTTTTTTGTTATCATTAATTTTTTTTTTTTGGGACGAGAGTTTCTTGTTGTTGGAGAATTTTCAGGATTTTTTTTTACCAAGAACAATTTTCGGTCCAGAGCAACGAAACTCAGTGACTATTTTTTTGGCAATTCTGTTGGATGATGCAGGGATGTTTTTGGGAAAAAATAGTGAAAACCGATGTAGGTGGAATTACAGAATAGTGATTATGTTGTTATGACACGAGCGAATAAAATCGTTCGTCAACAACTTGACAACGCATTGTCGGGCGTTACAGTAGCTTCTCTTTATCCTCATAACAACCCCAACCCAGTAGTTTATAACGCTTGGCAACGTTATACACCGGGTAATATAACAACTCTGTAAATTTACAAGCCAACGACAAAAAAACGAAATTAAAAAAAAAACGAAGAAGTTAAATCGTTTCTCATCTCTTCGTCCACTGAATTATTTTTCTCCAGGCCTCCCCCCTGAAGAGCATTAAACAGCCGCCGACACCGCAGACACGACTCTTGCGTTTTCAACGTTCGTTCTCTTCTGGGTATCGAAGAACCGACAAGAGCGCTATCGTAAAACGGAATCTCCGGTTCGACTTTGCAGAGCGGCCAAACGCGATATTACAAAACCGACGTTGGCCAAGTTGAGTCTTGGTTTGCCGACGTTGCGGCCTCCCCCGCCCCCCTCCTTCCCCGCCCCCCGGTCTAACCAACCGTCTTTCCGCGTTATTATTATTACGCGCCGTGGCCGCGGGACGCATTAGTCGCCATCGGGTAGCACACCGAAGAGAACCTATCCAGGGTCTCGCCAAGTTATAACCGATACCCTTAACACCGACGTTCGAATCGTTGTAAAACACAATCGCAATGAGTTACGAGCAATTCACGCAAAAGCATAACGTCTCGTGTAGCGAACCACCACCCGCACCAGTCGTTGACTCCTTGGACTTTTTCTTACGATCACGGTTATGTCTGTCTCTCTCTCTCTCTCTTTCTCTTTCTGTCGGAGTTTTCCGTCACCATTGTTTATTTTTTTAACATTTGCGATACACTTGGCAATAGTCGGAGTCTCGGTTAAACGCCGGAAGTTCGTTTACCCCGCAGACGCGTCGTCTGCGTCGCGTCTCACACACTCAAACACACACACGGACACGGACAAATCAGCCAATTGTCGATATCGTTAAGCGAGACAGCTGTTCTAACCTCGAAGTTAAAATTAAAAATAAAGCAAGTTGGAACGAATTTTCGACAAATTTTATCAATTCATCCGATCTCGGTTGAATTGATAAAATTTGCGGGCTGTAGCTGAAATCTTTCTCGAACTGTACGCGTTTAAATTTCCCAAGGTCATTACACACATACATCCAGGCATTTTCTCCAAATGTGTTTACTCGAAGTTTCATCACATTCTGAGCACGGTGACATGAAAATCTCGAAAAAAAAATGTCTCATCATCACATAACTTCTACCAAGAGGAAGCAAAATCGAGTTATCGACGCGAGCGCATGTTTCCGTGGGTTAAAATGTATATAGCTACAAGAACGTAAGAAGTAGACTGCGGAGAGACGGTAAATGGTCAATTTGGCCGTTGGAGACGATAATAAGACGTTGTTGAACAGCTGGGAAACGTTTTTTGTCGAGCGCGCAGCGATATGGCGCAACGCGGCTCGACCCAGTGTCCGACCGGCGCGCCAATCACAGACGAGTATTTTCGTACGGAGCGCCGATGGAATCGAACGGCTATTCGTCTTCAAACTTATTTATCTTTAAACCCCCCAACGTGGGCGTCCGGACACCAACAAAACGATGATTTGGAAATTATGCATTATCAAATTATTCACACGAACTGTGTGAGATGTTGGAAATAAAAAATCTAGGACCACCTAACCTCGATTCACCGAGTCACAGCGATGTTTTATGGAGTGCGGTAGAATTTCTAAACGTCTTCTCGTGTAAGCATCCTCGATGAAGCTATCTCAGGCGGAGCCGTCTTCAAACTGTACGGAGAAGTGAAAAAAAAAAAAAATTAATTTATCGTAACTGGAACGCGGTATTGAAAAAGCGAGAGCTCTCGAGCACTTCCCAGCACAATTGCCCGGCCTCGATGAAGAGCGTCCTCGACTGCGCGACGCAAAGTTGAAGTGCAAGAATGTGACGCCGGGGCGAGAGGACACGACCGGCGAAGAGAACCCGGGCTGTCATCGGAGGTGCTGAATCGTTCAATATTCATGACAATGGAACTCGGGGATTGAGTTCTTGATCCAGAAAAACTCGGACAAGTGTATCGCGGATTATAATTTGCACGTAGTAACCTAAAAAAAAATGTGTTTTTAAAAAAATTTTTTTTTTTACAAATGTTTGAACATTTTTCTGGGTTCCGTAACAAAAATGGCAATTTCATGTATCGTGTGGGGTATCATTTCAATGGGCTTAACAAATAAACAAAGTCACGATCAATAGAATATCAACAAAATTAATCATTAACGACGAAAAATTCATAAATTATGTTGCTTCTATGATTCATGAAACATTTGAACAAAAAAAAAAAAATCTACTTCATCATTCAATCGCAAGAATTTCAAGCCACAAATCATTCCTGCAAAATAGAAAGAATAATTTATCGAATAATTACGCCGATAATATCGTCGATGTTGAAACTCGTGGATGAAATGATTCACGCAATTGTATATTGATCGTCCCAGGTGTCGATGATGGATTACAACCAGTTCGCGAAAAGTTTATTATTATTCTCACAAACTTCGAACGTGTCACGTGTCCGGAGTCCTCATCGACCGTTGCAATTTTGTATTATACCAAAATCGTATTGAATTACTTTGTAATATTGGATCGGAGTTGGAACTTGAAAAAAAATAAAAAGATAATAGTCGAAGAAGCGAGAGATGGACGGTAACGAAGAATGCGACGACGGGTGGTCGATGGAATAGCCCCGGGAGGGGGAGAAGGGGGGGGGGGGTAATAGAAGAGACCAGACACACGGAACTGCTTGAGCCGAACGTTCGACGTTTTAAGTCCCGTCTTCGAGCTAGCAATAAAATATAATGTCGTATACAGTTACTTTGTCTCTTCGGGTCTATTCGTGTATCGCTATCTCTTATTCTTTTCATGGTCGATAAACTTATGCATCCCGCATAAATGAAAAAAAAAAAAATTTTTTTTTAAAAACAACACACACGTTCGATTGTGAAGCACAGACGTCGGTCGCGTATTTACGCGTAATAAAACATTATCGTATACAAGAATTCATTTTTATCCATCTTTTATTATTGTCATTTATTTTTCATTCCTCTTTTTTGGGTGGGGCTCGAAGTTCAGAATGAGCAATGTTCAGAAAGGCCAAAATTTCGAACGCGCGATGCTTCGAACGACAATGTTACGAATGGTCACGGCGTAGAATGAAATTGTTTCGAATGGTCAAAATTTCGAATCGCATTGTAGCCTTCCGAACGCCTACCTTTCGAGCTGTCCCACGCGTAAATTATGAAAGTTAGAGATATGCCGTCGCGGACTTTTTTATAGGAAATTTATTTCTCTACAACATTGTTTATGTGATCTTTTTGTCTATATAGCGTTGTTTATCCAGCGTTTGGACAGAAACAAACAAAACGATAAGAAAATCGATGCATTTTTACCTTCCCGTCAAAACGCTGGTTAAACAACGCTATATATACCAAAAGTTCACATGAACAATGTTGTAGAGAATTGAATTTCCTATAAAAAAAGTCAGTGACGGCATATATCTAACTGTGATAATTTACGCTAATTTTTAAATTAACGATAATTTTAAAAAATAGAAAACCGCTGCGGTTTTCAACATTTCCTGGCTTTCGAGCTTTCCCACACGTAAATTATCACAGATAGATATATGCCGTCACTGACTTTTTTATAGGGAATTCAATTCTCTACAACATTGTTTATGTGAACTTTTGGTCTATATAGCGTTGTTTAACCAGCGTTTTGACGGGAAGGTAAAAATGCATCGATTTTCTTATCGTTTTGTTTGTTTCTGTCCAAACGCTGGATAAACAACGCTATATAGACAAAAAGTTCACATAAACAATGTTGTAGAGAAATAAATTTCCTATAAAAAAGTCCGCGACGGCATATCTCTAACTTTCATAATTTACGCGTGGGAAAGCTCGAAAGGTAGGCGTTCGGAAGGCTACAATGCGATTCGAAATTTTGACCATTCGAAACAATTTCATTCTACGCCGCGACCATTCGTAACATTGTCGTTCGAAGCATCGCGCGTTCGAAATTTTGGCCTTTCTGAACATTGCTCATTCTGAACTTCGAGCCCCACCCTCTTTTTTATCGAATGAAAAAAAACAAAAATATTATTCCGTCGGTCTCGACCACAAGACCCAGTGTCGTAACTTCTAAAACCAATGGATGAGGATATCTCATGTCCATTAGTTGATGCAAAATAATGCAATTCTGATGCACGCGGTAAATATTGAATATTGAATGAATATGTATATGTGTATATGTCTATATATATATATATATATATATATATATATATATATATATATATATATGGATTTAATAAGACTATATGTTATCGGTATAATAATGCATGATAATGCAATTCCGACGCAAGCGGTAAATATTCAACATTGCAAGAAAAAAAAAATATCCATATCCACATTATCATATGACAAACGTAATAAAATAATGAAATTGCGTCGCGAGCGATAAATATCGAAAATATCGTTTATATACGATTGTCAAAAAAAAAAAAAGAAAAAAACAATAAATGTCTTCCAATACACGAACTACGACGTGATAAGTTACCTCGATAATTTACCTTTCAATTTACACCGCATCGACACCCTTTGCTATTTTGTTTTTTTTTCATCGTAAAACATTGCAAATCGATAAACCGATTTCTATCATCTTTCGTCTTTCCATCCATCTCTCTCTCTCTCTCTGTTCATTCGCACTTCTGTCACTCCGATTCGATGAAAAAAAAAAAATGAAATAAAATTTAAAAAGCATCTCTGCGAGAGTGACTTTCGAGTCTGTGCGTAACGACGACGTCGACGTAGACCAGAGACCCAAACTGTTCCGTGACTTTCGCCCACACGATTACCAACAGATGTTGGCACAGATATATGTATTATATATATATATATAAATATACGTGCAATGTGCAACGTTATATATGGCTTATTGGTTATGTTTAAGTCGTTCTACGCGTTCGCACAGATTCTCAGGGACGAGGCCGCTGAGGTTCGGGGCAGTTTAACCGACGATTGACCGTTCTCCACTGTCCACCCGGAGATAAGAGACCCCCATGAGCGAGAGGGAGAGCGACGACGTCGAGGGACACACCGTATTTACCACACGACGGATATAACACGCGCGAGCGCACTCCTTCGACGATTGTCGCACTTTCACTCGTCAACGATCTATATTATACGCATAACTCATACGAAACCCCGACGTTATTTGACAATAAATAAATTGCCGACCGCCCTCGCTTCGACTGCACGTTCTTGTTTTTTTTTTTTTTTTCGTTTTTTTTTTCTTTCTTCGTTTGATTCGTAACTGCGATAAATTCCGAATTGTACATAATTGGCACGGGTTACATGTCTATTTAACATTTACAAATTCAACACACACGCGATTGAGGAATTCAACGACAATACGACACAAGCACATGAAATATTGGATTGACTGACAGTCCATTTGGAAATAACGCTGAGAGTGAGAGTGGATAGGAAAACTTGACACCTCGATGAGTAAAATTATGGGAATGTTTTTTATGTTCCTTTTTCAATTTGAGAATCAATAATTTTGGAGCATGTTTTTTTGAACGAATTGAAGGATCGATTTGCAGTCGTTTGATCGATTTGCACCTACATATATATATACGTTGACGAACTTTTGATCCGTCGAAACATATCAACGTCCGAAACATTGGCGAGTCGGACCATTTTTATTTTCGAAACATTTCGATTCGATTTACCGACTTGTCGGACATTTGAACGTTTGTGTTTTCTTTTAATTCTGTTACATTACCAGTCGCAATAAAAACAATTCGGAGGCTTGGATTTTCTATGAGTTACAATTCGAATGAAAAAAAATGTCGAACTCATGAGCCATCAAAGCATTTCAATCAGAAACTCCGTGACTCACCCAAAAAAAATAATTCCCTGAAAATTTCAGATTTTTATATAAATTCTTACAACTCCGCTTTTGCTTCTGAAGTTTTCCTATTCAAATAAATGGCGAATCGAGATCATCTCGAAACGAGATGATCATATCTCATCAATTTAATGTCTCAGAGTGTTTTTTTTCCCCGTCGTTATGTATCATCATCCCTGCAGTTCGTGATATTCGTAATTTTAACGAATGAGAAAAAAAATTTGGAGAAAAAAAAACAAGAAAAAAAATGTGACCGCGGCTTCGGAGGACCTCGCAAAGCGAGGAAGACTCGTCCGTCGGTCGCGAGCCCGCGCTGCAGCGTTGCACACGCGGCTCTGGGAATTGGAAAGTTGTCCACGGGACTACACGAGGTTTACCGTGTCATCGAACAACAGACTCCCCTCTCACCGAGACGTTATACACGACATTACGAGACGTCAACACTACCGGGCTCGTCACGACAATCAACAATTTCGCTGACGAAGCTTTTTCATCCGTATCACGATCCGCGTTCGGCTTGCTGTGCGGCCGAAAAACTATATACATTTTTCAAATATCATTCGTCACTCTGTCGACGTTAAACAAAAAAAAATTATCCATCGAATTAATTCGATCAGACAAAAAAAAAATAGATAACGAAATCAAAGTTAAATAAATAAACATTCAAATAATCATAAAATACAATATGATATAATAAAAAAATATTTAAGACAATGATTAAATATATAGAATTTTTTTTTATTTAATACATTGACAATGAAAGAGTAAAAATGATAAGTTCGTAAAATAAATTAAGTACGTGCATAACTCCGAAAAAAAACCAAAACCTGAATGAGATTCTCCAGATGACGATGCCGAGAGACCAATGAAAACGAAAACGCATTCGTCACCAATACTCTCCCGAACAAAACCTTTTGATTTACGCTTTCGCTCAACTTCTCTATCATCAGTCGGTCCCGCTATTTCCGCATCGAGACGTCGTCGTATCGTTTCGTCCCATCACCGCGCATCTCACGAGGCCAAAGAGGCTATGATAAAAGAAATACAGAAATTAAAAAAAAAAAAAAAAATGAAAATAAAATAAAAATAAAATAAAAATAAAATAAAAATAAAATAAAAATAAAATAAAAATAAAATAAAAATAAAATAAAAATAAAATAAAAATAAAATAAAAATAAAATAAAAATAAAATAAAAATAAAATAAAAATAAAATAAAAATAAAATAAAAATAAAATAAAAATAAAATAAAAATAAAATAAAAATAAAATAAAAATAAAATAAAAATAAAATAAAAATAAACGCATTGCGCGTGCGCGCTTCACGAAACGATCCAGAACTTCATCATCCACACTTAATTTCTCATCGTGCCCCCCCCCACCCCTCCCCCCTCCCGCAGTTGCGGCCACTTTCAAGTGGATGGAGACGATAGTCGGAGCATCGGTTCAGACCCCCGGTCGCGACTCCCCGGCGACTCACGGCTATGTACACTTGTGTTAGTAGTCGTTGCAGATGTTTTTCGATCGGACGTTGCGCGAGCGCGCGTGCGCGCGCGTAGCTTGTACTCCACACGCAAGTGGTAGTAGCCCGGTTTGACGGAGAAGTGGTCAGACAACGATGTACGATGTTGGTTAGTCGAGAGAAAGAGAGAGAGAGAAAGCGAGAAAACGTGAGTCCAAAGGAGATACAGCGGCGGACCCCGGCTAGCAGTAGATAAAGCCGCAGTAGATACAGCTGCAGTGGATGCGGTATTAGGGTGGTCCTTGTTTTGCCTTCCTTTTTATTTTGGCGCTTCCAGAGGATAATATGGTTCGAAATAAATCTTCAAAAATATTCACTTGATCTGAGGTCTCTACCTCACTTCTTAACCCTGCTGTCAGCCTCCTAAAGTTTGTTATTCAAATAACACAGTGGTTTTTTTTTCATATTTCAGAATTTTGTTTAAAAATAAATTTTTAAGAAGAGGATTTGTTATAGATACTGAACCATTTTTTTTTTGGCGTCAGTAAAAATAGAAAAAAAACCTAATTTTAATATAGAACGACTCGAAAGAAATAATTGTTCATAATCCACATTATTATCTCCAGTGCATAACTTCAGTCATGATAAAACCAATTCTGAAATACGAAAGAAAAAACTGTTATTTACATACCAAACTTCCAGAGGCAGGCGGCAGGGTTAAGAATTGAGATGAAAACCTCAATTTTTCAGAATATTTATTTTAAATTCATTTCAAACCGTATTATCCCCCGAAAGCGCCGAAATAAAATGAAAAAATGCAAAACAAGGACCACCCCAATGCGTTTAGAGACAATCGAGCCGCAGCAGCCGGGGCAGGAGCAATGCGGCGAGTTGCCCGTAAAAGTAGTTACGCGCTTGCGTACACGAACGAGAGGCTGTGGCGTATGTAGCCCCGCACAATCTGCCCACGTTGCGGATACCGCGGCCAAAGCGCGCACGCGCGCGAACCAACCGAGGGTCTCTCCAACGTTCTCGCATACGCACGCATATACGCTCGCCCGTTTCTGTATTAGCATATAAATTATGTTATCGTGATTTATGCTTCGGGCTAGTACAGTGCGTACGTACGCAAGTACGTAAGTACGTACGCGGTTATGCGAAGGGGCCCCAACCGACCGTGCAAGTTCGCGGCAAACGGTTTTGCGTTGTCTCGTGCGCACGCGCACTTGGGGGTTGTTGTTCTTGTTGTTGTTGTTGTTGATTGAAGTTCGGTCGTTTGGCTTTTGCTTCCTAGACGTGCGGAAGAGAGAGAGAGAGAGAGAGAAGGAGATTTAAGATTTGATTTGTTTATTATGTCTAACTTTAAGCAATAATTAATTTTAGGCAATAAAAGAAAATAATGTTATTATAATAATCAAAATAACGATTGAAGATATATAAACAATAAAAGTAAACATGATAATAAAACTAAGAATAAACTATATACTCAAAAACAATAAAAATAAACGTATTAATAAGACTAAAAATGAAGTAAAAATAGAAAAAAACAATAAAAAATGAACATAATATGAGAACGCTAATTAAAAATAATAATTACGACTAAAAATAAACTAAGGATCAAGATAACGGTGGGAATGACATTGTGTACTGAATAATAAATGTAGACGAGTGAACGAGACAGAGAGAGTGAGAGAGAGAGAGAGAGAGATGAAACATGAGAAATGTATGGTGCGTTAGATAGTTGCTCGAGGCCATGTTGCCGATCGTCGAATGACGAATAGCTCGTGCGTGAATTTGAGAAGACAAGCGAACGACTCGTTTTATCATTGGTGCAGGTCTAGGTGGAACTATCATCGGTTTTATCAGCCTGTTGCAATGACCTCGTTAATCGCAACAAGTGCGTTTGAGATTCGATTATGTTAAATAGCGCGGTTTGTGGCGAGAGCTGTTTGAAATTTGTTTCAATCTTTTCTTTTTGAATCAGGTTTTCCAGTCGAGAGCCACTGATTTGTTTTTCTTTCTACTTTTTTTTTTCAATTATTAGGTATGATTTATTGTCGAGGCAAAGATTCGAAGTTTATATACATTCCTGCAATATTTATGAATTATTCATGTGAATTATTGTTTTTACAATGTAATTTGTAATGATTGATAAAGTTTTCGTGATTTATGATCCTCGAGTCGTGAAACGTATTTTTCAAATCAGAGTTTCATTGAATTTAATAATAAATACATCCAATACAAATTTACAACAAACGCTGTAACAAAAATAGTTTATAAATAGAAATTATCAATAACTTTTTTTTTCGGAAGCAATAAAATTTGTCAAAGAGGAAAATGACTTTTCAATACCTCTTGTAAAAAAATCTAAAAATAAGGCGAACAAGTTGAAAAGGTTGAACGGTCAATTTTTCAACAGTTCCTGATTCCTACCGGACTGAATGGACATATTTTCTTTTTCCTTTTCATCAACCACACGGCGACGATAATTGCGAGAAAAAAAAACAAACGAACAAACAAACAAACAAAAAAACTCAAACGGAATTGTACGTGTCCTTTGTTGTTGGAACGATGCGGTTTTGCTTTGATCAGCATTTTTCGAATTTCAATATGAGTACTTGTTATCGCGATGCAGTATCTGCATGCATACATATCTATATATATAGCTTACCTCCGCAGTCTCACGGTGTTCGGGCCACGAGAGGATGCTGCATGCGTCACGATCGTCGTCGCTTCGTCCTCGCGAACCGCATTCTTTCTCGCGCATTGATTCAGTCCGCGCGCGGTGTGTTCACGCGGTGCCCGCAATGCAACGTCAACCCGACGGACCCGCAGAGACGTCGCGCATCTTGCGGATGTTACGAGACGCGTTGCGGGGCGGTTCTCGGTCCCCTCCGCGTGATATTAATGCGCGCTCGCTCGATGAGCGCATTCCGCTTTTGATCTTCATCTCGTCATCGTCGCTTCTTCGGGACAATCCCGTACATGGGCATTCGATCGATGTTTTAATGCATTCGAAATACTTCCAATCAATGATGAATAAATACGCGAATGAATGATAATTCATCGGGACTGTTGAATATTCACAATTGCGATATGTAAAACGTTAATTCAGGCAAATTATTTGTTATTTTCCACGATTGTTCTTTGTTATTTGTTAAATTGGACGATTGTGACAATTTTTATTGTGTGAAGAATATTCACACAATAAAATTCGTCATTTTGAGAAAAAAAGGATTTCGAACGATTTGCATGGAATGGAATGTACATCGATGGGGCTGACTAGAATAGGTTGATGGTTGAGGATACTATTTGCAATGTTTCACATTTGTCTTTTCAATACTCAATAAATAATTTGGTTCAATGACTCTTCTTAATACCAAATATAAATACTTTTTACACAATATTTTTTTTCTTTGGTTCAAATTTATTTTTTATTGTATATGAAATATATTGTTTTCTCTTATTTCTCTTGGAAATAATTCATATTGATTATAATTTGTTTAATCAACCCGTTAAGAGCTGATGGAATGAAGTACAATCAAAGATTTTTTTTTTTTTTTCAAATGAATTAAATCGTTGACTGTAGTTTGTTTTATAGACTCTCGGTCAGTTGATCGCACGAATCAAAATTTAATATAATATTAATAAAAATAAAACATAAAATTGTTGATATATTTTTTCTCGCGCTCCGGAAAGCCATAAAAATGTAACTGAACCTTTTTCTTATCAATACTCATAAGTATGCCAAGTTTCATGAAAATCTGACGAGGAAATCTCGTATGGAGGGTACTTCCTTAACAGAGTCTCGAGGTGGAGGGAGGCTAACGTACTAGGACGATCCGAAACAGGAACTCCGAGAAAATAATAATAATAATGATAGTTGGCGAGCGAACGTATACGAAATGTCTGTTGGTGCTGCTCAATCTTAGCTGAAAGTGGCAGAAGTGCGCCCGGGGGTCTTTCATCCCCGTGAATGATTAGGGACGGGGGTGATGTGTGGGGCGCCCAGGCGTTTGCAGTGCCATTCGGTCCAAGTCGACGGGGAGGAACGTTCCTGGAAACCTCGAAACCGTCGGTGCGTCCTGCCGGGGAAAATGGCTCGACGACCCTAACCCTCCACCCTTCGTCCTTCGTCCGGGTTCTCGCCCTCGTTGTCCGCGAACCCCACTTCCAAAGCGTTCAACACTCAGTGCCGACGACGTATTTTACGGGCCATAGCCACGCGGAATGATTTCAACCGCGCGGCCTTTAACAGCCCCATGAAATCTTTAACGTTGCCACGACGACGATGATGAAAACGACACAATGACAATATATATTCGTCGTTCCATTTTTTTTTTTTTTTTCATTTTCATTTTGTCTCACGATCGGACCCGAAAATTGCGAATTGCGAATTAAACGTAATAAAAACAGCAACCCACGTAGAGGTGACCAACGTGACTCGAATAAGAAAATAATTTCATACAAATATATTTATCCTAATGATGTGTGTGTGTATGTGTGTGTGTGCGCGCACGTGTTTGTATTTCAGAGTTTCTTGGAAGCGAATTCGAAATGTTGGTGGAACGCTGCTCTGGTGGATGCGGCTCGTCAACTCAGGTACAAGGGTCACGTATCACCCGGAGTACTGATGGTCGCTGGACCACCCTGTGCCCTCGAGGTTCTCAGGGCCGCGTGGTCTCGCAACGTTCTCAGACCGCCTGCCGATCACGCCATTACCTGTCTCGGTAAGTTTTACTTTTTTCATTGTTATTATTATTATTATTTATTTTTTTTTCGTTTTTTTTTTTGCAATTATTTTATTTGTCATGAATAATAACGACGACATTGTTTTCGTGAGGTATATCCCGCAGTGAGACCGAGTAATGAGCCGACGAAAGATGAACTTGGTCATTCGTCTGTTATTTATTTATATGATTATCCACTTTTTAAATTTTTTCATTGATTTGTTTATTTATTGAATAATTTTATTTGTCATGAAAAATAACGGCGATATTGTTCTTTCAACATTATTGTTGTTATCGTAATTTAATGAAGGAAAATAATTAATAAGAAACTTGGATGATAATAATTAATTTAGATTGCACTCGAAAATGATCGTGCTGACATTTGGCACCGTCGATCAACTATTATCACCCACATTCTTCGTTTCAATCATGTTTCGGTACAAAAATTCTAAATATTTCTTCATTCCCAAGTGGAAAAAAAAGATATAAACAATTGATAGATTATATTCAGAACTGGACATACGTTTTTTATATGCAAACTATACATAATCTGCATAGATACCATACGTATCTATGGTAAATAATCAGCATAGATACCATAAGTATCTATGGTATCTATGCAGATTATGTGTTGTTTGCATATAAAAAAACATATGACCACTTCTATATATAATGTATCAATTGTTTATATATTTTTTTTCCGCTTGGGTTACCATGAGATTGAAAGAACAATAATAATAAATCAACATTGCCATCGTCTAACTTATGAAAAAAAAAATCATTTTATCGTCCAAAACGATTGATAAATAATGCAGGGAATGTTCGAAGAACGTTTACCGACACCCGGTCAACCATAAAATCCCCTCTACCCGCTACAATCATTTTTCAATTCTATTTTTTCTCTGTTTTTTTCAATAACATCGATCATAAAAATTTCAAAATTATTATTAAAAAAAAAAAAAAAAACCAAACCGAAAAAAAACACGAGAAAAATCACCAAACGAGTTACACCCGCTGGGTGTCTGCATTCCTGAATTTATCACGATAAACAGTTGAGTATTTAATTCCAGTTACGGCGTGGCAATGCCCTTATCGTCCCTTATCTAAACACGGCTAAAGTCTTTCCACGCGCTTTATCTACATTGACGAGGTTGCTGAGAGCGCGAGGGAAGGGGGGGGGTGGAGGTTATGGCTAAACCGCGCGGCGCGTACGTATCGACGTGGCTTACAACGTTCGCCATCACCACGAGATTCCATGTTCCCTATGTACATAGTCAGTGCTCACTGTATCAGATACCACAACACTTGAAAAAGAAAAAAAAACAACAAATAAAAAAAAATATATAAGAAATAAGAAAAGAGACATAAATAAAAAATAAAAAATTAAAAAAAAAAAACAAATAATAATAAACAACGACAACAACAATGTTGCGACGGTCTCGCTGACGTTCCTTCGGTTACCAAGCCATTATATCGTTTCTCGCTTCGAGCTTTCTGCATTCGCGCCTACATATATATATATATATATACACACACACACATGCACATGCGAAAAACGGTTGTCGCTTATCAGGTAGCCCGAAGCAAACACACACACACAAACATTTACGCGACGTACTCACGACTCTGGGTACCGTGCATCGTCGTCGCAGTTCCGTGCTTAGTCTTTTTAAGCTTCTCTCCACTTCTTCATTCTCTTCTTGTCCTTCCGGTTTCTTCGTTTACAACCCGGCGACCCGTCTCTTCGCACACTCGCCCACGCTCTCTGTTGTTGCTCATGCGCTGATGCTGCGCCCGGTTTTCCATCTCCGACTCTTCGACTTTCCCACGGAAAAACCAACATCGAATTTTCACTTTTCCATGTTCGACGGTGGACTCTGATCGAGGCCTCGAAAACCCGTTTTTTTTCTCTCTTTTTCGGTCATTTTTCACGTCTGTGAACCCTCATGAATCAATCGTGACCCCTGTGCGACGTGGGTGCGTTTCGTAACTTCGAATCTTCGATGTTCCGAAGGCTCGTAAGTTTGATAATTTTTTTTTTTTTCATTCGAATTTTGTAATTTTTCGAAAATTAAAAATCTTCGATTTCTTTTATTTCCGACTGGTAATGTAATGGAAAGTAAAAAAAAAATCCCCGAACGTTCACGAGGTCTGACAACTTATGTGTTGGACTGTGTCAAAAAACAAAAAAAAAAAAATAACTCGAGTCTGGCGGCCTTAAAAATTGGTGGTTAGCTTAAAAAAAATCCTAGCGAAGAGCAGACTCGAAAATGTTTATTTTTGGCTTACATAAAAATTTACGGATACATTCATCGTAAAATCATATATATAGGTATAGTGGTGAAGCAGTTCGTGAAAATGGAGAAAAAAAAACAACAACAATGATCGAAAATTAGAATAATTTTCATATTTCCACGAACTTTTCAAACCACTCGTGTGTATGTTACTGATATAACGGGTCGATCACGCGACCACGTGACACACGGTGTAACATCACGAAAATCGTAGCAATCCGGACGAACGAGGCCGACGAGGTCGAAGAGTCGTACAAATATATACGACGACTCGGGGGGAGGAAACGTAGGTGCGATGGAAAGAACGATAAATCACGCGGGTGAATCGCGGGAGAGACCAGGACGGTAGTTGCATTCCCGTGAGATTGATTAAGTCGGTAAACTCGGTGGAAAGTTGTCGGGGCGACAACGCAACCTCGTGCATTTCCGTGCATAATAGTCGCGGAATCCGAGAGAGAGAGAGAGAGAGAGAGAGAGAGAGAGAGAGGAGGGAGAAGGAGAGGGAGACAAAAGGTCTTCGCACCTACGAGGGAACCGTCGCGTATATATGTCGCACCTTCGAAACCCCAGGAGCGTCGCTTCCTGCAGTGATAATAGCAAAACGTCGTAGGTACACATAGAGCGCGGGCGTGGAAACCGAGTAATGAGCTCAACGAACGACAAACTCAATCCTTCGTTATTTTATTTATTTTATTTATTTTATTTATTTTATTTATTTTATTTATTTTATTTAGTTTATTTATTTTATTTATTTTATTTATTTTATTTATTTTATTTATTTTATTTATTTTATTTATTTTATTTATTTTATTTATTTTATTTATTTTATTTATTTTATTTATTTTATTTATTTTATTTATTTTATTTATTTTATTTATTTTATTTATTTTATTTATTTTATTTATTTTATTTATTTTATTTATTTATTTATTTTATTTATTTTATTTTATTAAGAAAATATTTTTTTAAATTTTTGACGTTCATAGTCTCCCCCCCCCCACCCTCCCCTCTAGCAAGGAAAAGAATATGTTCGTGTTGGAGACAAGATTCAAATGTCGTCGCACCCTTGAAACGATTCTCTCACGATATTCAACACGTATCCACGATTACTGCGACGTAACACAAACACACACACACACACACACACACACACACACACACACACACACACACACACACAGAGACACAGACACACCTGACTTATGAAAGTGTAGACATGTGGGTATCTCGCTCGCAATTGCGAGACAGCAATTTTCCCATCTTCACCGATGGTTGAAAATGAAAATAAAAAAAAAATAACAAAAAAAAAACGAAAAAAAAATATTTTGAAAAAATTCACAAGTCGAACACAACGTCGTTGTGCGCCCGGAGCCTCTGGGAAACCGATGAACATTGCGCCGTGGCTCTTTTCATGGGCGATTCGAGTGAGGCTCGAAGATCCTCTTTGCCGTTTTCCCTCGGGGGGTCGTACATATACAGATATGTATACATATATATGTGGGCACGGTGTATACATATATATGTATGTATATCTATATGTATATATATATATATATATATGTATTCATGCGCGCATTTCAAATCCTATATACATCGCGATAGGGCAACCCATGCAAATTACCGTGACTCTCGGACGCGAGAAGAGAACCTCACCCTCTCGTGTCCTCGTCGTTTGTTCGTGTACGCAACCGTGTGTTTGCCCCTTAAAGCCTCGAGGATCCCATTCGTAAATCCTCGGAGAAATACTCTCGGCAGAATCATCATGAATCTGCCAGTCGGCTGAACCAATATTTACTCGATCCGACGTAGTTGATTTGCTGTTTTTTTTCTCTTCTTTTTTTTTTGTTATAATTTTTTGTTTTTCATCTTACTACTCAAGTCGTGTTTGTCTATTTTTTATTTAATTGTAATACGTAGAATGAATTGAATTCGCGTCCGCCTATTTGAAAAATTGGAAATACATGTGATATTCATATATATAAATATATACATTTAGATTATAGTTTTTCAAATAGTCTGACTCAAAATAAATTTATCCTACGTGATCGAAAAAAATGTGATCGAGTACGACGAGAACAGTAAGTTAGAAAAACAAAAAAAAAAATAACAATTCAACTCCATTGTATATGCACCTACACAACATAGATATATCTTTTCTTTCCGGGATAAAAAAGTGAGCAGTGATATTAATCTTTCAAATATTTACATTTTTCCAAAAAGTAGGTAAATAACAATAATAATTTCTTATATTTTCATATTATACATGCATACAAATATTTCGTAGAACAAATAAATAAAACAAGCAAACGAATAAATGCATAAATAATTAAATAAATACATTAATAATTTTTTTCCCACAATTATGCTCAAGCGAGTGCGATCGTTATCAATTTGCAATGTTACGGGCACCTTCGCGACGACGAAGTGCCATTGTTGAGATCCGTAACCCGATAACAACACCCCACAATTATCATTATTTATAATTTCTGGGGTGTACACCGTAATGGCAAGCGACCGGTTGTAATATCGCATCTCGCGGGGAACGACCGTAAAACTCGTTCGTTTACCTTCTGCAATCCAGGCTCGGTCATGACCGTCCGTGTGTCGAGGTATTAGACGCACGTGTTCGTCCGGTAAGTCGACGGGGGCCCGGGGGGGCCCGCGGGGGTCCCAATGGGCCCGACCAAAAGGTCCCACGGTCCCCACCCTCGCGGCGGCGGCGGCACGCTCGCTCGCACGATCCGCGACCCCGTCGACATTCGCTATGCGCACGGCGGTACGAAAAGGGGTTGGGGGGAGGGGGGGGGGGAGGGGGGAGGACCGAAGAAGGCCTCCATCACGATCGTGTCGGGCCGTCGACGACGACGAGCACCTCCGGCAAAACCTCACGAACACTCCCGAACGACCGTTTCGCGGGTAGGGGTCAAAACTCACAACGTTCAATGTTCACAATGAACAAAATTCAGTACTGGCAATGCTTGAAATCATTTTTTCACATTATTCAAAGGGAACGATGAGGACCGAAGAGATGAAAAATAATTTTTCGATATCACGGAATGAACTTTCGGGAGCTGTGAATTGTGAATTATTGGATTTGGAATATTTTCACAAGACACCTTTGTTGTAGAGAATTCAATTGGCTCTAAAATGTATTCGTGGATTTTTCTTGTAGAACGAAGAGTTTAGCTGTGTTTTTACACAGTCTGATAAATATACGTGTTCTAAATTTTGTATCTTCGAAGCATCGAGCGTTCGAAATTTTCGTCGTTCCGAACATTGATCGTTCTGAATTACGATCTCCCATCCCGTTTCGCAAAGACCTCGAAGACCTACGTGCTTCGATTACGGTTGCCTACGACGACGACGACGTTTCGCGTGTCAATTCCGCACGGCGCCTGTCGATCGTCGACTTCCTGTCGTCCGACTTGACATTATAAAAAAAAAAAAAAAAAACGAAAAAAAAAATACAGATAGTGCGTTGGCAGTCTGACGACACAGGTGGAGTCACGAAGCCCGCGCGGGCGTTTTTATTCATAATGCTGAATTATTGCAAAATTCGTAATTTCATAATAAATCCGAGGCCGCGGTAGAACGGTGCTTCAAAAGGTTTTTTTTATTATTCTTCTTCTTCATCTCTATTCTTTCTTCATTTTTTTTGTCTTCTCTCGAACGTAAAAACACTACAATACCCGAGACAATAATGGGATTGCGTGGAAATTGCACATATTTAAACATAGGTTGATCAAATAGAAATCATTGTGCAACGGGTGTCTCGCATAAATTTCAAATAAATTTATTCGACAAATTTTTCTTCGACAGTTGCCAGGATTGGTCTCTATGAATCTAAAAAAAAAAAAAAAATAAAAAAAAAAACATTTAAAAAGAAAAATGAAATGCAAAAAGCCACGCTAAAAATTATCAAAACTATCGCACCTCATTCAACACAACTGCATCGTAAAAAACATAACCTAAAAAAAAATAAAATCCGACAAAAAAAAAATTATCAAATAAAAATAATTTCGTAATGAATGGTTATTAATTGATCCGACACTTCGGGACAAGATGGCCGTCACTATCGGTAATTCAATCGACCCGTAAACGTGTTAAACCGCTAATAGGCAGCCCATTCGTGAGTCAACCGAGTAGCAAAACTTCTGCGGATTAATGACGCGTTATATCGAAGCTCGAACACGTGACATGCACGAAAATAAATATCTATATCTATATATACACATACATGTATACACACATATATATATATATATATATCCACGATGATCGGAGATCTAATTAGCAAATACTTAGCACCGAGTTAGTCGCGTCTCACGTTTGACTATCGTCGATTTCACTCACTCCCCCCCCCCCCCCCCCCACTCTCCAACCGTCCCCCGTCTAATCGCTGTGTAAACCATCGAACCTGAGTTGTTCCACACGTCGCCCATATCGATTAATGAGACTGCTGCTACCTCGAGCAACACAGTTAAATCGCGTTTCCATTACACTGATACGTTCCTATCTACGCTGTACGTATACTTATATACATATATATATATATATATACATATATACATATTCACAGCCATATACCAATTAACCTATCCCGAGTGAATGCAAACGTCTGTCGCCTGATCTCCCTCCCCCCTCCCCCTTTCCCCACTCTTTCCATACGACAAATCACTGTTTCTTCTCTGTTAATTTATTCAGGCTATAATTCACGGCGTTAACACTGTTAAGCGTTACGATCGTCTCTCGACCTCTCTCTGTGTGTGTATGTGTTTGTGAGTTAGTATGGTGTGTTAGTGTGTGTGAGCGGTACTTGGTAGCGATTGGAAGTGGATCGACCGATCGTCGAGTAAATGGCTGGTTGATGGCAAACGGTTGATGACGTTACAGGGAAAATCTCGACTTGCACGAGGATTAACCATGGTCCATGGGAGGCTGACTCAAGGACGGACTGGGGTGTGAAAATTATCGTGGCTCGTGTGAAATGGCGATGAAAATCCGAGTGATTGTGCCCGAGTCGAAATTTTCACACTCGTTTCGAGTTATTTTCAATACATTCAGGGTTAAGGAGATTGAAAGTAGGATGAAGTTAGAACGCGATTCTGGTACACGTTTCAACTTCACTGCACCCTCAAAACCTGCAGTTATTTTCTATTTTTTCAAGTTCGGGAGGTGAATCGAAGGTGAGATAATGAAGGAAAAATGTTTACCATCATTCGAAAGGTGAAACGAAGGTGAAATAGCCAAAATAAAAATTATCACCTTCACTCGGGAGGTGAAACGAAGGTGAAATATCCGAAAGAAAAATTATTACCCCCATTTGGAAGGTGAAACGAAGGTGAGATAACGAAACAAAAATGTTTACCTTCATACAAAAGGTGAAACGAAGGTGAAATAGCCGAAAGAAAAATTATCACCTTCACTCGGAAGGTGAAACGAAGGTGAGATAACGAAAGAAAAATGTTTACCCCCATTCGAAAGGTGAAAAACGAGGATGAAACAAAATTTCGACACCGCATTGAGATTGAAACGAAGATGAAAAAATATCTCGAAACTCACTTTATCCTTCGATTCGGACTTGCAAGGTGAAATACGTTGAAATGCAAGGTGAAAATTTCGACTCGGGTGTGTAGTGCGTCGGAAGAATCGATTGCGAGATAACGGGAAGGGGTTGAACGGATTGATTGAATTACCGTGTAATTAAATGGTTATTCAAGACCGGTGGCTGTGAGCGTTCAGCGAACGGATCCAAATGGTGTTTACGGGACATTCTAAACGTATTATCGCGACGGTGTATAGTCGTTGGCCGGGACGTTTGGATTGAATTTGCGGCGAAGCGCAACCATCGTCGATGTACGTCGAAGTTGAAACTGTAACGACGTTTCGCTTGGACGGCGTACTGGCTATATATTCGGTGAATAATATATATATGTGTGCGTGTGTGTGTGTGTAATAAGTATATACCTATATGTATGTACGTATAATACATGTTATACGATTACGATTGCGATTGCAAATTAGTAAACCCACGAACGCCTGCGCGCTCAGCGACTGTCCGCGTTCTTTCAACGCCTCCGCAGATTTTCATTTAATTTCGTACCCAAATGCATTTTACAACGTAATTATTTCGTACGACGTCATAGATCGAAATTCGATTTTTTTTTAATTTCTTCAAATTGTTCAATAATTTTTGCGGTTACGAGTTAATTATTCGAAAAAAAACCGGTAAATGAATGAAGAAATTATTTTTTACGAAGACAAATTATTGTCGATTATTTTTGAGAAAATAAAGAAATTAGTAGTTTCATTCGATCTTATCGGAGATGTTATTTAAATGTATTTTCAACAGAATTTGATTCTTAATGTGTAAAAAAAGATTGAACTGATGTCTCACATAACAATAACTTTCTTCTAACAACGATAACATATGAAAAAAAACTTTTGAAAACAACAAAACTAATCTAAAAATTTCGCAAATTCGATTTTTTTTTCACGTACCGTATCTTATCGACAATTTGACCGATTTCAAAAATTCCATCGATATCCGGTTGCCGAGCGAGGGGCGTACTTCAAATGTCGAGTGGGGTCACGTGTGACCCCAGTTACCCGTTCTTCGGGTCGATTGTAAAGAAAAATTATGTAAAATTGCTTGAAAATGAAGTCTCACACAAATGTGGAGGACCAACCACACACCCGGCTCTTATTTGGCTCGATCCGTGTATCTGTGCCATCGAGCCCCGGTCTCATCGTCCGACCAGCCGACGATTATTATGGTCGGGCGTTCGACTCCCGCTGCTTCTCGTAACCGTCTTCACGTTGCAATGCCAATCTGCATGCGTGCGATGCACGTTGCGGAGAATTAAGTAACGGATAATTCCGTGTCGCTAATAAATTAATCCGAACCTCGGTACCTGCCTTCGTCCACGCCCACGTTGCATTCGTCGAAGAAGTTCCAACGCATAAACGGATGAAAAACCCGGTGTTATATATATATATATATATATATATATATATATATATATATATATATATAGCTAACGCCTAATCGTTGAACCTTATTTAACAGGACGCACACGAGTTTTCATAAATTTGCGTCGTCAACGCGGTTGCAAAGTCGTTCGTACTGTTGGTTACACGTACCGTTAACGCGAATCTTTATTCGTGAGGTCGTGTGTGTGTGCGTGTGTGTGTGTGTGCAGTCTGCTGACCAACGGCTATTAGCGTCCAACGTCAGCGCGTCGGATTTTATTGAACGCACTTGATCGTGCAAACGGAGATGGGGCTTTTCGCGTAATCGTCGGAAATGATACGTGTGCAATATTTATACGAGCCAAAACGCCAATTATCGGACAACCCTGAGCATCGACGTCTGGGATCTTTGTGAAATTTACGCAGCTTCGAGCGCACGATGAAAAACAAATTCATAGATTTTTTTCAGATTTTTTTTGTCTATTATTTTGGCAGCTGTCAATTGAGGTATTTTTCATTTTTTTTTTTTCAAGTATTTTGTTCATATATGTTCTGGACGTGAAATTGTCCCAGTTTTTCGAAAAAGATATCAGTCTTCCATTCCGGCCCTTGAAAATCTGTTGAAATCGAAATTCAAACTGAAAAAGCTGTTTTTCGGTTTAAAAAAAATATCATTTTCATTTTTATTTTTTAGGTTATGTTTGCCGGATAGTTGTCAACATTTTTTGGTGTTTTTGTCGTATAATTTTTTTACAATATATATATATACTCTTTTCAGATTTCTTTTCACGAACTTTTTTGTAAAAAAAAAAAATAAATTATTTTTTAAACTTTCAAATGAATTCAGGCAATGCAAAGTGAATTAAAAAAACGGAAAAAAAATAAAAATTCCTTTCATTGTCTAGAATCATTTGGAAGGTGGGTAGCGACACTTTTTTTTAAACCACTCTCATATATATATATATATATATATATATATATATATATAAACATATATATTTATACATATGGAATACAACATTTTACCATATGAGACAACAAACGAGACGGGGACCCGGTAATTATCCGGTACTGCTTAACGTCGTTCCGACGTCACGCTGAGCCTCGGTGTTCGTCGAGAGCGGGAGCCGGCGAGCTAACGGATTTTTCCGAATAATTAAATACTTGTAGCAATTGGATATATCGTCAAGAGACACGATAACCGGATTATTAATTGCACACGAGTCCAGATGCCCTCGTGGCTAGATCCCAGAAGATTTCATTTCTCACGAGATTATACACGTACAACGAGGAGGAAAGGCAAGGGGGGGGGCGGGTTGCGATTATAGCGTCGGTTCGCATAACTAATTGAGCCGGTTGCCCGTATCACGGTCGCGAGACTTAATAAACTTCACCAACGAAAAACGGTTTTCACGAGGAATTTGTCTTTGGTTCGTGACGTTTTTAGCCGGTCTTAAGTATGATTAATTAACAATGTAGATTAACCGATAATGTTCGCTCCGACTATTTTAATTTATTCGACATTTTACCGTTGCGTTAATACGCATAATAATGTTACTTCGTTAAAATGTCGCGCGAATCGAATTTTACGAGTTGAAAACAAAAATAAATTGAAAAAAACACGTGATAATCCGTCGGACGTCGGTAAGGTGGGTAACTACACGCGCGTGGAGAATTAAACACGTGGTTTGGGATAGTTGGGCTTGGAAAAAGAGTCGCGGTTTGTGAAATAATGAGAAGCAAAGTCTGTCCGTGTACTCACGTAGTCAAGAATGCCGGAAGAAACGAATAAAAAAAATAAAAAAATAAATAAACAAAGATGGAGCTGAGGGGGAAAATGGAGAGAATAAAAAAAAATAAAATAAGAAATAAAAATTATATGAAAAATGAAAAATCAACGATAATCCTCGCGATCATCGAGTAATAACTTGATGAGGCTCGTCGGATAAACTAGCAGGTCTGGAGATTACAGGGTCTCTTCTCGGGGGTATATTATATGCTCGGCTAGATGGTGCACGAGTTGCCTCGGATAAGTACGGAATAGACGTACTTAATAAACGACACATTCGCTGCGGGGCGAGCCAAGGCGAGAGATTGTTGCCTTTTTTTTTTTTTCATGTATACATTTTTTTATTTTATTTCATGTTTTTTTCTTTATTCTTTATTTTTATCAAACCCGTTCGAGACGTCGTGGAAACTCACGGACCCGGTCGCTATAGACCACGGCGTGGAAAATAGGTAAATCGTCATAGGCGAACAATTGGTCTCGCTCTTTCTGCAATGGGTCTTCGGAGTTTAATTCAGCCGTGAGTACGGAAAGTATCTGGCGCAACGAAGGGTAGGCACATTTTAAGTGGAAATGGATTTGAAAAACTACGGGTTATGATGCAAATTACTTGGCCACTTAGTATTTGGTCCGCCCTAAGATAAATGTTCACTTGTTATTTGACTCGGGACAAAATGCAAAATATATTGTCGCTCAGTATTTTCTCCTTCGTGAAATATAAGATGCATTTTTGACTCGTTATTTGAAAATCGACAGAAAATGCAAAATACATTGTTCAGTCAGTATTTTCTCGATCCTGGAACACAAGATACATTCATTCTCGTTATTTGACTTGGTTAAAACTACAAAACACATTGCACACATTATTTTCTCATTTCTGAAATACAAGATACATTTATACTCGTTCTTCCACTCGGGACAAAATGCAAAATCGAAAATACAAAATACTCGTTGCGAAATACTTTTTCTTTGACTTGGGACAATAATGCAAAATACATCGTCACTCATTATTTTCTTCTTCGTGAAATGAAAGATGCATTTTTCACTTGTTATTCGACTCGGATCAACATTTTGTTACACCACTCAACGTCCATCGGTGTAATCCCAGAACTTTGATCATTCGAGCCCGGCTTGACCGACCGCGGCGTCTAGCACATGGTGACGTACGATGGGCATGCACGTAGAGGGCGTTCCACGTCCAGTCGCATGACGAAAAATGATTTATAGTTGGAAATGGGAGATTCACGGTTGGTGGCACTACCGGCTGACTAATGAATCTTGGCAATAACTCATGTATTCGTCAATCCACCGATCCGACTAATTACCTGACCCAACAAATTGATTCGGAAAAATACTCGTCCAACGATCAATCACTTTCTTCGTTGGATACCGACATGGATAATGGAAATCTTTTATTTATTTTTCCATCTGAATGACGCAAATGAATAAAATGTTTTCGTGTTTGTTGATGATTTTTTAATACGTCGAAACCCAAGTGGACTCGAGTTACGAGAGCAACGTCGAACGAGGCCCGTGTTTCGAGTGTTTCGTTACAAGTGTATCGAATGGGGAAAGTAATGGGGATCACCGAAACACAATCGGTACGTTTGAGTATTTTGAGACACGTGCTCTCGTATTTTTATTTTTTTATTTTTCAAATATTCAAACTTCATGGGGCGATCGGTAATTGATTGACAGGACCCTTTGTAAAATCATGCAAACACGTTGTGTCAACTACCATTTACAAGATAAGACAAAGCTGTGGTTGACGTGGACTCCACACGGAGTCCTAAACCGATTGGATGAATCTCATTTTCGAAAGACCAAACGGGCTTCCTTCTGCCACTCACACGTTGTCCGATGATCGTGGACCCGACGCGAGAGAAGCATGGAAAATCTCGTTCAACACACGCCTTCCCTTTTCCCTCGAGCTCTATTGCGGCGATTGTGAACGGTCGATTCCGTGAGCAACGCGGCGAGACTTCACATCCCGAAACAGAAACGTAGAAACTTTCATCTTTCAACCTCTCAATCATCCGGCAGCTATACGCCGTCTACTCACACAAAGTCTCGTGTCTGGTTTTTCGCTTCAATTATTCATTCCTGTATATTATGTATATATTAGGGTGGTCCTTATTTCGGATTTTTCTTTCATTTAGGACCTCCCGGAGAATAATATGGTTTGAAATCAATCAATCAAAATATTCTCAAAATTTGTGATCCCTGTCTCAATTCTCAAGTCTGCCGCCCGCCCCTAGATGTTTGCCATTTACATAATATGTGTTTTTTATATTTCAGATTTTTTTGTTGTTATGACTGAAGTTTTGTACCATAGATAATACTGTAGATTATGGACAATTATTTGTTTCGAGTTATTCTATATTAAAAATAGTTTTTTTTCAATATTTTGACTGGCGCGAAAAAATAATTAATTAATAATAAACGCTGTTATTTGAATGGCAAACTTCGAGAGGCTGGCGGCAGGGTTAAGAATTAAGATAGGGTCCTCAAATTTTGAGGATAGTCTTTTAAATTTAACTCGAACCTTATTATCCATTGGGAGTGACAAAATAAAAAAAAAATCAAAATAAGGACCACCCTAATACATTTATATATCTATATGTTCACCATTTCGATTCTACGCGAAACATTCGTGATCCTATTATATTCCAATCTCCGTCGCATCGTAAAGTCACGGTATCACGATTGATATATTTGCCGGCGCTACCGCTCGAGCCGCTTGCATGAGTTTAGTCACAAATATGGCAAATGCGCGAATGCTGACGGATTGATGCCATCAACTATCCCATCTGACGTTCACCGATAAAATACATATATGTCTTTCAAATACAACTTTTTGCGTCTCACATCGTCGTGGATAAAAATAATTTGTAACGAAGATTGATCTCGCAATCGTGAAACAACACAAACTTGTACAACATTCTTATTTTATTTTCATGATAATTTTTATCACCCCTTTTATAACATGAGTTTTTGACGTTAAAAATTATTTTGGACCGATAATACGCAAAGAATCGTTGCTGATAAATCAAATAACAATAATAACAATAACAATAATAATAATAATAATACATTCAAAAGTTTTCGATCAAAGTTACACATTACAAATGCATTTGGATAATTAATTATTTAGGCACCAGGAAACGAATCGTCGTGTTTATTCGAATGTTAGACTCTCGTCGACGTTGCGGCCGATCCGTAATTTCCCCATAGCGCGTGCGCTGGATCGTTAGGATCCCGTAGAATCGTGGCTGAGCTACCATAGATCACTTCGGGCATCTGGTTCGTGGATCTACGGGATGCATAATCTTTGCATCCTGGTGTAGATTACATTATCTAAGCGCGCGGTTGAAGCTCCCGGAGCGAGCCGAGCGAGTGAGCCGAGCGCGAGCGCGCATATACGTCGAGTTTCAGGTCCTGGCGTATCGGGTGCGCGCACGCTCCCTCCCAGTCTAACCCGCGGCTTGGCATGTCTCTTCCTGATCAAGAAAGTGAACTCGGACCGATCTCTCCCTTCCGATGAGTCAGAACGTATGCGCGGGTGGAGGAGGGGGGGGGGAACCTCGCGAAAATTCCTCGCGTGTCTCTCCATACCGCTTGGACGCTACAGCCGCATCGTGAAGAACGGGCGATGAATAAAAAAAAAACAAACCGATAAACCGGTGTGTTTATGCATGTAATCGCATCTTCGTAGCGTCGTATTCATCCACGCGTGTTAAACACGTGTTTTACTGAATTTCGGACGAAATATCGGTGGTACATCTTTTCTGTTTTTGCCTCCTCATAGAAAAAGCTATGTTATGGTGGACATTTTTTATGCATAATTTTTATAAAATGTACGAGTGTAATAGCCTCTCAAATTTATATTTAGGAGGCTATTACACTCAATTAATAATCCACAAATGAAAATCGAAAAATCGTCGACCTTCCACAAAAACAGTTTTCCGATTAAACAACTATCTGCATGTATTATTAATGACCCAGACCACAATATAATATTCAGATTCGCAGTTGCATCAACTGCCCCAGTTGCTCTGCTGCCTCAGAAAGTTTCAAAAAAACCCGAATAATTACAGAAAAAAGGCATCCAACTCCTCATCAATCTCATCAATGCAAAAACAAAGTCTCAATCTAATCAATAGCCACCAATCATTCAACCCAACAAACAATCACCTGTTTCAACAAAAGACTGTTCATTCTCATAGACTTCCACTTTCCAGTTTCATCTTTGAAATACGACGATTGAATTTTCCAGTTTTCAATTTCGTTGAAAAATATTACAACAACAATATAAAAAAAAAATAAAAATAAAAACGACAGACAGAGAGAGAGAGAGAGAGAGAGAGAGAGAGAGAGAGAGAGAGAGAGAGAGAGAACAAACATTATCTTTCACCGAGCTGTGTGCATTACATCATCATTCAGTCGTGTACAGCACGGCCATAACGTTTGTAAGAAGCCTCAACGGGTTTGCATATATGCCCAATGAAACGACAACAGTGTGTGTTCCGAGTCCAAACAGTTGTCCCGAGATTTATTGCGGTGACTGTTGGTGCGTCAGCGAGTCGATCGTTCGAAGGCGTTTCGCGGGATGAAAGAGCGAGCGAGAGACCCACGATTTGCCCCTCCGGGAGGGCGGGGGGGGGGGGGGGGGGTTGAGTCTTCGGAGTGGCTCCGCGATCTTTGGACTTTGCATCGAGACCGTGGCGAAAGAGAGACGCACACGAAGAGCGAGAGAAAAGGATAACGAGAGAGTGAGAGAGCATATCCGCGTGTACTTTATGGTATACACGGTACCGGAGTGCAAGAGGTCCCCGAAAGTCTCTTACTCGTCGTGCGAGGCTATATTGCGCAGCGACGGTGATACGCGGACACACCGTGAAACGCTGAAAGCACGAGGAAGACACGAAGATGAGATGAACGACGAGAGCGAAAAAATGGCTTGCGTCTGGTGTGTAGCTTGAACCCAAGTAAATTGACGGACATGCACCTCCCATTCGTGTTTCCGAGTCGATCGTCGATCAAAGGGAGCCGTTGTGCCGATCCCCTCGCCATTTCTTACATCAACCATCCGTATGTATGATGTACGAAGAGGGACGTACATAACGTACAACCATTGTGATCCAGTGTGGCGTGTGTGTGTGTGGATAGAACGAGGAGAATTAAAAAAAAAAAGATCTAAAAAAAACCGCAGCAAAGTCGAGTATCAATCGTCGGTCCGAGTCCGACTCGTTCGCCTTCACCTCGCTCACAGACCCGACGAGATTATTCGTTTCGATCATCGACCGATCCGATGTTTCCGACACGCAGATGGAATTATATATCCTGATTAGAATTAACCGAGACGAGCAACAGAAACACACGAGCCAACATCAACGAGAACCCGAGTTTCCATCGATCGTTTTTATTGTGCTCAACTGCAAACACTCGTAACACACGTGTTTCGTAATTCTTTGTTTTTGTTTTTTTTTTTTTTTTTTTTTCGTTCGTGCGAAAAAATCGCACGAACGATTTATCCGCACAAGATATCGGACAGGTCGACGACATTTGTCCGTCGAAATCCGATCCGGGATTTTTCCGGATCGACCGTAACCCCGAGCGAGCGTCGAGGCGAAAAACCGAGAGCGGGAACGGCGAAGGACGCACACGCGAGCGGACCGTTCGCTGAGGTCTTCAAACCGCTCTTTGATCGGTTGAGTTGCCGTTGCCGATCGACGCGGGAACATCTTTGCGAGTCGACTTATCGCCCACAGCGACATATTTTCGTACCCGGGGTGGTCCTTATTTTGAATGTTTGTTATTGAATTTTCGTACTCCCAGACGATCGGTTGAAAAAAAAAAATCTTACAAACTTTGACACACGTTTTGCGGATGGAGAGCGTCGCGTACACGCGTCGCAACACGTGTGTGGCCCGCTCGAATGTGATTTTATGAACGGACTGAAAATAAGTCCGTTCGAAGACATCCGAGGACCGCGGACCCCTGTGAGACACGTTGCTTCGGGACCGGCGAGCCTCAAGGACGTTGCAAGTTTTTTCGGCCGATGGTCCTTCCGCCCCCCCCCCTCCCCCCCGCCTGCCCGACGATGGACAATTTCGCCGGAGACTCGCTCCGGACCATTTCGGACCTTCTTCCTCGCTCGACCGAGGTCCGGCGCGATTGGATTCTACGGATAAAGTCGCGGAACAACCCGACGGGTTCTCTCTCTCTCTCTCTCTCTCTCGGTTCCAACGCCCGGGGGACTCGTGTTTTATTTCGGTCTCCCGCGTGGGCCTCACGACATTTTTCGCACACTTGCATTAGCATACCGCGTGTTCGCAAGACACGGTCCATTAGTGTGCGTGTATATATATATATATATATATATTTGTCGTCCTTAGGCCGAAGATATGCTCGTGATCGTGGGGCGCCGTATTTGCTACAAGGTGGCGCCGAATACATCGTCCCGAGAATCCTGTTTCGAGAGCCAAACCAAACGTGAATGTCGCTTCTTTTCGATCGAGTATTGAAACTCGAATATTCGCTATCCGGGATAAAAAGTATTGAAATCCGTGGAAGTTTACTTGCACTCTTGAATCTGAGGAGTAATTGCAATTTTTATACACCCACTGATGAATATAATCGAATATCGAAACAAGCTGCAAGTTGAAATTTGCAATTTGCTTCCTTCGAATCGTTTCGTTTTTTTTTAATTTTAAATGTCTCATGGAAGCCGAAGACATTTAAAATTAAAAAGAGAAGAATGCTTCCTCATGGAGGAATCTTCGATCGCTACCAACGATTCGGATCGAGCTAGCAAATTTTGCAAGTTTCAATTTGTTTTTTTTCCAACTACTACCACGAAAAATTCATTATCGCGATTATGACTAAAAAAAAATCAATCTACAAACACGTATCCAAAAATAATAATAACAATTTCCGTGAATAACGAAATTCACGAATCATTAGCATTTCAATAATTTATTCATCGAATGAGAAGTTAAAGAAAAAACAAAAAAATTGGGGGAAAAAAAGAAACAAAATTCACATCGAGTGGTTGGGCGTTCAACGTGTGGGCGAAACCGCAGCAGATACCTGTCGGTCTTTCACACACACAGACACATGCGTCCGAAGGCGCGGTGTGACACTGCAAAACCGTATGGGTTCGATAAAAAAACGATAATACACAATATTTGCCTACGACGGTATATGACACGACTTTCACCCGATAATCCGAACTCTCGTCGTTCATTGGTCTAGCGAGAGAATAATAAAAAGAAGAAGAAAAAAAAAACACACACACACACAGAAAAACGAATAAAGGTGCCACAGAGGGGAGAGCTCTTTAAAATCTTGAAATACCGAACCGGTCGGCAATAACGAAGGACGTTGCGACAAAAGCGCAAGGACCTTCTGCACGTGGGTAAACGACGACAACCCACTCCGCGACATACAGAAAAAGGAAAAAGGATAAAAAGAAAAAAGACAACAAAAAAAAAACAAAAAACGACTTCCATTCCTGAACTCCTACCCGGAGACCAGAGAGACGCTCCCACTCGCGAGCCACACGGCGTAATCATTTCTTTCGCACGGCCACGACGCCACCTCCGCGCGTGCAAAATTACGAGCAAAACCATTTTTTTTCCTTTCAATTTTTTTTTCTTCAACGTCGCACGCGCGACCGAACCGCGACGATTATTGACTTGGGGGGAGGGGGGCAGGTCGCGTAATTACTTCGGGGGGTATATGTGTGTGAAACATTATGTGAGGTAGCCTCTCGCGACCGCAGCAATATTATTAGCGACTGAAAGAGAGCGACCGCCGATTCGCTTTGCGAGAGCCTCGTTCCGTTTTGTTATCGGAGCCGCGCCCTTACGTTCGCCTCTCTCACGAATATTCCGTGCAAAGTGCTCGCGTGCATCCTGTGAATGTATATATATATATATATGAATATATATCTGTATATTAGACTGGCCGTTGAAAAATATATTTTCGATTTTCGTTCGGAAATCGAAAGTTGACCTCGTAGAATTAAAGTTCTCTAAATTTGAGCCCCTTATCTTAATGCTGAGGGGTGTCTCAATAATGTTTATCATCTTTTTCATCGACTTTTTTTTTACTTCTATTTTTTTATTACGTATAGATATACGTATAAGGGGTATTCAAAATGAAACCGTGGGGCACAGAATTAGAAAAAAAAAGAAATCAACATTTTCAAAACGGTCCTTTTGTTGGTTTGCTCTTGTTTTTGCAACTTTGATGCGCGTGCATGAGCCTAAGAAGTAGCGAAAAAATTCTGAAAAAAATATTACGGACTCCACGGTTTCATTTGGAATATATATGTATATATCAGGGTGGTCCTTATTTTGGTTTTTCTTGAATTTTGGCGTTTTCAGAGGACGGTATGGTTCGAAATAAATGAATAGAAACCAACTGCAGTAACAATACCGATAAATCGTTACAAATACTGAATAATTATTTTTTATTCGTGTCAGTAAAAATGGGAGGAAAAAAACATATTTTCAATGTAGAATGACTCGAAATAAATGATTCTTCGCGACTAACGAGAGTTGAAGAATTGATCGATTGAAATGCATTCTGAGCCAATTGAATTGAATCAGTTGCGTATAAGATTCTACATCGAATTTTCTTTTTTTCTTTCAATCCGAATTAGAAGGGCCTGTGTGATTACCAAGTCGCATGCGTAGCAGAGGCGGTCCAAAAACGTTTTGAAGACTTCGATGAATCTCGAGCGAGAGTGTCTGTCATCTACTTTCCACTCGAGCCCCATGTGTCGCGTTATTTTCATTTTTTCAATTATTTTTTTCGCCATTCGATTGGACAGAGACGAAACGAGATGGAAAACGAGTCGTTGGCCGCTCAACCCGAGTGCACAAGGACGCGTGGTTTACCGGGTGTGTATAATGCGAGCCCGACATGTAGGCTAATGCCAAGAAAGCATGACGAACCACAAACACAACGTTGTGATTGATAATGGGCGTCTTCATCGGGTCGGCGCGATTTTATACCTACAGGGCTTGTCATAAATCCCGTGCTAAACGTATTATCTTCGAAGTTACGTTCCGCGGTGTGATACATTCGTATAATCCTCGTCTGGCTTCGTGAGAAATCGTGTTATTTTTTTTTTCGTCTCGAAAGAAATGAAAACGAAAAACGAAAAAAAAATGTTTCCCCAAAAAGATTGATGGAGATTGTGGCACGTGACATTTTTCATTCGAAAGAGAATCGATTCGCGTTGAGACTGCAGTAGACAAATATATATATGTATACATATACAGCTGCGTATTCATATGTGGCCAGAGAGAGTCATGAGTTTTGGAACAAGTTCGATTTACGTTATAACGGGGCAGTAACACCTCGGACGAGACGTTCCTTCATGCGGAGACGGCAAACACCGTTATATGCATAATCGATATTTTCAACCGGAATACATTTTTTTTTTATTTCCTCATTTATTTATATATTTTTTTTCTCATTTTTTCAAGAATTTTTTTTAAGGATGAGTTGCTGCTGCAAGCTGCAAGCCTCGTGTCCGTCTGTGGAGTTACTATATGTGGAGCAACGTGTATGTGTATGTGTATGTGTCTGTGTGTGAGTGTGTTGAACTTACTCTTCCTCTTTCTCTCTCTCGCTTCCTATGTATATATATTTTTTCTATATATGAGGTTCAAATTCTGTAAAGACCAAATTTGGGGAAAAAAGTAAAAATATTTATTCCTAGAAAACTACCCTTTTCCTTCTTTTTCTAACTAACCTAACCGAGGTCGAAAACGGTTCTTACAATTTTTGAGTATTTTTTTATTTTCAATTTGGAAAAAAAACTAACATGAAAAAACAATTGAAAGAAACATACAATACAAACCATTATTCCCTAAGTTACGTGCTTTTGAAAACAAGTAAGATTTCATAATATATTTTATAAATCTATAACTTTCGAACCAATTCGACAAAAAAGCATAAATACTCGTTTAGTTATTAAAGAAAAGGTATAAAGATATTATTTAAATAAAAAATGGTCGGGTTAAAACCTTGTCCATTCGGTATCGAACACCTCACACACATATATATAAATATATATATGTTAGCCAAACGAACACCGGTTGCGCAAAGTTATTTCACCCTCCGTCGATTTAGATCTATCGAGTATCGGACCAGATACACACTCAGACATACACACCGCGTGGTGCGCTCGTAATCTGTGCTATGCACTCTGATGAATCAAAAAAAAAAGAAGAAATGGAACGAAGGCACTGGAAGAATCGAAGCTTGCCCCACGGGGCCTTTCATACTTGTTCGCACGTAATTGGTGGATTAGGTATCGCGATTTGCACGCACAGGCTCCGAGGCATATTACCCAATCGAATAGTTGCGAGCGTATGGAGACACGTGAGACGACAGTGACGTTCGCGACGTCTTGGCGTTTTTTTTTTTTGTTTATTTTTGTTTGTCGAGTCAAGACGTGAAATTTCCACCTCAATTCCGACGACACAATGTTGCTATCACTCTCGTCTTATTTCTTTCAAAGTGTTTGGGTCTCAAACCAGTTGAATTCCTCAAAAAATTGATTTCATAAAAATGGTTATTTTTTCTTCTCAGATACATTTATCTTTAATTACGTTTGATAATTATTACATTATGATTAGTTAAAATTCCGATTCAAATTCCAATTAATAATTGTTATATAAAATGTTGAAATAATAATATTATAATCAACTACAATAATAATAATAATAATAACGAGTTAATCGTTTGGCGAGAGAGTTATTCGCATTTCGATTACAATCATAAGTTTATTATCATTTATAATTGTAACATAAAATCATCATTATTAAATCATAATTAACGACAATACAAAAAATATTAATAATAATGCTAATGACAATACTAATAATGAAAAACCTGCCATTCGGCGAGAGTCATTCGAATTCGTGTACAATTATAATCTCGCACATCATAATTATTCATAATTGCAAAATAAAATTATAATTATCAAATTATAATCACCACAAAATAACGATAATAAACAATAACAACGATAACGATAATAACAATGATAATCGTGCTATTTGTTCTGGCGAGTTATAGGAAAGTATTTTCGTGCATGAGTTTAACATCACGCAAGTCAAATCCAATTTGTTTCGTAGCGTGTGTGTGTGTGTGTGTCACGTTATAACTGACAACTATCGGCAAAGCGTTTAACCACGACGGGACACAAAAGTAACAAGAGGTTTTTTTAGTCTAAGACGACAGTCGAATTGTTGGAGTGTGGCCGATGGGGTATACTGCGCAACAGCCCGAAGCACCAGGTCCCTTCTCGCGACGATAACGGGGCTTGACCGATTCCCCACTGCCCCCTCGCCCCCTCGCCCCCTTTCCGCCACCCCCCGCAAATTCAATTACACGTTGCTAATGCCAAAGCGAACCGCTCGAAGTGGCGGCATCGGGGCGTCCAGCCGTTACACGCCCGCGGCACCCTGGACCCATGTGCTGTGTTGTTGTTCGTTGCAGTTGTGCTTTGAGACGCAAGTGGAAGCACGAGAAAACGAAAACGAACGAGAGGAGACACGAAGGAAACGTAAGAAGTGGTTAAAAAAAAATTAAAAAAAGAAAATAGTAAAATGCCATATCTTTGGTTTCCATCGTCGTTTTAACGTTACGTTCTTTGGCACCGTGACAACACGCTCGGGTTCTGTCTCGGTACTCGCGCGTGGTAACCCAAAGCGAACACGCGAGTATACGTGAATATTTACACGACTATCCCAGAAAACAGTTGAGACGTCGACGTGTGGGCGCAGTTGAAAGAAACACGCAATAAAAAGGACGAGGAGGAAGAAAAATAAAAAATAAAAATAAAACAACAAAAACGAAAAAAAAAAAAACGAATAAAGAATGAAACACAGAGAGAAACGATACACATATATACGTATGTGCTGGTAATAACGCGTGAGAAATTAACTTGGAGTGTATCACACGGTCGCGTGTGCCACGTACAATTTGCTCGTTTTGCCCCACATATTAACGGCGAACCGGGGTGTTCACGAATGCTCATAAGTTTTTTCACGATTATCACCGAAATTACGATCACGAGCCGGTCGCTATTAAAATCTATCGTAAAGTTGGATTTTTATTTTCGTCAATTTGAAAAAAAAAATGGTATTTATTTCTATTATTTTTTTTTACCGCCGTCTATGGTAATAATAATCAGTGTGAAAATGGTGCACGGAAGTGGATCCGGCTTGGATAAAAGCAGCAACAACGATTATGAAAAAAAAAAAAATTGTATGTATGGAAACCAATGATTTAATTTTCTTCAATTAATTACAAAATTAATTTTTATTTATTTGATTTTGTTATATTTGAATTAATTCTACATTGACATAAATTGTTATTGTTTATAAATTATTTGAATTATCAAGAACGGTTAGACAAAACGTACCTTCGGACAATCGATACTCAGCTCGATATTGTTATGAAAAATGATACGTTATGAAAAAAAAGTTTGCTGCTTTGTTTATGCATAGTTATTGCCATGAGCTTGTCTTACTTTTCACTCATTGGCTCCCTCTCTCTCTCTCTCTCTCTCTCTCTCTCTCTCTCTCTTGTTTATCACGATATTGTTATTAATGTAACGCAAACGTTTGAAGGCTTCGAACTCGTATTATAAGTTAAAACTTCGAAAAGTGAAAATCGAAACTCGTAAGGTCTCACGTGTGTAACACACGATCGATATAATAACTATGGGGGTTGGGACACTGGCGTGTTTCACCTTCGTTCGGAAATTCTATTTTCCATTGGCAAACTATCGTCTCATTTGTCTCTCAATTGCTCGTGTGTTATTCTTGTACCCGCGAGGGGGCAAATGTTTTGTGTCCTTCGTGCTGTGAAAATTGACTATCTCACAGACTCGTTTAACGCGGGCGCTAAACCAACTCGAGCGACCCCGTCGATATATAGTTCCGAGCGAGATATATACGGAATGGCCCCGAGAGAAAACAAGATCCCGGACAGTGGAATTGGATCGATCGTGATCAGACATCAATGCCACTTGGACGAAATGTGCAATCGCACGTTTTATCGTTTATCACACTTTATAATATCAACGAACGTAATATTCTCAACACTCGGGTTCACGAAAATCAACTCGATTATCTGTAGTGTAGGGTAAAACCGAGTGTGCACATAGGAATTTTTGGTAGTCGAAAAAAAAGATAGTTGTTGAATTTGATTTTTAAATAAATTAATAAAATTATTTTTTGCAAAGTAAAAAAATATATAAATTGAAATTTAAAAAAAGTTAGATTCAACACTTTTCCACAAAACCAAAATCACAAGTTCATTAGACAATATATTTTACGAAAAGCTAAATGCACTAATCAACTCATGAAAACTTGTATAACGACTTTGATTACTCGTTTCGATTAAATTCAATTTCATACAATTTCCGTAGCCATTAAAAAAAAATCGTGTGCCAACTCACCCGGTTCGATCCTCCACGATTATTTCGCCAATGAAAGTAACGACGACGACGAGAGATTACCATTTACTCTGGCTATTACAATCGGGTGTACTATCTCTGAGCATTGACCTCAGAAATTTTGGGGTCAAAGTTCGCGGCATTTGCTCAATAAAGGTCTCGTTAACTGCACCATCCACATTCCCGATGCATCTGTAATATCACGTGTTATTATGTGGCGTGCCTATTATATTCCCCGACAAGTTTCCCTCGAAAGTTTAAGGGGCACCGAGGAGCCTACATGGTTCGCCATCGGATGCGACATATAGGTATACGACCAATAGAGATTATTTTCGCTGTCAACGAACCTTAAAAAAAAAAGATGACCGAGGAAGGCTTAGTGCGCTGTGAAGTGCACAGGGCTACGCCCTTTCCGTCTCATCGAGCGGGGTGAAAAATCGACATTCGAGCAATTCTCAGATCTCCGCTGTGTGTCACGTGGGTCCGATGAAAGGCACAAGGATAATGATGAAACGAAAAATGTCTATACCGTTATAACGTATGTGTGAAGGGGCCTGTCGAACGATGCGTGGGCGTAACTGACCGCTTTAATTGGATTTCTGACTGCTTTTACCGCGACGGCGGTTCATTAATGCCGTAACTACTGAACTTTCGATGTTGATTATCGACTGATCGATCGACCATTCCGGTTCGTACGATACACCGACTATTGCACACCGCGATCGTACGGAAAATTGTGGAATAAAGAGTAGCACGGACGATATCTCCTTAACGACGGATTACACCGGATTATCATCGGAGAGGGGATTCCCCTTGTGATTGTCAGTTTCCCACTGACTGTGAGCCGGGTGACTGCACACCAACATCACACACGTATCGGTATTTAAGCTCCCGATATCAACGAACCACATATATATATATATATATATATATATGCATAAACGTCTCGTTGATAAACCACCTACGTGTTTATACATGTATATCCGGTTGATCGTGTTTAACAGACTTCCCCATGAGAACCACCGACACGTCATGTGCACGTTTCCACACAGAACTTTAACACCTACTTACGGATTGGTCAGCCAACGGGGAATTACATCTGACCGTAACACCCAGTTAATGGTTGTTTATGATTCTCGATCGAGACACGAGCCCGGGTCTCGAACACAACTCGCCCGCCCGTTAATTCATCTCGTTCGGAGAGATCGATGCACGAGACGACTGTACGTCGAGCTCCCCCCCCCCCCCCCCTCCTACCCCCACACTCCGCCCTCCGAGAAGATTCGAAACCCTAAGGGCAATGCATTTACCACTGACTGACATTTACAATGTGACTAATGACCCAGGAATAATGACTGAATAGTTTAACCAAGTGCAATACACGCGACTCAGTCGGACTCAGTTAGGTCGGATAAAGAACCGTGTACTGTGTGTTTAGATTTTCCAATGAATCAATGTTACCTGCTTGAATCCGATGTCACGCGGGAACTCATTGAAAAGCAATAGATCGAAAAAAAAATAAAATGAAATTGTCGCGGTAACCGTGGCAATGTGTCACAGTCCGAGACGGGGCTGACCGGGGCAATGTGTCACAATCTTAATAAACCCCTGACCGGGGCAATGTGTCACAGTTGTCTTTAGGATCCCGCAAACTTCAAAATATCGCCCGGTCGTTATTTTTGCGTGAATCGCTTTGGCATCGCGGCCCGAGGCATTGGCAAAGGAAGACGTAGCGATCTGACAGACCGGTGTTGGACGGCTCGTTAGCGCCAGTGACGTCGCACTTAGCACACACCACCAAGGCGCTGTGCGAATTGACGCTCGGGCTATGTTCTTGTACTCGCTAGCTGCGTTATGCCCGTGAACCTCGTCGATTCCGGTAATTGCGGCCTCGAAGCGCGAGGAAGACGCCTTCTTCCCCCCCCCCCCCCACCCCCTTCTTCTTCTTCCTCCCCATCCGTCTTGCTCGGAGATCCCATAAACTGTTCCTTTTCCAGCTCATTGATGCCGATATCCCTTACCACGGGTACGCGCCAACCGTCGGGGCGCGAGCGCGCACGCTCTGGCACGGCTATCATTAGGATCATCGCGAAGAAATGCTCCCGGCTTGCTTTCTGTTCACGAGGCGCAACCGGTGCCAGAGTGATTCGCGCGTAACTCTCGATCATCGTCCGAGCCGGCTCGCGAAGAAGCCACACCAACCTCGTGTACGCTTGATCAATGGGCTGATGCGTCTGGCACAATATTCCGTGATTACATTTCGAGTCTCGTTCTCCCAATTACTACAAGGCTGACGTATGGAACCGCACGTTTGAAGCGGCTAAGAAAAAAACATTGAAGAACAGTCTGCGCGCCCTGCGCAATTCGTTTCTTTCGTTGATGAAGTTCATTGACATCGGAGATCCCATGGACATCATCGAATAAGGAGGGAGAGGGAGACATTGACGGTTTTTTTTTCCAACGAAAAATCAGCATTAAAGCAGATTCACGAAATTTGATTGCGCGGATGGGTTTGCGTCTCTGGACGCGTAAGATGTGAGAAGCTCCGTGCACCATGGGACTGCGGTTCTCACACGGCTATAATAGACACACACACACACACACACACACACACACATAAGCACAATCACACGGTGCAGCCAGGGCACGGTGCTATACCAAACATAGAGGCGTTTCAGAACCTACGTACGGAGACTACCTGACGTCGGAGCCACTTTCCAAGATAACGGTCGTGACACGTTTCGCGAATCCTCGAGTCTCGCACACCATCATGCACCATCCATTGAGCATGAACCCGGCAGTGGCAGCTAATCTCCGCGTGTGCGAAATGCCCTTCGAAACGAGAAGGAGAGAGAGAGAGATACCGGGAGATTAAACGCGTATGTGCGCTCGAAACCGTCGTATGGACGTAAAAAAATGAGCGTCGACCGGGAACCGATAGGAACAACTCGCCCGCGATGACCCAGTGAAACGCTGGAAATTCTCGGGGCGTTGATGTATATATTTTATCCATCCGTGTTCATACTTTGGTCCACGAACGAAAAGAGAGAGAGAGACGCTGAGGTCGGGACACGAAGAGTAGGCTCGCCTCGGCTCACACCCTCGAGCTCGAAATAAATGTATATATGTACATATATATGTATATATATGTGTGTGTGTGTGTGTTACGGCATGCGAATGAAGGACTTGTAGTTCATATCGTGCGTGTGCTCGTTGATGTGTGCCTCGTTTCGATATAGTACAGCGTTATAATGCTTCACCATCGCGAGGTAACATGAGAAAATGTTCTTGGCTTTTACGTCTATAACCGGCACGTAGAAATCGTTTAGCCATTCACGATGATATGTATTTCCCACGTTACGGTTTCTCGGACTTCGCCCTGGCTTCGAGAGCCTACGTTTTCGAGTCTTCATATGTATTTAAAGTTTTCGCACACACGACGGTCGGGTCGCTTGACAATTTCCAACGTGACGATTTTGTCGTCCGGAAAATCAAATCGTCATTCCTATGTGAAAATTGAATTATCACGTTATCATGAACGAATATATATGTATATATATCGAAACTGCATCGACGAATCTCAGTGATTCGGATGGGACGTTGTTTTAATTAAAAATCAAACAAACAAAAAAATACTGAAACTTAATAAAAAACAATATTGTATAACATATGTGAGAAAAATCCACATATATATGTATATGACATACATGACAAGGATCTTATGTGAATGTGTATGTACATTAGGATGTGTTGAAAAAAAAAACGTGTTGGCAAACGAGACGACGATTGCGGCACGGACCACCAAACACAAAATTCTTACACCAGGGCGCGGTTGTGTGAGTGCCGCCCGCGAATTTATCCCCCCCCCCCCCGCCCCTCGCCGCCCACCCTGCAGGCTGCACGACGCGCGAGGACGAAGGAGGCAAAACGATGTCCCGCTCGACCCGGATCCCATCGTGAAATTCCGTTTGCCAACAACGTGACGATCACGAACTCTCTTTTATTTCGCCGAGCTTTATGTTTCGATCGACGTGCACGTATAATCCTATGGGCTCTCGTTGCCCTTCCGCACGTTCGAGCCCTCGTCGAGTGTGGCGCGCGTCACTCTTCATCATCATATCGTCGTCGTCGTTGTCGTCGTGATCGTCGCTCAAACGTTCGGGGCCGCGAATGCGAGAAAGTCAGGGCCGGGGGGTGAGGGGAGGGGGCGGGGGATACACGATCATCAACATCACGGTATCATTTACATGAAAATTTACATCCGGCGATGATGGCGTTATGGCAATATCGACGAGACCGGGGCTCGATGGATTACACCCGAGTCTTCGTTTCACGATGAGCTGCATTCTCATTTCATTTCCGCGTTATTCGCGACCCCACAACGTCCATTTTGGCATTTGTTTTTTTTTTAATCATCAATTTTAATTTCACGGAAAAAAAATTATATTAAGGGGCGGAGTCACCTAAAAAATAAGGAATTTTTTTCTTCGTGATATGATCAATTTAAATTTGAAATTGATTTTACCTACGTGGAATACCTATAGTCAGCTATCATTTCATTTTTTTTTCATAGCCATATAAAGCATCCGAACGCTGTTAGATTTATCGCAAAATTTTCCACTCGTCGTAACTTTTGAACCATACGACCATCAACGGATTTTCAATTCTGACGTGTCATTTTCTTCGTAACGGACCTCATTCTCAGATGAGTGTGAAATTTTTTTTTTCCACGCTCTCCGGACATTGTGGCAACCTGTAACGTGAATGAAAAACAAGTTTTCTGAAATTTTCTGAACAAACAGTTGAATAAAAAGTTATCATATATTTTTTTTACCTCGGATCCCAAATTTTCACACTCATTCAAAAATGTAGTCTGTTACGAAAGTAATAAAACGTCATAAATCGAAAATCCGTTGAGTCGTATGGACCAAAAGCTACGACAAGTGAAAAATTTTGTGATAAATAATATACAGCGTTCAGATGCTTCATATGGCTATGGAAAAATTGGAAGAGATAACTGAGTATAGATATTTTATGAGAGTAAAATCGATTTTAAATTTCGATCGATGGTGTGACGAAAAAAAAAAATCCAATTATTTCGATGACTCAGCCTCCTCAATGAAAAAAGATTATAAAAATTGTTACATCGCCGATCGGAGATGAAACGAATAAATAATTATGTGGAACAATGATCGGTTTGTTCGGTTTCGCGTCGCCGTTGTTGTCTACCCGGCCCAATGGCTCATTGTGACCCGACGGATTTTCCATGGGAGTCGCGGTGGAAGCGGCTGGTGAGCGAGCAACGATATCCCTCGCGTATCGTGAACCTCGATGATACGGTGACCCACTGACACGTGGGAAGCCGAGTGGCTTCGGTGAGAAGCCGGAACACAGGAGAGCAGAGAGCAGAGAGAGAGAGAGAGAGAGAGAGAGAGAGAGAGAGAGAGAGAGAGAGAGAGAGAGAGAGAGAGAGACCATTAACGTGACTCTCCCCTGCACCCGGATTCAGGACTCAGCATTTTGCCAACAGCCGGGACAACCGCGTCCACAATCGGGCCCCGAGCTTCACGACGAATAATCTACCTCGAAGAATTCGTGTTCGCGAACTTTCCACTGTTTCAGGGGATCCTCTAACGAGGTGGGAGGTGGGGCAACTGCGGAGGGAGGGGGGAGGAAGGGACGAGGTGGGCCCCATGATGGGATGTAGCCGAGAATTTATACTCGAGTTTCTTATTAATCGAGGTCACGATATTTTTACAACTCATCACATCGCGTCGATATATAAATATATATATATATATATATTTGAGCGAATAATATGACGAGTTGTTTTCAAGATAAGATTTTTTAATTGACCTATCATGAGAGGCTACAAGTCATTCAGCTTGAAATGAAAAATATAAATAAAATGACAAGTCAATGTCTCATTTAAAATTGTCACTCAATTTGAAAGAAAAAAAAAAGAAATCCGTTAAGTCAGAGTTCGACTCGGGCGCGGATGGTTCCGTGCCACATTTTTTTCTCCCCTCCCACACGGCGCGTCACACGAAAAAAAAACTTTTTTTTCTTTTGTCGTTATAAAACCCGGAAAAAATATTTTTATTGTCAATGGGAATTTCGTAATTTGTTCGCACGGTCAGTTTGGACTTGATTTTTACATGAATGAACAAGTATCGGTTGTCTCGTTGCGCAACTTTGTGTATTCGTAGATCTACGTCGGCCAGACGTGTTGATTTTATTTACGTTGCAATCGTTGGTTGAGAGGAACGAAAAAAAAAAAAAAAAAAAATTCGTCGGATCGTTGACTTCTGGTGGTATTGATTGCCCACGAGAATACACAAATCCGATAGGCGACAACGAGTGAGAGAATTGCCGAGTGTCCGCGAGTGGTACGTACAACTATCTCGACGGGGGGAGGGGGGGGGGTGGGGGGACGTTGCCGAAGCTGGCAACAAATCACATCCAGATCGTTGTGGGCCCCCGAGTGGTCTGGCTGGGCTAGGTATGCGCCTCGACTTTAGTTAACGGCCACGTTGGAAGTCGATTCTCACCCGACTTCGTTTATCTACCTCGTGTCTTGTTCCCGTCCCGTGTCCCCGTTTCGTTCAAGTTCCCATTCAATTCAACATCGAGTCAAACGCTCGTAAAAAATATTTAACAACGGTTTTTATTTATTCTCATTGTAAATGATATTTTCATCGCGTGAATTCAAACTTTATCGAATATCATTGTCAGAGATAACATTATCGCATTATCGTATAAAGAATATTCACACGACAAATCAGATAGATCATATAAAAAAATGTCATCTGAAAAATTGACTGATTCTTCATTGTAAATTATCGGAGTTGATTCGATAATTCGAAAGATTGAGCTTAAGCTCGAACTCAAATATATCATCTTGTGTTTATCGTAAAGTTCGAATTTTGAAATTTCTAAACCGTAAATTCAAAAAATCGGAAAAATATTCAGAATATAGATTATAATATAGTATATGCAATAAAAATCATAATAAACACTGCAGCAAAAATAATTTGCGAAAAAAAAATTATAGAAAAAAAAACAGTTTCCATTAACGCTTTTGTAGAGATAAAACATTTTTCGTCAATGGCTAATTGACTACATTTTTTTTTCTCGTTAAATCGACGGCTCGCCAATAATTTGCATGTCCGGAACAAACAAAAAATGAAATCACAATAACAACAACAATAATAATAATAATAATAATAACAATAATACCGTGCGCATAAATTATCCGCAAAGAGAATAAAGGATGAATAGAACGTCGAGGTGGCACAGGTGAGGAATATAAGCGTCTCGCAATCAGCGTTACAAACGTTCATCCCGAAGAGCAATATATCGGCGATCCCAGGGTCACGAGACTCAACTGTTTGTCTCGAATCCTGCTACTGGCACCGCAACCCGTAACAATGTGTTTTATTATTAGCCGACGTTATAAAAGCGGCATGCCCGTACCGAAGCCGCCGCCCGCGCGCACGTCGCGCTCTCCGTAATACACCACAAAAGCTTTTGTGGCATACCGGGCTTTGCGGTTCTCGCGACCCACGTAACTTTTGCCCGGATTGCCGCTCGTGGTGGTTTATCGCGTCGGGCTGCGTACCGGGTGAGGGGTGGGAGGAGGGGGGGACCCCGTAGGCGCGAGAAAGCCGCGGAACGATGGCATTCGTCCGAATCGCCCACCCGAATCGACGGTTCGATCCATAAACATACACTTGCACGTTCAATTTTCAAACACGAAAATTATAATTCAACGAATTAAATGTACATGTACATCCAACGTTTCCGAATCTAAATCAATTTTAGACACGAAAATGGCAATTCAACGAATTGAACAAACATTCAAAATTTTCGAATCTAATGTAAGTTCATTTTAAACACGAAAATTATAATCTAACCAATTGAACAAAAATTTAACATTTTCTAAAATGAATTTTCTAAAATAATATTTTCTAATAATAATTCCAAATCAATTTTAAACACGAAAATTATAATTCAACCAATATTGAACGAACATTTAACATTTTTTAAACCAAATTTTCTGGAATAATATTTTCCAAAACAAATTCTAAATCGATTTTAAACACGAAAATTATAATTCAACCAATTGAACGAACATTGAATATTTTTTAAAACCAATTTTCTAAAACAAATTCTAAATAGATTTTGAACACGAAAATTATAATGTAATGAAAAAAATTGAGATGATAGCTGAGTACAGGTTTTTTACAATCGTCAAGTCAATGTTAAATTTGCATTGATCGTGTCACGAAAAAAAAAAACAAAAATCAAACTTTTCCGATGACTCAGCGGTCCCCTCAACAAACTTTACATTTCCCGCAACCAGATCCCACATTCTCATGAGCATCGCAACGGTTGTCAGTTATACAAAAGAATGCGCGGGGGTTATCGCATCTCGTGGATGTTAAATTCACCACGCGGACACAATAAAGCACGATCGGTGGGCTCATTGTACATCGAGTTTTGTTGGCGGGTTAAGAAACGTGCGAAAGTAACCAAGAGTCTCGAGAGAACAGGCATTAGATTCGCCTTATCGTCGTGATCAATCGTGGCCGGTCGTCGTCGTCGTAGTCGTCGTTGGTTCGTTTCTCGACAACTCGAGAACCCCACCCCGTTTATATGGATCGGCCGCGCGTTCATGGGAAATAGCGCAAAATCCGCGGGATGACGAGAGAGACCCCCGAACCCCCACACTTGGAAATCGTCTCGTAACAACCAACCACGACCTTTGAAATCCGATTCACCGTCCTGGAGTCAACGCTATATGGCACGTCGACAATGATCCCAGTTGGCCCGACGCCGATCGCTGTTCTATGCAAATTTAAACCGTGATTCCGGTAGACCGTCTCATGCTGTATTCCCCGACGATTCATCCTCTCTGTGCCTTTCTCCAATATATATCTATATATATATTTGTGTGTGTATGTATCGCATTCTCTCTTTCTTGCTGCGAAACCGATTCACCGAGATCGTCTTTCACTCGCGATTATCTCACCATCGTCGTTCGCGTTATCAACCACCCAGATCATTGAAACCATTTGACAATTTGTTGGTCTCGCTTCATACGTTCGAACCTGAATTGTCGAATCAATTACAATTAAATAGCTTATTTATTTAATTATTCATTTATTTTTTTTTGTTTTGTTGTTTTTTCGAACTTGTTTCCCATTTTCTTTCTCATGGAGGAAGCTGTGCGACGGTGGGAATTTTTTTTTCCCAAGATCTTCATGTCACCATATTTAGAATGTGCTGGAAATGTGTGGATAAATGGATTCCTAAAATTCAAACGTGCATAACTCGAGAAAGGTTTTGGCATAAAACCCAGAAATATTGTAACTATTTCATTTTCATTAAAAAAATTCTGTTTAAAATCCTTTTTCAACGAAATCGCGTCTGATCACCCAATTGCCTTTTCCACTTGGCAAAAAAAAAATAAAAATAAATAAAAATATATATCTTTGAAAAATGATTATTCAAATGAAGTTGAGTTATGGGCGATTGTGGTGCAGATGTGTATCTCTGTATAATCACCAGATTCGACGATCGTAACGACCACCTGCGTATTTCACATCGACGGTTGTGTTTGCCAAGGCAATAATCGAAGAGAGGCATGTGTGGCGATGAGAGTCCGAGAAGAAAGTCGATCATTGGGCTCGATGTTCCGGACGTCGAAGCACCTTTGGCGCATATGTGTGTGTGTGTGTGTGTGTGTGTCCGCCCTGCAATTGAAACTCGATCGAACTCGAGCGATCCGAGATACCAGACATTACGTGAATGTATCGGTGAGGCGCATGCGCGCACGCGTTTCATTCTCGAAAATCTCACGGGCGGTACACTTGGCCAATTTGAAAAAGTGAAAAGAGTTAACGAGAACCATGTTGATGCGTGAAAGACCGGAAGTGCAAGTATCGACGTTTTTCGTATGATGTATAGCGCGAACCTCCGACACCTCACGTTTCTTCGTTTGTTGGAATCCAATGTCCCCCCCCCCCACCGCCCTCCCCCTCACCCCGTGACACGGGATTTCTTCGCAGATGCGACAGATTTTGATTGCATACTTTCCCGTCGAATGATACACGGTGGATTAACGAGCGAAACTCGATGGGAGGCGCGCGGAAGGAAGCGGGCGAAGGAGAATATCTCTGAGTTATGGCTCCGTGCAATTTCCTGATCGACAAAATGATTTCTTACGTACACTTTCGGTAAGCCCCGCCGATACGGAGAGACGCAAATTAAATGTGGAGAAGCCATTTTTTTTGGTTTTTTTTTTTAAATTCAAATGTGACGTGAAATCGTGTGAAAGGAATGAAGAGTAGGGAAAGAAAGAGAGAGAGAGAGAAAAAGAGAGATATTTATTACTCATGATTATTACTTCCGGTTCAACCAAACGCGAATATCGTTGAGAAAGAATAAACAATTATACATTTATAATATGGTGTTCATCGATATGAATAAAATTAAATAATGATTTTATTCATTATGACCTGTTCAATCACCTCATTCATAATTACCGAAATAATTATGAAATATTAACTGCCAAAAAAAAAAAGAAAGTTTTAGGTTTCATAATTTCGAGATACTTAATCATCATCATCACGATATCGATCACGCTCGATTCAACCTCGATTTTCAAACCCCACTGCCCACCGAGTAATATTCAAATTTTTCTTTTTTTTTCGTTTTCCTTTCTCTCTCTCTCTCTCTCTCTCTCTCTCTCAATGTGTTTTCCGATTATTCATTATTATTGCGCAATGTATCGGGCGATCATGAGGATCGGTGTGGCCGCTGGTGGTAAAGCGACGGGGGGTGTTTGACTAGGCGACAGGTACATGCAAGCCTCGTGGCTTCCTGGGTGTCAAGTAAGAGACGTGAATTTTTCCATTTTATTTTTTATCGCTCAAGCTAATGGCAACGATCGATTGCTCGTGTACCTTGTGATTGTGTGTATGTGTGTGTGTGTGTGTGTGTAATGTGGCTGCATTCGTATGTTTCGACATTTTTTTTCCCGGTCTCTTACGGTCCTCGCCATCACCGATACCGCGTGTGTTGTTCATGCACCATGTAACTGACACAATAATTTGACGGGCGATCAACATGGTGCAAGACCAAAAAAAAAAAGAACGCAGTAACACGACAGTCACCTTGTTCGACCAACGCTTCAAAAAAAAAATGAAAAAATAATAATGATAATATTTTCATCGTTATTTCGATCTTGGGTGTATTTTTCGACCTGATAAGCTTTTACAGGTTCGCGATATTTTCGCGTTACTTTACAATACTCGTGCGATACTTTGTCCTTCATACTTTTAACGTGCAATGGCTAAAGTTGGAATAAAGTTTAGTGAGGTCACTTGAAACACGGATACTTTTTGTTTTACAATTTGAAAAAAAGTTGATGATTTATTTTCTTCAGTTTTTTTCAATAATTTTCGTTTTAACCCTATTCAGTCACATCGACACCACGATGCACTGATAAGCATGTAAAAAAAATCAAAACATTAAAAAACAAAAAAAACAAAAATATAGTCAGAAACATCCTCCCTCTCCGCAATCACCCGGACAGAATACACATAATTCCCTGCGAAAAAAAAACATCACACACGACAATGCGAAAATTGTCGCCCGCATATCGTGCTCTCTCTCTCTCGCTCTCTCACACATGTGAGGTCGTAATTCAACGGCTTTGCGAGTCGATGGATATAAGATCGGTGATAAAAACCGCATGCCAGACTGATACGTGCACACGTCTCGAAGGTCGTTCGAGGGTGGATATAGTTACCGCAAGAACGAAAAAATAAAATGAAATAAAATAAAATAAAATTAAAAAAAAATAAAATAAAAAAAAAAATAAAATACGAATATATACAATATATATACATGCAGAGGAAGAAAGAGAGTAATAGAGAAAGACAAAATCAAAGATGGAAAAAGACGCGAGAAACGCAATCGCAATAAAGTGTTTTTTTTTTGTGTTCTTTCTTGTAATCGTAACATCCCACGGCTCTTGTGTCCCAGCCACGTGCCTCCCTCCCCCTCCCCCCCTCCCCAATCATCGAGAGCTATTGCCACACCTGCCGTATTTCACGATTGCGATTTATAACACAGAACCAACTCGCACTTACGTTCCCTTTGCGCGCCGTCCCGATACACACACACACACACACACACACACACACACACACACACACACACACACACACACACACACTCACAGACACACGTGATCGACGTGGAATATGGTATTCCAGTGCATGCGTGTTGATCGGTCGCGTGCGTGTGTACGTGAGCACGTTCCACTTGCCGCACTCGAGGTGGTCGGTTCTTCTACCCCCGCCCCGACGTCCACGCCGTTTCAACCACCCTCCGGTTATCGCGCGTGCGCGTGCGCGCGCGCGTGGGCGTGCCGCTCCCCGATCGTGTGTTTACGCACGAAACGCACTTTGCGCACGTGTGTTTAGCGAACCGCGGGCTCTCTCGAACGATCTTGGCCAATAGCACGTCGTATTATTATATATACATCATACATATACATATCCTTGGAGCTCGTGATCTCCAGCCAGGTTTCACGAATATTTACACCTATATATACGTATTTTTTTAAATTTCGAAAACGAAAAAAAAAACTTGGTCAATTTAAAAAACGGCGCTGTGCCTATTTTTCATAATTTTTTATGTATCACATTTTTCAAGGGCTGACGGGGTGGTGGGGAAATTTTGAAAAAAATCGGTCGATATTTTTGGGTCACCCGAAAGTGAAAAAAAAAATTGACGACCATTTTTGAATGTGCGAAGGTTTCGACCCTTTCGAATTGAGGCGTCTTTCCCCATATATATATATATATATATATATATATATATATATATATATATATATATATTTAAACGTTATCACGTAGAGCGGTCCAGGTGACAGTGTACTTTCCTGGACGATAAATTCCAGGGTCCGAGAGCTCTCGTTCTCTTTCTCCGGAGCTATTCGTTGCAGAGAACCCCGAACGTGTGCGTGTTCCTGTATGTGTATGTGTGTGTATGTGTGTGTGTTATTTATCGGCTCGAGTGCCGATCTCTCGAGTGTACTGGCTACGACGCGCGCACGGGGGCGTGCGACAAATCTGGCATGTTTATCGAGTGTCGTTGAATAACCCGACTTAGGGGGCGGGTAGGGGGGGGGGTGAGGAAAGGCCGAAGAACCGAACGACCGAGTTCTTGACTGTGCAATTATTGTTCTTTTTTTTTTCAATTTGTCGTTGTTGATATTCTTTTTGCTTTGAATTTTTCGAATTTTCAATTATTTTTTTTTCTTTTGCCGAGCTTGAGATGTGGGAGGCGCGACTGTAGTTATTGGCGATCGGTTCAACGGTGATGAAACGATCGTTGTCGGAAACGATCGTGCGGCTTGCGGAGAAAAAAATGGTCGACTTTCATTTTGGCCATCGTTTTTGGCATTTTTAAACTCGGAAATATAACATGAATGATTTGAAGAAGTTTCAAATGAATTCAGACGATGCAGAGGGTGAATTTCTAAAATCGGAAAAAGAAATATGAAAATTCCTTTTTCATCGTCTAGAATCATTTGGTTGAATGAGACATGTTTTTTAGGCCAAATCAGGCCAAATAAGAACCACCCTAATACATATATACATCGACATAACTGGGTGGATATTTATTGGTTCGCTGACGCTTCGATGCGTGCGTGTGTTATTATTCGCACGGGTTTCATCGATTGTACGGGATATTGTAAAAGCCACCGCCGCCACTTGCGCTGCCGGTGTTGCCGATGATGCCGAGAAGTCGAAGCACCGGATTCCCACATGAGTTCGCGGCAAAATTCGCGCTAACGAGATCTGTGCGAGAGACTCTCGCAACGACATCGGGAGAGAAAGCTCGACCACGAACTATCGACAACTTGCGCCATCCTCTTCCGTCCCCCTCACTCTTATTTTCCGTTCTCTTTTTATTTTTCATCTTTTACTACTTCTTCTCTTTCTTATTCTTCTTCTTCTTTTTCGTATTCTTCTTCTTCTTCTTCGTGTTCCTTTGCGTTCACCGAGATAAACGTAGTAGTGATACATGTGCGTATGTGCGTGCGTATGTGTGTGTGTGTGTGTGTGTGTGTGTGTGTGTGTGTGTGTGTGTGTATCATATTGGACCTGCGCACTGGACTCACGAGCGGCCTCGAAGCCATTTTTCTCATCTTGCGGCGAACGCGCATCGACGAAATATCGATGTCGATCGATATCTCTTTCAACGCGTATATATATATATGTATATATATATATATGTATACCAGGTACAAGAATTTGCAGAATGACAGGAGAAATGTAGGACGGACGACAGAAACGTAGATAGCAACCGATAAGAATGAAAAAATTAAAAAAAAAAGAATTAACAGCTAAAAAAATCGAGTGCCTGAAAAAATAATTCACCTAGAAAATAAATTTAAAAAAAATTAACCTAGAGAATGGCGTAAATTTTCTGACAGACTATTATTCTCAAAGTTTCACAAGATTCCGATCATTTCGAAATCGATGCAAAATTTCTCACACGAACGTTTCGTCGTCCGTGTGAATGAAAAATGATACACGAAAATAATCGTCCGACCGAACGTTGATCTTAACTACTTGCCGATGAATTGTTAACGAATTTCCGCAAAATTAGCCAACGAAAAAAATTCCAGTTTCGACCGGAAAATCTGTTGTGCGAACGAAACGCGAAACGAATAAATTATTTTTCGCTGATGAATATTCATAAATATTTATTCATCGCTAAGATCGGCAAATATCCCTACCGATCTTCTTCGTTGTACACAGGCACACCCAAGGCGCTTAGTTTCGTCGCTCACCGACCGAGGGCGACACTCGAACACTCCCAGTGAATGATGATTAGGGTGCTGGACCGGATAGGAATCTGGCCGAGTCAGGGGCGGACTTTCAATGTCGAGTGGAGGGGGGGGGGACGTGTCACGTATAGCCCCAGTTACCCGTTCTTCGGGTTAATAATGATTGTCCGACTCGACACGCACCACAACTACTTACGCACAAACCGGCATTAACTGTTTCCTTCGGTGGCGTGTAGAAAAAAAACATACAAAAAAAAAAAAACACAAAAAAACGAATAATAATACTTTGCCGAGTTGCGCGTGCGACGGGAAGAGGGCGTTCGATGTCTCGTGCGATTGGAAACGCGATTCCCGAACAAGTGGAAGAAAAAAAAAATAAATAAAAAAAATTAATAAATTGAGAAAAAAAAAGAAACGTCGGTTGTGCGTCCGCTTTTATCCTTCGCAACCGCAGATACACGAACGTATGCGTGTATAATACATACCGCGGTGCGCTTATTAGCCGTGGCAAATATTGAAGTACGAGATCTACGCCGGTTAAACAGTGTCGACGAACGAAATGCTTCTCGCTATCGCGACACTCGCCTCGGACACTCACGGCTACCACGTGTGAAACACGAAGCCGGCTCTGTACCACACAAACACAAACACACACACACACACACACACCGATCCCCGGATTATAACGTGTGCGATTCTCGTTTCAGGGATGCAGATTAGAAAGGCGTCGCCCGGTACTTCATTGCGAAATAATCTTTGTCCATCGTAAACAAAGAAAACTCATCGTGATTAATTAATAACAAACTTACTACGAAATTTTTATTGTCTCGATGAAGAAGGGAAATTTATGAAATTTTTGTTCGTAGATAATTACGAATAGAAATTGATTAATTAAGAAAAATATGAGAATTGATCAATCATTAATTCTTTCCACCGAAAATTTTGTGTCAATGGTAAAAAAATTGACAAATTTCGATCAATCTCAAATCTATCTGAAATTTATGCGTTCCCATTGATCACCCATTTTATTCATTATAATTTTATTCATTATATTAAAAAGAACAAAATGATAGTCAAAATGCTTCTTCTTTTCGTCATCGAGCATAACATTTGGTGTACCACAGCTTTCTGAGCCAGCGTTTGGACAGAAGAATAAAAATCCATAAAAAAAAATTAATAAGTTTTTATCTTCCTGTCTAAACGCTGGCTGAACAACGCTATGTAGACCAAAAGTTAACATGAACAATATTGTAGAGAATTAAATTTCCTACAAAAAAGTTCCAGGCGGCATATATCTAACATCGATAGTTAACGCGTGGGGAAAGCTCGAAAGTATACCTATAACAATACCCATATATATATACGTATTTCGAATCTCGACTGTTCCCGAGCATTGCCGTTCCAAACATTGGGCGTTCCGAATTTTGACCTTCCCGAACATTGCTCGTTTCGAGCCCAACCCTCTACAGGCTTCCAACTATAAATTTACGCTGTAAAAAATGCATTTTTTCAAGCCGCTACACAAGAATTCTCCCTTAATGAATTTTTTTTATTTTTTTGGCAATGTTTTAGGCGACATCGAGGACTGTCTGGTAGCGCCGGTATCCCAAGGCCAGTTCACTCCTTTGCCAGAAGCCCTGTGCTGGGCGATACTCGAGCTTACGTCGCAGAGGCAAGCCGCGACGCTGGACACACTAAGATCGGCTCTGAGAAACGCCTTTCCCACGATGCAACGACCGAGCCGGGAGCTCGTTTACGATGCTCTCGCTAAACTTATGCAGGAACGAAAGATCTATCACACGTCCCAGGGTTACTTCGTGGTAACGCCTGAAACCCGAAGACTGCGACGGGATTCCGGTAGCTCGAGAAGAAACTCGCGTGAGGTCACCGGGTGCCGGGGTCAAGGAGGCATGCTCATGAGCAGCGACGAGGCGATGGCACTCGTTCACGGCGAGATGCTCACCCTCAGGGACGGCAAAGTCACCCATCAGGCCGTTCAGACCAATCTCGCTGATGTTATTTGCGGAGGTAACGAATACAGTTTTTTTTTGTGTGTTTGTTTTTACCCAAACGTTTATTTTTATTAAAAATGAAAAATGAAAAAAAAAATTAAATAGGGTAAAAAAAAATTAAATAGGGTTTTAATCGATAAATATGTGTTCCCAGGTGAGGGCCGATTACATATTTTCGGTTCCGATTACATAAAATTGGCTGAAAAATAAAAATCAATAGAAAAAAAACAAACAATTAAAGAGTCCTAGCGAAAAAAATTTAATTTCATCGATTTGAATTTTTCTTTTACACAAACCTTCACTTTCATTAGAAAAAAATAGAGAATCTTTGTACATTGCGATAAGACAGGATCAGGGTTGCGTCGATATTAATCCCAGGTGAGCGCCGAATTAATATTATTTTCCATGGCTCTAAAAAAAATCAGTCGTTAAAAAGGAAAAAAAGTCAAATAGTCAAGTGAAAAGAATTGAATTCTATCAATTTTGATTGTTTTCGTTTTTTTTTAATCCCATCGAGATCCAAAATTTTGCAATAATTTTGCGGTATCGAGTGAATATTCATTGAATTTGAAAAGAAAAGTATTTTTTTCGGAATTTACAATCAGAGAATTTTGTAATATATAATTTTTCTTTTGCATTTGATATTGTGGACGATAAATTTGCGGAATAATTTGATCTCGTTGATAATTTTGAGATATTCGGACTGTACGGCAATGCGACCGTGGCACGTTCATCGCGGGCTCGAATATTATTATTATCATTATTATATATTTTTTTATATTTTTCAAGCCTGGTTCGGCTCGTTTCACGATAGCACGAATATTATAATGCGGTGTATGTGGAAATAATACGCTGCCTGGTGAACAAGCGGACTAGCGAGCTAGTGGGGAATTTGCCACCGAAGCATTCGAGTGAATTTCCGCTCGCGTTTATATTGTCGTCGGCCTTGCGTGGTCAGCGACTCGTGGCTGTATGTTATGACGTTGCACCGTCTCAGACTCTTCACCGAACCGTCTCGCGCAGTTGAGAAACTCGGGTTTCGCAAATGCACCGATGGCGCAACTTTGTCATTACAAATCCTAGCGAATCTTTGTGAAAAAAAAATTTCGATCCAATGCTTTATTTCGAAATTTACTATATATTTTTTTAATATTTTAAAAATTTATTTCCAAATATTCAGAAAATGATATTTTATTCGACAATTTATTTACAATTTTTTCAAACATGATATTTCATTTAACAATTTATTTGAAAAATTTTCCAACGATAATATTTTATTTAAGAATGTGGATTAAAAAATTCGAACAATAATATTTTATTTACAAGCATCATTTATTATTCTCATAATTTTGCACCTTGTAAATAGGTAATTTTATTTTCCAATAATCATAGTTACAAAATATATCACAAACACAGTTATACAAAGACAACGTAAAATAATCATAGTTATTTGTTCGGATAATTATTTGAAATATCAGATGCAATTTAATGAATGTCCATCGCCTGTTAGGGAGATATAATAATACTAGAACATAATAATAATACTAGAACGACCATTTTGCCTCAGGATATTTGCGGCTAGGTCTTACGTCGTTTATTCGTCCATAACGTTCTTAAAAAACCCAACTGGGGACTTTGAGAGACCGTGAACATAGCTCCAGGACCTCATTCGTGCATCCTTTTCTGCAAAAAATATCTCATATTGCTATCTATACATATATATACGTGTGCACATATGTTCATAAATGAATATATATATATATATATATATATATATATATATGTACTCTGAACATAGTTCGTGTAGTACAACGATATATTAGCTATTGCTCACGATATTGTCTACCGTTACACGCTCACGGGATCACGTGGAAGCTGGGGATCAACGACTAGCACGTAGCATTATCGTCCCTGTTCTCTTCTTTCGTGCCTCTCCTTTCACCTCTTTACCCAATTTTTTTGTTCCCCCCCATTTTTTTTTTTCATTTCCTCATTCTTTTGAAATCCGCGAGATCATAATACGTCTTATTTTCGGGTCATTGTCGTTGGCCATTCTCACGCTCTCGGAACCTACTCGTTTTGTACCAGGTATCCTATTTTCACCCACGAAACGATTTTCTCAACGCGAATAATCGTTGAAACAGAATTTAAACTACAAAATAACCAAATCATCAATTAATTTTCATATCGCCACCATCACTGACTAATTCATAAATTAGTTTTGCCACAGTGTTCGTCACAATTTTCATTAAAATTATTGATGAAAAGATTATAGATTCTGGAAACTTTTTTTCGGATTTTTTTTATCGATAGTTTAGAAATTGAAAAAAATTGAAATGATAGCTGAGTACAGATATTTTATAAGGTTAAAATCGATTTGAAATTTGAATCGATCGTGTCACCAAAAAAAATCCATTTTTTTCAGGCGACTCATTATTCAGGCCACCTCAATTTCTCTGTTGCATTTGAATCAATTCATTATTTTTTCTTCAAACGCACGTTTCAGGTAATCCGAACGACAAGGTGCTTTTCGCCCGATGCAGATCGGTACCCGGACGATTGGAGAGGCGGCATTCGTTGCGACTGTGGGGTTCGGCGAGACGCCTCCACAGAAGCGGAAGTTCACGGTCGCTGCCACGAAGGCCGGACAGAAGCGACACGTCGTCGAGCGCGGAGTACGCGAGCACCGACAGCACCCCACACAGTCCGACGAGTGAGTCCAAAATGTCGGGGAAAGGGCTGTTTTTTGGTGATGGTTGGCACTGGAGGGGGGAGGGGGGCGAGGGCAGACGAGACACACAGAACTAATAATTGTCCACGTTGAACTATCATTATTCTACCTTCTAACCACTCGTCACACGTGCGAGTAATTCACTAACGAGCCATCGACGATAATTCACACTCCTGGCTCGCAAAATAATTCGCTTAGCTTTATTCGGCTGTCTAATTTAGAAAAAAAACAATCAATTAAACAAATTTGTTTTTATCGAAAATGTTTTTTTTTTATTTTTCAATTTTTTGCGAATATAACAACGCTTCCACCCTTCGCCTTAGCAAGCCTTTCCCCGATCCTCGATTGGCTCAAAGCTCCGTGGGTTTCGACGTTTTGACATTTCGGTTTTTCGTTTCAAGGTTTGTCCGGTATATTTACAGAAAAAATTGGACTGCTGTCCAGATTGTTTCGACGAAGCACGAGACGAAAGGGCGCACCATTGATGGGCACCTTCAGCGCCCAGTATCCACCCACGGAGTGGTTCAATCCACGAGTCGTTCATCTGCACAGCGTGGCCACTCAGACCAGAGCGGCGAGCCCATCGGTATTAAAAATTCGTTTACTTTTTTTTAATTTATTTATTTATTTAGTTATTTATTTATTTATTTATTTATTTATTTATTCATTTATTTATTTATTTATTTATTTATTTATTTATTTATTTATTTATTTATTTATTTATTTATTTATTTGAATTTTCAAGATTTTTTTTTCAAGCAGAAATAAAGTTAAATTATGTACGATTCACGAAAAATCCGCGACGATTGAACGAGGAATAAATTGATTTATTTCCAGATGGTGGAAGGTTTGGATCAATCCCAAGCGAGTTTTCAGGTTTGGGACGATTCGAGTTCCGTGCGTTCGGCAACATTGCCGAGAAGACACAGACGTCAAGCGAGCGGTGATTCGTCGAGTTTGTTGGCCAATTCGACGCCGAGAAGTTCGCGAAGACATCGATCGCCGTGCTCGACATTGCCACGATCGAAATGTTCGAGTTTGAGCCGTTGCACGTCGCGCGCATCGGTTTTGCCGACGAGCGCCAATCAGGAACCTTATCAGACGAGAAATCAGATACAGAATGGAAAAAATTCGACGAATTCGTCGCCGAGCCGAAGCGGGGGAAGCACGGGTTCGGTGAGAGCGGCGACAAACGGAAGTCCGTCGAAAACAGCGACTTTGGGGAGAACGAGCACGAGGCACAGCTCGAGGAGACCCAGCCACAATTCAACGACCAGCGGGGCTAAATCCACCAATGTCTCGCCCCAACACAAGGTACGACAAAATAAAACGAAAAAAAAAATGTAATTCCTACTACGGGTCTTTCAGACCCTGTCGATGTTCAAACGCTTGTATCTCGGAGTCAAATGAACTTAGGACAAAGTGCTTCCTTTGGAAATCGTACGCCAGCATCTGAGAAAAACGAATATACAAATCGGACATTCCCACATCTGATAGTTTTTCAGATATTTTCAAAAATATGAAAAAAATTAATTTGCAAAATCACGGATTTTTCAATGTTGCATGCTCCACTGTGAAATAACACTAATGAACTTTCTTGGTGAAAAATCGAAAGATCTTGAGTAGTACTTCAACAGTGCTCTAGTCATTTTTTTAAATTTATCTGAAAAAAATGTTTTTGTTTTTTTTCTTTTTGCAAAATAAAAAACAGTAAATTTCGACTGTTTAACGTTGTGGATTTGTTTGAGCTCGGAGTGCATTTGCACTGAGAAAAAGGCATCTAAAAAAGTGTTCTCAACAAGATTTAGAAATATATGCAACATGCATTAATTTCAACAAATAACATTTATCAACTATCCAATTAGTCAAAATAATAAAATACATGATTTTTTTCGGCCGACATCTTCCAAGTGACATAAATAATTCGACGAAGAATCAAATAATCGTTCAATAGAAAATTCCTGCGAATTACGAAAAAAAAAAGTATTTCGTTGATTCTTGAAAATTTGACTAACAATGTATTTCGCAATCTGCCAACAGATACTTCAAAAAACATCGTCCGGTCATTCGACCCACTCGAGCGGAAAATCCGTATCGAGCGGTAAATTGTCATCGTCGCCCCTGAAAACCACCAAACTAACGACACAGTCATCGCCCCTTAAGGTCATCCAACAAGGCGCTCTGAGTCCGCTGCAAGAGGCCCAAAATTCCATAACTCTTCAGGTATCCACGAATCTGAGTCCCGTGAGCACGCCCCAGGAACAACCGTCGATACAGAGCAGCGTCACCCTAGCATCGAACGCATCGAGCACGACAACGATATCCGGTTCGCCCGGAACAAAAATTTACGTTCATCAAAACAATTCACCGATGCGTTCGGTCATAACGTTCGAAAATGGAACGTCAAAGACGTCAACTGTAGGATCGACGAACGTTGCTTCCGAGTCCAAGGAATCCGCTCGAAGCAAAGACAAACAGGATCGTGAACTCGTAACCGAAAAATCCGAAAAAACCACGTTGAACGATGAAAAATCTTCAACGTTAAAAATCGACGATGAAAAATTACGTAAAATCAGCAAAATCGACGATTGGAAAACCATGAAATTGGAAAGGCCGTGTTCGTTGTACACGAGCAAAGACACAAAACCCATTATTTTGGAATCGAACAAAGAAAACAAACCAAAAGTCGACGACGAAGCACCGAACAAATTAAAACTGACCAATCGTTTGAACAACAGTCAGGCGCATTTGATCGACGGTTGTTCGACCAACAACGTTGACAAAAATTCTTCGGTCAATGAAAATCCATCCGTTAATTTGCCAACGACGAAGAACACGAACGACGCGATGAATAATTCGCGAAAATTGAGTCTTTCGTTGTCCAAGGACGCGCTTAGTTACAGAAATCTGTTGAGGCCCGGATCGAAGAACAACATTGCGTCGAATCCGCCATCGCCGACCAAATCGTTCGACGGTTTTGGCGGTTCATTCAACAATGTTTACATCGAAAAAATCGAATCGGCCAGACGAAGATTGGCCCCTCAAGGATCCGAACCGAATCTCGAAAAAACCGTCAGCCGTGGCGATTTGTATTCTTATCCGAGTTTGAGCGACATGCAAGTACAATTCACGAGTTTGGCCGCGCAAAAGATTCTCAAAGGCTGTCCGATAAACAGCGTTGACACACTCGTTGAGGTCAATATGGCTGCTGCTGAAAAACCGAACAATCGCGACGTTACCGTCCACACGGACTTTGGTCTTGTTTGATAAGTGCCCCCCCCCCCCCCACCCAATACCGTCTCTTTATCAAAAGTACGAAATAATCGAATTTGAAAAATATAAAATTTTTTAAACAACGAAAATTAAAAACTAAGTATAAAAAATGAAAAAAAATATCATTATTCCGGATTCGATACGAAGATTGTTACGATCGATCGGAAAATAATGTGTATTCGAGCTTTTGTCGAAATCTTTGAAAGAAAAAAAGAAGAAGAAAAAAAAGAATGAAGATAAAAATAATAGTAACGGGTATTCTCAACGAAATCAATTAATCAGTGAGTCACCGAGCTCACGAGCACTGCCATTTTTTCCCTCAAATTACTGCTAACCATTTTTGTTCTATTGACAAAAAAATAGCAAAGAAAATAATAAGAAATAAAAAATACGAAATCTCGATCGGTATCGATTCTCGGATCTTTCGTGACCGATCGTTTATCGGGCTTCCAATACTCAAGGCCTCGCGAGGTTCGATCACTATCCCAGTAACATGTAATAACGTTTTTTTTTTTTTTTTTTTTTTTTTTCATTAGCATCTCTCTCATTACGTTCGAATTGCAATGGAAAAGAAAAAAGAAAGAAAAAAATCAATAACGAACAATAAAACACAACGAATAGACGTAAAAAATCGTGAATGAAAATTCTTTTCGTGCGACCCTCGCGGCTTTGCGTCGCTTTACTCCGATAAAGTGATTCGTCAAAGCTGTAGCCTTTAGCGGATGACGGCCCTTAACCCTTAGTCCGTAATTTTATTATTTCTTGCACCTTTGATCTGTAACCTGGATCAATAATTTTCTTGAGCCTCAAAAATTACTCTGTCGTTGAAAAGTACAAAGTAATGAATCGTTGTTCTGCTGAAGGAATTATTTTCTTTAGAAGGATTGTGTCACCCACCCTTAAGAAGAGATTGATTTTTTTTTGTGACACGATCAATCCAAATTTTGAATCGTTTTTACCCTTATAAAATACTTATACTCGGCTATGATTTCAAATTTTTCCATTGCCATATAAAACGCTGTAAGATTTATCACAAAAATTTTAACTCGTCGTTAATTTTGGACTACACGACTCAACGGATTTTTAATTCCGACGTCTCATTTAACTCACAAAAGACGACTCAACCATCATTACGGACTAAGGGTTAAAATCGCCGATCGCCGAATTACATTATTTTTTTGGTTTATTTTTTGTTTTGTTTTTTTTTTAATAACGTTAGTGTAACCGCGTTGATCGTGAACGATAACAGGGGACAACGAATTCCACGACCTGAGCCACGCCTTGGAAGAAGACGAAAAAAAACTACACCCTACGAAATATATACATGAAAAATGCATAGTTTATATGTAATACGAAAATTAAAATTAAAGATAAGAAGATGAAGAAGAAAAATAAACACAACAAATAGAAACGACGCGTGTAACATAAATATGGATTACCGAGCCAGACAGTAACGATAGAGAAAAAAAAATTAACCTGCTCGAATGGACAAGCGTGTCCCATTTTTATCGCTAGTGCAATCGTAAATCTCATTATCTAAGTGCCAAAACCGTAGTACTAATTCGAACGCCTTAGCGGTTCGCCCGTGGAACTCGATTTTTCGTCTTAAACATTCGCTTTTCCTTTCGAAGACACTTGCGTTTTGTTTTGTTTCAGTTTTTTTATTTTCTTCAAATTGTTCGTTACGTACGAGAAAACGAAAAAAAAAAGAAAAAAAAAAGATTACACGGAGTCGTGAAGAAACACGATGAGATAGATAGGACCATTGGAGGAGCCGCTTTGTACATGCATATCCGGTATCGATGACCCATGATGAGCAATGTGGATTGTCTCAAGCTGTAACTAACGCCGCATGGCATAATTTTTCTTTATTATTATTATTATTATTATTATTATTATTATTATTATTATTATTATTTTCCATTAAACCCTCGTTTATCCGTATTTTTTTATTATAAAAAAAAACAAAACTAACTCGTAGCGTCGCATTGTATAATCGTGTATCCCGAATATATATATAAATAAAACGAGGCAAGTACATGATTCTATTGAATGAAAATTGTTGAGATTTGTGTTTATTACAGAATCGAATGAATACGGAAAGTACGATATTTTTATTAATATCTTCTTTAAAAAAAACACACACACACACGGTCTTGTAAAATTATTCTTCGGCTTCAAAATTTTACAAGGTTTCCCGATCGCAATCGCCGGAGTGTGAGCAGGACATTTTCGGAAGATCCATGCCAACGCGGTCGACGTGATTTATATATGTATATATATATGCTGGTTCTTGCATCCTACTGGAATTCGCACGACGCGCGGTCTGCAAAGTTGATTAAAAAAAAGAAACAGTTTCAAATAATTGCTACAAGCTTACGATCAACGATGATTCTTGTTCTATATATTTTTATTTCGATAAACGACGAAACGTATATTCGCGAAGATGAATCAACAAATTCGCGTCTGTGAATAATTGTCGGAGAAAAAAATAAAACTTGCCATCGTCGGCGTGTAGTGCGATCCAATGGAGAAATCCACCGATTCGAAGCATGGATATGGAATTATCACTCGAGCTATACATTCGACAGACAATTCCGATCTGCATGATGACTCCGGTCTTCGGACAAGTCCAATAAACGGGTTCACCGCCGTAGAACTGGAAAACAAAAAAAAAATAGCGAAGAAAATATTAAGATCAATAACGTAGAATTTTTTTTTTAATTCGTAATCTGAGATTTGGAACAAAGTCGAATGAAATAAAAACCGATGTTACGCGTTATTCAAAATCCATTTAAAAAAAATTTTTTTTTTGTTTTCCAATAATTTTTTCGTAATTTTTCAATATTATCGACTGCGACGAAGGTGAAGGTAATGTTACAAGATGGCAAGATCGAGAAATGGCGGATCGAATGAAATCTCTTACGTAGACGGAGCCTTGCTGAGTCATCTGGCTGCAAATCACATTATCCTTCAGATCTTCGGGACTGCTTTCGCACTTGATATTGGACAATATGAGCGGATGTCCATGATACAGAATATCCTCGGGAAAACCATCGGGCTTTGTCGTACGTCTCCAGGCTAGTGTAGACGACAACGAAAACACAATAATTCGTACAAAAAAATTATTTTATTCAACTGTTTTTTTTTCTTCTTCTCGATATTATCAATTGTATCGACGAACAACTGAATTGGGTGAATAGAAAAATTTGTCCATTGAATTGTTTTTCTTTTGGTTTTTTTTTTTTGAAAATTGTTTTATTTTGTGACAGGAATTTAACGTGCGATGTTACATTAACTTACCTAAGCTCGTGGTCGTTTTGTCGATGAATTCATCGCCGGAATGTTGATGGGGAAGACAAACGGCATTGACTTTGTTGTTGAAACGGAATTTTTGCTCAATGACGATGACAGCCAAGTCATTTTCATCGTTTGAATTTTCGGTACGGAATATTACCGATTTCACAGAATACGCAGGGTTGCGTTGGCCTTGATGGGATTAGCGGCAACAAAAAGTTATCAGTGTGATGTTTCGAAAACGTGATTATATGATAATGCGTCGTGAAAATTTTGACACGTAACGGCCGGATAATAAAATCGTTTCTTACACCAAAATTCAAAGGATAAACAAACTTTTGGCAAAGCTAATGCAATGGGTAATTGGTCAGTTTGCATCTGGACTGAAAGTCCCTTCAGATTTTTTTTTCTATACATCATTGATTACACGTAAGCCATGTTGAAAAAAAAAAATCGATAGGGAGAGCAACAACGATAAGAGCGAAATAAATAAATACCTGTATATGGATAGACAACCACTTGGAAATCCTCCACCTTTTTGCCGAATACGCAACGTGCCAGAGTCAACGCTCTTGTCTCATCGAGTATACTCGCACCGCAAAATGTGCGATTTAGCGCAGAATCCATCAATGCCACCCACATCTGAATGAAAATAAGGTATACCGTTTTTTTTTTAAATTAAAAAAAAATATTCCGAATATTCAACTTGCAGCTTAAGTATTTTCATTAAAATCTGACGAAGACTTTTTGTATTATATCAAATTAAGCGTGATTTTCCATAAGGCTCCATGTTAAACGTGTGAAAATAAAAGTGTTGATATATTTTTTCTCGAGCTCCGGAAAGCCATAAAAATTTAACTGAACCTTTTTGTTATCAATACCTATAAGTATGCCAAGTTTCATGGAAATCTGACGAGGAACTCTCTTATAGAAGGTACTTAAAAGGTATACCGGTTTTCGGATGTAAAATCAGTACATGAATCAGTACAGTAAAATACGTACATGAACCCTCGAAGGACGTTCGGCCGTATCGTCCCCCTCGAGGTCGCTAGTATGTTCCCCCAATTTTCCAAATACCAACGGCAAAAGCGTCATAAACAGCGTCACAAACTCTGAAAAAGAAAACAAACAAACAAACTTACATATGTTTTCCATAAAATAGCGCGAAGATTACGAAATTCAAGTTACGACGTTATATTTAACTCACGCATGCGCATCTTCGTAGTTGCGGTGAATCTTCGTCGTTATATCGAAAACACGAAATCGTCGTTGTCAAAATTTACCACAGATTTTTGTTGTCGGTGACTCGGTGTTAGTGCCGTGTTAGTCAGAGCGTCGAGCTCTTTATATCCCTCGATTATTTGTTCACGTTTCCAATAAAAATATTAAATAAATACTATATAAAAATTACAATATCAAAGAATCTGCGTTGAAGCAAGATTTTTAAAAGTATAAATTTAAAAAGTTGGATTGATCGGATTAAATATGTGGAAAATTTTGCGAGGTTGTTTTCGAAATGAAATTTCATTTTGAGTGTGAGATACCACGTGATGAGGTTTCAGCCAATCAGCGAGAGGCGCGTACCGAAGATGTAATCGGTTGACAGGCACGTGATAACCGGCTATTCGGCTAACGTGGTTAATGAACTGTAATTGAGCAAACTAATTCGCGACGCAATTGTTCGATATCCAAGGTTGTAATGAATAATGAATCAATCGGGTCGCGCGTGTCAAAATCTTTCAGGATCAAATTACGTTTGAACTTAGTGTTTGCCAAACATTCGCGGATCATATGCGAAAATGCTTGACACGATTAATTTATTAGCACACACTTGTCGGCCGACGATGACACGTGGAGTACATACCTATTCAATTTTTATTATATATTATGGTACATAAGATAATATAGCGCGTACGAAGAAGCAGATGGGAGAGAGTCTTGCGTGCCAGATGCAAATTAATAAATACCCATTAGAATAGCTTGAAAAAAAAAGGTTGTTAATTTATCACCCGTTCGAATTCGAATCTGGAAACAAGATTTCATATTGTTTAGTGATAAGATAAGACAATGTATAATCCCACCTTATTTATTCACTCATTAGAATAATGAGGAGCAATTCATTATATAACTCATTAGAAATAATGTGTAAAATTTCATTTATTTACACATTCAAAAATACCCATTTGAAAATTATATGTTATTTGAACTTATTCCATTACCCATTGAAAGTAATGGGAACATAATTTAATCATCCATAAAATCATCCATCAGTTGCGCAGTTGGTTACCATAAAAAAATTGGTCATTTTGTAAGCATAACGACAACTTACAATTACAACTACATCGATTGTAAAAATAATAAGAGTTCGGTCAAGTTTACGACGGTAAGAAAAACTTTATTGATGGTACAAAATGTGAAAAAACTGCTGGAAATCTGTGTCGACGCATCCGATTTACAATATTTGTGTAGATTACGTTGTTGTGTGGAGTACGATGTTATGTTGAATATACGTCTGTACGCTATATATATTCGCAGTACATGATTGCTGCAAAGTTTAAATCACAATATTTTTCAATTATCGCTGTAACACATGAATCAACGTGAAAAAAATATATATATATATATATATATATTTCTTTTTAATTTCGAGAAAATCGGGATTGTTCGTTCGATAGATTCCGTTTCTGCGGACTCATTTGAAGGATAAAAACTTGCCATTGGGAACGTGGGCGTCGATCCAATCGAGAAACGGACCGATTCGAAGCATGTTCATCGGGTCGCCACCGTCTCGACTCGTTCCAAATGCAATAATTCCGATCTGCACCGATATCTTGGTCATCGGGCACTTCCAGAAAACAGGTTCACCACCGTAAAACTGTGTGTGTGAGTAAAAAAGTTTCACGATTTCGAACTTCACGAATTAAATTCATGTTACGTCGATTTAATTTCCCCAAATTTCGACAAAACAAAAAATACAATGAACAAACATGAATTATTCCCAAAAGAATAATAATAATAATATTTTCTATCCAATAAAATCGGTAACGTAGGAATCTTTCTGACTAAAATCCCGAGTCGAATATAAGATGTTAAGTATGCAGCAAAAGAAATACGCTCGTTATCAGCCAAGGCTTCAAAAGAATGTCATTAACTCATCCGACCGAAGCAAAAAAAAAATGGTAACAAGAATTGTTACATCATCGGATGACTGAGTAAAATTGTATGGTGGAATATCTTACATAGACGTCGGAGGCTGGATTCGATAATTCGTTGCATACTTTTTTTTTCTTAAGATATTCATTCGTGCTGTTACAGGAGGTTCTGGAAGACACGGTCATACGACGATAAACCATCAAGTCAGCGTGTGGAGCAAGGGGTAATCGCGAACGGTTCCACCCTGTTTTTGACACCGAATAATAATAATATCAGCATCACATTATACGCATGATAATGTTTCAGACGATCTGCTATTGAAGCGGTTCGAATATATTTTCCTTACTAATTACGAAAAATTATAATTAGCTGTTGAATTGGTTGATTAACAGTAACTAAGCATACTAATTTGCGACGTTATTGTTCGATGAACAAAGTTGTTATGAAAAATGTTAATATTATTTCGGATTTAACCATAGATGACACATATATATATCATTATGTTCCTGCGCAGGATTATCTTCAAACAGGATTTTCACAGTTTATTCAGTAAACATTTATCGATGACGATGATACACAGGGTGGGGCAATAACTATCAGCATCTCGGATATCTTCGAAACTATAAGGTTCACAAAAATAATTGCCGAAACAAAATTGCACAGTATGAAGAGGGCCATCCGATAGCGATAATATTTTTTTTTTGCTGGTGTAGGTCCCTTGGACATTTGAAGGTGACCTCCAATTTAGTAAATGGATCGGTATATTTTTGTTTTCTTTTGTATCAAGATGGATGACCTTGAAACGAGTTCAACGACTTATCACATAAGGCCATTGAAGGTCATTAGACAGTACAGAAAAGCGATGATACTAAGGGTTTCGATAGTAAACAAAATTATGCATACGTTTCAATATTTATGATATTGTAAGGTGCTCATAGTTATTGCCTCACCCTGTATACAAATAACTAGGTGCGAAATCGTTAGTCTCGATGCAAATTAACAATTCTCATTGTATTAGCTTTGAAAAAATGTAAGGAACTGTTTTTAAAGAAATAATTTTTCGTTATCCGCATTCAATAAAACGTGTTATTACCCAAAGCCCCGATCTTGCTTCCGACAAAGTTGTTGTCAGGATGTCGAAACGGAAGACAACTCGGAACTTTTACGTTGTTGGCTCTGATTGTTTGTACAGCGGTCACGATAGCCAGATCATTATTAGCGGACGAGTTTTCAGAACGGAATAAAACCGAATCCACATCATATGACAAAGGACCTTCTCCTTGCGAAGATGTGGACCGATGGAACATATATTAATTCACCGTGGCGTTTAACGCGTTATTAATACGGTAATAACGAAATAAATAAATACCCGGATACGAATTGACCACCAATTTGTAATCGTCTTTGTTCCTGCCGGATACGCACCGCGCCAGGGTCAACACTTGTTTATCGTCAATTATACTGGCTCCACAAATGATATTTTTCAGCGTGGGATCCATCAACGCCACCCAAACCTGGTTCAAAATAACTTTTTACCGGTTTGTTTTGACATTGAAAATCGATTGTCGATAAGTACTTTATTTGTTGCTTCCTTGATTTTTAAGATTCGTCTCGGTTACGTACATGTGTGCTTGGGCCTTCTCCCTCGAATTCAAAGTCCACCGTGGAGTTTTCAGATTGCGCCCCAACATTTCTAATTACCAACGGCAGCAGCACTATCAACGGTCCCACGAATTCTAAAACACGTTCATCCCTTTGACTTTCGTTTCGTGAAATAGTGCAAAAAAATACGAAATTCAATTATCAATATCATATTTTACTCACGCATGTTCGTCGTGGTATCGAAATATACGAAATTGTCTTTCGGACGTCGACTATGCTAATATGCTATTTGACTCGGAGAGCTGGGCTTTTTATAAATCTGGCGTATTTGCTCCCATTCATAATTTAAATAAAATGCCACCTAACTCGTACAAAAATGTTATTTTATAATACACATCATCGAAATCTTATTCACGAAACGTTAAAATTTGCGACTAATTGGGTTGGATTATTTACCCTCATTACTATTCAGATTGAATTGAGGTTGAAAATAATATTTGAGTATGATAAACCGACGAGTTTCAATTTGTTCACGTGCAACTATTGTTTATTCGCACATTGTGTTCCCGACTAAAATAGATTATGAGAAAGGTTGAATATTTCGCCGCAGATGGAATCACCGTCGTTGGCGAGGTGGGGGAGGACGAAGCACCGCACAAAAAGGAGACCGAGAATACGGAACGCCATGTTCCTCCGTCCTCAGACCCTCTGAACAGGGTACGATTGGATGAATTACTTTTAGGAAGAACCTAAAAGAATCCCAAGAACCCAGCAGAACCTCAAAGATCCCAAACTAAACCTAACCTAATTAGTAATTTTTTTTCAGGTCGTGTTAACATTTTTATTCACGTAAATTTCACATTATCTACTTCGTAATCCTCACTAACAGGTTAAACACAATTGTTTTGACAATATTTTTTATCGTTGCAGAATTGTTGATCGTAAAATAACTGGAGACTTATAAACATAGCGACACCCTATAGATACATCGATCAATGAATTATAAGAGCCCGGTAACGTTCAAGACAGTTAAAAACTTTATTAACGGTACATAATGTGAAGAAGCTGCTGGAAATCCATGGCGATCCATCCGATTTTCAATATATGTGGGTATTCTCGATGATACGTTGAATCTCCGTCTCTACTGCTATTCATATTCGCAGTACTTGACTGCTAAAAATATTAAATCACAATATTTTTCAATTATCGCTGTGACGAATAAATAAACCGTGAATTTTTTATTTTATTTCGCAACCATCGATTGTTTCGTTCGAAAAATTTGTGTATGCGGACAAATTTGAAGAATAAAAACCTTACCACCGAAAACGTGATTCTCGATCCAGCCGAGGAAAGAGGCGATTCGAAGCATGAATATTCTATCGTCTGTGTCGGGGATTCGAGATGTGATGATTCCAACTTGCACATCTATATCGGTCTTTGGGCATCTCCAGAAAACAGGTTCACCCCCGTAGTACTGTTGGGATAAAATGCAAATGAGAAGCATTCAACGTGGAATAAAAATTCACGAAGTTCGAATGTGGAAATACGGCAAATAAAATCAAAACCAGTGTCACGCGATATTTCAAAAAGCCGTCAATGTTATCCATCGCGATCAAGCTAAATTAGATGTTATATTATCGAATGACCGAGTAACATTGAATGGTATTTGTAATATCTTACAAGGGTTTCTTCTTTTTGCTTCTGTAATCCGTTGCACAAGTCGTCCGCCTTCAGATATTCGTCCGTGTTGTTGCACGGGACAGAGGAATTTACGGTCATACGTCGATTAACCATCACGTCGGCACCTGAAAGATCGAGCTTCCATACCCGGTTCCAGCCTGTTTGTGACGACGAATAACAATCAGATTCACATTATCCGAGGCACATGATAACGTTTCAGCCGATCAGCGATAAAAGTGGACTGAAGATGTGACTAACTGGATAAATCATGATTAACGGCTAACGTGATTGATCAACTGTAATTGTGGATACGAATTTCCGACGCTACTGTTCAATCGACAAAATTCTCATGAAAAATTGACATATTATTTCGGTCGCTGGTGTCAAAATCTCTCACGGTCATCCCTGAAGGCGCTAGATAGAATTTAGTTACGATTTATCTGTAGATGACACATGTATCTTAGTGTTTTCCTGTCTCGGCTTATCTGTGGGAAGGCTTTGTATAGTTTATTGAATACACATCTATCGATGACGATGACGATCAGAGTCTATTGAAACTTCCCTTGAATATCATGATCTATGGAATACTATGGCTTATACGAAAAACCAGGAGAAGTCTTCGGTCCAAATAAAAATTAACAATTCTCATTGAATTAGTTTTGAGAAAAGTTAGGTAATATAATTTTTTCTCAAATTTTCATGCAACGAATGATTTTATATGGAATGATATCTAGAAAGTTTCCACTCCTGACTCTACATCATTTCGATGTTGGCTTATCGCTAGTTAAATTTACTCCGATGAAATTGTCAAATCAAAACACAATCTACGGTCCAGTGTGTTGAATTAACATTATAATTTTTCGTCATTTGCATTCAATACATCGTATATAATTACCCAATGCCCTGATCCTGCTTCCAAGAAAGTTGTCGCTGACATGTCGAAACGGAAGACAAACGGGAACATTTGTGTTGTGGATTCTGATCGATTGTACAGTTTTCATGATGGCAAGGTCATTCTCGGCGCTCGAGTTTTGAGAACGGAATGAAACCGAATCCACATCATATATCCCCATCTGACCACCTTGAGGAAACGCAGGTGAATTGAATACATTAATCAACCATTATTTCAGTATGAATTTTCTCAACGTTTTAATATCGTAATAATGAAATAAATAAATACCCGGATGCTCATAGGCGACCAATTTGTAATCGTTTCTGTTTTTGCCGAATACGCAACGCACCAGGGTCAATGCATGTCTATTGTCGATTATACTGGCTCCACATATGATATTTTTTAGCGTGGAATCCATCAGCGCCACCCAAACCTGATTTGGAATAAGTTTTCGACGGATGGTTTTTATATTAAAAATCAATCACGTGGATTTGTTTCTACCGGACAAGCTCATATATCGTCGGTAAAAATTTCGTTTGAATTTTCAAACATTTTTAATGCGATATCGGACTCGATTCTCATACTTACATTATCTTCTGAGGAACGTGCCGTGGTTTGCTCAACCCCGAGGTCTTTGGATTGCACCCCCACAAGTCCAATTACAAGCAGCGTCATTAACGATCCCACAAATTCTGTAAAAAGATCTTGTTTTTTCTACAAAACAGCGGGGAAACTATGAAATTCAAATTTCGACGTTATATTTTACTCACGCATGCGCATCTTCGTAGCTGCGGTGAATGGTCTTCGTCGTGTCTAAAAGCTCGGGATTATCGTACGGACCTGTGTACGGATCGTCGTTGTCGTTGACTCGGTGGTTGTGCTATTTTACCCAGAGATTCCGGCTTTTTATAGCTCTACATTATTTGTCTCCGTTTCGAATTTAAATAAAATATGAGAACAGACGAGTGAAGATAACATGTTTTCAATATAATTTCGAAAGGCATAGAATGGTGGGCTTCGCAGATTATATATAGTCACATTTGGATACAATAAACTTGACGACGATGAGACGGGTGTCTAATGATGTATGCGATGTCAAACGTGTTATGTATGGAGCAGTCCGCCACGGAGAATAGATATATTTATATATCACGAAATGGCGCCTGACATGAAATACAACGAAACAAATCTTTACTTCAACAATTATTATCTATCCTTTTTTTGTGTCAAGTTTTGATTCGTGAACCATCAGAGAAAAATCAGGAAAATCCAAGTCAGTTCTGTCCAAAACTTCACTATTTCGCGAACTATCGTGCATATTTCCATCAGTATCGTGCCAGCAATGTTTCGACTTTCCGACATTTTTTAATCGGTCGACAACCTCGACATGCAAACGACTAGAAGCAATTTTTCTATGACCTCGTTTCACTTATGTATTATATGCACAAAACTCAAAAAAATATAATATAAAAAAAATAATAATACGATCAGTTTATTCGCTGAACGTTTTATTCAACAGCAGGCAGTCGCCAAAGGGGTCCGTGATAGCAAACAAGAATTTTTCAAGCATACCCATAACAAAAAAATCGTCGGCTTCGCAAATTATTAAACTGATATTGCAAAGAGAGAGTTTTGAAAACATGTTTTTCGAAACTTTTTTCCAGATTATTGCGCTCGACCGCACGTGTGATCTTGCATACATGACCGAAATTTATCAAAAGGTGTAGCGAACTGACTCATTAGATTAGGCATCTAACGAGTCAGTCTACATTTGATTTGGCAATTCAAATATTCGCAATCCGTTCGATACGAGATTAAATATAATGGTCGTTGAACCTCGGCGGGTTTTTATATCTCTGAGATGGTAAATTATGAGGTTTCAGCGAATGAGCGATTGCCGCGTATCGATAGTTCAACACCAACTGGATAGATAGTTATAGTCGTTGAATTTATAATCGACCCATTTATTCGCAAATTAGGCGCGCCGATGGCGTGATTCAGCGTCCTTGAACCTCGTAAATTGAACAACGATTTGTCTTCAATATTTCATGCATTTTTTTCCGTCTTTTTATAAAAATTTTTTAGTGTAAATCGACAAGACGGGGCTAAGTGTAGATAAATAGGTTGAGCGAACTTGTCTTATGTAGAGCTTGGAATTCGCAGGAACATTCTGCGTTCAAATTATTTAGAACGGTCAAAACTTCGAACGCTAATGCATCAAACGACCAGATTATGGAAATTCAACGTTCCGAAAAGACGATTAAACAAACGGTAATTATTTTTGAAAAAACATGACAAAATTCAGAACGACAGGGCAGCGAAGGTACAATATGTCGCGCACCTACCGTCACTAACTTTTTTTTGTAGAAAAATCAATTCTCTAAAACATTGTTTATGTGAATCTTTGGTCTATATAGCGTTGTTTATCCAGCGCTTTGACAGAAAGGCAGAAATGCATTGATTTTTTATTGCTTAAATTAAACGCTGGACAAACAACGCTATACAGACCAAAAGTTCACATAAGTAATGTTTTAGAGAATTGAATTTCTCATTAAAAAGTGAGCGACGGCTTATATTTAAATTTGATAATTTACACGTGAGAAAGCTCGAAAGTCGGGAAATGTTGAAAACCGCAGCGACTGGTAGGCGTATTTAATCCGAATTTAATTACAAGAAATTCTGCGAGGGGCGCCACATTTCAGACTATTGTGAGTTCGACTGTTGAGAGGATTTACTGGATACACTTGGGTGCTGCGCGCACTTGTTTTAATTTAAAAAACTGAACACGAGGCGTAAGCTGGGCGTATTCGTCAAAGCAGACGAACTAAGACGAGTACAGAATTCCGAACGCCTATCAGTCGGGCGGTTTCTCACGTTGTCCGACTTTCGAGCTTTTCAACGTATGAACTATTATTGTCGGATGAATGTTGTCCATAGACTTTGTCGTAGGAAACTTAATTTTCTAAAAAATTGTTGGTCTGAACTTTTTGACTTGATAGCGTTGTGTTGTTAAGATATATCGATTTGAATGACCAAATATGGATCAATAGTTAAGAAAATTCATTTGACTGTAACTCGAGAGCGGGCGGTCAAAATAAAAAAAAAACTGATATACGGATTCCATCATTTTTCACATTGATGTGAAAAAATGTGGAACCAAAATGTCGTATTGCAAGATCTCGCCCGATTGTCGAATCAACATTATTTTAACATTTTAGAAACGTAAATTTAACGCCATAGACTTTCTTATCCTGACCAACAGGTAAAATAAATATTTTATTTTTAATATTTTATATAGTAACGGAGTTGTTGACAGTAAAGAAACTGGGAATTTATATACATAACGACACATTATGGATACGACGATAAATAAATGATAAGACCCCGGTAAAGTTCACGACAGGAAAAAATTTTATTGACGATACATAATGTAAAAAAAATGCTGAAAATCCGTGGCGATGCATTCGATTTCCAATACATGTACGTATTCTCGATGTTCCGTTGAATCTCCGTCTCTACTGCTTTTCATATTCGCAGAATTTGCCTGCTGCAAAGTTAAAATAACAATATTTTATCAATTAATGCTGTATAAAATGAATCAACGTCATTTTTTTTTTGTATTTCGAGAGAATCGATTGTTCGTTCGATCGATTCGTGTCTGCGAATTTATTTGAAGCGAATAAAAGCTTACCACCGAAAATGTGCTTCTCGATCCAGCCGAGAAACGAGCCGATTCGAAGCATGAATATTCTATCGTCTGTCATTCGAGACGTGATGATTCCAACTTGCACTTGTACGTTGGTCCTTGGGCACTTCCAGTAAACAGGTTCGCCCCCGTAGTACTGTTATCGATGGCGATGAAATTGAATCAGTCATTATATTGTCGGAAGACTGAGTAACATTGGGATCGTATTTATGATATCTCACCATGACTCCTTCTTCTCGGTTCCCTAATTCGTTGCACAAATCGTTTCTCTTCAGATAATCGTCCGTGTAGTTGCACGGGATAGAGGAAATTACGTTCAGACGTCGATAAACCATCACGTCAACACCAGAATCATCGGACATCGGTATACTTTTCCAGCCTGTTTGTGACAACGAATATCAATCAGAATTATATTAACGAATGTAAAGGCGCACGATAACGTTTCAGCCGATCAGCGATAAAAGTGATCCGAAGATGTGACTAACTGAATTTTCCGTCAAATTTTTTTGCAACAAATGATTTTATATTAATTGTGGTTTTGTAATTCCGATGCTACCCATACGCTATCTAGTTGGACGAGCCAACCTCTAGTATTTCGGAATAGTATCTAGAAAGTTTCCATTATTGACTCTAAATCATTTCAATGGTGGCTTGCCTCAAAAGTCGTTTCGATACAGGTGTACCATGTAAAATACAAATTATGGTCGGCGTGTTGAATAAACGTTTTATTACCCAAAGCTTTGATCCTGGTTCCAAGAAAGTCGTCGCTAGGATGTCGAAATGAAAGACAAGACGGAATTTTTTTGCTGGTGGCTCTGATTGTTTCGGCAATTCTCACGATAGCAAGGTCATTCATCGCGCCCGGGTCTTGAGAACGGAATACAACCGAATCCACGTTATACGTCGAGGCTCCGAGCCCTTTGGAATGGAAAATATCAATTCACGATTGTTACAGTGTGAATTTTTGAACGGTTAGTGGCATTCAACGTGTTAATATCGTAATGATAAAATAAATAAATACCCGGATACTCATAGACCACCAATTTGTAATCGTTTTTGTTTCTGCCTAATACACAACGCGCCAGGGTCAATGCTTGTCTATCGTCAATTATACTGGCTCCACATATGATATATGTTAGCTCGGAATCCATAAGCGCCACCCAAACCTGGTTGGGAATAAGTTTTCGACGGTTGGTTTTTGTATTAAAAATTTATCACGCCGATTTGTTGCTACCAGACAAGATCATATAGTCGATAAAAATTTCGTATGAATTTCAAAGATTTTTAATGCGATACCGGACTCGACTATTACGTACATTATATTTTGAGGAACGTGTCGTGGTTTCCTTCAACTCGAGGTCTTCGGATTGCGCCCCCACATGTCCAATTACAAGCAGCGTCATTAACGATCCCACAAATTCTGGAAAAAGATCTTGTTCTTTGTATAAAACAGCGCGAAAATTATGAAATTCGAATTTCGACGTTATATTTTACTCACGCATGCGCATCTTTGCAGTTGCAGTGAATTTCCGTCGTAGAGTATCGAAAAACACGGGATTGTCGTTCGGACTTGTCTACGGATTGTCGTTGTCGGTAACTCTGTGGTTGTGCCGTTTTGTTTGGAGATTTGGGCTCTTTTTATATCTCCAGATTATGTGCTCTCGTTTGCAATTAAAATACAATACGAAAAATATGACTAACGATAAGGTGTTTTCAATCAAATTTCGAGACATATGTCACGTTGGGCTCCGCGGCTGCGCAGCTATCAGATGATGTTGACATTCAAATTAATATTCCGACGACGACGAGACGGGTCAGATGGGATTCTACGAGGTACTCATTATGAAACGGAGTATGAAAATACGAGGAATAAATGAATTTTGATTTATCCGCGTGTAAGTTTGTGGAATTGCGACGTGTTGTAGGTTTCAAATCGTTCGGACTCAAATTCGCAGATAAAAACGAACTTAAGTTACAGACATTTTTCAATGGACACTTTTGAAAACAAGATGATACTCGCCAAAAATGTTCTTTTTTGCATAGAGTTCGGTTCGCTTGGTAGAAAACATTGATAGCTTTATTTTGAAAAAAAAAAAAAAACAAGGTGATATCTGAAAATGGAAAATGTTGAACCAACGTTGCTGCAACATTGAGTGCTAAAGAGTTTTTCTAAACCATGTTCAAAAACGAATTGAATTGATGCAGGCCAGAGGTCAAGGGAGCGTGGATTTAGGCGCCTTTAATCCCATGCACGATACATTTTACGCACGATCTGAACTTTGAACATGAAAAACTAACTAATTGCCACAATTTGCATATGTTTTTTCGACACTTTGAAATGTGTATGTTTTGATCAGCCAGATTAAGTGGAAACCAACCGAGGTTGTTTTCACACTGGATTTACATTTCACGAATCAGATGACACGTGATAACGTTTCGGCCAATCAGCGATCAAAACGGACTAATTTGCGACGCAATTGTTCGATATACAAGGTTCTCATGAATAATGTATGTATCATTTGGGTCGTACGTGTCAAATTCTCTCAGGATCAAACTACGTTTGAACTTATTGTTTGACAAACATTCACGGATTCTTCGTGAAGACGCTTGATATAATTTATCGAGCACACACTCGTCGGATTACCATAGAATCTGAAGTCCACATCTATCTCATTTTTCTCGTATATTGTGGCACATGAAAGAATATGGCTTATTATACGATGAAGCATGTGGAAAAGGCTTTTGTCCAGATGGAAATAAATAATACGCATCATGTTAGCTTCACAAAAACGTTTTTTCACTTTGTGAAAATATTTTAACCGTTGATGTTAAAACTACTTTCCTAATAAACCCTTAAAAGTTTATTTTAGTATGCATTGTTATTTACCTTCCCGTCCAAACGCTGGATAAACAACGCTATACAGACCGAAAGTTAACATAAACAATTTTATAGAGAATTGTATTTTCTATTGAAAAAGTCAGCGACGGCATAAATCTAACTTTGATATTTTACGCGAGGGGAAGCTCAAAAAAGTCGAAAAATATTAAAAACCGCGACGACTGGTAGGCATTCGGAATATTGTACGTTCGCTACAATGTCATTTTGAATTTCGACGATTCGCTTCAATGTCATTCTTTGCTGCGACCGTTTGTAACATTGTCATTCGACGCATTGCATTGTTCGAAACATTGCATTGTCAGTGTCAGTGAAAGTGCGAAAAAGATGACGATCTATTTGTCCGTCCCAACCGTTCTAACGATATCAAGGCGCGCCACCTGCAGACAGAAGTCGACACTACATTTTTCGTGCCATAATTTAAGAGGATCCCGAACGTTTCGCGTCCGCAACGAGTGCGAGAGAGCTAGCGCCATGGGCGCTCGCGGCGGAGGGAGAGAGACCGAGCTACACAAACGTTCGGCACAAGCCCGGTTCTTCCATGTAATCTTTCGTCTTTGCCGTCTTTGCCCGAAGGCGCTTCCATCGGTCTCCGTCAGATAAGAATGTTCGCGAAAGTTCTGCTCTCCCGTTAAAGTCTTCAGACATTTATAAAAGCATTGCGCCAAAGTCACGCCGAACCATTGTTGATTCGTTCGGAAATTTTGACTTAATTCAAAGAAGAAAAATAAAAACGAATTGAGGTTAAATTCGATAGTTGGAAGATATGTCGGAACAGAAGTTTTTAGTCCTTTGTTACAATCGAGGCTGCGGAAAGGAATTTGATCCCGATGACAATAACGATGGTAACCATTGAATAATTATAAATAAACAATCAAATAAGCAAAAGAAAAAACATTTCAAGCTTAATTTCTGTGTTTCTTCGAACACATAGGTTAGAATGAAAATTTTAACTGGAACAACATAATCCACGAGTGATTCATTTTTTTCTTTTGTAAGTTGAACTTATAATTTCTGATGAAACATTGCTTTGACGCTCAATCTTTTCTATAATTATTTCTCGTCTGTGATTCGTTGATTCAAATTTGGAAAAAAAAAAAAAAAGAAAAAAAACAATGTTGTTTTTGCCGCAGAAGAAGCGTGCGTTTATCACCCTGGCGTACCGGTATTTCACGATGCGTACAAGGGTTGGTCGTGCTGCCCGAAGAAATGCATCGACTTTACAGAATTTCTGAATATCAAGGGCTGCACGAAAGGCCGTCACTCGAACGAAAAGCCTGCGATCGTCGACAAGCCATCGGACAGTGACGCCCCGCCACAACGACCCGTGGAACGCAAACCCATGTTGCCGCCGCCGATAGACAGGCCGATCTTTAGAACTCCACAGACCGCCATGGTACCCACCGTCTCGCCCAGCCTGTTGGAGCAAGTTCAGGATTCCAAGAGCTCGTCTCGCAACAAGTCGGACGAAGCTACGTTAGTCGTCGGACAGAACTGCCACAATAAAGCCTGCGACGCTACGTACCAAGGTCCGGAATCGAATTCCGAAATCTGCAAGCATCACCCTGGATCGCCGATATTCCACGAAGGACTGAAATATTGGTCATGTTGCCAAAAGAAATCTACCGATTTCTCCGCCTTTCTGGCGCAACCCGGTTGCACCGAGGGTGTTCATCAATGGACGGCACAAGTAAAGACAAGAATAATCTCAGTCCATCCGTGATTCTTATACTCATAAATTTATTTAACCCTTCGAGGTCACACGTACCTGGAAATAACGCGCTGGTTGCAAAAGGTCGCAGAGACCCCAGCCGTGATTAAACTGTTTAAACGATTAGCAATATCGTTTCGAACGACTGATAAAAATTCAGGATATTAGTTATACATTATTAAACAATCAAATTTAGAACATTTATGATGATTTTTTTTTGTCCACTTTGATTTTGACAGCGCGGAGACAGTAAAAAAGTCGATTGTCGAATGGACTGGCATCAAACAGGATCGTTCGTTGTAGTTTCGATCTTTGCAAAAAAATATGTACCCAGCAGATCAAGCGTTATGATGAATCCGGTGAGATTAACGGTGGAACTTTCGTTCTTGGAAGAAGATTCAAAGTACAATCTCGATATCGAGCTGAGAGGGGTACGTTAACGTGAACGGGTCGGATGGATGAATCCGAACTGAAAAAATGAAAAGAAAAAAAAAATCCATTGTCATAATTTTTTTTTTTCAGATCGTCGATCTGGCGGAAACTTCGGTAACGATGCTTCCAACCAAAGTCGAGGTGAAAATGAAAAAAGCTCAGCCTGGAACTTGGCCACAATTGACCATGCCACCACCAGCCTGTTCTGAGAAACCGGAAACGAATGAAGCGACCGAAACCAACGACGAGATAACGCAGCGTGTGGACGCGGTTGATCTCAGTGATCTATGATTCACGGAACGAACCTTTCATTTCTGTTATACAGGAATGAGCAGCGCGTTATTTCATGATTAAAATAAAATAAAATAAAATAAAATAAAATAAAATAAAATAAAATAAATGATGATCAACTACTGACTGTGAATTGCTGTTACGATTTCCCGTGCGGCGATAGGCGTGCAATTCAAACAATCGTTGATTATAGTCCCATGAAGTGACGTTTGTCGCGGTATCTGTTGTTAATTTTTTTTTCTTTTTGCAAAATATTTATGGGCTACGTATTTAGTCGAAAATGCGCACAAGAGATTGGACGTCATTGTATTCTTGGCACGCCTATCAGACATGGAAAATGTAATTGAAGACAATAAAAAATAAAAAAAAAAACTATGATTGATGACAACATTTTTTCCCTTTGAAAATCGTTTCACGAAGAAAAGAACGATACATGTAGATTTAATTTTAGAGTTCTATGATCGAGTTATAGGAGTAGAATCACGTAGTTTACAGACCATGTAGTTCAAGTCGCTTGGACTGCCATTGGTCAGTAGATAGTCACTACCGGACAATTTTCTAGGACCCAGAAAAATAAAAAAATCGAACTACCGACTCATCGATATAATTTTTGTTTTTTTTTTCCCGAACATTTAGTCGTTGAAAATAATCGATGTCAATTGTTTGCAGTATGCGAGAGTTCGATTTTGATCAGCCCTATCCGACTCATCGAAAAAAGGCTGGAATTATATGACCCCCTGTTGTGACGTCACGAAACTAAACCGCTAGGAGCGCAGCAGAAGTTCTGCCCGGTTTCAGCGGGTTCTTTCGAATAAATTTTATTTTTGAGTATACACAGAACGTCTTTGTCAACGAAAATGCCTTGGTACCCTCGGTACAAAGGTGACCGATGTATAATACCCAATTATAATTCGGGGTATAAATCAAACCATGAGAAGGTTCATCTCTTTTCCATCCCTCTCGATAAGGAATTGTTCCTGAAGTGGGAACGCTATGAAATGAACGCTATGGCTATGAAATAAATAACGTTACACAGATACGTGTTGTAAATGTGTTTTTTTTCTTATCACAACTTATAAAAGAACCTTTCTTACGGAATCATCCTATCATGCAATTCACTTGAAAATTTGTTTATTAAATTATTTATTTTTAATATTTGTTCAGAAATTGGATATACTCAGAGATTAGTAATCTGATATTGAAAAATCATAATTAAAAGTAAACTCCGCAACTCATTTCATTTGATAAACTTTTATCTATTATTAATCATATATTGTTGTATTTTTAAATATAATCACCCTAGAAGCACTGTTTTTTTTCTTTGCAATATTGGTATCACTGTTTTTTTATGGTTATTTCAACTAAAAGCAGTTATCATAGGCCAGTGCGTCAATTTTAATAGTTTCATTCATATTTGTGACCATCAATAGATATCTTCAGACAAGTTTTCAACAGCTCTATTTGACCTTATAACACACATATGCCCAGAATTTCAGATTTCGTCATTCAAAATTTATTTCAAATAACCCGCTGAAACCGGGCAGAACGTCTGCAGCACTCCTAGTGGTTTAGTTTCGAGTAGGGTCACATGATGGTCCATGCTTCGGGCTTGAAACCGAAGAGTCGGATAGGGCTGATTTTGATTGATTTAAATTTTTTTCGAGGTTATGTCAGTTCGAACACCCAATTGTCGTCAAGCTCGGCCACAACAGCAGCGCTGTTGATGCAAAACTTGCACCTACACGTTTTCGTATGCAATTTGTGTGTAGATTTTTTACAGATAAATTATGGCTGCCGAACAAAAATTGAAAGTAAATATTTTTTTTTTCATAACGTTATCGTAACAATATTTCGATCAACTGTTGTGCATATAATTGTTAATTCTTTTTCACAGATTTTGGCAATACACGGCTATCGCCAGTCGGACAGTGCATTCAGAATAAAGCTCGGTTCATTGAGAAAGAGCTTTAAGCAAAAGATTGATTTTGAATTTGTTCGAGCTCCTCACTTGGTGCCGCCATTGGAACCCACCGAAGATCAAGATGAGCCTGCGGCTGAAGGTCTAAATTAATTACTCCACTTTTTTTTTATTTAATCAACCGCCAACTTTCCATTTGGAGAATTCCAGCTGGAAAATTATTGTCGAAGCTCCGATTGTTTTTATATTTTCAGGATACGGATGGTGGTTCAATACGGAAAATAATTTCTTCAAAGCCACAGAGCCGAGCGACTTGTCCGTCGGTTTTGAGGACAGCGTGGCGCTGATTGAAAAAACGTTTCGCAATTCAGGACCGTTCGATGGCATTATCGGCTTCTCTCAAGGAGCAGCATTTGTATCGATTTTATGTGCCTTGCAACAGAAAAAACGTAATCTTTTTCTTCAACGAATGATTATTAATTCTGTGCAACAAAAGCAGACACAGTGTAATAAGTTTTTTTTTTTTTTGCCGTTGCAGGATCTGATATCAAATTCGACTTTGCTATTATGATTTCGGGGTTCAAGTCACTCTGTGTGCCTCATGCGATTTATTACGACGAGCAATTGAGCTTGCCAACGCTTCATGTTTATGGAGATAGCGATAAAATCATTCCCACAGGTATGTCGATTTAAAAATCTAGTTATCTGAGAAAAGAAAAAAATTATTTTCTTCCCCTCATCATCTTATTGCAATCTTTATTATCGAGCCAGTCATAACTGGGATCCTATTTGGGTTCGTCGATTTCATTTAGACACATCGATATCCGATTCATTCGATGATTATTCGATCAATTATTTAATGTGTTTTCGTAGCTATGTCGATCGAGTTGGCTGATCTTTTCGACAACAAAAAGGTAATCACTCACGAAGGTGGGCACTATGTTCCGGGTAAGAAACACATTTACGCCAATTTCATCGACGAAATGTTAACGACCAAAACAAATCCTGCAGAATGATGCGATAACATTAAAAAATTGTAATTATATACGGATGCAACTTGAATCAGTCGATTTTATTCAATCGATTGAATTAAAATTACAGAAAAAGGATAGATAGCGCGTATAAATGTGAAAATCTTGAGCCAAGCTTGAATTCTTCGCTGTGTTGAATTATCCAATTGAAGCGAAGAAGCGGTCGTTGGAAAACCGAAATGCAACAAAAAAAAATAGGGAAATCAACCGAATTTCAAAATCAACTTAATAAAGTACGTTTATTTGCAAAAAAAAAAAAGATTCGTTTCCGACGAACGATTCTCCAAGAACACGTGATGCTTTTGCTCTTTCTTTTTTTCTACTATTTTTCATCTTCATAAATATACAAACATTTCAAATTGTGCATCAATGTTCGTGGTGTTTGCGTCGATGATCGACGATCCGTAGGAAATAAAATCGGCATTTCTTAACAGGAGCAGCGATTTTTTTTATCTTCTTGAATCGGAGAAAATAAAAATTTGAAAAAAAAAAAATAGAGGTCAACACGTTTCGATTATTTTCGTGAATTTCATTCTCTCCCATCGATGTTAATCCGACATCGAGCGTTGCGCCAAAAATGGTACGTCTGTTGTTCGTTCATGGCGATTCTTGAACGGGAGCTTCGGACTTCATAACGTCGGGCAGGTCCGGAGGTTGCGAAAACGGCGTCATCTCCAGTGTTTCGAATTGGCCATTGTCCTGGCGTACAGCCAGACCTATGAGCGCCGGAGTCTGAGCCCGTGCTGAATTTGCGGTCAAACCATAATCGGATAGATATCTAGGGTCGTACATCAGAGTATTGTCTTTGTTGTATAGCCGTTGGTTCTTTGGCGGAATCTTCAAGATGCCTGAATAAAGTAACAATCGCGCTTATTGTTATTTGGAAAAATAAAAATAAACTTTAGGCAAGCCGACACAGCCATGAACTCAAAGCCTGAGCAGCAGAATGAGAAAAATTAAGAAAAATACACACCCGCACGCAAACAAACAAACATTCGAAAAATGTTGTAAAATTACCTTCAATAATTTTTTTGAGCTCCAAAACCGTCGTATCGTCCTTGGCATCGGTGAAAATAGTCATTTTCTTTCGCCTGATCATTAGAAATACGTCCTAAAAGCGTTTAACGAAAAGACGAATGAAACATTTTTAGGTTAAGTGAGGCTGAATAATTGTAAAGCTCATGGACGGTTCGCAACGGATTGCGGTAAAATCTGTTAAACCCACCATTTTGTGTTTTATAGTTGTTTTTTTTTTTAAATATAAATAATCCTAGATGCATAAATTTAAGTAATTATATGTTTATTATCAATGCCCCTCGAGTCAGTCGTGAAAGGTTAAAGTGAGACAGTTCAGCGCTGTCAGTTGTTCACGGCTCACGCTGCGACGAGTGGCGCTGGTGCCTGCTGCACGCCGACATTTTGTTCAAGGCAATGTGAAGTCTCACCATCTAATCCATTGGTGCGGGAGAGATAGCGTTATCCGTTGCTCGGTGCGGAGCGAGAAGGATAATTGTTTCAAGGCGATGTGCCATCTATCGTTTGTCTCTTTCAGATTGTCACAAGTGCGAGGGAGATTATGTGAAAATTCAAAACGTATTGTTCTCCGTCATGATCAACCCGTTGGATAAAATACGAGAACGGTTGACTTATGAATATTCACAGTCAGTCAAAAGTTCTTGAGTCTCATCGCAAAGATCAATCGTGACTGAGAACAATGGTTCACAGTTTTGTGTTACCGACCGAGCAGTAACACACATGCTAATCATTTTTTTAAATATATTCGAAACAGCACATTTTGTTGCAGAAGATGCATTCAATTAGTTAAATACCCTTCGGTATCATTCATCTCGCCGCCTCAAACCCACTAATTATGAATAAAAATATATTTGTTAGAAGGAAAGAAATATCCAAAATAATTCCGTATAGCAAATGGCTACCAAACTTTATTGGTGGTCAAGGCTTACAATACTTTTAAACATTATCCAAGCTTATCCTAGCGTACCGTAACGATCGAATAAGTCACAAACATTCCAAAATAATTCAATTCATTGCAAGATCGTCCATTCGTTAGTTTCAAAAAAATGTATTTCTATCGAAAACATAATTTAAAAAAAATAGAAAATCATAAACACGTTGATCAGCTGACGTGTGTTTACAGTCCGGGTGCCTACTTCAGGGTGGTGATGAAAAACCGTGTCCGAAAGACGTCCACATTTCGCCAAGGAAGTATCGGGACAGCATGAGACCGAGTTGGTAAACGTTCGGAGAATTTCGACGAGAATTCGTTGCGTACGATCTTCGTAGGTCTCATGATCTCCGGATACTCGGTTAGCCAATGTGGATGACTTTACGTCTTTTGATGGGCAGGTGAGGAGTCTTGGCGAGTGTCAACGATGCATATATATACGTGTGTACATCGGAGATAATCGCCGTTCGATCGGCGCTAACCACTTGGCGGTGGAAATTATTGTAACTTCCTTCGGTTAGTCTAGTTCGTTGGACGTTCTATCGCGGTATCGTAGCTTCGGCCTCCTCGTCGCCGTCGCCCACCGTCGTTGTCGTCGTCGAGAGAACCTTCGTCCATACGTGATCCGCGTCGACGCCTCCACAAGGACTCCGCATTCCGCGGATTCTCGAACAGGCGAACACGCGAGCCCAAGAGGTGGACGCACGTCCGTTATAATCATAACCAAAGAATGAAGATTACACGGAAGAACGGGGCTTGCGTTGAGATTATCGCACGGAAATTTTAGTGTCGACTTCTGCCTGTAGCTGGCGCGCCGTTACTTCGTTGCGACGGACAAATAGATGTCTGGAAGCCCCGTCCCGCCGTCATCTCTTTCGCACTCTCTTTATCGTGCTATAACGTTCGTCTACTCGCACTAACGTTACAATCTATGAGGACGCTGTCCGATAACCGAATCGGCTATCATCGGCTATCCTCGGGTGAACGCGCCATGTCTTTACTACTCTGAAAGAGCGAGTGAGGCGATGGCATATAGCCCGCGGCATGAGTGGGAAAGAGACAGTTGCTTCGAGCGGCCATTTTAACCTCAAATTTACGCGCGTTCAACTATGCAGTTGAACCGGCCGTGATAAACATAATGATTGAACAATTGCGATATTAAAAAGAAAAATCTTTGATCGAAATGGTTTGATGTTTTGTTACTAGCTAATGAGTTTGTATGATAGATTCTATTTGATAATGATACTATTGTCGAATTCTTAATAATTCTATTGATTTAATTGGGTCCATCAAAGTTCTAGATTAACGACGAAGAAATTTCATGTGTTGGTCAACCGCTATTGACGAAACTCGTGTTCACGGTGTTTCATTGACGGTCTTTCAATAACGGATCCACGTGCATTCTAAACCTGGGTTCACGTTATCAAGCGCCTATGACGGTACAGCAGGTAATCCGCCGAGGGCGCTCTCTCATCTCTTTCAATATTTGAATGCCTCATCGAAACACGTGGTCGAAGTAACAGGAAAACAGAATATTGACAGAGCTACGGCGTTCGCTTCGCTGCCGCATGGTTCCCTGATAAATGCGCGGGCTCCGCGTACGGTTGTAGAAGGTCGGATGACGAACGCGGGCGGTCTTCCCCCACCCCCCTCCGCCCGTCGTGCTTGGCGCGCTCGTTCGTCAGTCGCAAAGGGTCGCAGGTTCGATTCCCGGCGACGTCTTTTTTTTTTTTTATACTTTTATTTCTGTGTTGGCCGGTGGTTCGGGATGAGCTTGAATCATCGTAGGTCCACCGAATTCTATTCGTTTGTACCCGCAAAAATTCATTAATCGATAATTACTAATTAAGTCATGGGGTTGTAAACACAAATATAAAAAAGAAAACTTCGCATAATTTTTGTCGAGCGTTTGTCGGGCAGCGCCATCTAAATATTCCGTCGATCTGGTCCCGAGAAACAACGATGCGTACGTGCTTGACTCCACGTTGCAGACATTTTTATTACCTGAAACACTTGTAGTGATTTTTTTTCCCAACTTCTATAATTATTATTTTTTTCTGATTTTTTATTCGATGATTCGAATCACGAATGGTAAAGTTAGAGCTGAGTATCATAACGAAGTTCCGTAATGTTGTTGATTTTTTATGAAAACGAAAAAAAAAGAAAAAACCAACAGAATAATCGGTAGCTCCGAAATCATCGGTTTTGGACGATGATGATTCCATGGAATTCCACGTCTACACTTTGTCGAAGTAAAAGGGGGAAAAATTTATCAGGAGTTGATAAAGATACGAGGTATTCCGACGTACATATATCTATATAATATATTCGTTCACCGAAACAGACTCAATGGCTGGCCTTCATCTTCCTCATGAACGTCGAAAACTACGCACAACCAAAAATTAGATTTTTTTTTTACAAACTTCAAATTTCTTCTATGAACAAACAACCAAAAAGTCAACACTTCTTTTCACCTAGGATTCCGTATAATCTGAAAGAAAAAAATGTATATATATACAGAGCAAACTATAATTTTTCGAGCACCACTTGTCGAACAATAAATGGTCGATCTACGATTACAAAAACAATTATTTCATCATTCTCATGTTGCGATTATTCGTATGTTTCTTTTGTTTTTTTTTTTTGGACGTGAAATTTTTATTTAAAAAAAAAATCTGAATATCATTGACCTTGATTGTTTTTGTCTTGTTTTCAATGTTAAATCACTGTACAACGTGGATATGATTTTGCAATGGGTATCGTGGATTCACATTTGTGAATCCGCAGCAACTCGATCAAACCGTTCGGTCACGTACTACGCGCTTGGTGAAGACTCCACCGCGCCACGCAGCGACGTTCCACGTACTAAAAACATCCGCGGGCGTCGCTGTGAAGAAAGAAAGCGTTTGGTGGGCAAGCGCGCGACGACTGCGCGAGTCATCTGCGGACGGTCGCGATTTCATCCGGATAACATGAGTTGGCAAGAGCTTCTCTCCGACACGACTAGGCACGCCAAAATCCCCGCGGCAATGAAGACAATCATCCCGCAAAGTTAACCAAACATGAATGATCGAACTTCGTGTATTTTTTTTGGAAGTTGGAAAGATGGGTTATTTTATTTTATTCGTGGACGAGTTGTACAATTATTTGTTTCCAATCGAATTGTATATCAAAATAAGTGTAGCTCGATGAAATCATCAAAATGTTCATTCATTTTGTAAGAAGAGTTGGGAGGAGGCTTTTTAAATTTTAGATGGTTTTGACGTATTCGACGTTTTCTACATTATCGACGTTCAATAGAAAACCATTTTAGGTGACACGTCGGAATCCTTTACTTCTTGCTCGTGCGAATAAAAAAACATTCAATTTTTTCAAATCCAATTCTAACCTCTGAAAACAGTTGAAGCCATTGGAAGCATATCGACATCAAGAAAATTAATTAATCCAGCGTACGATCGTTCGCAGGCACAAATGTGATTCAAAAGCCGGGCGCTCTTTTTTCCAATCGTCCGGTCTGGATTATTCGTCGTCTCAACTGTCATAACGATTGTTTTATCGACTGTTTCGACGAATTGTCATCGTATTCGATATTTCGTGAAAAAGTGGCATCCAAGCAACAGAAGTTATTTACTTCGTGAAGAAAAAATCTCTCGTGCACGAAGTACGCGTGACTTCAGCGTTTGAAACCGAAGTTTCGTGGACTTTCTGGAATAATAATAATAAAAAAAATTGAAAAAAAAAAAAAACGACACCGAGGATCCTGCGAGTCATAATGCTTTGCCGGTCGGGGCGAAACGTCTCTCTCATGTCGCATATTCTCCTGATCGCGGTACCGCCGACTGTTACGTGATCCACGTCATACCACTTTGGAATAATCGTTGTATAATATACGTGCACACGTAACTTTGAGTCCGGTGCTTCGCATACTCTCGTTGGTAGTAGAAGCTGTCACTCCGTGACTCGGATCTTCCACCGCTCCTGGGATTCCGTTAGGAGCTCATTTTTAATCCATCTCGAGTAGCCGGATTCAATGAAACAATCGAAGAAAATATCTCAAGAAAACAACCTCTTCATTCCTTAATTGCTGATTCAAGATTAATTCATTTATTCATCATTTCGCAGAATAAATGCCCCTTTTTCGCAACAGCCACTAGCGGCATATTTTTTTTCTGAAAGTAGAATATTTCGAGAGTATCCAGTTAAATTTTCAGATAAAAATAATGAAAAATGGGAAGGTTTCAATTTTTTTCTATTGTGAAAATCGTAAATTTTACATTTTTTTCATCTTCAATAGTTTTATTGTCAAAGTAAGTATTGAATTTTAACCGAATGATCTGTGGCACCTCTCAAAGTGAATATCAAAGAATATATGAAGTATTTTGCCAAGTTTTTATTTTATTTTATATATATATATATATAGCTTTTCCAGTGATTAACTATAAGCTACTAGAATTATAGCATTAAATAGTTGGTTTGTCTTGCAGGGTTTTTTGTTTAGAGGGCAAGTCCACCAATTCGCAGTACTCTACTTATAATTTTGCCAAGTGAAAAAAAAAAATACATTGCCATGCTCAAAGCTGTATATCTTCGTGAATGATGCTCTCCAATTTGTCTAAAATTTTTTAACATTCTTTTTGAAATGTTGTACCTTTGAAAAATGCGAAAAAAAAATCGATTTTTTTTTTTTTGAAAAATATGAGTAGCCCCCTTCTTCCATCTCAACCCTTTGAGACATTGGTGCACCTCCACACCGATACACGTTTGTCGAGAACGCATCAACGAGGACCGTTGTACGCGAGTAACAGGAGTCCCGAGGGACGTTGAACTCTTCGAGGTTGGCGAGAGGGAAGACTCGCGAGTCCCCGGTGCACTCACCTCTTGATACCTTGTTCTCGCTTTCTCGCGTATGTGGATCTCTCGTGTGGCGCCCCCCGACGAGCAGCCATCTTGAAAAAAAAAGGAAAAAGATTTAAAAAAAAAAAAAAAATTACGTACGTGTTGTCCTGCGTGTACTCTCGGTGTACCGGTCGTCGTCGAACCTGCTCTTGTGCCGCATATTCTCCGGGTTTTTGTACTCCCGACAATTGCGCAAGTTACGTAACCATATCATCACCAATCGGAATTCATCGGGGTCGTCGACACACACACGCGGCTGCGCTACGTGTCCCGAATAAAGAGTTGCAAACGTTTTCGTTTTTCGAACGAATTTCACCACGAGCTCCAACCGTGAAATTATCCGGTCTCATTTTTTTATCTTTTTCGACACTAGGACGTTTTTTTTTTTAAATTTTTTTTTTTAAGGCCCAACATTTTTATGTTTTGGTTTTTAGAAAATTGGGGTGAATGAATTTTGTCATTCTGGAGAATTAGATTTGAAATCGGTGGTCCGTGGCTGTGACCAAATCGATCGTTGATATGCATTTTTTTTTTGTTACTTAATGCATCATTTTCCGAGGTTACGATTAATCCGATATAATATTTAAAAAAATACTGTTTACTTCATTAATTCCATAAAATTCAAAAGTTATAATAAATCCGATGAAATATTGGAAAAAACATATACGTTTTTTTTTTGGTCTTCAATTTATGAGTCACGCGTGAAAAATGTCGTTCATTGATCTTTCGACTTTGAAAGAATCGATATTCATTTCGAGGTCCAACATACATTTTGACGCGTTTTGGAAATTTGGGGTGCATGCATTTTTTTTTATTCCAGGGAATGAGCATTGTAATCGGTGGTCGATAACACTCATCAAATGGGTCGTCGATATCCATTTTTTTGTTAATTCATAATATTTAAAATATTTTAATACGATTGAATAAAAAAAAATTGAAAAAATAAAATAAAATATAATTTTAGAAAAAACGTAATTTATGTGTTAAAGGTAAGAAATGTCGTTCACTGACCTTTTCGACGTGAAGTTGATATCGTCGATTCCCTTCGCGAATAATCCATACGGGTTGCACACGAGTATCAGGAGAGATAAACGTTACCGTCGATGAGGAACCTCCTCGACCTTGTACGTAACGAGAATTCACCTCTTCTGGTACCTCTCCGTGGTTTCTCGCGTGTACCCGTCCACGTCTCGGCTCGACTGCGAACACATCTCTCGACGAAAAAAAAAAAAGAAAGAAAAAAAAAAGAAACAAACATAAAAGTACAAGTGTCCTCGTCGGTACTTGCAGTTATACCCGTCGACAAAATGTTCAACTCCTGTTTCGCATATTTTCCTGATATATGTACACCCGACAATTGCGCGAGTTACGTCATACAGTTCGCGAAAATTATACCGTACTTTCACCAGTGCATTTGCTGTCTGATGTTCCATCGAAACTCAGATGAGAAACCATATTTTTTTTTTTTGCACTCTCGACGTCACGAAGATGTCACGAAGATGAATAATTCAAAATTTGCGGACGCTGCATTGTCAACCGACATCTTTTTTTTTTTGGAAATTTGAAAACATTGTCAAATCCGAGCGATCACGTGGATTTCGTCTAGGAAAATAAAACAAATGGTACGAGCCTGCGAAAATGATCGCATAGCTCGTGTATCGATGATCCAACGATTGTAAAACAAACTAGATTTATTGCTGTTCTGTATATTATTGTATACATCGTCGATGAACCAATCAGCCTTGTTCCGACACGACTTGACGGAGTATCACGGAATTTGACATGGCGATGCCCACCACCTGTAAAAACATCATCGAATATGAGTAGATTTTTTGTGTCGCGATAATCGTGTGGATCGAAATTCAGAACGATCGATGTTCAGAACGAAAAAAAATCAGAATGTGCAATGCTTTGAAAAGTCGGAATCCAAAACGTGTGTATATCGAAAATCTTTCAAATTATGTCAATAAAACTATGCAAATTTCGAGGGTCTGTCGACCTTTTGAATTGTTGCAAGAAAACAATTAAAACAATAAAAAAGCAATGCATTTTTATATTTCCGTTCAAACGCTGGCTAAACAACGCGATATAGACCAAAAGTTTACATGAACAATGTTGTAGAGAATTGAATTTTCTACAAAAAAGTTGCAGACGACATGTATCTGACATTGATAGTTCACGCGTTAGAATGCTCGAAAGACGATCAACTTGGGAAACCATGAAATTCTGGAAGTTCGAAACATTGCTCGGTCTGTTTTTTTGGTCGTTCCGAATTTTCATCGCCACCCTGACGATCGAACGTGAGAATTCGCATACGGATTTGAAGGTCTCGAGAGACAAGACGTAAAATGGTCCACCCGTGAGAAGAATTGCTCTCTGAGCGCGAAACATGAACATTTGAATCATGAAATTTATTCTTCCGATTGTTTTACGTTCGTCGATGTTCCATTTTGCACAATCGCATGTGAATTGTTCCCAGCAACATTGGTAAACCGAATCGGCGATTTGCAAACCCTGAAATATATGAAAAATACTTTTTTTTTTTAATGAAATTCAATTTCGTAAATCGTTTGGCCGATCGATTGTGATCGATAATAACGAACGAAAAAAAAACTGACCAACGTTCGAATTTCCGTCGCGTAATAACAATAGACGAATAGCTGGGCTATCACGCTGAGAAAATATTCAAGCATGCTCCACAATTTCATTATCGTTATGAAATTTGTCTGCAATTATTGTTTTTCAATAAATCATTTTTGTTTTGCTTTTGTCAAACATTTTCAGCATTCGATGTAAAAAATGGCTGTTTTTGTTTTGATTTTCGTTGAGTTATTTACATTGACTTCGACGGTCGAGGCTTCTAACGAGACCATGCACAGGACAATTATGTTCTCGAGGCATTGCACGAACATCGGTGGACTTGACAGCACTTCCAACGCATTCAAAAATCTGGAAACGAATTTCATCGATTTATTCGACGAAACATTCTGAATGACAATGATAAAAAAGTATGTGGGATAAATATTATCGTGCGATAATCACACAATTGTGATTAAGAATTTTATGTTTTCAGTTTCAGTTTTGTATCTTTTGTATCATTATCGTGCTAACATTTTGAGGAAGTCGTACTAAAAAAAAAACCTGCCAAAAATGTCATAATTCTTCTTACACCTCTTGAAAATATCAAACAGATTAATTTAACAGATAATTCAACAACATTCTCACTTGATAATTTCCATGTGATGATTCACGCAGTTCTTCAATTTTATTTCGAAATCCCGATTCGCTGTTGCCGCTCTGCCACGTTTTGAAATTTGGGAAAGAAAACAAAATACATAAATATTTAGAATTTTGAAAAGTTTGACAAGTGCGAGTAGAACTCGTGCCCCTCCCGTATCTTTTTACCATCGTATGATGTATCATGACGATGGTCCAATAACCGATAAACAATGTGCCGCAATAAGCCAGTGAATATATCGAGTGGATCGCAAGATATTTAGATTTTTGAGAAAAATGTTGCACTTGGCCCCGGTCTCCCCGGCGGAACTCTAACAATAAAATACATCGGAACAATATGCGGATATAAGTCACGTGAGTACCTCAAGATTATTTTGGCATCCGTTTCGTCGGTCAGCGAGTAACTCAAATAACGCAATTGCGTGCAAACGATCATCAACGATGATATGTAAAAAACGTCGTAGGTGATGGAACCAATGGCCGAACTCAGACCGCCGATAAATTGAACGACGAACATGATAACGTAACCGACGTTGCCACTGACGTCCCAAGGACGCCATCCCAGGTACGGAAGATTTCTCACTCTGGTGACGTTCGCGTCGACGAACGTATTCGTCGCAAATCCATTTTCCTTCAATTCGAGAAACAACGGATTCGAGCACCAGTGGAAAATTCCGTACATGCACAGACACAGCCATACGTAGAGAAACGTCAGATAGTGCGTTCTCGTCGATGCCATCTCGTCTCTGTACCTTTTCCAACCTGCGCGGCGTTCGATCAACGTTTTTTTGAAAAATTATTGAACATGTATCTGTTTTTTCTAAATTTTTAAATTTTTTTCCAAATTGTTAAAATTTTATTGTTTCCGTTCTATTTATTTATATTTTTTGTCAGTCCATGATTCACCTGCCTGAATCATTTTTGTTTATCCTCATGGACAGTCGATGACATTTCTCGAGAGTCCGCATCAGACTGGCTATTCGATCGACCTTCCAGATGCAGTAGCTCCACTTCATGAAACCTATGCACTGCAAGCACAGCGGTCCGACGTAAGTCGCGAAACTCGTGAGATCGTTGCTCGCGTTTTTAAAGTCCAACAATGCTGTCACTATGAGCATAACGTCAGACGTCAACAAACCGCCAACCACCGAGGCTACGATTATATTTTTTCCCCTCGAAAATTTGTCGGGTTTCCAAATTTTGCAATATCTCATGAAATCCAGCAAGTCACCGATGTAACTTTCGAAAATTGGTTCATCATCGGTCGAACTCATGTCTCAAAGAATCTGCAAATTATTTTTCAACATTTGCACAACATTTTATTCACTAAACATTTATTATTATTATTATTATTATTATTATTATTATTATTATTATTATTATTATTATTATTTTCTATTCTTTAAAAATAGGAATATTACAATTACAAATTCATCGACAGTCCAGACGAATTGCTTAACAAAAATAATTAACCCCAAATAACAAAACCGACTTGACGCCTCATCATCAAGTACGAAAAAAAAAATATATATATATTCACCCTCACGGACGGTCTCAACAATTCAAAGAGCAATTATCAAACAGCGACCGTGCGTTCCATCGTATCCAACGATCCCCCGAGGCTCGTCATTGATCTTTCGAAACTACCCCCGGATTCATTATCCGACGAAAATTTCCCAGAACAAAGTTGTCATTAAACACACGTTAAACCATTCGTCACTGGCATCTGGTGCGAAACGAATATTTCCGAACGTATATGACAGCCATCCCCACCATCCACATGGTTGCTACATTCATTCGACAAACGTCACACACGACGTTTCCGCCATCAATTGTTATCAATTATTGAAACAATAACAATTGTAATTCTATCCGCGTGCTCTGGAAAATTTGCTGTTGACCATCGACACAAAATAACACCTTTCAAAACGTCACGACAAAAGCAAAAAAAATTGAATAAAAATCTTGTTTTTCTTTTCCATTGTTCATACGGCATCTTCATTATGCATGCGTGTCAATTATTTCCATGTGTCCTGCATTCGGTCACGCGATTCGTCGTTGGGCTGTTGAACTCTTGGCGTCTGACCCGTCATTAAACGTCTTTGCACGATGATTAGACGGTGACAAAAGTTTTCAAAGCGGTTGGCAAAGCGTCAGGTTGATATTGGCGCGAGTGAAATTGTCGGAAAGTTTGGGAAAAATGAAAAATGCGGAAACACCTGTGAGTACACATGGGATACGTTGGTGAGCGATTTAGAAGGTTCGCGCATGCGCGACGGATTGACTGGTTTCAGATTGGGGATGTGGTCTTGTGACGATGAATTTATTGCTCGTATGTTGATCGAGTCTCCGAGTGTTTCTTTGAGCTACTCGTCCACCAGCTTATACATCTGGCAGAAATACGGTGAATATATATATATGTGTATAGTTTGTATGGATTGTGTATTAGGGTGTCTAAAAAAAGCAAAGTTTTCGTCATCGTTTCTTACATTCGAAGTATCTGGAAGATATTTAAATAGTTTTAACCCCATGTTTCTAAAATTCGAGAGAAAAATCCTTTAAGGAGGATGAGACACCTAAAAAGTTGAATTTTTTTTTCGTGACATAATCGATCGAAATCAAATTTCTTTCATTTTAGCTGATTATAGATATTTTATAAGGGTAAAATCGATTTTAAATTTGGATTGCTCATGTCACGGAGAAAAAAAATACAATTTTTTAGGTGACTCAGCCCCCTTAAATAAAGGTGCGCGAAGTGTCGAAAGCTCGCATCGGGTGTGAGTCGTGCAAGCCAGGGCCTCGAATTTTCGGAGCTATCGAACGGACGTGCAAGCGAGATGAAAAACCGAGAGCGAGATACGGTGGAAGAGAGAGCGAGAGAGAGAGGGAGGATTTCGTCGTCTCGGTTCAACCCGCGTTCCGTTTTCGTCCCACTCGCGGCTAAAACGGGAGCACTTGGACCCGGGCTCGGAGAACTCTGCTTTGGTGATGGTACCCTGCCGCCCGCGTTGCTCGACGCGTTGCCGAAATTCGTGGATGATTGATGGCTATTGGACCCCCGGGCCAACCCGTCCCACCCTTTTTTTTATGTCTCACAGAGAAAGCTATTTGACGGTCGAACATTTTTTTTTTTCATCATCTTCGTGTGACTATGTTCGGAATGTGCCAAAACGTCGAGAAAACACATTTGGGACGAAGGTCTGGATGTATGTGCGTGCGTAAGTGTGTGTGTGAATGTTTGTGTATGTGTGTGTGTGTGTGTGTGTGTGTGTAACGATCCTCCAAAATTCAAACGTCTATAACTCGAGAACGGTTTGAGCTACACCGCTCAAATTTTGCACATATATGGTCCCTCATAATTTCCACGTTATGTGTAATTTTGGCTGAAATCGACGCAGCTGTTCGGATTTTACAGCGTTTAGAAATTTCCAAAAAAATGTCTATTACCACTCTGGCGTCTGCAAATTTTCAAAAATATTCGTGTGAATAATTCTTCACGCATATAGAATTATATCGCCCACGGATGTTTGGGATAATTGCATTAGGGATAAGTCCTCCAGAAAATTAAAATTTTATCGTATTTTTAATTTTTCGAAAAATCAAATTTGTCGCTCTGTTTGATGTTAACTCGAACCGATCGAATCCTAATTCTCTATACGAGTATGGAATATATAGTACCTATCACATTTAGCTGTGATAGGTACGAAATTTTAGTTGATGATCGGCCAAGCAGATCGAATTTTAGAGCACCTCGAGTGCGAGTCTCGAATTTCCTCGGCAAATTAAAATATACCCAAAGAAAAGTGTTAAAATTTGACTTTCGATCCATTAAAATTTTTTTTTTCGAAACTTCGACCGTTCACGGGATATTCTAAGTTCAGATCTTTATGGACTTTCGGAACTTTGCACGGTCGAAACATTGGCAGTCGAAACATATGCATTTTCGAAACTTTGGACCTTCAAAACATTGAAAAATTCGAAATTTCGCGACGCGACCCACAAAACAATTCCAGTTATTTCATACTGAAATACGTCGAGAGACAAAATTAATCGACGTATCAAATTATATATATACCGAGTGAGCAAGCGACAAATAAGAATAGCACATAAGCATTCGCAATCGCAGTTGCAACACCAGCAGCAGCAGCAACAGCAGCAGCAGCCAGAGAGGGTTTTATCGCGAGGTATTGCAGATTTTCGCGCAGGTGAGCTTGCATCTCTCGCGTGGCTTCGAGCGTGCGGAGAGTTGGTACAGAGAGACCCGTTGCCTCTTCGCGGCTCTGTTTCCCGTTGCCGCAGCAACATGCAACGCTCTTTATTAACAACAATTAACATTCATACATTGTTTATCCATTCGCTACTTTTACGCCCCGTTATCGCAGTAATTTTAATTGAGAGACGATGATGAACGATGAAACCTCCGCCGCGGGGGGCGGGGTTATATTTCGCCGCATTCGGTTTTACGTGATATATTTCAATGACAATTGTGCGAACTCCGGGACAGAAGTGTATAAACGTTGTTTTTAATTTACCACACAGTTTGCTGCGAAATCGAATTCGTACGGGTCTCGGAATTTCATCAGGAAATCATATTATCGCAAATGGTATTCGAGAGAATCTGCCACACGATTGGCCGGATCGATGGCGTTGCACCGACGAGTGGAAAAAAAAACCAACGATATCGACGATGCGTGACGCCTCGACCAGTTTTGTAACGTTGGGCTATCAATGACTCTACATACACTGGAACCTCTCATAACGTACACTCTCATAACGTACGAGGGCGGAGCGTCGGGACGCAGTAGGTTGGTTGGAGGGGGATTGATCAGGGCCGTCGCACATACACTTCAGAAGGGCGCTTAAGAGGGGTGACCGTATTTTTTTAAAACGTGTTTTGGGAGATGTTTCATTTGCACTGCAATGTTGTCAAATTTTTCATATTTAAAAACTATTTTATTTTGTCAATAAAATTTATTATAAAACGATAACATTTTATATGCACAACGCCTTTAATGCGACAAATAGTTAGATGGGTGACGTTATACTCAGCAGCCAGTTTCGTCACTGATTCTCCTTTCTCCAGCCTAGCTAGAATTTCTAATTTTTCAGAAAAATCTAGTCGCCGGTGATTAGGATTTTTGCTCATAGCGATTTTTTTTTGAAGAATGCTGAAAATAATCATTTTAAGGTTAGAATTTCGCTGTAAACAAGAACGTTTTTTCGAGGTTATGTCTACCTAAACTATTAGTATTTTCATATTAATAACACAAATCGCGTGTATCAGCCAAAATGTTCACAGCGAATAATTGATTTTTATTATATGTAAATAATTACTTACTTTTTATATATACGATATCCACGATGTTACGAAATCTCATATGTACATACCGGCACGAGCGAACACGGGGTCTGACGGGATCTGTAGTCACGGCACTGCACGGGTGTCAGGGAAGGGGAATAGTGGGGAGAGCAGTCGATCGACTACAGCCGGTTCTGGCTCGCGATTGGTACTTCAGATAGCGTACATTGTCTCCCTATTACGTACGTTATGAGAGGTTCCACTGTATATACATGTACTGTATCAGGGTGGTCCTTGTTTTGGGGTTTTTATTTTATTTTAGCGCTCCCGGAGGATAATATGGATTGAAATAAATAATAAAAATTATCCTCACAATTTGAGGTTGCTATGTCAATTCTTAACCCTGCCGCCAGACTATCGAAGTTTGCCATATGAATGGAATAGTTTTTTTTTCATATCTCACATTTTTTTTTCATTATGAAGTTGTGCACTGTATATAATAATTTGGATTATAAACAATTATTTTTTTCCAGTCATTCTACATGAAAAACAGATTTTTTTTCTATTTAGTGTGCTTTCAAAAATTATAAAAAAAATATCAATACAAATATTTAAATATAAATAAAAATTGAGATAGGTACGACAAATTTTGAGGATATTTTCTTCAAATCTATTTCGAACCATTTTATTCTCCAGGAGCGCTAAAACAAATGAAAAGCTTAGAATACGGACCACCGTGATACATAGATATCCGATACATGTATCTATGCTCGCGGTATCCACGAGGTACTTCCGGCTCGCGAGTCTCTACATTTTCCACATTCGACCCAACGAGTAAAATACAAAGATGGAAATCGCTAACAGGAGTTCATAACGTGTGATAGGGTTATTTGATGTAACGAATATGTAACACAAAAAGAATTTTCATTTTCTCGTTCATTTTTTTCGTTCGGAATCTTTGAAAAAAAAATGGAAAGAAATTTTGTGGAAAAATGTGAGAAGGGCGAGACCATCAACGATTGACTCGATTGAATCGAGTACTAACTGCGAGTCCTTGTTATTGTGAGGTGAGACGATAAAAAAAAAAACGTCATCGGTTCGGCCATCAAAAAAGGATTTTTTTTGTCAACCAATTGACGATTGATCGACCGCATATGGAAACAATCGCGACACACGCGACCATTTTGGATCGGGACACATTCCACTTTTTTTGTTAAACGTGATGCAAAAAGTTTCCTCGTGAGATTTGGTCCCGCATGGGATGCACGTGCCGCGTTAACCGCAGCCGTTGCCATGACGCGGGAAGATCACGAAGCGAGTGGGAAGCAAAAACACAAACATTTTCGAGTCGACGTACGGTCGCGATGGGTCGCAAACGGCCGGTCGTTACCGTACGCGGTGAACCGGAGCGCAGAACGAGAAAGTAGATCTCGAACAGATCGTGTAGATCGCGAACTCCTGTCCCGTCGCGACTCCTCGCTTGCTCCTCGCGTTTTTCGCTGTGTATCAGGCGTGACTCCACCCACGAGCGTTCGCTTACTGATCCACGCCCCGCCTACTGGCCGCGACTCCCCCTCGCGCTCGCCTCTGGCTCCGCCCACCACCCGCGCTCGCTGGCCGTCGCCCCCCTCCCAGCCAAGCGCTAAACGCAACTCCGCTCGTGACACCAATTTCCAAGTTCTGCGATCCTAGCACGAAGATTTACCAGACTCCGGTTATGTTTGATGCACCATTGTATCTTTGATTACGGTAGGTTAGTTGCATCGCCAGCGTCACGAGATACCGGATACGTCGTCGATGGCGTCGTCGATACGTCATAAACTGTGACGGATTGTAATACGTCACGGAGTGGGCGTGGCTTGTGAGAGCGGCACCGCGGCGGCGGCGCGGGAGGGGGGGGGGGTCGACCGATGCTGCTGGTGTGCCCAGGCGCTACTTACCGCATCTCTCTTGCTCTCTCGCTCTCTCCCCTCTCTTCCACTCGCGATTTTTGTTTTGTTTTTAAGATAATTGAGGAATAACCAGACGAATGAACGTACTTCGCAGATAACGAAAAAAACGAACAATCACGATGCTTTCCAATCAAACATTGATGTGATTATTGTTTTTGATTTTTTTTTTATTTGTCTTTTTTAAGGAATTGATTGGGACATTGATTGAAAACCTAACCCACAAATTGTTTATTCAAGAAAAGTCAACTGCAATTTGAAATACATGAATAATCCTTCTGAATATATAATGAACTTATAATTCTATTATTCGAATCTACAGCTGTCTGATCTGAAATTGCCGAAAATTTGAGAAAAGTAATGATTATTGGTGCATCGGAATTTTGAAAAGCCCGCGTTTTTAACATACATCTTGAATCGCTTTGATTTGAGAATTACTGCATTCAATAACAATACATTCCACGAGGGGGCGCCACATTTTGGACCGTCGCCAGAGTTGGACCATGGTTTGGCTGTGGAACGAAAATTTGTGGATGATCATCGATCGTAAATAAAAGACGACCCGCGGTTGCGGAGTCCCGAGATTCTCCGAGTATTCGTCGGTCACGCGAATGTCGTGGCATCTGTGACTCCCGACACACCAGATAAACCCCGGTTGTACGGCAAAGATAGTGGATAAAGTCGAGAACGAGGATACTCTTGTAACAGGAAAACATAATGATCGAGGAACCGTTTGGTTTTCGTGACTCGAGAGGTTGCGAACGGGCGAGAGAGGTCGTTCACACTCGAACGATGCAAAGTGACGGTCGGGACCGAGGTTGGATTGTATCAGCGTAACATCATCGTCAAAGCTACGCGTTTGTGAGAGTTTTTTTGTATTTCTTATTTATACATCTGTATTTACAATATATCTTGATAACACATCGTTGCACATCGATCTACCGTACAGGCTTTTTGAATATGAGAAAAAAAAAAAATAAGTCATCGCCCATCCGACGCTTTGGAATTATTTTTGATCGGTTTTTTTTCTTTTTTTTTTTTTTTTCGTGACATGATCAATCCAAATTGAAAATCGGAATAATTTGAAACGATAGCTGAGTACAGGTATTTTATAAGGGTAATATCGATTTTAAATTTCGATCGATCATCCCACGAAAAAAAAATATATATTCAATTTCTGAGTCGACTCACCCCCTCAAATAAAAAAAAATGGATAGATGAAATCAATGATAATCCAACATAAGGGGACGGGGACGAATTAGGACGGTGGTGTAGTGCTGTCAGCCCGAAGCTGAGAGGGCGCTGCTTCGTCGTAAGCAATATCAAAAACGCTCTTCTTCTCCAAAATCTGTTGATGACGCAGTTTGTTTCCAGCTTGTGGGATTTGCACGACGATGCCGGAGTCACGAACTTCGTTGGTACACCGATTGTCCGTCGGTTGACCGCGACAATCGTCGTAAGATTGCGAAGACATCGGCGACGACGACGAGTGCGTCGGCACAATCGGTGGATGAAGATAAAACGGCGCGATCGGCATCTTCTCGTAATTGTATTCGGAATGTTGCACAAGATGATGATGATGATGACAACGCGACTCCACCGACGACAACGGGACCTCCGGTTTTTCCGGAGCGAATATTTGTATCTGTGGTTCGTCGATTTTCTGACCCTGAGCTTTTCTGAGTGCACGACCTTGTCGAACAATGGCTTTCAATTGTTCGGATTCGGCGTTGACTCGAGGTTTGATTCTTTTCGATCTTCCATCACCGATTTTCGGATCGAACATTTTTTTCTCACCCGGACCACCTTTGAACCATCTTTGTCTGGTGGTTCTTCGTAGCCATTTTGGTTTTTCATCGTCGTCGTCGCCGTCTTTTCTCTCCTGTCTCTTGCGTTCCATTTCCTCGCGCTTGAGTTTGTACCACTCCATGTAACGCGATTGGCCCTCGTGTATCGTCGTTGCGTCGGTTTCACGACGATGTTTCGTCGATTTACGCGGACTCGTCGTTGCTTTGTCGATCGCGGTTGCAACGACCTTGGAATTGTCCTGCTGAATTTCGCCCGCAGTGACTTCGGATTTTTCATTCTCGTTTGGATCAGCTTGTACGAGGTCCGAGGACTTTTCTGGGCTCTTAGTGTCGTCCGACTGATCCTCCATTCTCGTGGATGGCGTCGGTTCTTCGCTAACCTCACTCCCAACTTCTTCTTTGAAGGGCGTTGCAATGTCGTCATTGGTCTTCGATCGAACATTCGAGTTTTGTGCCTCAACAGGTTCTTCCATAATTTGTTCAGCCAGCTGTATTATTTGTTCCAGAGATTCTGCAACATTCAAGGTCGTCGTGTCAACTTCCGTTGCATTGCTCGGTTGTACTGTCACAGGTGAATCTTCCGTGCCAGGCGTTTCACTTGAGGTTGTAGCTGCATCTTTCGTCAAGAACTTTGTTTCTTCGACCATTGACGAATCCTCAGTCACCTTTTTTATCGCCGAGTCTTCCATATTTGTCGTTTCTTCCATCGTCGTCTTCGTCGATTCTTCGTCCATTGGCGTTTCGTTCTTCGAGACTGTCAACTGACCTTCAGTTTTTTCGACAACGCCTTGTGGAATTATTTCCTTCGCATCTTTTATCGCCGAGTTGACAAGGTCACACGTTGTTTTGTCAGTTAATGCTGTTTTCCGATCTTCCGTTATTTCGACAATGCGTTCTGGAATTTTTTCATTCACAACTGAACTTACGGACGTGGCAGGGTCACGTGTCATTCTATCCGGAAGACTCTTGCTCTTTTGTAATGATTTTGATTCTACCGAACCTTCATAATCTTCTTTATTTCCTTTTTCCGATAACGATAACGTCATTTTCGATTTATCCCTTTCGGTTTTAGATGATAACTTCACATCATCTGCTTTTAGGATATCAATTTCCTCTCGAACTTCTTTGACTCTGGAATCTTCGAATTTTTCAATTTCGTCTTGGTGTTCGTCACGTTCAGCTTTTTCTACTTCCAAAGTCTTTTGTTTCGCTCTGTCTCCAACGTTTTTCTTACCTATTCCGAGCTTTTTACTTTTCTCCGAAATTTTTGTCATCCCAGAATGATCCTTGATCCTCGCTTGGGTTCCACGAGTCTCGCTGGATCGTGTGCTCTTCAATTTCTCAACTTCGTTGTTCAACGATGATTTTTTCAATCTCTCGACTTTCAATTTTTCATCGTGTTTCACATTTTTTCCAACGCGCTCGGTATTGCTGAGTGTACGTCTGATTCCACTGGTTCGAGACCTCGTATCCGTGGGTTCCTCCACTTGCGATGCACCACGTCGAGCTACGCGTTTGTAATCTCTGACTCGTCCAGACTGTTCAACCGTCAACGAATGCTTTTCATCCTTTGCCAATTTTTTTTCTCTGCTAGGCGACAAAGATTTCGACGTTGATGCGATTATCTTTTTCATGACTTTGTTAACTCCTTCTTTCGATGATTCTCGTTTTCTTACAATAGATTTCGCGTCTTTTCCAGCAGAGGTCACTGGCTTCTTCGGTCCGATTGTCGATGGCACAACGACCGAGGCTCCATCTTCGGTTTTATCGATTTTCCGGGTCGACGCAATTGTTTCTTTGGACAATTTTGCATCATCGATATTCATCACTCGTTCGACCGTCTCTGGAAGAGAATCGAAGCCATCAGCATCAGCGGATAACTTTTCTCGACGTATTTGATTAAGCTCTTGTACCTTTTCCAATGTTCCATCCGATGTCGCATTGCCTCGTCGACCTGACGTCTCTTCGCCATCAACATCCGCTTCGCCGCTTCGTATCGACGTTACGGGTTCTTCGTCGGTGTGCGTTTCGACATGCGCACGTTTATTCTCATTCAACTCCGAATCCGACGTCACTGGATCCACTGGCGCGACAGGATTATCCACAACTTCTACAGGAATCATTTTTCCAGGGTCCATCGAAGCGTCTGGCGATTTTTCCCCAAGACTTTGTCCAACTTTTTCCGACAATAACCTTGAATCTATTGTTGACGACCTTTCCACGGATTCATCGGTCTTGTCGTCCAAGCTGGACAGCATTTCTTTCGTCACTTGTTCCTGAGTTGTTTCTAATGTCACTTCTACCGGTTCATCGATTGACTCGTGTTCCATGGCTTTCGTGTCCTTGACGGTTTCGGAGCCTGAGATAGGTCGATGCCGAGGCGTTCCGTAAGGTCTTGCCGTCAACATCGTTTTGCTGGAAGCTTCGCTGTCGTCACTGTCGTCATCATCATCGTCGAACAAAACGCTTGACAATTCGACCAGATCAACGGGTGAGGATTCGGTGATAATTTTTTTTTCCTCATTCATCGAGTTTTCTCGTTGTTGTGTTTCGGATGCTGTGAAAGTGTCAACTTTTCGTGCCGAGCCCGATGGAGATTTTAACAATTTTGCATCGATGAACAAGGAATCAGCGATGCCAAATTCTTTTTGTATATTCGTGTCGAGCATCGATGCCGCGGGACTTGATAGCGGACTCGAGGTTGATATGTGAGGGTCGGGCTTGAAGTCACTTTGCTCGGAATGGGATTCTATGGTGGATTCATTCGCCATTCTGATATCGAGTGGCGGCACTATTGGCACGTTGACCACGTGAATTTTCGTCTGGTCGACGATGATCTGTTCGACTTCAGAAGCTGCCAACGACTCTTCAGCGTGTCCTGGAATGTCGTCAGGTTGATTTTGGATCGTGATTTTTGTATTCGTATCCGATTCTGACGTTGGAATTACGATTGCTGTTTCGGTTTTGATTTCCGTTTTTCCATCGTCGATTTCGTTTGCTTTTCGTTCTGGTGATTCTGACGATTTGGATGAAACTGGCGACGTCTTGCGACTAGCTGCCATTTTTGCTAAATCATCGGAAGGTTCGTCTTTACTGGGAGATGGAGTAGGTTTCTCTGTGGATGACATTGCAGGTGGTTGTTCATTATCTTCTTTCATTTTTAGCTCCAGAGGCAATGAAGGTTCTATCGATTTATCGCCATTGTCAACTACGTCATCTTTTTCGGCGACAACTTTGACGTCCGTGACTTCTTCGATTGTAATTTGTTCCTCCGAAGATTCTGACTGCAGAGTTTCGTAAGAAAATTCACCATTAGAATCTAGTTTATCCGAATAATCTCTTGGATGTGCCAAAGTTCCGCAGAAACTATCAAAATTATCGGTAAACATTCCTGGATCGTCGCATTGCTGGGCAACAATATTTCTTATTTCACCCTCCTGATCTACATCAGTTGCTTGATCTTGCAGCGAATCTTTCGACTCTTCGAGATGTTCAGACTCGTCCAATTTCATGGATTCGTCGACTTTCTCTTTTTGTTTTGCAGTATTGAACATTTTTTCGTCGTTTGGATTCGTGGGTTCGGCCATTTTTTCGATCTGTGAATCATCCGAACTTTTTTCGTCATCCGAATTCACTGTTTCAAGCACTTTTTCTACCAACACGGTTTCTATGATTTTATTATCACTTTCTTGAGTTATGACAGATACTTCTTCTTTCTGTAAGGCACTTGGCTTTCCCTCATCCTTCAATTCAACAAACTCCGATATTTGATCTTCTTGTTCCACATGACTTTTAGTGTCTCCTAATTCAATATCTTGTGACGGATGTTCTACTGGCACTTCAACAACATTTTCTTTATCATCTGATTTTCCTGATTCTAGACTTTCAGTTTGCGTAACATCGATGCATGTGCTATCGATTGCTTCAGCATTGTCAGGAACTTTTTTCTGCATAGCCTCATCTCGTTTCTCATCTTCGTCCTCCATTGTCATCGATTCAACTACAACATTCTTCGTCATCTCAGCGTCTTCTGTAGCGAAGCTATCCCTCGCTTGTGACGTTTGTCCACTTTCGATTGTCACACGACTGATTAATTCATTCGCACTTTCTTTCGACACGACAATCACGTTTTCTTTGATCGTCTCCACGAGTTTTACTTGCTCCACACTTTTCTTGAATTCTAATTGTGAAACTGCAGACGCGCTTGATTCATCGACTACCTTCGTATCCTCAGATATGTGCAGCCTGATAGTTTCTTCCTTCATCGCAGTTTCAGGAAGAATGTTCATTGTCACTTCCGGAAGCTCCGGACTTATTCGTTTAATTTCCATCACAGTTTTCCTCACAGAAACGTCTTTGACAGTTTCAACCGGCGATAATATCGAAATTTCTTGTCGTGGCGTTTCAGCAGATCCTTCATCAGTCTTTGTAGTCATCATCTGGCTCACATCAACCGTCAGCCCTTTGTCGCTGGTTACTTTAACATCTTTTGGTTCGTCCGAACTCGAATTGGACGAATGTCCCAACTTTGTTTGTTCCTTATCATTTCCATCAACACATTTTTCCATTACCATCGAATCATTTTTACTTCTTTCCAATGGCATTGATATCTTGGACGTGTTATCGAAACTGACATCCTCTTCCACAGCTTGACGAAGTCGAGTCAATGGAGGCCCCTTCGTGCGTCCTTTATCCTTGTCTTCGACCTGACTCTGTCGTTGTAATCTCCCATGAGACGTTGTTTCAGCCAATTGTTCCTGTAATTCAAGCTGGCTCACTTGCAAATGTCGTTTCTCAGGCTTTCCCAAATTATCATCCAAGTCTGAACTTCCGGAACCTAAGTTTTTACTCTTTTCAGAAGATACCAGTCGCGTCGTCTTTTCAACGACATTTTTATCCCGAATTCTCGATCGTTCGTCAGTCGACATGGATTCCGACGATCTCAGTCGTTCGAAAGATTTCGAACTCTTCGTTTTCATCTCTTCAGCCATTTTGCCAACTTCTTCAGTCTCAACCACTTTGGAGTCCATCTTTGTGACGATTTTCACTGTTTTATCCTGCGTATCAGTTTCACTACCATTGCTAGACTGGAATATTTTTTTCCCACTGAATTTCGACAGTTTTTTACTCAGTGACGTCATTTCTTTCTCCAACAATCGTAAACTCGGTACCAAAATGTCCTCTCTATGTATCCGTTGACTCCTTCTATCTTCCACGTCTTCGCCAATATTTCTCGTTTCTCTTCTCGTCTGGACAAATCGTCTTCCATCTCTCGAAGCTACGTCGAACGACGAACACTCTTCCAATCTTCTTTCGCTCTTGTCCCCATTTCGCGACTCTTCACCCGAAAATAAATCATCCTTGTCGTCTCTTCCACGTTCGGTAATCCTCGGATCGCCATTTTCATCCAACGAATCGGATATTTCCTGCAACACTTGAGGCTCCAAAGACACTCTTCTGACATCTTTGATGTCCTTCATTTTTTTACGAACAACATTACCACGTTTTTCCACATTGTACTTCGCAACTTCTTTCCCGACAGGCGACTTCATCCAAATTGTTCTCACGCGTCTGGGTTCTCCCTCGCCGTGTCGTTTCTTCGATCTCAATTTTTTACGCATTCTCGCTTCTTCCTCGGACTCGTCGTTGTCGCTTCTGCTGCGATTTGGCAATTCCGTTTGGGTCGCCGTTGTTCTGTCCGTTTGCGTGGCGATCGCCACTTGTCCCGGCAAACTCTGAGTTTCCAAATAACTTCCGGAGTCTATCAAAATTCCGTTTGCCGCTTCTCTGCCGTCTCTCTCCATCAATAATCTCGTGAGCAATGCATTTTGTCGCGCCAGTTCAACGTCGTGCGTGGAATAATGTTGAATGTTCGAATTTTGGGTGTTTTTGGGTTCGTTGGATTCTTGTTTTATTTCTTCCGACGCTTTTGTCATTGGAGCATGAACGAGCAAAGTCGCATTGATTTCCGGGGTTTCTTTGTCGTCAAATTTGTCGGTCTTTACGAAATTTCCGTGATCGATTATCAATCTTTGAACATCCGGACCGAGTTCTTCGTAGTGCTGACGATGATCTTTTTCCAATCTCTCGGGAATCAACAGAATCTTTTGCTGCTGTGACTGCAGCTGCTGTTGTTGTTGCTGATGCAATTGCTGTTGTTGAAAATTCATTGTTTCCCGTTGACGTTGATGGGTTTCCACGGCCGAACGTTCGATATCCTGCAAACTATCGTGAACTCCCTGACCCTCCTGTCTCATTCCCTGATCCTCGATGAATCTTTGCAACAAAATTTCTTTTCCATCGATTCTGTAAGCTCCCGATTGATGTCCATGATCGATCACGAGGGTCTGGGGTCTGCGCATCGGATGCACTATCATGGCTTCGTCCATTTGTCCTCTCGTAACCAGACGCAAAACTTCGGTATTGCCATCTCGATAAAAATGTTGTTCCCTGATCAATTTTGATTGTTCGTTCGCGCGTTTATCGCCGTCGGTAACGTAGATACGACGCAATAAGTCGGCATTACGATCGGCGTCTTGCTGTCGCAGATATTCCACGTCGACGATTCCGTAACCTTGAGTTCCGTGACCGTCAACGTCTTCCATGTAAATTCTTTCGTCGTCGGGACGTCTGATTGGTTCCGTCATGTACATCGGTACAGCGACGTCTCGCAAACGCAACGATCCGGTTTTTTCGATTATTTCTTGTTCCCGATCGATCGTACGGACATCACCGGGCAGTGATGCCAAACCGGGTGCTCGACGATTTCGTCGATTGAAGTGCCAGTTACGACGAGTTGGATCGGCGCTCCACGCTTGTTTTTTTTCGTGCCAAGTTCCTGTAACGTTCGAAATGTTCGGATATTCGTCAATGAAAACAGAATGAGACCAACGAACAGATAGATATATATATGTTGGGGTGGTCCTTATTTTATTTTGGTCCTTACTTCCTTATTAATTTAAAAAAATCCTTTTTTTTTTTTTCAATTTTGGACTCTCATCACATGAGCCTCTAGAAGCTCCAAAAAAAATAATAAAAAATAAAATAAACAAAATAAGGACCACCCTACAATGTATGACGTGAATACTTGAAGGATCGATTGTTTAGAAAGGGATTATGAATTTTGCACCGACCTTCGAGAAATCTTCCGTGCTTGCGATGAAGATGTCTCTTGGGTCTCGCGTCCGATCGGGTTATCAGAGTTTCCGACGAATGCACTCGTCTCTTCCGGGGTGCCATGTAAAACGGGCATCCCGGACATATGCAGCAAATAATCACGGCAATCAGTGCAATGAGCATCAATAATCCGAGAATTATCAATAACCAGAATAGCAATCTATTCTCGGCTTTGTAAATTGTCTGAAAAAAATCAAATAATTCAAATTCTCTGGTTGATTGAAATTTTCCATCTTACAATCGTTTTGTGGAAAAAAAAATGTGTTATTATTGTATTTCGTACTAACCACTTGTTCGTTATTTACGGTAGTGATCGTGTTACTCGTGTTTGTATTTGTACCACCATTGTGATTGTTTCTACCTTCGTTGTTTGATTTTGGATCATCATCGATCTTCATATTACCAGTTGGCATGTCACCTCCGATGACTCCGACTCCGTTGGCCGCCAATGCGGTACGAATTTTTTCAATGTCGACCAATGAAGTTTCACCCACGATCGGTTCGAATCGAGCCACCACGATGCTTCTGCGATCGAAATTCAATTGGACAGTTAAAAATTAATATTGGACATTTTGAATCATCAAAAGCACAAGCGGACAATTGTCATAATTGAAAATTACAATTAGACAATTTTGCAATTATTAAAATTGTTATGAGTCTTTATTAAAATGAAGATTCGACAAGGGTAGTTATTAAAATGACAACTAAACAATTATTATTATCAAAATTACAATTAGTCAATATCGTTTTTATCAAAAATACAATAAATCACTTGTAATTACCAAAATAAAAATAATTCGATAGTAATTATCAAAATCCAAATAACCCAGTGCCGATGGCGATTCGCAAGTACGACGAAGAACTCACTTTTTTCGACCTTCCGGACTTGGCACGTTCGACGATCCGGTTGGAACGTCTTTGATCGTGTAAGGACGAATCTCTTGAACGGATATACGACCTCCGGTTATCGTGGCCAAAGTTTCGGCAGTTTTCACGGGGTCAGGATTTTCTCCCGGTACGACGAACATTACGGTACGCGCACCTGTCGCGGGAATTCTCATGACGATCACCTGTGTCGTACCGGACATGTGAGGAACGCCTTAAAAAAATAATGGAAAGAAAAAAAAATTCGTAAAATTTTGAAATTTCAATTTTTTTTTCGTTTTCTTCCAAAAATCGTATTTGACCGAAACTATCGACGGAGAATCATAAATATACTAACCAAGATCGTAAGCTCTCGCTGTCAACGTGAACATTACGTCATCGTCTTCCCGTTTTTTTCTGATTCTCGGTAACCCGTTTTTGTCCGTCATCCCATTGTTCGTCGTATTTTTATCATCGTTCACATCGATGGGCAATTCCGTGGTAACCGTTGCGACTGTCACAACACCCGATGTCATGTTGCGAAATGTTCGTTGAACCTTGGCAAGACCTTTCCGTAATTTCGTTGCAAAATTTTGATAAGGATTGTGCCGTGTACGTCGAACTTTGTTAACGGGTTCGCGCAAAAAAATTTCACCCGTTAATTCGTTTATGTGAAATTTTTCGTCGTAATTTCCGTGAATTATTTCGTATCGAATTTCGTTGTTCGGTTGCTCGGCGTCGGCGTCCGTGGCCTGACGACAATTTTGTGATTAATTATATTTCTCATTCGATCCCAATTTTTTTTTGCTTCGATCGTTGTACAAGCAAATTTAAATATAATAATAATAATAATAATAATAATAATAATAATAATAATAATAATAATAATAATAATAATAATAATAATAATAATAATAATTCTCAAACCTTTATGAAAGCTGGCATTGTGAAATTCGTCATGTTAACGTTGAGTGTAAATTGATAAGTGGATTTTTCGAAAATCGGAGGGTTATCATTAACGTCCAAAAGATTGATCGTCAGTGGAACCGTTCCACGGAGTCCTTTGCCATCCTCGTCACGAGCCTCGACCGACAAACGAAGGCTGGAAGTCGTTTCGCGATCCAAAATCGAAGTTCTCATTGCCACGGTTATTATTCCGGTGTTCGGATCGATCACGAATGCCTCGCTGCCCAGACCCAAGATTCTGGTGTACTGAATCCTGCCGAATGATCCGGTATCCTTGTCCGTCGCGTGAACCTGAAAAAAAAAAAAACAAAACAAATTGTGTGTGAGAATATGGAATAATATCAAGTTAAGTCTTGAATCTAGAAAAAATAAATGTTAACTCACTTGAACAACTCTTGTGCCAGCAGTAACGTTTTCCGAAAGCGTAACTTCGTAACTGGGTTCCACGAATTCCGGAGCATTGTCGTTAACGTCACGAAGAAAAATTGTTGCTGGCACAGTTGCCGAAAGATTGGTAGCCGGGCCAACCTCTTGAGCGATTATCTGAACGAAAACAAAAAAGAAAATAATAAATATAAAATTCTCAAACGTTCGTAATTTGAATTGCCGAAAAAATTGCATTTACACATTTTGATGAGAATAATTTGTTTTTTTTTTTACCATGAAACGAAGACTCTTGTGAATCTCATAATCGATCAGATTATTATCACGAACGGTTATGACAAAATTTGCGGTGCGTTCGGCCACCGTGGGACTTATCTCGAAGGTGCCATTGTTGTTGTGCAATTTCAATGCAAATACACCGGCTTTTCCAATATCCTCGTCTCGGACTTTGGTCGAGTAATGTTCCGTGAATGTCACCGGACTTCCGGGTTCCGCATTTTCGTCCATCCAAGCGACGTAACTGCGGAGACCGAAACAATTAGTCACGAAAGAGCTGTTTCATGCTGACGACGAAAAAAAAATAAATCTATGAAAAGTTTACTCGTTCGTGTGACGATTTATAAGAAAAATAATTATTTATACATTTTTCATGAGTAATTTTTTCTACAGCGTTCGTTATAATTTCCATTGAAAGTACCAATCGAAAGTTACGTTCTGGAATTTTTTTCAGTTTTTTCCCAGACCGATAGTTTAGAAATTTAGAGATCTGAATGGAGGTCTGAAAAGTAAGCACTGTGACACTTTTTTCACAGGTGACCAAAGTCGTTGGGTCGCATATGGTGACGAATTTATGATTGATCGGTATGGAACGAACTTGTCATTATCGAAGAACGGAGGACTGTTGCCGGGTTCGCCGAGAAGCAGTCCGAGTTCGACGACGGTCGCTTGAGCCGGTGGTTCCGTCGTCGATCGTCGAATTTCTTCGGCAACGACGCTCAGAACAACCGGTGCTCCCACATGAGTTATCTGCGTCAATTCCTCGAGCGGACGAGCGAGAACAATTTCACCTGCAACATTTTTAAAATTTTTAAATTTTTTTTCCATTGATATCAAAATTCACACGTTTGATGATCTTGTGAATATTTTTTTTCATGGAAAATTTATTCACGTTGCAATCATCGTCGTCGAATCGATTCGAGACGATGAATAATCCATGAAGCGGAGTAATTTCGATGTATTTTCATTCGCGTAATTACGACATATGCATAATACGCGTTTTACACCGAGTATGGCCTAAATGCTAGAAATACAACCCTCACGCACGATGTTTAAATCATCGTATTAATAAGTCCTTGTTTTACATATTCACGAGCCCGAAGCCTACATAAACATTTTATATTCACGATTTTTCTCTCACGAAATTCGCGAAAAATCGATTGCCTCATGAAAGTTAACAACTAACATTTGTTTTATCATCGACTCGGAGAAGAATACAAAATTATTCATATTTTTATCGATTGATCAAGCTTTGTGGTAAATAATTTTTTTGGTTTTCCGAATGAAAAGTTCGTTGCCCAATGCGCAAAGGAATCTCATCCACTTATTATCAGGAGGCTACTTAACATATCGTAAAAAAAAAGGAAGGGAGACGTTCCGCAATACCAATCACGCTTCGGGAGTTTTTTTTGTTCTCAAATGCGAGGCGTTGTACAGTGAAGTCCCGAATTTTTTCAGGCTTGCGAAAAAATCGGGCGTGATTTTTCCAAAATTTCAAAATTCAGTGGGTGCGATGCTTCGAAGGATCAGGATTTAGATAAATTATTCAGAAATGTTCGTCATATATATTTTTTTTCACTTTCGGGTAAACATTGTTACATTCAAAGTTATCATGAATTTTAATAGCTGCAAAGATTGAAAAATACAAATAATATTGTCGATGAAGATGCCATTCTAAAATTATCAAGGATCTTGATTTTTGAAAATACAGAATATTAAAAAAACATGCATCGATGAAAAAAAAATGGTAAAATGCCTATTTTCTCTAATTTTTAAATGTTTCAAATTTTTTTAGGGGCCAAAGGATGAGGAGAAAGTTTCGGCAAAAATCAAGATGTGCGAGAAATGCGAAAATGAGTCGAGACGCAAGAAAATCGAGACTGCACTGTACGGAGGAAGCTTATTACAAGCACAAGTAGGGAGAAATGGGGTTGAACGTTGAGTAGTCGGAGACCAACCGTGCGGCAGTTGAAGCAGCAAATAAGGTGGAGAATGCCAGGGGGGGAACGTGAAAGGATCGCATGCGTCTTACACGGTCTGCAATGAGATAAGGATCGTGGTCTACGGTTTGAAAGTTGAGACTGCTGACCGCAGCTTGCCTCGCAAGCCAAAGTCCACCCGACAAACATTTTCGATCGATAGTTCTCGAGTCCGGCGAACCTTCGTCCACCTTCCAAGTCTTTTTCCAACGACTTTTCACCTTCGCGTTTGTGGATACACATCAGGGTGGTCCTTGTATGGGGCTTGGACGAATTTTCACCGGATTGTTTTGAAATTGTTCGGAAGTATTAACAAAAAAATTATATGTATCAGGAATGATTTTAAAGTTAAGCCGAAAGTTTTTATTTCCATTCATGCACGTATCACGAACTAATTGATAAGTATCTTGTATTTTTAGGAAGATTTCAAGACTCTCAAATGAGCATATCTTCAAAAAACTAAAAAACCCGTTTACTTCAAATGGAAAATCCTCATGGTAATGGCCAATTTCAAAGATAGACGGTTGCAAATTTAGAGATCTGTTTTGCAAAATATTTGGAGCCCATCTGGGGACCGACCCGGTGAAAATATTCGTCCAAGCTCCCTATAAGGACCACCCAAACACACATATTCGTATATCTATATTATTCATATATCTATATATTTTTTTCAATTTCTCATTTCGCGCTTATTCACAAAATGCACGAAACACCGTATACCATCACTCGCTCTCTTTCTTTCTCTTTTTTTCACGCTGCGACTAACTCACTTTCTCGTTCTCGGTTCTGAACCGTCACGCCGGACGCCCCCCCTTAATCCTGTCTCAGGCGTCGTCTCGGTCACACCAACTTCGCCCGACGATCTCATTTTTCGATAAGAAATTTCGTATCCGCCGTCGTTTCTTATCACGACGTGCGTAAAAAAATTATTTCTTTTTCCCCGTTTTTTCCCCTTATTTCTTTTCCCCTTCTTTTGCGATCTTTACAATGATCTCGAAGTGCGTGTGACAATTGGGAGGGTTTTCGAAACACGCGATCGTTCGCACCGTTATTTCTTCGAAATTCGTCTTGGAAAATTGATGTCGTTTTGATGGGATTTAGTTGGGAAACTTTTTTGTTTTTTTCTTTTTTGTAAATTATCGCGTGTGTCGTTGTACATACCCGTTTTTTCCGAAATGTTGAAAAAGGTTGTGAAGGGGTTGCCCTCGGAAACAAGTCCGTAGGTTACTTCACGAGGCACGCCCTTGTCGCCGTCCTCGGCGTGGACTCTTAGGATCACGTCACCCTGAACAATATTTGACGATCGGTACAAAAATTATTTACACGAACGACGTCAGTTATTCTTTAACAATATGGTTCCTTTATTTTTTTTGCACGAAGAGAAACGCCTACGTGGTTGCAACAATTTGAAAAAAGTTTAAATCGCTTCAAAATTGTAATCTGCAACTCACTTTATCCACATGCGTGTTTCACGATGCCCTCGGCAGTGAAAACTTTGTCGAAACTTTGAACGCGTTTATCACGAAACTATATTTTGAAATCTGTAGTCAATATGTCTCGAGAGAACCACTTGATTGATCTTGTTGCAATTTAGAGGGCTTTTCGTGAAAAAGTATTTTCTAGAGCTTGAGACGAGCTTTCCCGAATAAAAATGTTGTTCTCCTTTTATTTATAAAAAAGTAACGAAAAATCGTTCGTGAAAAATATTGTTAGGGTATTAATTGTACTGACCGGTTGAACTGTGTTGTTGATCTTCGTCAATGGCGGTGCCAGAATAAATATCGGCGGTACATCCTGCACATCCTGAACGATAACGACAAGTTGCAAACCAGCGATGTTACGAGTGTCCTTTTTCGGCTCCGTATAAGGATCCTGCGTTAAATAAATCAAACAAAAATATCGTGAGACACGTTTGATCGGAAACTGTCGTTCAATCCATGAGAATTCATTTGAAACACTTTCTTAACCGAAAGATCATGGATTGCAGGACCCATTCGTTGATGGGTCCTACAATCAGATTTTTTTTTTCTATTATTTCGGCAGCTGTCGATTGAGGTATTTTTTATTCTTCTCTAGCGAGCGTGATTAAAATCTAATGGAAAAATTAATCGTAAATAATGTATTTAACGGACAAGAAATGAATGTATCTATTGGACTTACGGTAGCGTAGATGGTGAGTGTGTACATGGACTGTGTTTCGAAATCCAATTCCCCTATCAGCGTTATCACTCCGCGCGTTTCAGCCGGAGTCTGTCGTTGTCTTATGGTGAATAATTCTTTGGGTTGCTGAAATTTCAACGAAAATTAAAAAGAAGAATCCCAAAAATGGTTTTTGCAGTATCAAAATTGACAACATTTTTCATTAAAAAAAATATTTGACATTGACGTACCCACATCTCGATGTAAACGGGTTTTCCACTCCATTGATTCGATCTGACAAGTATGTAATCCAATTCTTTACCGGGTTTGGTGTCCTGAAGAATTTAAAATGATCGTGTTATCAATTAATTTTCAATGGAAGATCGCTGATAACCGAAAAAACATCGACGATTCATAATTTTTAAATACAATAAAATCTCACCTCCGGCACCATAATTATCGCGGGAATGTGTGGAAATATTTTGTTTCTCTGTGTGGTTGCGTTTGTTACGGAAATAGTGGCCTGCATGTTATTCGTATCGCCATTGGAATCTCTAACGCGTACGTTAAAATCGTGAAGACGTCCGGGTGTCAATCGTCGTGTCAGAATCACGTTTGCCTGACAGATTTTGTTGTAAAGAGTGCACGGAAGATTTTCTATTCTCACGACGGGCGTCACACTCGCTGTGCAAACAAATTCAGAATAACGACGAAAAAATAATTTCACGAAAAAAAATTGAAATTAAGTTGTCTTGAATGAAAAATTTATTAAAATTATTGAATAAAAAATGTTTTTTTTCATTAATTGTACGAAATTTGAATAATTATAAAAATAACTGATAATGTTACCGGTAATGTCGAACACAAGTGGAAAATCGGCATCCTGATCCGTGGCGCGCAATCGATATATGACGGATTCGACTTCGGCATCGGCCGGCACGAGAACCAGGCCCATGTCGGTCGAAGCGTCGAACCGAGGTCGAGCGCATTCGGACCGACCGGCGAGTAAAACGAGCCAACCCACCATCGAGTACGTCCACACATTGTTGCATCCTTCCAAGGCCATGCTGATAATCACGTGATAGCCGGACAATCGTTCGGTTATAATTCCGTGACGGCATTTACGAAATATCCGCGCGGACGGATCGTCGATTCCGCACGGCCGTTTAACGTCGTTTCAGTTATTATTAACGCGTCTCATGGCAAAAGTCGAGAGACGATGGTGGATCGGCATTGCAGGCGACGGGGACTGTTGTGGTCAATGGCTCCGGGTTTGCGTGATAGGGCAACCACCAGTGACTTCAACTCACTCGACATCCTACAATATTTATGGAATTCCTTAGCTTTTTTTTTTCTTTTTTTTTTTTTATCGAACATTGATTAAACCGGTTTGTTTGTTTTATTTTTATCGTTTTTGGATATTTTGGAAAAATGAATAAATTATTTTACGAAGAGTAAACGAGGTTTCCACTGCACTGATATGAACTCTAAAGTTTATGGCTTTGAATTTACACTTCCCATATTATTTTTTTGAACATTTTTGTTTTCTTCACTTTCCTCTTTGCTTACTTGGCTTTTTTTTTGTTTCCAGTTGCTTTTGGAATTTATGAATACATAAATTAATGGATGAACGGATGATTGAACTATTTATAATGTACATGCAAATAACACAAAAAAATAACAAATGGCGACAAAAAAGAAGAAAAAATGCATGTTTTTTCAATATCTTGATTCATAATCTCATTGAAAAAAAAATGCATAAAAATAGCATTTTTCTCGAACGCCCAAAGTTTGTCATGAGATAAGTAGTTATAACTTTCGATCGACACGTCTACCGAAGCTCTGCCGGCTAGATTGCAAAAATCTGCAATTCTATCTAAAAAATTGACTTTGATCATCATTCGGTTCGTACTTATATCATATTTTTTTTTTTACAAAAATAAACAAGTCCTCTTGTTTTTCACCAAAAACTAATGTAGGATATATAACTTTATCACAAAACAGATCGAAAGAGTTTTTTTTTTGTTTTCTTTTGTTTACTTCTTGACCTGATTATATTTGCTGAGTAGCAAATTGATCTCGAAAAAAAATTAATGTTATTCTCATAATCATTCTATATCCAACATCACTCTAAGAGGCCAACTCAAGATGGCTTATCGCTGAGTAAAAAAAAAAAAAAAAAAAAACCACGGGGCTTTTTTCAAGTATATATCGAACGCACGGTTGGCCGATTATCGAGGTCACTGGACTCGCCACGAGTCCGGCTATCCACCTCATCGTCAAGTCCGGCCGCCGGGGGCAAACCACTATCAGGACGAAATAAATCGATTTTACGATGTTACGAATACCGGACCACCCCCGCACACACGACGGTCTACGTGTGAGCCCTTATTATTAATGAATTATGGAATTATCGCCCCCGACGATTTTCGTCCCTTCGTCAATCTTTCATAATCTTGATTCGTACATTTTTATTTTATTATTTTTTTTTAACAAACCAAACGAACAAAGATTCATCTCGATCAATCGTAAATTTACAATTATATATATGGAATATTTTTTTTTTGGACAAACCGAGCGTTGTTTGCGTCATCGATTTGTATTCGTCGGGTACGTTGAACGTTTTCACGAGATCTCGGGCGTCGATAAAATTCTTAATATCGATTTTATAATCACGAAACTGGGTCGTCGATTATCATACACGGTAGTGTGAGGTTTCGTTCATTGGTGTGAACTACATTGACTCGTGTGTGGAATTACGTGCATGATTCTCGGTATCTCGTTGTCACATGGGCAAAATAACGGTGACCGTTGATTTATTTTATCTTTTTTTTTTTACGGTTTTGTAGAAAGAAGTCAAGGCACCCTTATGTATGTCGCAGCACTTCTATTCTCTCGTTCATATACATATTGAGATGAAATTCGACACACGTGAACGTAGATTCTCACGTTGCAAAAATAGAAATGATGAGATTTTTGAAAAAAAAAAAAAATTTGACTCTCCTATAGATAGAAGTGTACTCAACATTTTTTTTCACTACCCCATCGAGTGGGGTGTCCTCAAATGGGTCTACTGAAATTTCAGTGACAATGGCAAACGAAACTCCATCGTGTGCGTGCCCAACACACTTTTGATCTTTTTTTTTTTTTTTTTTTTTTTTTTTTTTTTTTTTTTTTTTTCGTCGACGCAACGTTTATCTTATCTTATCGGTGAAACTTCGATTCATGAGGCAGCGTGTCGGGGCTTCGCACGTCACTTGACGTTTTAATCGAATCATCGTTAGCACTCAAATCCGTGCCGTTGAATTTAATTGAAAACGATGGGGGGGGGGGGATGAGCCGAGTCGGAACAAAGTTCGAAAGTCTCAATCGCAGCACACGTAAAGCCGTGAGAATAAAAGGGGGCCGAGAGTCGTGCGTCTCTCTGAGCAAAAGTAACTACAAATATCTATATATATATATATATATATATATATATATATATATATATATATATATATATATATATATATACATATATATACAATAGATATAGCGAGTAGTTAGTGCAGATACGGTGCGTGACTGACTCGTCGGTACACATACCGAGATTCTCGAAAATCGGGTCAGGCTCATCTATAAAATGCTTAAAGTTACACTCATCGTGATCTAAATTTCCCATCCAATTCACTTCTAATGATGATTTTTCGGGTGGACAGAGCAAGTACTTGTAGGTTCGTTGGTGCTGTTCGTGTCACTTTTCCGACTAGCCGTGAAGTAACAAATGTGGGACGATCAAATATACGAAGTAGGATGAGAATGATGCTAAGGTGCCACGTTAACGAGTCATATAGATTCCTAAGTAAAATAATTATATATATATAGTCTATATATAATCTAGTCTATATAGTCTGTAAATAGTTTATATATGATCTATAATACCTAAATATAAAATATACATATATGCTCAATCCCATAAATAGTTTATATACAATTTTTTAAATAAAATTATTATTTTTTAATTCAAACTAAATCGTTCGAGCAACCTTCAATCCTTCGTAAATTAAATGTTTTCATCTTGTAAGTCTCAAACCAATTAAAATTCCCCTTAAACACAATTCGAATTTATATGAAATTCATTTTTGATCGATATTCAATTCATTCGATAAATAAATTAATAAATAAAAATAAATAAATAACTCACCTGTGATTCTCCATTTACAGATGCAGCATCATCCGCACAGTAACGTCATCTCCCGGCTCGTTGAACCGTTCTCGATTCACTCCATAAATAAAAAAAAAGGTAAATACGAAAATTATAAAAAAACTATAGATAAACAAATTAATTCAACGAATTTCGTTCGGATCACAAACGGTGAAAACAAAAACAAATAAACAAACAATTCGTTCCACGTGGTATCGTCGAATAATCACGAACACAACAGGACTCGTCATCAACGTTAAAGCCTCACAGACACTTGGCAATCGATCGTACGTCACACGCGCAAAAGTTGCAGTTGAGCAAATAAACTCGGACGATCGGTCGCATAATTCGCGATCACCGACAACTCGTTGGCAATTGTATTACAAACACTTCATTATTTAATTGTTCTTTAAAAACTATCGAAACTTGTTTGCAAGATTGAAATAAATCTCGACCTTGAGACTCGTTGTCCCAGTGTTTTTATATGTTTTTTTTTTATTTTTACAATTCAGTAAGGATGTAAAAAAAAGAGAAACGAATTAATTTATTTTTGTAATATAAAAATTAATCAAATCGTTTGGTTTATTTATTTATTTATTTATTTATTTATTTATTAAGAGGTGATTTCGAGGAGATGTATTTGGAAGTGCGATGTGTGTGTTGTGGGCAAGGTGTTGTGCTGCACGTGGCCGCGAAGGACGCGCCGAGGCATGTGAAGGGGTTGTCGCAGTATTGGACTCGGTCACCCCCTCGACGCCGACGCCGGGCGCCGTCACGTGGACGGCGTAGCGTCAAGTCACGATACAGTACTTGCCGCGCCGCTACCCTCCCCCCCCCCCCCTCCTCCTCCTGCCTCCCACGACGACCCCTCGAGCGTTCGGGGGTTGAAAGCCGAGCAGGTCCCTCGGACGTGCATGTGGTTAGCCACCCTTGGATCAACAACCCACCGGCTAACCTCAACGTCTTGTCGGTGGGCCGGTAATTGATGAGAATGCAACCCAGAATAATATACATTGTACGTACAATACACAATACCTTCGATTAACGTTTTTTTTTTTCCATTATTATTTTTTTTCATTCATCTTCTTGCACCGATCATCACGTTTTGTCACTCGAATATTGTTTTTCACATATTTTTTTATTCACCTGAAATTATTCGTTTTATTTATTTATTTATTTTTTTTTTTCATTCGATGAAATTGAGTAATGAATTCTTCGAGTATTTCATTATCGTGGGATTATCATTATTTGTTTTACGATTGTTTTGCACTTTATCGCAACAAGGGAAAATCGAATTTGGGTTTGAACTTTTTGTTTTTTCTTCTTTCAACGATCATCACGTTTTGTCGATGAATTTTCGTCGTCATTTTTTTTCATATTTATTTGTTTATTATATTTGTTCCGTTTGTTTTTTATTGGGATAATAGTTTATTATGAAATTTCGTGATGATGCGTTTAATGCGAAACATAATATCATCTAATAAATAATATTTAGAATTAATGAATATTATTTATTTATTAATTTAACGACGCACGTTTATCATTTTTTTTTTTCATTTCCTCGATAAACTGCGTGTAACCAGTTGCAAAATTACGAAGCAACGGGTGTCGCGTTATGCGACTATCACGCTGCAATGTTGATTGACGAAGTAGAAAAAAAAAAAGAAAAAAATTGTTCGGGCTAGCGTGCATTTCGTTAGCCTCGTTTCCGTATGAAACGCGAGTTAGCGCGACGGTTAGCATGTGTGTGTGTGTGTGTGTACCGAGTACGTGATAGTTTGTAGCGCTGCGAAGCCATGCCGCGAGTCCTGGTTGGACTGACCCTTTCTCGCTGCACGGATGTTTTATGGCTGCGGCTATCCTTCTTCAGATCGAACGGTCCTCAACCGCATTTCGAATTGTGTCGTAATAGGGGGATTTTCGTCGACGATCAAAAACGATCTCATTCATGAGATTCGTCGAGATTCGAAATTAACCGGTCAACGAAATTTTCGAATCAATCATGATGATCGATTTAAATCTTACAATCGAAATCGAATCGAAATTTTCGATTCGATTTCATAAAAAAAAAAAAACAAAAAATGCCATCTCAATTATCTTTCGTGAGTCGTCGAAAAAACAATCGGTTTGGTTGAGAAATCAATGATAAATTGAATTTTACGCGTAATCGAAAAAATCGAGTAAAGTGCACTTATCGACATAATAAGCAACGCGAAAGGTAATATCGTACTGATGACTCAGACACGTTGATAACTCGGTTGTTCGGGGAGTCGGCAATGGTTACAGAGTTATAACTATAGCTACCCTTCTGGCCCTTCATACGTATAGGCATACGGTGTATGATTAGTTGGGTAGGGGTCGAAATTCAGAAAGATCAATGTTCAGAACGACGAGAATTCATAACCTTGCATAAATAGAAATTAAATTTCCTAAAAAAAAGTCCACGACATCATATATCTAACAACGATAGTTCAGGCGTGGGAAAGTTCGAAAGTCGAGCAATGTGAGAAACCGCGCAACTGGTTAATTCACGAAATAAATTCATTAACGTATCGATACCTTTTTTTCACGATCGGAAAATTAATTTGTCGAGCCCCAATCAATTTACCACACGCGTACTACGTTCTGAACCGACGATAGTCCGTTTTTCCGACGAAAATCCATTTTTTTCCCATAAATTTATTTATTCGAGATTGACCAGATATATATATCGTTAAATATATGTGTATAATAAAAATGTAATATTACGAACGAACGGATCGTGTCACGGAATGTGCGTGAAATACGTGTACTCGGGTCGGCGATACGAGGGAGAAGGGAAACCCTGCGAAGGCGTTTTATCGTCGAGTACATTTGTTACGTTCGTCGTTGGGTCAGCAGCCCTTGCGGTGATTGTAACGCGCCGCGAGGGGTGGCTGGTGGGGTGGGGGGCAAAACCTGAGTCCGAGGGAGCTGACCAACGACTTCGAGAAACGTTGTAAATTACCATGAGCCGACACGCGAGGTCGACGTCGAGCAAGACGATAAGAGAAATAACGCATTCGAGTTTCCTAGATTCAACGTGGCGTGGCAACCTTTCACCGCAACGAATCTACACTCTCCAACCACCCCTCTCTTCGGCACCCTCAAATTTCCGGGACATCGACGAAATCTTGGAAAGAAAGAAATTTAAAAAAAAATAATTTATCCGAAAAAATGAAGTTTCCAACCGAAAACATTTTTTTTTGGAAATTTTTATTGATTGATTTATCAAAATCGCGATAAAGAAAATGGTCTACAGTCACATACTTTCCTTTATGAGCAAACAAAACAAGTGATCATGCATTTATGGGTGATCAATTAATTGTCCGGTAAGGCTGAACCATAAAAATAAACAAAATATATGAAAAACGGTTTTTGATTTATAGAAGTTCGAATTTTGTAGGGTCGGTACAAACACACACGTCCACACATACAACTGGACATTTTATAGACCCCAAATGTGATTTGTTAACGCTTCGACTCGTGTCAAACACGTTGACATAAAAAGATCCGATAAAAATGTGTGCACAGCGTTCTCAACGAGAGAGCATAATGAAATAAAAATTAATTACTGACAATCAATGAGAATTAGGGTTTTCGAAACGTCAGAAAATTTGGTGGATTGATCGTGACTTTGCGTGACGCTCTGGCGTTAATATGAATGAGGAGGGCGAAGGGAAGACGAGAGGAGAGGGGGGGGGGCGACAAAGGTCCTCGTAATTAAGTTTCAGATAATAAACGCCGCTTCGTGATAAAGTCCGACGGATTTTTATGAGGATAAGTAAAACGGTTCTGACGAGGCCGAAATTTGCATTTGTACATGAGAAAACCATTTTTCGTTCTGATGTGCGAACGAAACTTTGCACGGGTCAACAGTCTAAACATTATCGGATTCCCTTATTCATAATAAAATGAGTGAGTCAGAAAATAACTTACACGATGTTCGCAAAGACGATTATTAACAAAAAAATTACGAAATTTGTATTTTCACTATAAAAATCATTACAAAATTGTAATAAATACGTTTTTTTTTCGTTCTTTCTCGTTTTTTCAATTGTGTTTCAATCATTCAGCACGTTTGCATATAAATAAGTACAACTTACAAATTAACATTATCTATATTTACAAGAAACATTAATTATTATCGATCTACAGGCATCGACGAGATATCGACAATGAAATATTCTTCTTTTTCCGACACGACAACAATTTGACGATTACTGACGATGATCCAATTTTTTTATCGAGTCGTTATTTTTTTTTATCTATATATTTTTTTTCGAAATTACAATTCGGTCGTTTCAACATTTTTTCCAAGCGGATTGTTGACTACGGGATTTTGTCCGTGATGAATTGGAGACTCACGACTGAATCGATGCTGCTCGTCCGTCACGCTTTCAACGCTTCGAATAATCAAAAAAAAAAAAAAAAAAAAAACAGAAATTCACAAATTTTTCTCATGGTTCGAAAAAAAACAAACAAACGAAATAAGAATAAAAGTTAAGAAAAAAATACCTGGAAAGCGACGAAGGCCTCGGTCGAATGTAATACGGATTTTCATTGGTGGTTCTTTCATCGGTGTTGGCTTCGTTCATTATTTCCTCGGTGTTCAGAGCATTCTCGTCCAAAGAATCTCTTTCAGAATTGTGACTTGATGCGAACAAACACAGAAAAAAATTTCGTTACCGACTGGGTTGCATTTTTTTTCCAATTTTCGTCATGTTGTTTCAAATTTAATTGACTTGCTTTTGAATTTCACTCTGTCACAAAGCTTTTCGCCACTATAAAGAAAAACCAAAACTTTTACGTCCCACACATCATTGTACAGCCTCGAAAATTTGGACGATCGTGTTTACCTGTAAGATTCGTCGCTTTTGAACCATTCGTTCTCATAAGCGTGCAGCCATATTGGATTCGATCCCTCGATGCTGTGTTTGTTGGTATTGGGAACTCTTCCGGGACCGCGAATAAATTCGGAATCCGTGGTACCGAACGGCGAAGCGTTGGCAGCTTTGAGCTGACGTCGAAACGACGATCTCTGAGTCAGACACAGCGCGATGAACATCACCAGCAACGCGCCCAAAAAAATCGTCAAAGCTAGTAACCAAAAAGTCGTGCCCGCTTGTTCGTACTGTACAACGGCTTGCGATTGAGCCGGTTGAGTGTCGAGAACGTTGAAATCTTTGAAAAGATTGTCGAGCTTCTCGATGTTACGATCGACGAGTTCGAGAACCTCCGACACTTCGAGAATCGAATTGTCACGACGATTTACGAGATGCAGGTACAAATCCGTTCGTGTGCGATCGACCGAACCGTCGTGGTTCTCGTGAATCTTGTACTCGTCGACGTTGACGATTGCACCGGTTACGTTACCGAGAATTCTGAAAAAAAAAAAAAAAAAAAAAAAAAGTTGTAATGGAAATTATATAAAAATTATAATATTAATATTAATGATAACAGTGATAAGTAATCGAGTTAAAATTCGACGTAGAATCGTAGGAAAGTATTTTTATTATTATTATTATTATTATTATTATTATTATTATTATTATTATTATTATTATTATTATTATTATTATTATTATTATTATATTAATTATATTAAATCGTATTGTGGACAGAGCAAAAATGAAAAAAAAAACTAATTGTTTAATTTCACTCTCAAAAAACTTACTCTCTAAAAGCTTCGATTCTGTTTCGAACTTCCGGCGGATGTTGACGAAGAACGAATCTCACTCGTTGATCTTCCCTCAACAAATAGATGAAAACACGTGCGGTGTCCTGAAACCCATCGGTGTCGTTTGCGAGTACGACAAAGTCGAAGTAGCCCTTCATACGTCGTTGGGGATCGAAGTTCAGGCTGACCGCACCGGTCAGACGATCAACGAGAAACGGTTGGAGCTTTATGTCGTCGAAACCCTCGGTCAGGGTCATCTGGATCTTGCCTATTCGATGGTAACTCACTGCTGCGTTGTCGCCGGCATCCACGTCTATGGCCTGTCGATTAATCGAACGTTTTCATCTTTATTCTTAAAATTTTCTAAACAATTTTTTTTTTTTTTCATAATGGACCGTGGAATACCTTGACGTGCATGAATTGCGTGCCAAAATCGGCTTCCGTGGTAACGCCTCCGGTGAAAATTCGGCTGACGAATTTCGGTGGATTGTCGTTGATGTCGTTTACCGTTACAATTACTTTGAGCAAAGTGTCGTCGGCCTCGTCGAAGAAACTCTCGTTTGCCGGCACGCTGTTGCAATCCTCCGTGGCTTTGATCAGTAACAAGTGTTCCTCCTGTTGCTCACGATCCAAAGTTTTTGCAGTCTGTCGTGCGAAAAATTTATTTTATTGTTTATAAAATTTTTTATTGTTTATTATTCAAATACCAATATTATAAAAAATGGTATATTTTGTATCAAGGACGTAAAAAAGCTTGTTTGTGCGCTCGATTCGCAAAACGCGTCATTTCATGCCCGAAAATTTGTTTTTATTTTTGTCGTAGTAAAATGGCCAAACGCTCACACTGAGTTCGTGCTTGAATATGTCCAGAGCGAAGAAACCGTCGTCATTGCCACCGACGATGAAGTAACAAACTTGGGTCGGTGGATCGTCGAGATCGTCGACTTCGTCACGATCGATGGTTTCCGGCAGCGCGATGGTTTCCGATCCCGGAAGTTTTTCCTCCGTGAAACTCACCTCGAATATATCGACGAGAAATTGTGGCTCGTAATCGTTGATGTTTCGCACGTAAATCATGAGATCGAGATCCGAACTCAGCGGGGTTGGAGTGCCCAAGTCTCGGGCTTCGATTCGAATCTGCGATCGACGAAAAAAAAATGAAGAATCATTGAATATTCGATGGAACTAATTTTGAGAGACATTTTCATCCAAATGAATTGTCAAGAAACGATCTGTTTTCGACAACCCAGATAATCTGACAAAATTTGAGACCAAAGTAAAGTATTTTAAGAGGTTTCCAAATCATTAGTTCGATTTTGCTTTTATTTAGCACTTTTAATAAACTAGACAAAGATTCAATGTTACTAACTTCGTACAATCTCTGAGTTTCCCTGTCCAGAGGCAGCTTCGTCGTGATGACTCCAGTTTTATCGTCAATCTGAAAAGTTCGCCAGTGTCCTGCAAGATCTTGCTTAAGTCGATAATGAACTTCGCCATTGAGGCCGGTATCAGCGTCTTCGGCACTGACTTGAATTATCGGTGTTCCTACGGTGATATTCTGAAATAAATAAATAGATAAATAAATAAATAAATAAATAAATAAATAAATAAATAAATAAATAAATAAATAAATAAATAAATAAATAAATAAATAAATAAATAAATAAATCCATTAACATAAATAATTTCCACGTTTCTACATTTACATTATGTGAAATGTGCAAACCTCGGGAACTCTTATGGTCGTGTTGTGTTGGGGATTTATAAAAATCGGTGGATTATCGTTGTAATCCGTGACGCATATGTCAATACGTTTGTTATCCTTGTTAGTCGGTTCGCCCAAATCTCGTGCTTCGATTTCCAACGAATAATTGCCAAATTTGCCTCTCAAAGATTCGGCCGCTCTTATCTTGGCCGTCCAATAATCCGTTTGTTCGAGCATGAAGTAACCCAATTCGTTTCCGGAAATGACTCGCAACATCACGCGACCGTTGGGGGTCGTCGGATCGTCGGCGTCTTTCGCTCTCGTCACGGCAATTACGTCACGAGTGTCGTGAAATTCCGATATCGTCACGCATCCTTGTGGCATCTCGATTATCGGTGGATTATCGTTCACGTCTTCGACCACCACTCTGGAAGCAACACGATTTTATTTTTTTTCAAAACTGACCGAAATACTGCAACTCTTTACCAAATAAATATCAAATTGAATTATTTACTGAATTTGTTTGAACGCATTTCTGGATTCCCCGGCCGTGTAACCAAATTGATAATTGTCCCAAGCCTCGATAACGAGCACGTAAGTGCTCTTGGTTTCCCAATCCAACGTGTCGGCAACCGTGAGCGAACCCGTTTCCGGATGTATGGCGAATTTTCCTTGTGACGATATGCGATCCAGAAGAAACGTTATTTTTCCAAAATCACCGTTGTCCGGATCTTTGGCTTCGATACGAGCGATTTCCGTGCCGATCTTCGAATTTTCCAAAGCCGTCACGTTGCTTATGTCCGTTAGGAAATAAGGATTGTTGTCGTTTTCGTCCAACACCTGAACGTACACTTCGGAAAGACTCGATCTGAAAGGAATTAAGCACACACACGCACGATGTCAAATCTGTTGGGATCGAATGAATTGACTTTCTACGTTCTATCGGGTGAGGATCGAAATTCTGAAGATTTAAGTTCAGTACGCCAATGCTTCGACAGGTCAAAATTCAGAACATGTATATAATTAATAAATTTTGCAAGAAAACGATTTGAAAAGCAAACAATTAAATTTTATCATTCCCCCCCAAACGCTGGCTAAACAACGCTATATAGACCAAAAGTTCATATGAACAATGTTGCAGAGAATTGAATTCCCCACAAAAAAGTCTATGGCGGCGTGTATGTAACACTCATAGTTTACGCGTGAGAATGCTGGAATGTCGGGCAATGTGAGAAACTGCTTGACTGGTGAGCGTTCGGAATTTTGTACGTTTTGAAATTTGGTCGTTTCTGAACATTGATCGTTCTGAATTTCTGATTCAACCCGCTTGTTCGATGTCTTACCGCGGGGGAATTCCGGAATCGGTAGCTCTGACGGTCAAATTCAACCAGGAATAAATTTCTCGATCAATTTTATTCGCCACCACCATTTCACCCGTTTCCGAATCCACGTGAACAAGATCGGTTACTTCCTGCGGGCTCTCCAACGAATACGTGATGCTACGATTTTTGTCAGCATCGTCGGCCACTATGCTCGCTATGTGAACCCCATTTTTGCTATTTTCCGTTACCGAACGACGATAAAATGGTCTACGAAACTTTGGATTGTTGTCATTCTCGTCCTCGATCGTTATGCTTAGTGTGGCTGAATTGATTAACGTATAATTATTGAAACAATAAAAATAGTGATGATAATATTGTAAAAACAATTAATATAACAAATTATGCATGTTAATTCGTAGCTAGTTGAAATCATTGATAACTAAATTAATAAGTTGTTAATAACGTACTAATTAAAATTAATTAAAAATATATCAATTAATTTATTAATTTTAAGGATCATAAAAATTTACATTTTCCATCTGAGAAGTAATTATAAATAAATAACTTATTAAACAATAAGTTACTAATAATAAACTAACTAATTGTTAGCTGGATAATGCTTCCGTAGTTTTTTAAAATTAAATTTGTGAATTAAAAGAAAAAAAGTAATTTAATTTTAAACGAACCGGTTGCAGTTTGCAATCCTCGAACAGACGCAAGATCTTCGACCAGAAGGCCGAGTCTGATGGTTTCCACTCTCTCACGGTCCAACAATCTGACTACTCTGAGCAATCCGTCAATGGCATTGAGTTCAAGCGCCCCCAGATAATCGTATTCTTGAATGCGTATCAAAGTTCCTTCCTCGTTTCTCGCCTCCGATGAATTTGGATCGATTCGATAACGCAAAATCGGTGCAATGTCCGGATCGTTAGCGACTATACGATGAACGTAGGCTCCAACCTGAAATTCAAAAACGATGCTATTTGGGAAAATTCTATTTTGCAAAGCACATTGGATGGAATTTTCCGGAATAATTCTGTGATTCGATTATTTATCGAATATGGCCAATTGTCGATGTCACTCACTTGGGTATTTTCTCTGATGGCAACCGTTCCGGGATCAATGAAGATGGGAGGTTTGTTGTTGACATCGATGATGGTAATGTTGACCAGCACTTGAGCAGTTTTTTGAATTTCCGTGCCACTGTCGATCGCGACAACTTCGAGACTGTATCGCGTTGTCTTCGGTGACGTGAGATCGGGATCCAAATTCGAACCCGGTGCCACCCGAATTATTCCAGTTTCCGGACTTATCACAAATTTGTCACCCGCACCGCTTTGAATTCTGTAGACGATTTTGTTGTTCGGCGATGACAAATCCTTGTCCCAAGCTTTCACCTAATGATTATCGAGATTGATGAAATTATGCACGATTAAATTTGGAATTTTATTCCAAATTTTCGGTAGAACTTTTTGGCCGCATAAAAAGAGACACGACCGTATATAAAAAAGTAGTGCCAAGACATTTTTTGGAAATTTCGAAACGTCGTCAATTCCAAGCAGCTGCTTCAATTATTACAAAAATTACAGATGACACAATTTTTTTCAATTTTTCAAGGTCGTTACAAACAAACATGTACATTTTTCTCAGCAAATTTTGACTCACTTGAAGTACCGTGGTGCCTCCATCCAAATCTTCCGGAATGTTTCTCTTGTAAAGAATTCGCTCGAAAATCGGTCCGTTGTCGTTGACGTCTTTCAAATAGATCGTCAGAGGCGCGTCGGTGCTCAAGCTCGGTGTACCCTTGTCCCGAGCTCGAACGGTCAATCTCAGAGCCCTCACCGAGCCTTCCTTCTGACCCTGACCGATCGGCAAGGCCTCGTAATCCATCGGACGTGCCGGTCTTATCGCACCGAGTTTCGAATCTATCGTAAAATTGTTCGAAAATTCTCCGGACACCAGTGAATAAATTATTTCACTGTTTTTCGTTCCTGCAACAATTTTTTTCATTCGTAATAAAAATGACAATACAAAAAATAAAATTAAAAGAATATTCCGAAAGTAAAATAAAAATTTGCAATAATGTTTTCTGCAATTTTTAGTATCTGTGATTAAAGTTTCAAAGTATGTTTGAACTTTGGTGAGTGATAATCGATATTGAAAATATTATGCATCGTATGAAACATTTTTTATTTATTTCTCGTTGGAGGAACAATTTTTATATCTTTTATTTTTTTTATAAGGACGATTCGTACCATTCAAATCAATGTCGAAGGCTTCGACGATCAACGGCGACTCAAATTCATTCTTGTTCTCCAACAGCACGGCCTCGTACTTGTTCTGCAGAAATACCGGTGGATTGTCATTGACGTCTTGAATATTGACGATCAATTGAGCCGTGTTGCGATTGCCCTTTCCAATATCGTCGCGAGCCTCGACCGTCAGATAATGTCGGGACACGAGTTCACGATCGAAACCCGGACCCGTTTGCTTCACGGTTATCACACCGGTCGTCGAGTTTAATTTCAATCTGAACGAAAAATTCATTTCAATCTGAACAAAAAATTGCTCGTAGTTGCCACAAAGCTTTGTGAATAATCAACTATCATTATTATTGTTATTTCATTTCGTTGTACTCACGCGTGTGCGATACTTCCGCCCAAATTGGTATAACGAATTCCACGTGTACCGTAATTACCGCTGTCCTCGTCCAACGCCTGAACCCACGCGACCGTCGATCCGATTTCGCAATTTTCCAAAATATCTACCTCGTAAATGTTCATCGTGAATTCCGGATAATTGTCGTTTTGATCTTTCACGAATACCGTGACGGGTACCGCGCTGTATTTCGGCTGAAAAGGTACTGTCTCACGAGCCACCAGTGTAAAGTTTATAACTGTAACAAAAGAAATGTAAAATAATAATAATAATAATAATAATAATAATAATAATAATAATAATAACCCAAGTAAAAAAATTATATATAAACTATATATGATTTTTTTACTTGGGAGCAATAATAATAATAATAATAACAACATCAACAACAACAATAATAATGATAGTAATAATATTTCAAAAATTAGAAAAATAATTATATATTCAATATTTGGTGACTGAAAATTGGCAAAAAAAAAAAAGAAATAAAATTCTTTGGATACCTGCTCGTCTCTCGTAGTCCAATTTCATGGAATCTTTGACGCGAATTAAAAATGGCGCCTCGTTGATACCGCGTGATGGTGTAACGTCAAAAATTCCACCGTCGCCATCGATGAACATGCGAAACGTGCCATTCGTTCCCTACAAAAAAAAATCCCAATTCGATATTTTTCAATCTACGTAAATCGAAATTTCCAAAAAAATATTTGAACGTACAGTTGCCTGTTAATAAGCCCACAAATTCATCGAACGAGACTCACCAAATCGTGATCGTAAACTTCGGGAATCGAATCGTCGATAAAATTGACCGGAGTATTTTTCGGCGCGTTTTCATTGATCTCGGCCAAATATCTGTGACTGCGAAATTTCGGAGTTTCGTCGTTAACGTCCGTGAGAATAATCGTGACTTCGGTGGTGACGGAGGGCGTTGGCACGACTTTGGTAATTTCTTTCACGGTTATTTCGAGAATGAACGAACCGTCGCTGTTCTCCACGGCTTCGCGGTCCAATTGAGCCCGGGTGAACACGACTCCCGAGGTCGCGTCGATGTCGAACAAGTACTTCGGTCCTTCGGTTATGCTGTACGTTACTTTGTTGTTTATTCCCTTGTCACCGTCGATTGCTCGCACTTGAATTGAAAAAAATAAACAAAACAAAAGAAAATAACAAATAAATAACGACAAAATAAACGGTACAATGAAAATATGAACGGCAATACAATTGTCGTTGAGTCAATTGATAGTCCCAAAAAAATATATGTAGTAAAAAAAAAATGGTAAAATGTTTTCCAATTTTGTGGGTGACTCGACTCCCTCAATGGTGCAACGAAAATTGAGCTTACAATAAAAAAATCTTGAATTCCGAAAGGAAAAAAGAAACCACGATATAATTATTGTTTCGATCATCGCTACAAAGATCCATGAAAAAAAATAATTACTAATTTTTTTTTTTTCATTACGGATTGATTTGTTATTTCATGTTCCAATTAAACATTCCATTTGAACATCCCCTTTTTCAATTACACAAATCTAGATTCGTTTCCATTCGAATTTGAAAAATCCATAAAATTCGACGAGTTTTCCATCGTAAAAAGATAATCGGCGAAAATTAGAACGAAAATCGAACCTTGAAGCACGGAAGTTCCGATTTTGACGTTTTCGCTGATTCTCGCGACGGGAGTCATGGAAATGAATTCCGGTGGTTGATCCTCGACGTCTTGAACCTTCACCAATATCGCTGTTGTTCCAGTGTTCAGCTGAAATAATTATGACAAAAAAAAACCAGAAAAAACATTTATCAAAAAAAAATTCGTTCAACGTTTGCACTTATTATTATTATTATTATTATTATTATTATTTTTTTTTTCTACAATAAAACGAAAATATTATGTTTCCATTGATTGCTGACCTTTTCGTCGATGGCCCGATCAATCGCGAGAATTCTCAATTGATACAAATATTTTTTCTCATAATCGAGATCACCGACGAGTCTGATAACGCCTTTGCCGTTTATCGTCGATATGGCGAATACGTCGTTGTCACCGTCCAATTCTTGAATATGATAAACCACCTGTCCGTGAGCACCCTCGTCGGCGTCGGTCGCCTCGACCGTCGTCAGCATACCCGGTCCGGAATCCTCCCGTACCGTCAGACTCGTCGGATGCGGACGAAATATCGGAACGTTGTCGTTTATGTCATCGATGAGCAGCAAAAGACTTTGGGTTATGAAATTGCCTTCGCCCAATTTTCCATCGGTAAGAGTCAGCACCAGAGCGTATTCGTCTTTAGTCTGAAATTTCGACGATGATCATAATCAATAATTTATTATATCTTTTATAATAATTTTTTTTTTTTGAATTTTCGGAGAGAAAAACTATTTAAAAGTATTTCCGGAAAAATCTAATCGAGAAATTCCAAAAATTGGCTGAATTTATCACGAAACTACATTTTGAAATCGGTTTTCAAAATTTTTCGAGAACCAAACTCCGATTTTTTTCAAATTTCGCGGTCTTTTGTAAAAAATTATTTTCTAGAGCTCGTCGTTCGCAAATTGAATATTGTCTATATTTCAATTTAAATTTTCAAAAAAAACGATTATCAGCGAATTAAGAATAAGATTTTCAATTTAATTTTTGTTTAATAAAAAATTTTGCTCGAATGGAATTTTTACACGGACTCGATTTACTTTGGATGTAGTCGACGATATTGTTTTTGCTGTTGTTATTGTTATTACGCGGTGCGTCGCGGAACTAATTCCGATTCGCAGCGAGTTGTCCCCGGCCGAGCGTGACGATAAGCGAAACGATGCGCAGATGAAACGAACGAAGTAGTAGCAACGAGCGAAGTACAAAGCGTCGGGGAACAACGATAAGAGGAAGAACGAGAAAGAAGAAGGAAGAAGGCGATGTCCGGCCGAGGAGGCAGATGGTCCCTTTTCCGCTACGCTAAACCCGCGAACACGGAACTATATATATACACTTATTCCACATCGCTCTATATATCTACACGTGCGTGTTCTCGATGGAAGTTTTGCAGGTTCGAAATATATATTTTTTTCGACAAGATTACTGAGGAACGAAAAAAATGTTATCGATATGAATATATTTAAAAATATTTTTTAAAATGTTTCATTTATTTATCCGTGATAATTATTGATATTGTATCTGTTTTTCTGTTCTTTCATATATATGTCTGGGTTATCAAGAATAATTTATTTATCATTCTCGACTTTTCATTAACTGTGTCCGAAGGAGAAAAAATTTATTGAGATTAATTTAGAAAGAAATATTGAAGTTATTACAATTATTTTCCATTTTTATTATTTAAAGAAAATCACTAGAGATTACTATTAAAAGTATTATGAAATGTATTTTAAAAAATATTCAAAATGGATTGAAATTATTTTTTCAAAGTTCTGAAAAAAAATGGAATAAAAAAAATTTTTTTCAAAAATTTTCTTCCAACTTTGAATAATTTAGCACTAAAAATTTACGTGACTGACCTCTCGATCCAACAGCTTGTTCAAATAAATATGAGCTTCGTTGTCGTTGTAATTTTGTACTCTGATAACGTCGCTTCCGGGTTGATCCTTCACGCTGAAAGTGAGACTGTCGCCGTCCGGATCGATGCCTCGGAGTCTGTGAAGGAGGCTTCCTGATAACACCCCAAAATATACAATAAACAATAATTAAAAAAAAAACAAAAACAAAAAAGTATCATTCGTTCCAACAACAAAACAGAAATTTTCCATGCAAAAAAAAATCGAACAAAAGAAATTATCATTCATGAGAAAATTTTCATTCGTGAATTCTTATGATCATCATCATTATTCTTCTTTTTTCCCTTCAATTTTTAATAACGTCGCATTAAAAGAATTTCTACTTGCCAACTGGGGTTCCCGGTCCCTCCTTGAGCCTGACCACAATTTCCGTCTGACCGTCGATGAGAAACCGTGGCGGATGGTTTCTCGCGCAGCACGGACGCACGATGCAACTCACAACGAGGACGATCCAAGCGATCTTGAAACGAACTCTTCGCGACGATTCGTAACTTCGCTTGGTCACTTCCAATCTCATTTTCATTCGTTCATTATTTTTTCCCATTATCGCGAATATTTTTACATTATTTTTTTTTCCGGTCATGATGGAAAATAAATATATATATATTTTTTTTTCTTATTATCATCTAGTCATTGGCGTATAATAATTTCCGTCTTCGTCATCCGGATGACCCAGTGCTCGACTCGCACTACTTGATCGATACATATAGACCACAATTTGCGTGACGATTTTTGTTTCACTTAATTTTTTCCACTCCTTGGCAGCTGCAACCTTTTTCGACCTCTTTTCAGCCTCTCGTCCAACTCGAGCGATGCGAAGATTAATTTTTCATTTGGTTGTCGACATTCGTTCGAAATTTTGGTCGTTTTGACTTTGTCGACTTTGTTGTCAAGTTCAGTCGGACCGAAGGACAATGGCAGTCGTGAGAAAATCCGGTTTACGATTAATCGCTTCGACCTGTCGAGCGTGCGGTCGATTAAACGGGTATGGCACTTCGCATATCTCACGTGTCCCGACAATTGACATAATTGTCACGATTACGCGGCTAACCACTGAAACAGAGAGAAAATCGTTCGTCGAATAAACGTCACAGCTTTGCGCTTTTTTTAATTTTTTTATTTTTGAGAATAAAAAGATTTTGACGGAATTTTACGTATTTTATTTTTATTATTTTTTTTCGGTGTTTTTTCGCAGAAGCTGTTTCTGCGAATGGAAATTTAATGAGGAAGTAAGGATTCTAATTTGTTTTTTTTTTTTTTTTTTTTCGCGCGAATCATCCGGGGCAGTTCGTGTCAATCGATGCGGCACGGAAACCGGCTATGGCAGTCCGTTAAGTTCCGTTGGAATCGTTCGGGAGGCGCGACGCGAATCGTCTCGGTCGAAGTTCCGGAAGTAATCGATTAGAAATTTCGTACGGTTTGCGTGTCACACTCGAGAAGACTAACTAGCCTAGTGATGAATAAGCGGAAAAGGGTTTCATGAGAATGGGACGTGAACTCTCCCTGGAATACGATAACGATCATTTAACTTTCTACCATCTTTCAAAATATTTTAAAAAAAATTTTTTCTAAATCACTGATCTTTCAAAAATTCAGTTCAAGCTGAACATTTTTATCAAATTCAGTTTTTACAGAATGATCTTGGTTTATTTCTGGGTACAACGCACTATCGAAATTCTACAAAAAAAAAAATTAATCAAAAAAATTAAGATAAAGACGTAAAAATGATGTTGAATATTTTTTTTCATGAAAAAAAAAAATTATTAAATGCGAATAAATAAATAAAAATTATGATAAAAACGTTAAAATAATTGTAAAGATTTTTTTTTCATTGAAACAATTATCAAATTGATAACCATTGAATGCAAATTATTTTTCAGCTTCAACATTCATTTTTCGTTTACGAAACAATATTTTCAATTCCTTCGCCGCACACGTAAGAAAGTAGTGTGCCGTTTTTCATTCGATAAGCAACGAAAGGTGCATTGCCTTTATTTATTCATATATGCAATGCGTGCATCCAATAAAATACAATAACAACGAAAAAAGCGAAAAATCAAGAAAACCAGCGATTGTCCGTTACGATCAGTGCGAAAACGCGATGTATATATAATAGTGAATATACGCGTCGATGAAAATTTTCATTTCCCGGTAAACTAATTAACATGGAACGAAAAAAAAAAAAATTTCTTTTCAAATAAAAAAAATTACCGAAGATTGTTTGAGACACAAGGCCGCACGTTCGAAAATTCATCAGTGCGAATCGCATCGCCGTGGTTGCCTCGAAAACTCGTTGTCTTCATCGTTCAACACGACCCTTAAACCGTGAAGCTGATACCATTAACACGATAATTGCCCGTATCTGGTTATTCCCCGCAATTAACGCTGCACTTGTTACATCACATTCGTCCGCGTATTATCGTCCGTTCCGATACAACCATCTTGGAATCATCGTATAATAAAAAATTTGCATAATAACAGTCTCGAGGAACTCGCAAATTTTATAACAATTTTACAACAATTTTATCCCAGTCGAATAATTTTTTTTTTTGCAACAATAACGTCACTGGAACTGTGAAAATTATGTGTTTATTGCTTGTTCTGTATTTATAGTATCACAGATAGACATTCATTAAATTGTGATAATTTTTTTTTCAAATATTTTCGATATTACATAAATTATCATCGATAATGTGGCACATTGACACATTGACCTTCATGTGACTTTGATCACGGATATAATAATAATACAGCTTCGCTTCGAGTCCATTGGAAGATATTTGAAATACTTTTACGATCAAACGATAAGAAGCCATCGTGCCTGTCAAATATAAAAATCCATTGTGAAATAATAACGCATCCAAAATAATTCATAATTACAACACAAATGTCACAATATTAATTGTTTCATCATAATTAATCATGACTATTCGTGCGAATGATTATTTTCAAATGCATTTGAATACCATTGAATACCGTATCTGTGATATTTTTGTAAATAATCGTCAATGATAATTATGAAATCACAGGTTTATGAATTTACGCGCCTTTTTCTTTGTACAAAAGCGACGTGTGGCAGTGCGTTTAGTCGCACGAGCTTCGCCGGATGATCTCCGGATACTCGGCGCACGTGAGCGCCCCCAGCCTGCGCACATCGAGGTTCAAGAATCAAACGACTCTGCGTTCGTTGCCCGAGACACACCGAGACATTCATACCTACTTGATCCGAGGATGTACCCAGCACGCGCTCATTCATTGCCATTTTCGCTCGGTTGCGTGCAACCCGAGTGTACCGTAAACACATGCAACAGCGAAATATTTTAATGAACGTTTATTATCAACCGAATAATTTTCAACGTCGTTGTTCTTACTCGAAACTCTCGTGGGTTTGGTCAGTGACACAAAATTCACGTTAACAATTGACCGATAAAATTTTTTCAGTATTTTTTATATTTTTTATTCGTTAATTTTGCATCATACGATTTATTTAATTCAACGATTCATATTTTTCGATTTGGTTCGATTTCTCATTATCGAATATTTCAATTATTTTCTGTGATTCCATTAACTCAACATTCATCATCGCAACTTTGTTAATTCACCGACTTTTACTTTCAATGTCTAACTCGGACTCTTTCAATTTCATCAACGTTGCACAATCTCAAAAAAAAAAGAAAGCAAAAAAAAAAACAAAATCAGATTCGTCGCTCGATAATAATCTTTTCTCAACTTTCCTCTTCCAAATTCATCCTCACCACGAGACAATGGATTTTTATGAGTGGCGATTGGTAATCTATATATATATATATATATATTTACACATATATATTCATAGATTTCTTCTGTAAACAATAGTTACAGAATGTGACGCAAATATTCTCACGCGCTGTTAACCGCGCGTCTCACATATGTGGCGCGTGCTTATTGCATTAGAAATATAATTTTGAGGTTGAAGCATCCTCTCAGTCCTCGGATATCTTCAAAGAGTTCCGGTCTGAAATACATTTCATACATATATATATATATATTTGAAAGAAAAAAAAATTAATTTCTTTCAGATTATTCATCGACCATCAGTCGGCAAGGATTTTCAACACAAAAACGCTTTCTCCATGGGCGGGGACGTGTTGCTTCTCGAGGTTTGGGAAATTCGAGGCAATGTCATGAGCGAAGGATCGTCTTTGATCGTCGACGAAGGAAACAAGGCCGGACAATAGCGGGTCAGCTGAAATCAACCAACCACGACTATTTTGTCATACGGGAAGCTGAGTAAAGTGAAAAAAAAATAAGTTGGTCAAGTGCGAGTTCGACTCGCGCGGCAGAGAAAGGGTTTCCTAACATATTTATTCACACCGCACATGGGAATCTTACCGGGTTCGTGATCGCATTATCGCATTCTTTCGAAAATAGTTTGTAAAGTTTGTAAAATTAATTTTTCAGTTATCTATAAGATCTAGAATTTTTGTTGTAATTTTTTCCGTGAACTTCAAGGAAAGTGTGTTTTATTCGACGTTTTGTTTATTATAATTTTTTTTTTTCTAATTATTCGAGATACTTCGAATTTGTCGTTTTTTTTTACTCTGAATTTGTCCCACTCGTCTTTGGGTTAGATTATTGTCTAACAAAAAGTACATTTGATAACAATAATAACGAATAATGTAACAAGGACAAAAAATTGTCCATATCGTCCCGTGGGAAAATTCATTGTTTGAAATAGCTCACAGCACAGACAGCGATATGGCATCGCGACTTTGTACGACGAATTCGGGTGGGTTCTGTGAACGCACGATGAGACGCGCGCACAATCATTGTTACGTTCGATGATCGTATTATTTACGCGTGCACGAGAGGTGCTGGGATCGAAATACCGGTGGGAACGAAAACGCGACACCCGAGAAACTGCGGCGCAACCGGAGTTGCGCAATGCGGGAAAATTGAAACTCGCAGTCACGTTTGAAGAATCCGGCTGTTAAAATTATTCGTCATAATTTTCACACGATTCACGAGTTTTTTTGCGAATTCTTTTGGAACGCTTCGCACACATATTTATAATGTGAAAAAGAAATATAATCTGAGAAATCGTCGATCGTAACAATTTTGTCAATGCCAGAAAAAGTCGCGAGTATAATTATTAGATTATTGCTGAAAAGATTATATCACACCTTGGTGACACTTTTTTTTTTTTGCAGCCTTCTTCAATAAATTCTTCAGCGATATATTTATGAATTTCAAAAAAATATTTTGGATGAACGAAAAATTGGATTCGAGTTAACTTCGAAAACATATCGAAAAAGTTGTTAAAGTCGAATTTCTGGAATTTTTCGGTTTTATTCGATTTTAACAACTTTATTCGGTTTAAACGACTGCTAAAGTAGTTTCGAAAAAAGTCGAATTCCTAACATTTTTCGAATCGGTGGAAATCTTTGGAATTGATCGAGTACTTTCGAATATTTCGCGCCAAATTCCAACTGGATTGAGCAAAAGTTAGGACAGGATGAAAAAAAAAACTCCTCAGATGTGTGTGACGTTTTAAGGCAACTTGTTTGAGATCATGGTGAAGCTACCGTCCGAAGACCATTTCCGTTTGGCGAGACGGGGGACAGGAGGGGGGTATTCATCGCGGTCTAGATTTCCCCTGGATGCCATTAGGAGGCGAGAGCCAACTGCATCGATTGCTTCTCCGCACGTTTCGTTTCGTTTTTTTTTATTCTTCTTCTTTTTTTTCACGGCTTTTTTATTTCTTACACGAGGCAAAAATGCGTCTGTCGGGCGCACGCGCGCAACGCGTATTGGAGAGAGTATTGAGAAAGGAGATCACAGCGAGGTTTGGATCGAGTCGGGGGAGTTGACGATTGATCGAGCGATTTATCGCTCGGACGATGGGAGAAACTGGAAGATTTGTCTCGCGTTGATGATCAAATGGCAAGAAGCAGCGATTGAAGACGGATTTTTTTATATGTAAATTTTTTTTTTTTTCATCTGTTTCCACAAGAAGTTGGAGAGAGAGAGAGAAAGAGACTGAGAAAGAAGACTGCCCACCAGATATTGATCGCCAGATTATCGGGAAAATGGTCGAGATGACGATAAAATCCGATTAAAGACGGACTCTCGATTGGGTAGAAATTTGGATGCTTCTGAGAACGTTCAAGTGGCATGACGAATGAAAGAGGACAAAACTCGTGGACGAGTAGAAATGAGGAAAAGAAGACGATGATAGTCTGTTATTACATTTTATCCGAGGCTATCTGGAAGGTTTCAGTGAGTTGAGCCCGAGACGTCTTGGGTTGTTGAACCAAACGTTGTCTTTCGCGTTGTTGTGAGAGTGTCCGAATGCATGGGTAAAATACTTGGTTATGTATGAAATCTTGGTGTATCGGTCGGGCACAGGTTCTTCATGCTTTTTCATTGGTTATTATTCTTCGTCCTGCGTTACCCACGAGACAACGTGTGGTATATATATTATGTTGTTGTACATATATGATATATGTATGTACAACATCCGGTCGTGTGGTCACTGGTGGTACCACCTGGTATGATGTCCGGATACCAGACTGACGATGATTATCGTTACAATGAACAGAAAAAAGAAGAAAGAAAGAAAGAAGAACAACGGAATTGGACATAACAGTCGAGTGTGACAATTCGCCCCGGCCACATACTTATTTTTTTTCTTTTTAAGCAAGAGGCTTCCATAGAGGATATGTTTTCACGATAATTCGTAGATGATCTTCCTTAGTCTGAATGTTGTCCACTGTATTTCACGCCTATCAATATTTTTCACTATCAATGTAAAAAATGTATCATCACTTTAAAACGATAAGATGAAAAATTGTTTTTCGTTTAGTTTTATTTTTTGTAAAAATGATAAATTGTTCCTTGATCACACATGATCTCGTTATTATTTTTCTTTTTGAATGTTCCTACGAACTTGGACGAAAAAGTTTCAAAGATTTTCTCATTGATACGTTTTTTTGTTTTCTGTTTGTTTTTTTTTTTCGTTCTCTCCAACGACAAGAACAGACAGAAAAAAATGGTCTGTGTGAATAACAGTGTTCCTCTTACCAACCAAGTGTGTCGGCCACGGTGCTCTTGTTGCCTATACTCGCGTGCATCTTCCCCACTGTTATTCCACGTACGCCTGACATTTGTTTTGTTTTTTTTTTCATTCTCAATTTTTTCGTTTTCGACTCCTACACCGACCGGAAAGATATCATTCTCGTCCGATTCCATCCCAAGAACAATGAAATTAAAAAAAAAATCGAGTACCTAATTTACCCGCTCTTCAAGTTCCATATGAATATTTTTAATTGTTAACTAGTGCAAAATTTTTGGTCAACGAGATATATTACTTTGCCAAATTTAAAAATTTCTTCGCTGCATAGTTTTTGAAAAAAAAATATAAGGGTTCCGTTTTTTTCCTTTTGAGCCGCGGAACCCCAAAAAAAAAGACAAAACAATTTCCAAAACTGTGCAATCGGAATGAAAAAAAAAAAACAAAAAATGATGTCAGCGAAGATGTGGACACGTGATATAACGTTTTAGCGTGTACGTCGACGAAAATTTCGATTTCGTCGTTGCATATATGCAACAATGCATACGCGGCAGTTTCGTCGCATTTGGAATGCGAGCACATTCGGTGAATCTGAAAACCGTCTGTCGTTATACGGCAAATCGATTGCCACTCGTCATCAACTCGGGTTGCTGCGGATAAACGTTGAGCTTGTACGAGCCTCGCGTGCATATGACACGACGATCCGGTTGTGTTTGGCTCTCGCCGTGGTTCAACTTCCGCCGACTATGGGCCAAACTTCCACGGGGGGGGGAGGGGGGGGCGGGGGAAGCGAAAGGTACACGTATAAACTTTTGATGAACCGACCCCACGAATTTTCCAGAGCGGCTAATAGCCTCCGAGAAACCGGATGTTCGCTCCTCTTGCGGCGGCAAACTCCACGACGCCTATTGCTTTCAAACCTGACATTTTGCTCGGCTACTTTTCTATATCTTTATCTCCCTTTCTCTCTCACTCTTGTGCTTTTTGGCCCTAACATACAAATTCACCAATTAAATCGGATCGGATGAAGGATCAATGATTTATCAAATAATTCACTGTCCGTGAATGAGACCAAAATCACAAATATGAATTCGTGAAAATTCGTGATAATAAAACAAAAACAGAGATCCAATAATCTTGACGAATATTTACCAAGTGGTTGATCATCGCAACAATAACAACAACAATAAATGGATGGCAAAATAGTGATATTCCACGTTTAGGAAAGGTTTAAAATATTTTCCCACACTTAAACTGGTTTCGAATCAACATCTCCGGTTGCATTTTTTTTCCATCTCATCCGTTGCTGCAACTCTCAACCGCAAAACCACCAACGGAGCGACGAGAACTGAAATACGTACGCACAGACGTAAATACATCAATTTTTGTTTTTTTATGCCTCTGCGATGACAAGCATGTTATATATCTTTTTCCAATATTGCTACATGCTCAACATTCTATGTTCTAACCGATTATTTCAATTTATTTGATTAAGTTAATTTAACCACCTCGATCAACGGTGTCGAATTACAACGAAACTAAAAGAACAATAAGTAATGTTAATCCTCGAATGGCGCAATATTATTCAATTCGTCATACATTCGACCATTGTGTATCGTGTATCTCGAAATTTCAGACGCAGCGCATAATCATCGATTTCTCACCGTCGAATTTACACGATGAAAAACAAAATAATGATAATGAAAATTTCAACAAAACAATAAACTGCCGAATAATCCAAAATTAAAAAAAAAAAAGATCATCATATTTGGGTTGTCGACGAAAATAATGATGATAATATTAATAATAATAATTTGAATAAGTTATATTCCCAATGAATTATCATTATCACTATTATACATAATAATAATAATTATTATTATTATTATCATTATGACAACAATATCATCATCATTATTGTTTGTCTTTTTGAAGATTTTTCACGATATCTCGAAATTTTTTTTTCCTTTAATAATAATAATTTTTATTATTATTTTATCAGAACAAAAAAAAATCGGTATCAGAGTTGTAAGTTGGTTAGCAATCGTTGAACACGGACCGACACGATGCAAAGGGGGGCTGGGTGGGGTATATCCACCGAGGTCGTCGTTTTCGACCCTACACGGCAATCCCTTCGCAGTGGTCGCGCGCCGTGACGTCACTTCCCACACCTGCCATGCGTGTTTCCGAACGATAGCGCCATGCGGGGGTACAATGCCATTATATTCCCGGGGAACAGTGTTGGTCCCCGGGACTACTGACGCATCGTCCGAGAACACCAGGCTGTGGCCGGCTGGCTCTGGTCCCCCCTGTCACACACACACACTCTCACGTATACAGTTACACACACACGCGAGACACAGTCGTCGTTAAATTTACACGTGAATTATTATGCACCTTCGAAACTCCCATGTTGCCCCCCTCCTCCACAAGGCAAATCCTCATTGCGTGACGACCTCCCCAAACTTCATCGTCAAAGTAACACAATGAAATTTTCCGTCTGCGATATTGCTTCAAAACCATCGAACAATTGTTTCGTCGTGTTAATATCTTGTGAACAATATTTTGTAGATTAAACATTTTTTCGCACACGATAAATGTATGTTGATAATTAATCTTGGAAGATGGGATTTTATAGTTTGAACCGATCGTGTGTGTTTCAATTTTTTAACAGGCGGTTGATTCATTTTTGTATTATATATTTTATTTTCTTTTTCAATTAAAAATAAAGATCGACTATTGACATAATAAAGATGACATTTTGAATTTCATTTGAATAATCAAATCCACAATTGTGTTATCTATTATATTGTGCCTATTATTATTATTATTATTATTATTATTATTCGTATAACCCCACATTCTTGGTGCGAAGCTCTGCACGACAATAAATGAAGTTTTCTTCATCAAACACGTGTACGACGGTAAACAATGCATAATTTTTGTTGTTCTGTATAATACGGACCCGAAGTATGCAGAAAAGTTTCGCGCGAATGCCCGACGATGAATAATGAGTTATGTCGCTTCTAATTGCACGTCAGTGCACACGGGGGGTGACGGTGGGGGGAGGGGGGCGGGGGGTTGCGAAAATTTTATATGCACACCGAACTCACTGGCGCGTGCTCGCTCGCTTTGGTGTATGATTGACGCATTCACCCGGCTTCCCCTCAAACGTTGGCACAACTTCCAATATGCAGACGGTAGGAAATTATTGTTAATTAAAAATTCTTCGTTTACATTTTTTTTTCTCTTTTTTCAATATCAAAGTTAATTGTTGTGCCGAGTTGCGACAGGACGTAAGTGGGCTACGATGCGACGACGAAAGTTTCGTCGAGTTCTCGAAAAAATTTTGTTTCCAACAATTTTTATAATTTGAAAATATTTGAAATTGTGGAATAATGAAGAAAAAAATCTGTTTCTTTGTTTAACATAAAAATTCACAGATATATTTATACACATAGATATATATATATTTTGTGGAGGATCTATATATCGATATCAATGATGAATATAGAAGAATTTTTTAATCACATTCGACATTTTTTAACAATATTTTTCTTTCATCGATATATATTCCCTTTCATAATAATATTCGTCGATTATTTTTTCGTTACGCAGAAAAAAAATACATTTAATAGATATACGAAACAATTATCTATGGTCCGATATTTTCATCCTCAAGCGTATTCGATATTCGTTACAACGAAAAATTGAGACTCACCGAATTTTCATTCCACCCGAAAGCTCCAAAAAATTTCAAAATCCATTTCACCCCCACACAACACAATTCTTCATTCCAATAAAATTATCCATCATCACATCTTTCATCGTCACTTCACATTTTTCTCGCAATTGTAAAATCACCGGGGACCGAAAGAACGAAATAAAAAATTAAAATAATAAAAATTTAAAAAATTTGTTAAAAACACGAATCGAACCTTCCGTTTACGTATCGCACAAAATTCAATTGACCACGCGGTTATCGCGGGAACGTAATGGGGGTGGGGGGGTGGTTCGGTTTCGCGACGAATCGGATCGTCGTAGGTGCTTCGTAGGTCGAGCTATGTGCGAAAAAATGCACCTGCGCTCTCGAACCGCGTCGAGTAAACTGAAAGTCACAAGTCCGTAAGCCGAGCGGTTTTCCCGTGGCTTGGCGCGCACACCCGATGATATTATACCCCGGGCGCGCTTGTGCGTTCCCGCTTTTGCCGCCGTCGCTGGCACACGAGTTTTACTGGCCGTCGTGTGATCACTGACCGTGCCACCTCGGAAACACCACAAAATATACGGTTCTTCCGAGTTTTTTTAATTCAGCCCGTCGTGTTTCACGATCCGTGGACAAAACCCGGTGCCTCATGGCTCACGTTTCTCCCAATCGTCGGCCTCCCCCCCCCCCCCCCTTCCCCAACCCCGAAACTCATCTTTTGCTGACCGATTCAACACGGAATACTTTTCGCCTACGAAAGTCAATTGGTTAAAAAAAAAAAAAAATCCATCTGCAATGAATTACAGCAGTTTGAAACATCATTGCCGGTAAAACAGAGTTCTGTAAGGATAAAAAAAAATAAATAAAAAAATGAAACGTTATTTGTTTCAAGAGTTTAGATTTTGGTACACAAAAAAATTGCAATTTGATTTAATTTTTATATGAATGGGCGGGGAGGGGGGGGGGAATAAAAATTGAATTGACTGGTTGTAAAATAGTGAAGACCGTCCTCAAGGTGACTCAGCCGACTAAAGTTCGACGAACCCTCGCGTCGAGTCGTCCAATTGTCATTGGTTCGCAGACCCCTATGTCGCACTCGAAGCGGGATTAGTTTCGATTGTGGTTATCGATGATACGTACGAACTACCTGCAAGAGCATGTGGGGACTCTCGGCTTACGTCAGGTGTAATGGGATACGATGGGTATAACGAGTGTAATGAGAATAGAAGCTCTCGGCTTACAGCGATGCGCCCAATCGATGAGCCAGGTGTTTTTCTTATCCTGGTCATTGATATTCCGTGGCTCGTACGTGAATGTCGCTTATTTAATTATGTTCTTCGAACCACTGTCCCAGCACGTCGTTCCAGCATTTTTATTTCTCGTCGATTACACAATTTTCGATACCCAACGAAACTCGACGAAATAATTGTGTCTTGCACTTTAGGTGCTGACTATATTTTTGTTACTTTTGAACTTGTATTAAAGACACACCAAGACGGTGGAGATTTTTTTTTTTGCAGCGAATTCTTTGTTCGAATTTCATTTTTAATCTTTTATACATACGAATGAATGAAGATCACAAAGTTGAGCTATGAAAAAAATGTTAATTTTCTCATAACTGTTTTGAACTATGTATCGGACGTTGTGAGAACCTAACCTACAAATTGTCTATACAAAAAAAGTTAGCCGCAAATGCACATTGCAAATATGTAGATAATCCTCCTGAATATATACTGAACCTCTAATTCTTCCATTAAAATCCCATGGCTGGCTGAATTAAAATTATTGGGCGACGCGCGCCTTATTTTGGACTATGGCGAGCTCGACTATCAAGAGGTCTCACTGACCTTAAGCGCCCTCGTACAACAAGACCGTCAACATGCAGCGCGGTCGGTAAGAAGCGACCTTGGATATCGACCCGCGATAACTTCGATACTCATCCGATGGAAATCGAGTTGGCATGCCAGGGTTTTAGATGAGCAGCAGCAAAGAAGATAGATTACATGGAACCGTATTCGCCGTGTTAGCGTTTAGCACGAGTGATAGAGTTCCGACTTTTGGCGAGAGTTGGCGCGCTGATATATCCGTGTGACAGCCGCATGGAAGAGACCTTTAGCCGCCCCCGCGCAGGCATCTGTTTCGTACAATCGCCGCCGCGCGATAATACTTGCCCTCTCGCACTAGTCCTGGCGAGTGCTGATCACATATACAGAGCCATCCCCATGTGAATGAACCCATAGATTCGATTTTCGTCAAAATTAGGGGTGTAAAAACCTTTAAAAGTCCGAAAAAATTGTTTTCGGCTTCGCTACGAACGAAACGACGTTCACTACAAACCTTTTCACACCCAACTCTATAAAATAAACGCATAAAAATCGATTTTCCTGACCCATCATTTTTCGCGAAAAAAAATTTTGTTTTCGTCAAAATAAATTTTTTTTTCATAAAAAATTCATTTTTTTTTCTACTACAAACGTAAACTCGGTTACCAGAGACCTATTCAAGGGTATCTGTATGTAAATCAACCGTTAGATCACCCATACAGAGCCATATCCATGCGGAAGAACCGTTTGGATCGATTTTCGTGAATTTTGGGGGTCTAAAAACCCTGAAAAGTCCGAAAAAATATCTTTCGGCTTAGCTACAAAAAAAACGACGTTCACTACAAACCTTTTCACACCCAATTCTATAAGATAAACGCATAAAAATCGATTTTCCTGACCCATCATTTTTCGCGAAAAAAAAATTTTTTTCGTCAAAATAATTTTTTTTTCGTCAAAATAATTTTTTTTTCATAAAAAAATCATTTTTTTTTCTACTACAAACGTTAACTCGGTTACCAGAGACATATCCAAGGGTATCTGTATATGGATCAACCAGTAGATCACCTATACAAAGCCATATCCATGCGAAAGAAAGGTTTGGATCGATTTTTGTGAATTTTGGGGGTCTAAAAACCCTGAAAAGTCCGAAAAAATATCTTTCGGCTTAGCTACAAAAAAAACGACGTTCACTACAAACCTTTTCACACCCAACTCTATAAGATAAACGCATAAAAATCGATTTTCCTGACCCATCATTTTTCGCGAAAAAAAAAATTTTTTCGTCAAAATAAATTTTTTTTTCATAAAAAAATCATTTTTTTTTCTACTACAAACGCAAACTCGGTTACCAGAGACCTATCCAAGGGTATCTGTATGTGGATCAACCAGTAGATCACCCATACAAAGCCATATCCATGCGAAAGAACCGTTTGGATCGATTTTCGTGAATTTTAGGGGTCTAAAAACCCTTAAAAGTCCGAAAAAATATCTTTCGGCTTGGCTACAAAAAAAACGACGTTCACTACAAACCTTTTCACACCCAATTCTATAAGATATTTTGACGAAAAAAAAAATTTTTTTCGTCAAAATAAATTTTTTTTTCATAAAAAAATCATTTTTTTTCCTACTACAAACGTTAACTCGGTTACCAGAGACATATCCAAGGGTATCTGTATGTGAATCAACCGTTAGATCACTCGTACAGAGCCATATCCATGTAAAAGAACCGTTTAGACCGATTTTCGTGAATTTTGGGGGTCTAAAAACCCTTAAAAGTCCGAAAAAATGGTTTTCGGCTTGGCTACAACAAAAACGACGTTCACTACAAACCTTTTTACACCCAACTCTATAAGATAAACGCATAAAAATCGATTTTCCTGACCCATCATTTTTCGCGAAAAAAAACATTTTTTTCGTCAAAATAAATTTTTTTTTCATAAAAAAATCATTTTTTTTTCTACTACAAACGCAAACTCGGTTACCAGAGACATATCCAAGGGTATCTGTATGTGAATCAACCATTAGATCACTCGTACAGAGCCATATCCATGCGAAAGAACCGTTTGGATCGATTTTCGTGAATTTTGGGGGTCTAAAAACCCTGAAAAGTCCGAAAAAATGGTTTTCGGCTTGGCTACAACAAAAACGACGTTCACTACAAACCTTTTTACACCCAACTCTATAAGATAAACGCATAAAAATCGATTTTCCTGACCCATCATTTTTCGCGAAAAAAAAAAATTTTTTCGTCAAAATAAATTTTTTTTTCATAAAAAAATCATTTTTTTTTCTACTGCAAACGCAAACTCGGTTACCAGAGACATATCCAAGGGTATCTGTATGTGAATCAACCATTAGATCACCTATACAAAGCCATATCCATGCGAAAGAACCGTTTGGATCGATTTTTGTGAATTTTGGGGGTCTAAAAACCCTGAAAAGTCCGAAAAAATATCTTTCGGCTTAGCTACAAAAAAAACGACGTTCACTACAAACCTTTTCACACCCAACTCTATAAGATAAACGCATAAAAATCGATTTTCCTGACCCATCATTTTTCGCGAAAAAAAAAATTTTTTTCGTCAAAATAAATTTTTGTTTCATTAATAAATCATTTTTTTTTCCAATACAAACGTAAAATCGGTTACCGGAGCCATGTACAAGGGTATCTGTATGTGAATCAACCGTTAGATCACTCATACAGAGCCATATCCATGTAAAAGAACCGTTTAGACCGATTTTCGTGATTTTTGGGGGTCTAAAAACCCTTAAAAGTCCGAAAAAATGGTTTTCGGCTTGGCTACAACAAAAACGACGTTCACTACAAACCTTTTTACACCCAACTCTATAAGATAAACGCATAAAAATCGATTTTCCTGACCCATCATTTTTCGCGAAAAAAAAATTTTTTTTCGTCAAAATAAATTTTTTTTTCATAAAAAAATCATTTTTTTTTCTACTACAAACGCAAACTCGGTTACCAGAGACATATCCAAGGGTATCTGTATGTGAATCAACCATTAGATCACCTATACAAAGCCATATCCATGCGAAAGAACCGTTTGGATCGATTTTTGTGAATTTTGGGGGTCTAAAAACCCTGAAAAGTCCGAAAAAATATCTTTCGGCTTAGCTACAAAAAAAACGACGTTCACTACAAACCTTTTCACACCCAACTCTATAAAATAAACGCATAAAAATCGATTTTCCTGACCCATCATTTTTCGCGAAAAAAAATTTTGTTTTCGTCAAAATAAATTTTTTTTTCATAAAAAAATCATTTTTTTTTCTACTACAAACGTAAACTCGGTTACCAGAGACATATCCAAGGGTATCTGTATGTGAATCAACCAGTAGATCACCCATACAAAGCCATATCCATGCGAAAGAACCGTTTGGATCGATTTTCGTGAATTTTGGGGGTCTAAAAACGTTTAAAAGTCCGAAAAAATTGTTTTCGGCTTGGCTACAACAAAAACGACGTTCACTAAAAACCTTTTTACACCCAACTCTATAAGATGAACGCATAAAAATCGATTTTCCTGACCCATCATTTTTCGCGAAAAAAAATTTTTTTTTCGTCAAAATAAATTTTTTTTTCATAAAAAAATCATTTTTTTTTCTACTACAAACGTAAACTCGGTTACCAGAGACATATCCAAGGATATCTGTATGTGAATCAACCAGTAGATCACCCATACAAAGCCATATCCATGCGAAAGAACCGTTTGGATCGATTTTTGTGAATTTTGGGGGTCTAAAAACCCTGAAAAGTCCGAAAAAATATCTTTCGGCTTGGCTACAAAAAAAACGACGTTCACTACAAACCTTTTCACACCCAACTCTATAAGATGAACGCATAAAAATCGATTTTCCTGACCCATCATTTTTCGCGAAAAAAATTTTTTTTTCCGTCAAAATAAATTTTTTTTTCATTAATAAATCATTTTTTTTTCCTATACAAACGTAAAAACGGTTACCGGAGCCATATACAAGGGTATCTGTATGTGAATGAATCGTTGGATCACTCATACAGAGCCATATCCATGTAAAAGAACCGTTTAGACCGATTTTCGTGAATTTTGGAGGTCTAAAAACTTTTAAAAGTCCGAAAAAATGGTTTTCGGCTTGGCTACAACAAAAACGACGTTCACTACAAACCTTTCCACACCCAACTCTATGAGATAAACGCATAAAAATCGATTTTCCCGACCCATCATTTTTTCCCAAAAAAAAAAATTTTTTCGTCAAAATAAATTTTTTTTTCATAAAAAAATCGTTTTTTTTTCTACTACAAACGTAAACTTGGTTACCAGAGACATATCCAAGGGTATCTGTATGTGATTCAACCAGTAGATCACCCATACAAAGCCATATCCATGCGAAAGAACCGTTTGGATCGATTTTCGTCAAAATTGGGGGTCTAAAAACCTTTAAAAGTCCGAAAAAATTGTTTTCGGCTTCTCTACGAACGAAACGACGTTCACTACAAACCTTTTCACACCCAACTCTAGCAGATTAACGCATAAGAATCGATTTTCGTGACCCATCGATTTTCGGTGAAATTTTTTTTTTCGTAAAAAAAAATTAAGTTTCTTCGTCAATTGCGTTAACAATGATGAATTAAAGTGAAAACGAAATGAAAAAATGTGGTCAAAAGTCACCAGGGTTTTATTACCTCGAGAATGTTCCATCAATTTATCAAAAAAAAATTCATACAAATTATTTCCCGATAGAACACAAGATCAGGCCGAAGTAATTTAACAATTTTTTTTTCTTTATTGAAACATATTTTAACTTGACAGCGGCAACATCACGATCGACCACCACAGTAGCAGCAGCCGACCACCTATAGCTTCACCATCACCATCTCCGGGGTAATTACAGATTCCATCCATGACGAGATTCTGATCGATTTTCCACCGAACAATTTTCTCTCGTCTCGTTTCTTCCTTACACGCATTAAAAACAACGTCTAACGAAAATAAAAAAAAAACCACCTATCATTCTTCCGTCCACTATTCTGGTAGAATTACCCGACGGACGTTAACACAGTCGGGACCATTATCGATTTTAGCATGAAGATGATGATCGATATAATACCTCAAACATCCCATTTTAAATGGTGTACGAATATTATAATTAAATAAAAAAATCAAACAAACACATACGAGCAAAAATGTTTTAAGTGAAATCAGTTGAATTTATTCATAAAGTATAATTTATTTAATTCATAGATTTCACCATGACCTTGAATACTATACCGATACTTTTTTTTTTGGTCCTCGGTCTAAATGTTTTTTTTTTTTGAAGCACGTACTGCATTGTGCATCACAACGAACGTTTTAGAAGTCTTTGCGACTTTGTGCAGCCGGGTCTTGCCTAAAAACGACTGAACCGATGTACGTATAACGATAATTATGAACTACTAGGGAAAAAGAGGCCCCCTGTGTCCCGCAATGTTAGTTGAGAAGCATACGAGCCGATCGACGATTCCGCGGGCCTCGAGTTCACTGGTTTCTCAATCGCTCTCCTCTCCAACACGCTTCACTTCTCTTCTATGCGCTTCTTTCATCCTCTCCTCTTCTCTTCCATGCACTTCTCTTCTTCTCCTCTTCACTCCTGAACGCTTTTTTCTACTCTTTTCATCTCCTCTTTGCTCTTCCGTTCTTTTCTCCCGATTTCTGTCCTCTTCTTTCTTCTCTTCTTCTCCTTTCTTCTACTCTTTTCTTCTCATTCCTTCTCCTCTCTTCTTTTCTCTTCCCATTTCGTCTCCTCTCTTCTTTTCTCATCTCTTTTCTTCTCCTCTCTTCTCTCCTTCTCTCTACTATTTTCTTCTCTTTCTTCACCGCCTCTCCTCTCCTCTTCTCGCTTCTCTTCTCCTTCCTTCTCTTCTCCCCTCCGCCTTCTCCTCTATTCTCTTCTCTTCCCTCCTCTTTTCATCCGCTCGACGCGCACTCACGTGGCATCGTTCGAGCATTAACGCGACTGCGTCGTGCTATCCCAGACCTCAACAGGCCTCTCACTGCCTCAGCTTCCTCGCACTTCTCTCTACTCCTCACTCCTTTTCCTTTCGTTTCCACTACCGTTTAGCCCCCCCCCGCCCCTCCCCTCCTCCGCTAAACCTAACGTATGAACACACATACTTTCCTTTTTGGTTCCCCTCTCGCCAACTGCTGCCACCGTCGTCGTCGTCGTCGCCGTCTTCGTCGTCGCTGCTGCTGCTGCTGCTGTTGCCTGATGATGCTCCTTGCTGCTGGTACACTCTTTTAGGGACCCCGGGCTGAAGGTTCGCGGCCGGACGATGAAAGTACATAACCGGTTCGCAGCTGCAGACCAGCCAGACTGGAGACTGCCGGCCACATCGGCCCAACGTGCAACGAGCCCGGCACACACGTCACCAGATTCTCTTCACATACATATCTGCGTACACACACACACACACACACCCACACACATACACACACACGCATTCCCGATCGTACAATGAAGGTGACTGACTTATTGGAACATTTTTCGGCAGTGAGTTCGCGACTCGGTTGGCCCGTATGACTGGAAACGGAGTGAGAAACCTACATATATATATATACTCACCATTCGCGTCTTGTCCTGAAACGTGATCTGCACGTGCAAGACTCTTCCGATCGCCTTCCAACAATTCTAAAGGTCGATAACATCGAGTGACATCCAAAAACACATCGGTACTTCGTTAAAAAAAAAAAACCTCTCACACGTGACCGAAAAAGAAATCAAATTAAACATCAACAAAATTATAACTTTGTAAAATTCATTCGAAAAAAAAATATATATATATATATAAAATGAAAATGAATGAATTCAATGAGAACGAATAGACAAGTGACCCGAATTGTTTTACACGACGAGACACTCAGCCTCGAGGACACTACCTACTTACTCAGCATCTTTCGTACCAACTTTCGACTTTCACACACACATAATCACGAACATATGTACACTTCTGTCCTCTCCAGTGGGGAACAGAGTGCACCCAGTGAGGAAGCTCCGTGAGGTTCGCGAAAAATCGCTAAAGCATACACGGGGCGACACTGGCGAGTATAATATGCCCTGTAGGGTGGCTTCAGACCTTCGTGGATTATTATAACTGTATATATGCATCACACTCTTAGCACGCCACTCTACCTGGGTGTCACGCGGCTCTTACAAATACCAACGGGTTCTCTCTGTCCCTCTTTCTCGAGGGACCCTCACAGCCACACACACACACACACACACACACACACACACACTCACATGCACACACTGGTGTACGTTACTCGACTCGCAAAAACCTACATAGAAATCGGCCTCGTGCGATACAGCCACACAGACACACACACACACACATGGACACTGCTAAATCAGCGTGACAGAGAGTGCTGGTTGGGGTCTTGAAGCTGGGTGAGCATACACATTCGGCGTTCCACACTGCAACCAGGCGAGGTACTCGTGATGCTGCTGCCGCTTCTACTGGGCTCCGGTCGTTCGGCTGCTGGTGCTGCTGGTGCTGCTGCAGCACACGACGTCGACATCACCCAGCACGAGGACAGAGGCCTCGAAACCAAACAGTGTAACTATATAGAGAGTCGCCGGTGAGCGTGCCTCGGCCTGGTGCATGGAGAGCAAACCGACGAACCAAGAGGTGAGGATCAGGCAGTGTCGCCCAGGTGCCCGACCGGCATCCTCTGGCTCCCCAAACGGCTCACCTTAACTCCGGTCTCCCCAAAAAAAAAAAATCATCTCGATCGTTGGCCTCTTCGCGATTCACCGGATTATATCGCTGGAGCATTTGTCGTTCGGTCGAACGCATTGGTTTTCATGGATCTTGTGACCGTGAATTGTGATTCGAAGCTTGGATCGAGAGTTGCACGTGTTTTCGTGGATGAGGGGTTTTTTTTTTTTTTTGATTTTGGAATAGCATAGGGGAAGGTTTTTGACGGTGGGGTTTTTTGTTTCGTGGTCTTCGTGTTGGGATGTTTGAAGTGTGCTGAAACGTCGAGGATAGACATTTGAAGATTATTTTCGGATGTATGTTTGCGTGAGTGTGTGTGTGTGTGTAATGGTTTTTTTTTTTAATTCAAACGTGTATAACTCGAGATGGGTTTTAGGTACAGCCCTAAAATTTTGTAGACACGTGCAGCTTTGTTATCACTTTATTGACTATAATTTTCGTCATGATTCAAGCTGCTACTTGGATTTTGTGTAGTTTTCAAAATTTCCAGAAAATAACGGACGTTATATTGCTCTAGCGATAAAAAAATTTCGAGATGTTCGTGTAAATGGTTCTTCACGATTGGATTCGTATCTGAGATTTGTTGATATTGCATTTTCTTCCGAATCCATGGAGAAGTTTTAATTTTATGATATTATAAATTTGGTGGAAATCCATTTGCACGTTTGAATTTTGGGAGAAAATGAAAAACAAAATATGAAAAATATGAAAAACAAGCTGCAAGTTGAAACTTGCAGCTTCCTCCGGATCGTTGGTAGAGAACGAAGATCCCTCTATGAGGAACCGAAAGAAGTCAAATGAAATGCTTTCTCGTTGAGGAATCTTCGTTCACTGGAATTCGAAGGAAACAAATTGCAATTTTCTACTTGCAGCTTGTTTTTTAATATATATATATTTTTTTCGTCTTAGGTATTTTTCGAAATTTGAATCGGTGTGACTAACCCTCATCCCCTTTCGGTCGTTTGCTCGTGGGAGAACCTATGGCTGATGTGATTCGGCGGTGGTGGTGCTGCTGTTGTGTTTCGTCTTCGTCGTGGTCGTTGGAGTGTCGTCGGTGGTGCTTCTGTGTATGTAGCTTGGTAGTGGGACACGTTTTGTCGTCCGGTTGACAAGCCACCGCGGGTGGGAGGACAGGGCGTTTCGAGAGTGGAAGAACAGTGTGGATCCCACGGAGTGACGGAAGAGACGGAAAAGTGACGACATCATCGTTTTTGTTGTATCGCGGATTGTGCGCTCGTTCGCTCGCTCGCCAACATTTTGGATCTTCGTTTGAAAAAACGCGGATTCGTGGACGCGGTCATTTTGTTCAATCCCAGCAATTTTACGCGTGACATTACGGAGCAAACTTTCGAGTGAGATCATCGTCGCATAGTCGTTCGATCGAAAATTCATTTTTCTTCGTTTTGTTTTTTAATCAAATTTTTTTTAAACGATGGACAATTATTTTCTTGATTTTTGTTTTCTCTTCTTTTTCGTCGAAAAATTAAATCAAATTTTCTAACAGTGCGTGTAAAAATTTGCACAATTTTCAAACGATCGCTGGACCGTCGTGAGTGCAAAAAATAAAAAAAAATAATAAATCGATCGTCGTAAAAATTGGACATTCTGCTACTTGGATGATCGCAGTGACGTTACGAAGGTTGAAACGAACGATATAGGCCAGTCAGGCCTGAGACTGTTGTTTAGCCAGCCGATCGTGATTTCCTTTTTTTTTTTACATCTCATCTTCGATCGCAATCTATGAGTAACACAATACACCCCCAAAACTGTTTGACCCCAAAGTGTCACGTGGATTTACGTTTTTTTTTTTGCTTCTTCTTCGGTTTGTTCTTGTTCGTCCAACGGTACGAGAGAGAGTAGCCTTCGAAGTTGCTACGGTTCCGTGATGTTACTGCGGGTCTTCAAACCTTCTCTCATTTCTTCGGAGGAGGAATAGGAGAGTCCGAAGAGAGAGAGCGAGAGAGAGAGAGAGGATTACGCGCACCTCGCTGCGTCTACGTCACGCGAAGGCCGTCTGGCTCTCGATTCCCGCGGAGAACATTCTTTTCGGATGACTCGGTGAATGCCTTTTTTTTGTGTTTTTTTGTGTTTTTTTTTTTTTTCGAAAACTTATCGGACACTCTCACAATAATCGAAACGAATTTTGAGGAAAAACGAATAAAAGAAACAAATACAAACGAACCAATCATATAAAATACTTGGAATAAAAATAATAATAACGTATGCAAAAAATATAAAATTATTGTCATTGAATTGTTTTGCATGGCATTTTTTTTTTTCTATGAACCGAGAGACGAATGACGAAATTCGATGAAAATTCGTGCGTTCGAGCTGTCGCGGCGATACGACTCGAGTGACAAGAAGAAAACGTACATTCGCGTGTGGAAAATAAATTACAGCAAGTGATGTCTACCTATTATGGCAGAACCCGTTCGGTCAAAGAGATTCGTTACGGCTAAGGTAAGGATCGAGTTGTTATGATTATCGCAGTTTGGCGATGAGAGAAACCTCGATGTTTCGTCGTACTTTGAATTACAAATTGTCGAAAAATTATTTTTCGAGACGTCGATGATTAATTTTTTTTTTTTTTTTTTTTCAACTTTCCAAATCTATTCTCGGTTTGGGGATTCATGATAAATTGTGTCTACGGCGCTCGCGCATTAATCGAGACACTGCGAATTCGCAGACGTCGTCTCGTTGATTTTAATTTTTTTTTTTTTAACGGTGGATGAAGAAAAAAATAATCTTGTCTTATTATTCGGGGCATGAATTATTGTTATTGAGTCACTGACCATGATACCGGTAATTTGTTGACCCTTCGGGTCAACAATTTTTTTTTCTTTTTTTTCGAAATGAATATTTTGAACTCCGAGTTTGTACACTGTCTTTTTTTGGGTACACCGACCTCAAAGAATCTCGTCGATGTTTCTTATGTGCGAGAAGAATCCGAAAAATCTAGAAAAAATGGTGGAATTGTTCTCTTCTATTTTTTCAAGCTTGAATAAATTCTTCTAAGTATTACATCACAACTTTGAGATGTATTTAACCTGAATTTTTTTTAAATCTACAAAAAATGGATCACCGGCTGAAAAATTTTCAGTAATTTTTTAAATCCCACAGATCCACTTATTTTTTTCTTCGAAAAGCTGAGCTTTGTTCATACAGAAAAATTGGTCACGAGTAATTTCTTTTACGTACAGAATAGGTCATATATACATAACGACAAAAAATTTCGTTATTTTATTTATGATTTATTTTATTATTTATTTATTTTTTTGTAATCGAGACACGAGAGATCGAACGCAGTCTGCGGGTGCAATGGGAGGGGGGGGGGGAGAGACATCGCGAGGTCTTCGAGACTTTAGCATAACGTCTCGGTCGGAATCTCGTTAAGACGCGAGGACGAAGAGGTGCCAAGCTCTCCGACCAGTCGATTATTTTCTCCCCTTATTTTTTTTCGTTTTATTTTTTCCAAATATCCATATATATCTATATTATATATTATATATATATATATATATATATATATATATATATATATATATATATATATACATACTTTTTTTTTACTATTAACGAAAGTAAATTATAGCTATCGCTGCGTATAAGTTGCTAAACTTTGTTTCACGATTGTCCGGTGCAGACGTTTCCAGCCAGTCGAAGGTGAAATCGGCATCCTGAAAAATCCTCGTCGACGCAGTATCATAGCTGTCGACTGGCGAGGATCGGGTCCGTTAGTTTCGAGCCGACGTGTACTGCGAAATATACGGAAAGAGAGAAAAAAAACATTTAAAAAAAACATTTATATATATATTTGCCTGCGTCATTTTCTGCCCACGGTTATCGGGTTTCAATTGCAAATTCGCCAGAGATCCGAGACGGTCGAGTGACGTCATTCGGGTTGATTATAATAAAATTTGTTATTCGCGAGTATGAGGTCCTGATAAAAAAAAACGTCTATCCCAATAAAGGTCTCTTGTCGAAATACAATTTAAATCTTCAAACACGAACGATTATCGTAATTTTTAAATATTTTTGCAAAAAATTGAAATAAATATTTTTTTTAACCCGGTCGATAAAACATTTTTCTACCGTGAAAAAAAAACGGATAGACGGATAGATGGCAATAAAATTCTAATATTTCCATCGATCAATTCTCCTCGTATCGTCTTCATGTCGTTATCCATATTTCAAGACTCGAAAAATATTGCCAATGTTCACCATTGAAATAAAAATAACCGTCCATCAAAATAAACGAGCACGTCCGAAATTTAAATATTGAAAAAAAAAGCAAAAAAAAAAAAAAAAATGATGATGACTCGCACCCTGCGGGATCCGTGCCGTTATAGTATCGTACTCAATGATAAAATAATAATTATATCATTGGGTACTTTATTATTAAATTATCGACCATTTCGAAATTGAAAAAATTCTATCAAAAAAATTTTATAAAATTCTATCAAAATTCTATAAAAAAAAACAGTATCAAAAAAATAACAATAACAGTAATTTACATGCCTTAATATCCGTCGAAGAAGAACACAAAAATAAAAACCCAAAAAAAAAAAAATCGTTCGAACGACCGTTCACCGTAAACTCGACGGTTATACATCTTCATTGCAATAATGTCCGATGGTCCGGTACATTATTCAGTATTACCGTACCGCGATACAACGTACCCGGTTGTTACATTGACTCGTCATCCACCTCGAGACACTGTGCACCGGTACACTTGCTCGAAGCGTTTATAGATGTGTTTTCAACCAGTCAAAGAAAAAGAAACAAATAACCGAAACAAAAAAAACGATAAGGTTAAAATTGTTTTTTTTTTTCAAATTGTGGATTTGCTTGTGCCGGTGTTGCAGTGTGGTTGTTTGAGTGTTCATAGCACGGGGGGGGGAGTTTCTTTTACCTGCTGATTAATTTCTTGCACGTGGACCCCAGAAGCAGCAACAGCAACAGCAGCACCATCAACAGCGTCGGACGGGCTTATACGTAACCAGCGGCATCCAATCTAGCATGCAAACCCGTAACATGAATAACGTAAAACGTTGACTTGGCGCGGGATACGCAGAAGCGCGGCCGAGAGAGGCTCTCGCGCGCGTTCACGCTGAGACCGTAACGGACCCCAACGGCGTGCACCGGCTGCGCGCCATAAGAAATAACGTACTAAAGGAGGCGAATTAAAGATGGTAAAGACCCCACGAGCGCGATGCGAAACATCGATGAAAATTATTTTACTCCATACTCACGTACAACCCGCGTCTTCGGAACTCTTGAATTTACACGTGTGTGCATATATTTATGTATATTAGGGTGGTCCTTATTTAGGGGTTTTTTTTTTTATTATTTTGACGCTCCCGGAGGATAATATGGTTCGAAACGAATGGAAAAAAGTATCCACAAAATTTCAGCCCTCTATCACAATTTTTAATTCTGCCGTCAGTGTCTCGAAGATTGCCATTTGAATAACATAGTTTTTTATTGTTATTTCAGAATTTTATTTTATTATGACTGAAGTTCAGGGATGTAGCGTTAAACACATTGGATTGTGATGGGTAATGAACCATTTTTTTTTGCATCATTTAGAATAGAAAAAGAACGTGTTTTAAAAACATGATTTTATTTAAATAGCAAACTTCGAGAGGCTGGCGGCAGGGTTGGGAAATGAGATAGGGATCTTTAATTTTGAGGATATTTTTTCAAATTTATTTCAAACCATTTTAACCTATGGGAGTTGAAAAATAATCAAAAAGCCAAAATAAGGACCACCCTAATGTATATATATATGTATTATATATTTACGAGTGTGTGTGTGTGTGTGCGTGAAATTGTGGCCATCGGACAATTCATTTGAAACCCTCTGGCCAACTTGTGGACCGCTGCTGCACGTCCAATAAACTCCAATTTACGTACCGATTATTATTTTTTTTTCTCCGTCTCTCTTTCTCTCTCTCTCTTTCTCTTTCACTCGCTGCAGCATTCTCGTTTATGGCTAATTATTAAGTGTAATAGACACCCACGCATCTTCGTGGGGTTCCATGTTTATCATCACGAACACACGCTTATCGATCAAACGTACGAATGCAAGTTATAAATTCATCAGAGCCCAATGATGATTCCACGCTATTCGTACGGAAAATATAATACAAATATATCCATCCTCAGGTAATTCTCGTTTTCTTTTCTTCGATTAACTCGTCTTTTTGCAAATGTGTGGGTGAGACGGTCGGACGAGGGTGAGTTGATGTATGGCCGGGGGGGGGGGGAGGGGGCACTAAAGCGACGCGTTGATAATCCCACTTGCAAACGTCGACGTCACCACGACGTGCCCTTCATCCCCCACAGATATATAATATGTACTGAAAACTTCATTCCATCCCGGATGCAATTCTCTGATACATTCGCTCTTATTTCACGTATTCACATTCGTCCAACAGAAACTCACAAACACACACACACACACATACATGCGCGATAACACATGGGCGCCGTGAAATAAAAATTGGTGAGTAGCGAGATGAATTGGCTCGAGTTGAAACTCTTCGGAATCCCGCTTAAAGGCTTCGGCATATTTGCATATGCAAATACGCATTTTCAAAGCTCACGCGCCTACGGCATCGCACGCGCTTCATAATCCTCACTCTCCTTTTCTCTCTCTCTCTCTCTCTTTCTCTCTCTCTTCGTCCCGTTCAAAGTGCTGCGGTTTTTTAAAATGTTTGCGGGGGGTTTTTTCCGCCATTCTTTCTTCACTCTCTTCTCTTTCACGTCTCGCGATCGTCGCACTCTTCACTCTCATATTTCAGTCATTTTTTAGGATTCCGCAGATACCACCAAAGGTTACAAAAAAACGTAACCCCCACAAAATCCCTGTCCGTCTGTCACAGTCGATTTCCTCAGAAACAATGCGACGTGGAAACTTGAAATATGACATATCGATACATCAGATTGACCCAAATGTTCAGCGCTGGTTGACATTCTTGAATATTCACACGAGGAATGGAAGAGGGGGCTGATTGGGTACTCCGAATTTTTTTCAAAATTTATTTGGTATATCGTGTGGGGTATCGTTTGAAAGGGCTTGTTATGTGGAATACAAAAATATTTTTTTCATAATTTCGAATTGCATATTCGAAAATATATTTGGAGAAATATTCAAAAATAGGGAATTTCCGCCCTCCCGCCCTTCTCATTTTCGAAACTACTCTACCGACAATTTTGAAAAAATCAGGGATTATAACACCTCGCTCAAAACTTATCCGAAAATTATAACGAAAGTCCTAGGTCTTGTAGAATCCTAGAAATTAATTATACAAATTTATGATGTTATATCGGGTCGACTGCGATAGTGCGACAAACGCCCGGTAGGTGGCCACGTGCGGCGCGCGGTGAGGAAAGAACGGAATATTTTACGGAATCCTTTGCTTGCGAGTCGAAATTGCACTTGACCGGTTTTTCTTTTTTTCTTTTTCCCTTTTAACCGTCTCATTCACGTTCACGTTGGGCTTCTCGCTATCTTTCTTTATTTGTTACGTTCTCGTGGTGTGTTTCACATGGGAGTTAATGGACGTCGATCATTATCCGCAACATCGAGAGGCGGTTCGCTAATAGAACGTTGAGAGTGTCTGGGCGTACGGAGGGGGGCTGGGGGGGTCCCAGAATTCATGGGAAGAGGGAGAGTGAGGAAGGGGGGCGACGTGTGCACGTACGTACCGAAATAACTGACGAGCATTTCACGCGACCTCCATTAACCATCGATTTGAATTGATTTCGGGAAGGTGTTTGTGTGTTCACTACCCTCCACTCATCTCTCGTTCAGCGTTTCGCTCCTCGATCTTGTTTGCTCTTCGGCGCGAGATCGGAGTCACGCGATACCTCACACGGACGGTCCATGTCTCGTGACGATGCATCATCCACCAATCGGTAATAATCGTACGTACGGAATTTTGAAACCCCCCCGGAAAACGATAATGTTCCAATGGAACAATCAGATTAAAAGATTTTTTTTATCTCTCTCTATAAATAATTTCGTCTCGACTTAATTATTGATACTAATTGACAACGGGTTGTTAAGGGGGCTGAGTCATCTGAAAATGTTGAATTTTTTTTTTTTGTGAAATGATCGATCCAAATTTAGAACCGATTCAACCCTTATAAAAAAGCTAAGCTGAGCCATCATTTCAATTTTTTTCATAGTCATCAAAAAAATATTCCCACCGTCACATAGCTTCGAAAAATCGTTGTCGTGCTTCCTCATCCTCTATGAGGAAGCACGACAACAATTTCTCAAAACTCCACATAACTCTCCTCTCAACGAAGCAAAATAAAAAAAAAAAACACCGAAAAAAGAAAACCAAACAACCAAACGAACAAACAAAGTCCATTAATCCGTGGAAATCGAACGTACGGATTGGAATATATTCGCCGATAAATCCGAACAACAGTCCGACCTTCCCCGAGACGAAGAGTTCTAGAAAAAAAAACCAAAACAAAAAACACAAAAAACAAAAAAAAAAAAAAAACAACACCGTGAGAGAAGTGCCGAGAGAACTGGCGTGGCACTTGAAAGAGAACCCGCGACCTTGCAGCCCAGCAGATGCAAGTGGCGTGTGCACCGAAGCAGCGCGCACAACGTGCGCGAACCCGAGCCCGGCGCATGCCCCCCACCACCCCCGCAGCGCGACGGGGCCCGTTCCGGCGGCTCGGCGGCTTGCGCGCCGCCCGGGGTCCCCGATGCTGCGCCCCGGCTCGGCCGCCGCCCCCACCCAAGGCCCCGGCACCGGCTGTGCAGGTAGCAGCCAGCCAGTAACCCAACCAACCATCCACCGGATCCCTCTCAGTGGCTTATTACGTATACGCGCTCTACTCCACCTCCGTTACCTCTTTCACTATCCTGCGTCGCGTCCCCGACACGCATCGCCCCCTCCCCCACCCCCGCCCCGACCGTCGCGCGCATCGCGAAAACGACCCGCGCGCACGCGCGCATGCGCAATACGGAACTCGCGAGTCAAGACGAGAAAACGTGCGTCTCGTTTTGGGAATTTTCGTTGATCCGAGTCGTCGTTACGCGAACGTACGTGATTGTTTTTTTTTTAAATTATTTTTTTTTCATTGTGATGTTTATTTGTTATCGAACGTGCGAGAAGTGATAAGAGACCCGGGTGATCATTATGGCGGCGGAAGATGTGGAAAGGTGAAACCGGAAATGAGAATTTTGTTCCGGGAACGTTGTTCGTGATCGGCGAGTGATGTTGATATTGTCGAGGCGATTGGAGATTAATTTGTGGAACTTCGAGAGCGTTGGCGCGAGGCGCGGGGGGGGGGGGGGGTTGTGGTTCAAGGGTGTCGAGAGTATATCTGTGGTTGATAAGATTGCGAATGTATGTGGATGGATATAGGTTTCTATCGTTATTTTGAGTGGAGCTAAAAGTGAAAGGTGTCGAATAGTGTATATATGTGTGTGTGTGTGTGTGTGGCGTAAGTGTTGTCGTCGTTGAGTGTCGCGGTTCATTAGACAGAGAAAAAAGCGTTAGCGCATACCGATTAATAATATTCTTTATTCGCGATTATTTTTTTGTGTACATTTTTTATAATTCTCGAAATTCCATTTTGAAATTGCCGAGTGGAAAAATGAGGTTCTATCGCCGACCGTGATGTATTCCGGAGATAGTCACGCGTGATTTAGAGAGTAGGAAGGCCTCGAGCAAGGCAGTCAGCTTAGCACAGTGCAACTAGATTTATATATATGTATACACATACATATATATTAGGGTTGTTCTTATTTGGCCTAAAAAATAATTTTAAAAAATAATTTTCAAAAAAATTATAAGAAATAATTTTTTAAAAATAAATATTTAGTCGTCTTTCCTCATATATATGTCGTTATTTTATACATGTTAAATTTGTATATACTGAATGCATACAGTTTTGACACTAATTTTCACTTAGGCTGCATACAATTAATATTTAAATTCTACATATACATTGTACAAAGTCGATATACAGTTAAAAAATATTTGTTTCACTTGCCCCCCCCCCTCTTCGCCCCACTGCCCTCCCCACTGCCCCGATCTCTTTTTCAAACCAACGCGAGACTTATTCGAAAAAAATAAAAATAAAAGTATACATATATTGCCACAAACATATTCAACGATCCTGCGGTCACTCTCATATCCGACATGGCAATATGAATTTTCATGACATTCGAGTGCCCGCACTTTGTGAACGTCGCGGGGGCATGTAATGGGGGCCGGAGAAGCGGGAGAGGCTCGACGTCCCAAGTAAATCGTAAAAATTTGCGGTTTCTCGAAGTCCGTTTCAAAGTCTTCGATAATCCGCGCCGACCCGCTTATCTCTTTCAACGAGTCGCATTAGTGTGTCACCCAAACACACACACACACACACAAACACACAAACACACACACACACACACGCACAAGTGTATCCATGTCAACGGCTGTGTAGCTCGGTTTTGCGGGCGGTTTACCATTGTGGTAAAATCACGGGCCGCGGAATCTCCGCGAATGCATTTGCTGCCGCGACTGTTGCTGCCGACCGACATATATATATATTTATATATATATGTATATACATATATCCGCCATGTGGCTGTTGTGGGTACATGCCAAATGGATACGTAAAAGTGAAAGGTTGTTGCTGAAAACTCGTTGCCCGTGACTCGATATCGTGATCGCGACGAAGGATATCGTCGATCATCTTGTTTTCATCCGTCGATTCGCTTTGCCCCTCCCCCCTTTGCCCCCCGCGGCCCTCGCCCATCGCTTTTTTTCTTTTATTCTTCTTCTCATCCTTTTGCTAATTCGAAAGCGACTTCTGATATTGAATTGCCCTGCCATTTATTATTATTATTATTATTATTATTATTATTATTATTATTATTATTATCATTATCATTATTATTATTATTATTATTATTATTATTATTATTATTATTATTATTATTATTATTATTATTATTATCATTATTATTATTATCATTATTATTATTATTATTAGGGATGACAATCAGCTAAGTAATCAAGATTGAATAAAATTCGATTGAACGTATACGAAATATTTCGAAATGTTACGAATAAAAGGGGAAAAAATGTTGATTCAATAATTTTAATCACAGTTGACGACTGACAGTCGATCGAATGATATTCGATGAGAACCGTTACACTCGTAATTTCCGTAAGATCGTGCTTGCATGTCGGCTTTTTTCGTGTCTGACCGAACGCGGACCATTACTACTTATTGCGATCGGCATTCGACAGTTCGTCGTAGTTTCTGTTCATTTCGCTTTGACCCCCCGACGGGCCCGGAACTACAACGAGCTCAACCGCGTGACTAACTAAACTGTCCCATCGTTTATTCTCGTCAGCATATATATATAGAAATATATATTTATATATATATATATGGCTGGGCTCGTGACATCACGTGCTTACACACTGTGTGCGATACGGCGCGCACCGTTGGCTTACAGCACGCGTGGCACTCGAACGAACTACGAGGTGTACCGAGGTCGCAGCCCCGAGAGTTATTACGAGACGGAAACTCGGCACGTGAGTACGTAACGCTTTGCACTCTCGGTGCATAAGAGCACGAGGTGCATCGGGTCGCAACCACGACGCTTACATCCCTCCGACGACCGGTACATGTACATATACGTGTGTATACGTGTGTGTGTGTATACATATATATATATATATATCTGTATAAGGGTGGTCCTTGTTTCGGGATTGTTTTTAATTTTAGCGCTTCCGGAGGATAATATGGTTCGAAATAAATTGTGAAAGCTACTCTCAAAATTTGAGGTCCCTATCGCAATTCTCTAATCTGTCGCCAGGCTCTCGAAGTTGGCCATTTAATTAACATGATAATTGTCATATTTCAGATTTTGTTTTATCATGAATGAAGTACTGTACCAAATAATGAGCTTCGTGAGCTTTCTACCAAACGTAATAGCAGTACCGAGAATTCGTTATAAAAATTAGGCGATTGATTTGTTGAGGAATTTGTACGAGAAAATTGTAGACGTATGAACGATTGAGAAAATATATTTTTGTAGAACGAGAAATTTTTTATTCCGTTGAGAGATTATTCCGTTATTCGTCGAGGGAGTTTTTTTCTCACATGTATGTGGTGGGGGGGGGGGGGGGGGTAAAAATGTGACGATAAGTGTGCGTAGGTAATTGTGACGTGTGATGTGATTTTTCGGTTTTTTTATGTGTCTGTTTAGTTGATTTTTTTTCGTGAATGCAACCCTCGAAAACGTGTTGGAAGTCGAGAAAAATATTCGGTTCATGTTCGAACGATGGTTTTCCAGCCGACTGGATACTTCGAAAAAACCGTTGCGATGCATTTGCCAAATGATTTGTGAATTTTGTGAGAAGCAAAATGTGAAATTCGAATATTTTTCACGTACGAATTGAACCTTCGTTCGATGAACGGCAATAGTGAGAAAAAAAAGAAACGTTAGGAATTACCATATAGCGCAGCGACACGATGCCAGAGGCTAACAGCCTGAGGATATTCAACGGCGTTCAGGTGAGCGAAAAATTGTATGATTTTTTTTTTATGAAATATAAATCTGTGACTACAATATTAACAGAATTGAAATAGAAACAAACAAACAAACAAAAAAATGTTACGGGTTATATAAAAATAAATGACCAAACAAAGATGAAAAAACAAAATGAAACATGATCACGAATAGCCAAGTGACGATCTTTCAGAATTTCCGGTTGAGAATTTGCGCGGGAACGTTATTTGTACTGCACATAAGTGGAGTCGTGGTGCACTTGGTTGTCAGCCGAACGAGATGCATCGAATTGCGAGTGACGGAGAGGCGAAAGCAAGCACACACACACACACACACGTGCATCTAGACACTGCGCGCACGTTGTCCCGTCGATCCCGCCCGATTAAACGAAAGAAGGAGAGAGAGAGAGAGGGAGAGAGAGAGAGAGAGAGAGAGAGAGAGAGAGAGAGAGAGAGAGAGAGAAGGGAGAACGGTGGCTCGAGGATTGAGAAATATAACGATCGATTAAATCAGCTTGGCAGACGTGGGCTTCTACCACGGACTTAATAATAATCAGCATCCAAGGATCCACCGTCGTTCTTCTTTATGACTCGCCGAATGCAAATTACACGCACAAGCTCGGTGGCGATCATTAGGCCGACGGGTCCACGGAGACAGAGACGGATAAACAAATGAGGCAAAAACTTGTTCTTCATTACTGACACACGCCCTTCTGCGCGAACCACGAGAATACAGTATATATATATACATCGTTTGGACGGGAAAGTAAAAACAATAAGAAAATCTATGCATTTTTATCTTCTCGTCCAAACGCTGGATAAACAACGCTATGAAGACCAAAAGTTCACATAACCAATGTTGTAGAGAATTAAATTTCCTTAAAAAAAGTCAGTGATGGCATACATCTAACTTTGATAATTTACGCGTGGGAAAGCTCGAAAGTCAGGAAATTGTACGTTCGCTACAATTTCCCGAAACAAAAATAAAAATAATTAACGTTTATTCACGAACGTGAAATATTTCGTTGATCACAACTTCCAGATAGCCTCCCCCTCCCCCGATCTTCGTGGCATCCGAATCTTCAGTACAATGTATGTCGAATGATGCCAGCAAAATTTTTTGGCCAGTCTTACACGAAGTTGGGTGGGAAAATAAAACATGACAAAAAAAAAAAACAGAAACATACAAATAATTCTGTGCATCGTAAATAAGAGTTGTACGTCGTGTGGAAAAGTCGTGGGAGGTGGGTCGAAGTGAGAAGGTATGATGGGACGGAGTGGGGGGAACGTGAGCTATCGAAACGACCGATCGGCGCCAACTTTTCCGCTGGTATATTCCCGTAGTGAGGAAATAAATTATTCCGACTGTCGGGAACTCAATTAATTTTACTCAACTCGGCAATACAACGATATACGAATGAAAGACCAACACATCGTATCGTCCACGTGCGATGTACTCACGATCACAATGATACGACGACATCGTTGAAAAACGTCTATACGATAATCCACGAGTCACGAGTGTTTGATGCATTGTTGTCAACGTTTTACATTAGTTTTATCAATCTCTCGGTCGTTCGAACGGCGACGACGATAATAATAAAAAAAAATAATGTTCTCTAACACGTGATCATAATTTTTGCGAAACGACAGAGTGTCGAATTTACATGTGAAACGTGATTCACTCGTGAAACGAGAGACTTCGTAAATGCGACTTCGAAACACGAAATAACGGTCGAAAAGATATTGGATCCGAATAAACGGTTTGTCATTATTCTCCGACGTTCTTTGATTTCAGTTTCATGCTCGAGTCATGTTTGTGACGAAGAGTTAAAAAAAAATTACTGATTTTTCAAAATTCCCGGTAATATCGAGAGCCATCTCGGAAGATAATCCAGAAGTTATTTAGTTATTTAGTTATTTAGTTATTTAGTTATTTAGTTATTTAGTTATTTAGTTATTTAGTTATTTAGTTATTTAGTTATTCAGTTATTTAGTTATTTAGTTATTTAGTTATTTAGTTATTTAGTTATTTAGTTATTTAGTTATTTAGTTATTTAGTTATTTAGTTATTTAGTTATTTAGTTATTTAGTTATTTAGTTATTTAGTTATTCAGATATTTAGTTATCCATTCTTCGATACAAAAAAAAAACAATGTCATTTTTTTCGAATTATATTTTCGGTCGTTCAATGAACGATTGTCGAACGATTATGAAATTGTGAGAATGCGAGAAAAAATCGATAATAATTCACTCGACAATGGCAAATCGAGGGTAATTATTTATCCTCGTAGTTCAATAGAAATCACATATGAATTATGAACCAATGCTGCACATAGTGGGCCGTATTTACCAAGAAACGTATATTATGGTGGTTTATCGACTGATTGTCCGACGAAAGCTTCGACCGTCTCGAGTTATCGGTCGACGTCTGAGAAAACATAATTGCGTTAGTGTTATTTACCGCTTGTACCATTCCCTACCCTTCCTTCGCCATCGCAACACCCTCTCGACTCGTGGACGTTATTTATTTCGATTATTCGCGGAGGGGGTGGACGATTTACGGGGGATGACGTTTTTATCGCCCATATAATCGCTCGGCGTTTGGCCAAACCTACATACACACAGACCATCGAGCTTTCGGGGATACGATGAGAAAAAAAAAAGAACGTGATCACCGGAGAAAAATAAAAATTGTGAAACACCCTCGAGCAACGTCGTTTCCAGATATTCAAAACAATTTTTGTGCCAACATTTTTTTTGCCCGATTCTTCACGTTTTCATGCCCCAAGGAATAAGAAAACAATCCATTTTTTTGCATTTTTCATTTTCTTTTCTGGGAATTAAATTTTTTTCTGCATTTTTGTCAAAAATTATTCTATGGAATTCAAAGCAAACATTTTGTATTTGGATCCGATAATTATTTTTATTAATTTATTTTTCAAAAAAGTGCAATGTTTGTTTTTCGATCCCAAAAAACATTCGAATAAAAATAATTGACCATCGTTAACGGGACAGAGACTCGAGTGTCAAAGGGTCCAGGAAATTATCGTCGATTCGCAATTTAGTTGGGGATTTAATTGAATTATGAACTGGAATTTGTGCCATTTTGCGCGAAGGTCGTCGACGCTTCGTGGCCGCAACTATTTTCGTCAAAGCTTGTCGAGTCCCACAGACATGTACTATACATGTACACAAATTATATATATATGTATATATCTCTTGGCAAATTGACTATCGGAGGAGAGAAAATAGCGGTGGTTCGGGGTTTCACGACGGGACAGGAAGCGCAACGTCTCAATGGGCAGGCAGGCATGCAAGCAGTGAACAGGCATCAGCAACCAGGCAGCCGAAGCGAGAAAGGGAAATGAAATTCTTGTCGTAGGCTAGACTCCCTTTATTGTGCGCCTCGGTAGACGACGGCTGCTTTCCGTCTGTACTATATATATATACATATATATATGTACTTTACTGTACATATAACGTCTTCTTCCTTACGGAATGAAAGCCTCGATGCCCTCACCCTTCTTATCTCAGGTGGATTTACCGACAAACCAAACCCTCCACATTTATATATTCATACATATATATATTCCAAATCGATAATGCGACAATATCAAAGATACCGTTTTTTTTTCTACGTCACGCAAAAATTTGTAAAAAAATTCCGTACCATATTTTTTACATAACGCCACCATCTTGTCCGCACTTTTACGCTCGTGTTTACCGAAGGTAACGAAAGCTATCATGTGATTGCGGACTCTCGTAGTGTTAAGAAGTCCACAAATGTTTGCTCTTAACTACGAGGACGTAAACTTTACTGACTCATCGCCTGGTGAGCGGTCGCAAATATTTTATTCGACAAAAACGGAAGATCGAAGTCGAGCCGGGTAGAATTGACCCAGTGTGGCTGTTCTGTTATTATTTGGAAGCGTTATTGGGGAGAATTAAAGACGTTTTTCGGGTTACAGAAATAAATGAATAAAAATTCATTCAAACACACCAAACGATACCTTCCAAGCTCTAATGACAAAATAAATAAATAAATAAAAAGAATAAAAATATTTATTGCAAGCTGTAAATATCTCTTTCGGATTTTTTCGAAAAGATCCAATCGTTCCTCATCTTTCCTTCCTCAATAACGCTCCCACGAATATTCAAATCTCAAATCCGAAATTGAAAAAATAATAATAATAATAATAATAATAATAATAATAATAATAATAATAATAATAATAATAATAATAATAATAATAATAATAATAATAATAATAATAATAATAATAATAATAATAACAATAACAACAATAACGAAATAAATAAATAAATTTTCGTAGTCACAACGTGGGTCCAACAGGTCGGTAAAACAGAGTCCGTGTACCGACGAAATTAATTACGACAGAAGTTGAGACGCTATTAATAGATGCAATCAGTTCGTGGAAATGCGGTACACGTCGTCGTTATATGTGCCATTAAAATGACTAAGCGAGCGGAGGCAGAAGGGTTACACAGTGGAGACGGTCTTGGTTGCGGATTTTGCCGTTGCGCGTTACAACGTGTGGGGTTCAGAGGCCGAGAGATAGTCTGCGCGGGCGCTCGTGCGATTCTGTTTCCACGTGTGCAAGCGAATATATATATGTATGTACAACCTTACGGGGTTCGGTCGAGCGCCCGAGGTGGGATACACAAGCCGGGCGCGCGGGGTGTATCACGGAAATTTATTATAATTAAATAACCCCCGAGCTCGGCGAATCTCGCCTGGGTTTTTGTGTGTGTGTGTGTGCGTGTGTGTGTGTGTGTGTGTGTTCGTACACAAACCCGAACGCAACCGACCGACCGACCAACCACCTCTCGTAACAGTTGTTACGCGTAACACGTAAACCCGCACACGGGTTCGGGGATTATTTCGCTCTCGTGAATTATTTATGGAATTTCGATGAAACGTGAGGGCCAACTATCCTCGTGTATCATACGCAAAATTATTTGCTTACGAAATTCTTGATTCACCGGAAATAGTTTTTTTTTTTTTGCGTTTCTTTATTTCGAAGAAATTCAGGATGTTCGATTATTATCGATTTATTATTATTATCGTTGTTAATGTCTCATGGATTCACATAAATTAATACAGTTAGGGTTGTTTAGTATGAAGTTTGGTGGAAATAAACTAAATTTCATACATAAGTATATTATTATTATTATTATTATTATTATTATTATTATTATTATTATTATTATTATTATTCAGCGTGAATCTACCTACAAATTGATAATAGAAATGATAGTATTATCAGGTAGGAGTATTAATGGCTGAGGATTCTAGGTTTCTTGAGAAACCAGGCGAGAATTAATTGCTCGATCGGAGGAACGAAAACCAATCGAGCATTCATTCAATTAGCTCTATAGTGTCTCAACGAAGGTAGAAAGGGGCGTGAGGGGGTAAGGGCAGGTGCGGTTAATCGCGAGACGCTGCGGACGATGCATCGATGCGGAAGAAGTCGAGGTTATCGTGGAAAGGAGGATCGAGTATCGGATAAAACATTTATTGGTTATTCAAGTGCTATTCAGCGATCGTCCATATTTTTTTCCTTCCTTTCCATTTTTTTTTGTTTTCTGACTTACCGACGTTAAATCGGTAAGCAAATTTTTATATATTTCCGATGGGTATCATAGAGTCGATACAATATTTGAGTATTCGATGATTGATTTTCGATAAGTATTTCATTTGTAAATTTTGAAAAAGGAGAAAAAAAGGAAGAAAACAAAAGGTAATTTTTTTAGCATAAAAAAATTGTTGCAAATTTCGAGATAATTAAATGTTCAACTTTATAATTCCGGTCTCAATTTTTTTTTCGGGTGATGAATTCGAGCAGAACATTTTTTTTCACATTGCGATATCCTTCGAAATAAAGTTTTGCCTGGGTTGCGAATTTTTTTGCGATCACCCTGTACATGGACGATTACTCAACCAGCTCGCGTTTATCATCGAAGCAGTCTCTTCGTCTACGCCCTTTCGCAAGTTTTGCGGCGAAGATCGATCGACGAATTATCGTCGAGCTCATAAATTCTCCTTTCGATGAGTGCGCACCCCCCCCCCCCTTCCGCCCACACCTTTTTTTCCATCCCCTACTTCTCAACGAGCTACACATGGTACATTCATCCCTCACAAATTTTCTCTCACAAATGAATCAACCAATAAAAACATTCTCGTCAAATTAACAATTTTCAATTATTGTGTTATTTTTTTTTAATATTCTTTGTCTTTTGCAGTACATGGGTTCGTTTCCAGTGGCGAGTCCAGACATTGCCAGCCGTGCAGACTCGGTACGTTCTCAGCTCGAGAGTCTCAGGGTAAGTACGCACCGTTCATCAAAAAAATAAGTTATGGGACTTAAAAAAATTGTCATACCGCCAACTTTGACGAAACTTTAATCTAGAGTTTCCACCCCCCTCCCTCTAATTTCTAAACTATCCATCCGAAAAATCGGAAAAAAATCCAGAATTTAGCTTTCAACAAGCACATTCAATGAAAATTAAAACGAACCTTGTAGCAAAAATGTTTAAACGAAAAAATATGTAAACAAAAATTTTCCATCAACGTTTTTGTGATAATTACATCTTTCGTCAATGACTACTACAGAATGAACCCCACAGAACCTTATTACGTGCATGTCCAACGCGCTACTTCACTAATTTTTTTTACACAATGAAACAAGAAGAAAAATAATTAATTCGAGTGTGTCATTAACATTGTCACGGTTCCGTCATCGTGATAGCGACCGGGATGAAATTAAACGAGCCCCAATCTTCGAGTTCCAAGCGACGCGGTGCGTCTGAACGAACGAGAGGAACTGGATGTGCCGGGCCGGAAGCGCCAAAACGCGTCGGCCTCGCCCCGGAGGCAAGACAGATTATTCCGGAACGCCTCGACGCATAATAAGAATCAATAAGATCCCATCAGGGATAATGGTCTGACATCCTCACACCGCGCACCCTTCGCGAGCTCGAAACTCGCCCCCCCCCACCCCCGACCCTTCTCGCGAGCTCTTGCTTCACGCTCTGTTTGTTTTCCGCTTCGGCATGCATGATGAATTCGCCATTCTCTCTCGCTCATAGATCCACGAGATTTTTCCCGTTTCGTTTTTTTTTTTCAGCAAAATTTTATGCATTCAAATCCACGAACGAGCACGAAGATTTGGGACGGAGGAGGCGAAAACAATATATATATAGTATATATATATATATATAGTTTTCGAAATATTTGACAAAATGAAGCGCTTCATTTTTTCGAATATTTGAAAAACGAAAATGAAAAAAAATTGCAAATTTCGCGGAAAATTTCAAATCGCGAAAATGTTCCATTTCATTAATGAATTCACGAACGTTAATACCCTCAGCTAAACTGATGAATTTCATCCTGTGATAATTTTAATTCTCCCCGTGTCTGTCTGTACGCCCGTTCGACCGTGCGTATATATATATCGCGTAGGTTTGAAAATCCGGGTTCCGCGAGCACGAAGCCTTTCTGCGTATTAATTTTAATTCGACGGGCACACGTTGGAGTCGGGTTTTCCTAGCCCGATAATGAGCCGACGCGGGGGGGAAAACGCGAGGCCCGAAGGGATCAGCACAATCCTCCAAACTGGAATTTCAGCAGAGTGAATATTTGCCCGGGAGGCAAAGGGTGCAACCAGCTTGGCAGAGTCCATGGCAATTGGTGTGCGGTGTGTGAAGCTTCGACCAAAACCGACCACCAAGACGATGGAAACAGGACTCTTTTCTCGCGACTGGTACTTATCGCCTGTGCTCGCTCTTACTCGACCAGCGAAGAACCACGACTCTCCCCTTCCCCCCCCCCCCCCCCAGCCCCCCTCTCCTTTGCCTCCTGGTGCCCGTGGGTTTAAGAGTAGCAATTTTATGAAGGCATTAAAGAATATCTCGAGGAGTTTGTGGGCTTGGTTGTGGTGCTCACGGTGGCACTCCATTAAGGCCCACTCCCAAAGAGTTACGCCCTGACCTCATCCCGGCCCCCGTCACTATTTCAAACTCCCGGAATCTCTCACCTTTTCCACCAAACCGCCGTTTCACCCGAAACATCACGAACAAACCCTCGAGCCTTCGAGCACCACTTCGCGATTTCGTCTAATGGATTTTAATTTATTTTATTTTATTTTATTTTTTTTTCATGTATTTACGAACGATTTTCAAATAGATTTAACTTGGAGAGATTTTTATTGTCTATACCAATTAAATTGGTGTTCCACGATCGATTTGAGGGGGCTGAGTCGCCTATTTTACATTTTTTTTTTTTCGAAATCTCGAAATTTTAAATAAATTTGAACATTATAAATAAAAATCGATATAAACTCTGCAGACTTGATCGACAATTTTTTTTTTCTACTTTTCAGCTAAAATTTTTTATCACCTTTACGATTGAATTTTTCTTCGCTCATGGGCACAACGCCATAGCGAACTCGACGATAGACGATGGGGTAAGCTTCTGATGTTGATGAACGTTATTTTATTTTTTCTATTTTTTTTTTTTGGCGTAGTTTTTCATCCGTCCCGACGTTTCCGGGGATGCGATTTTTTTAAAAAGCCATGTTTACATAATGGACAGAGACGTGGATAGGAGAAGGAGAGGGGGAGGGGGTGGAGTTGGGTAGATGGAAATATTATAGCCAGGGCGAACGTAATGAGGCGAGAATTACGCTCGGCTGGTTCTACGCCGTGACGCCGGCAACGATGTTCCTCCCCCCACCTATTCTTTCTCTCTCTCTCTCTCTCTGTCCCATCGTGGCAGGTTCAAGAGGTTGGGATCGACTGTTCCGCATCCTCGGCTGTTTTCTTCATCCCTCTGTCCTTCAACTCCCTCGCGTGTACTTATTTGAAACAATAATGCGAGCAAATAATACACCCAAAGCTTTTCCGATGAAAATCGAATGAAAAATAATTTTTCGGGATTAAAAAGGGGAAAACATCACACGGAGTCATTTGAGAGTTTGATTTTTCATGGACGTTTTTTAGTCTCTCGCGGCAAATCTTTCGGGCTCGAAAGTTGCGGATAAATAAAATATTTTGCGAAAAGTTTTTCAATCTGTGGATCAGAAGTCAATGGGAAAATGGGATCGAGTGGGGGGCAATCCGGGGGGGTCACGAACGACGAAGAAAATCTCGAGGATTCCGCAACGAAGAGCTTCCCGGCCTTCCTCGAAGGCCTTCGCTGACGGTATTTTAAATAAAATCCAAGACGATGGGTCGCGGCACACAACACAGGAATTCAATTTCGATCGAATGCTAAAAAGCAAATATCCAATAACTGCATTCTTTCGGTCGTTGTCGATGGGACACTATGGGTGAATATTTGCATAACACTGAGCGATGTAACCAAACGGTTTACAAGATTTTTCTTCTTCCCCTTTTTTTTCCATTTTTTTTAAGGTCGTGAAAGTCACGTTTTGTGGGGGGTGTGAATCGATGATATTCGAATAAATTTGGGTTTCATTTCAAAATATTATCTTTCGCAACTTAACCAGGTTTAACTCGCAAATACAAATTTTTTCACAATACCCATTGCTCATCCAAATAGCATCGCCTTGCATAATTGCTTTCAATGATTTTTTTTATTAGAAAAATTGACCGCGTCCCAATGTGTCAAACAATACAACGAGTGGTTCCGGATGATAAACCGCGATTACGCGGGAACGCGTTTTATTGGCGCACGATGTTGAAGAGTTCGTGAGAATTGACCGTGACGGAATCCGCATGAGACAGAGAGAGACAGACAGAGGAACGGAGAACGAGAAACCCGGCCCATCGATTTATCTATTATTTTTTTTTTCGGTAAATCGTGTTCCCGCTCCGCTCATCGATTCTTCGGCGCACGGACTATTCGTTATTTCTTATCGTGAGCGATGGGGTGGCCGAAGCAGGAGAAGGAGGAGGGGAGGGGGCGGATATAGGCTCGAGAGCAGCACGTCGAAACCTATCGTCCTCTTGTAAGATGCTGGCGCACGATTCTCTTTCGGGAAAAATTTTCCGACTCTCTCAATATCCTACGTTTTATTATATACATTTATATAGCACATTCTTTATACATGAGTTTATATATATATATGTATACATATTAGGGTGTGTTGAATAAAGGCAAAGCTTTTCGATTCTTCTGGCAGTTTCCACGGTTGAAGTGGATACTATGAGGAGATATCCAGCGAAATTTGACCCCAATGGAACAACATTTAGACCTTTTGCTTTCAAGAATTTGATTTTGCCTTTGATTGACACCTAAACAAATTTTTTATTTTTCAATTTCAATTTATTATTTCGGTAAATCAAAAATTCCAGGGATGAAGATGAATAAGTGCGATACACAGTATTAACTTCACTTGAGATAGCAATATTTTTCGTTTTACATTATGATAAAAAAAGTTGACAACTTTATTTTGAAACAAAAATCGTTGAAAACTAATTTAAAAAAAATTGTCGACTGTTAATTGTTTTATTATTGTAAAGCAAGAAATATCCCCATTTTAAGTGATCTCAATACTACTGTTATTTTTTATTGGCGGAATTTATCATTGGCGGCAAAATAAATTGCAACGGAAAAAAAAATAGTATTTTCCTGTCGTGTCAATCAAAGATGAAATGGAATTCGTGGGAGCGGAACCACTAGATACTTCCCGATTGGGATGAAATTTTGGGAGATGTCTCCCGACAGTACGAACTCCAAACGCAGGAACTGCCAGAAGGATTGAAAAAAATTGTCTTTTTTCAGGACACCCTAATATACAAATATATATATATATATATAGCGGTTTCTACTCCTTCGCCTTCGTTTCAACGTTCTCAAGTTCCAATCGCGAGATTAGAAAAGCATTTCCGATATAGGGGATCCGAGCAAACAATAAAACTTTTCACGAACGAGACCGTCAACGATCTCCCTCATCGTTTTCCACCCCTGCCACGTCCCGCTACGCCTCCCCGCCCCTTTCGCCATCTCCCCCCTCCCTTCCCCGATTTTCCCGTTGTACGAACGTTGCAGCTACAAAATCGCAACCATTCATACCCCGGCAATATGAATTCAATCGTAACTCTCTGGGCCTCTCTCTCTCTCTCTCTCTCTCTCTCTCTCTCTCTCTCTCTCTCTCTCGTGTGTCACGAGAGTTCAAAGTGAACGAAAGTAAAGGGAACGAAAGAGAAGAATATCATAGAGCACCGTGAACGAATCGATTGACGAGACGATGAGTTACTATATTTTCACCGCCACCAGAACCCGAATCACGTCGAACGAAGGGGTTAGAACGAAACCTCTCGTTTCACAGAAATTTTACTTCTTTTTGTCATCTTTTTTTCTTTCACGAGCTCGTTTTTTTTATCATTTCTTTTTTTTTACGTTTTTTTTTCAGTTTCACATGCAGTGCCGTGGTATTAGTCGTTTCTCAACCCTGTCTTCGGCATGGGGGTAGTTTCATAGTGGAAAAAAGTCTTTCTCTCTCTCTCTCTCTCTCTCTCTCTCTCTCTCTCTCTCTCTCTCTCTCGCGCTTTGTCGACACTTTTATTGCGGCGAGAGAGCGGCAAATTCTTTTTCAATGTTTTTTTTTTTTGTTTCTTCGTTTTGTTTTTACTTTCGACCCTCCAGCATCGTCCCACGCTGCCGTCGTTTCCGTCCGCACGGAAATTTTTCCGCGAATTATCACTCGACAGTGGCATCGACGCTTTTCCCGTACCTCCGCAACGATATTTCGAAGACGACTATCTGTCTCTCTTCTTTTCATATTTTTTTTCGGCGAGCCTTGTTATTCCCTTGTGGAATTTTTTTTTCCTATTTTTTTCATTATGTTTTTTTTTGGACTTTTTAAGGGTGGGAAAGAAATTCGTGCATTCCTTCCTCACGTATTTTCACCTTGACTTTCCGGATCCATCGTTTTTAATGGAATTGTTCGATGTTAACCGCGCACTCAGCTCTTTCGTCGCGAAGCTGATGTGGCTGTACGAAGCATTGGAACGACCGATGGCACAGCGATTGGCCGCTCGAGGCAACGAAAAATCACAGTCATTGGCCTCACGTTGAATTATGCGACAATTCGTTTGGAAAAACAATCTGATATTCGTATTAATTCGTGTCGATAAAAAAAAAATATGATCAGTTCGAAAATTGATCCGGGAATAATTTTGCTTCGTTTTCATGGATTCATGGAATTTCTGTCAATCTGGAAAATTTATTTTCATTTTCGTGCTGAAACCGTATTTTTGGGTGGGACATTTTTTCATTAATTAATACTGTTATGGAATATTGATTTGTTTTTAATATTGGTATGCAATATTGATTAGTTTTAATATTGGTATGCAATGTGATCGATTAGTTTTTAATTCTGATATGCCGTATTGATTGATTTTCAATATTCGATGCTTTCACGACTTTATTCGAATTTATCGCAAACGCCGAATCACTCCTAAGCTTTTTTTTATGTGTGGAGTTTTAAATTAGGACATGGATAATAATAAAACTTGACCCATGGCATATAGTCCCAATTATTACGACTAAAAAATTGAAAAATAAAGTAAACTTTCACAAACGAAAAAATATCTAATCAGTGATTTTTTAATTCGAAGCCAGCCAAGGCACTGGTATTGTATATATTCAAGTATTAATAATTTTGTATATTGTCCTTCAATGTTCTTTCCTCCAAAACAATAAGAATAGGCCAAGATTTGGAGTCGGTTTTTATGTTTTTTTTTGTTGCAAAAATTCACTTTATTCGGAATTTGAATCGATCGAGGAACACCAATTTCGTTTGGAGATACATCGAAGTTTAATCTGTTTGAAAATCGACCGTGTATGTGTGCCTGAAAAATTTGTAACTACATGTACGTGGCTCACGTGGTTTCCGATATCCACATAGTCATGTATCACTGTATGAGAGCAGGGGGTGGGGGGTTCTTCTCGTATGTCGGTGAAATAGACACGACGACCTGCACTATGTGTCGTGAAAATTTTGTCCGCCGGCGGAATCCGGTCGTCGAAGCGGTCGTTTATTTTTTTTTTTTTTGGTCCTAGACCGATACAATGGCTCGTGAATCATGTGAATAGGGGTTGAAGGAAGATTCACGCCTGAGGTTCGCGTCGCCTATTTTCGATTTCCGTTCTACCGTTACCTTCCTAACGAGCGACGAGTAACGTGAAAGGAAACACCACGATTATTATGCCCGGTTCCGTGGATTCCACCATTTTCAACTAGTTTTCCTACCGACGTGAAACACACCACCTTTGAACTATTATCTCTCACCTTTCTCCAACATTTTCGCACAATTATCGTTGACTTTCGAAACCTCCGCACGGCACAATCGTGTCGATGGTCACGTGATTTTCTTCATAAAAACGAATTAACGTTTCTGCACGCGAGTAAGAAGGTTTTTCTTAATTTAATTGTGGTCTGTAAAATAATTCTAATTGAACAATGATTGAGATATTCACTACGTTTTCGGAGTTATTGAGATCGGGAGAAGCGGGGGCAATTTTCCTTTTCCTTCTAATATTCGTTGTAGCTACATTGCAAGATTTTTTTTCATGAAATGGTCGAAAATAAAATTCGACAATTACCTCCGATTTTTACCTTTCCGTTCAAACGCTGAATGAACAACGGTATATAGACCAAAAGTTCATATAACCAATGTTGTAGACAATTGAATTTCCTATAAAAAAGTCAACGACGGCATGCATCTAACTTTGATAATTTACGCGTGGGAAAGCTCGAAAGTCGGGGGAAAAATGTTGTTCATTCGGAATTTTGACGATTCGCTGCAATGTCATTCTACGTCGAAACATTGCTCATTCGGGATTCTGAACCTTCTGAACTTTGCTCGTTCTGAACTTCGAGCCCCACCCTTCGAAAGAAAAAAAAACAATCACAGACTGATGCAAAGATGAATGTGAAAGTGGTGAAAGGTGTTTTTTTATTTTTCTGTTCTTTTAATTTCGAAGATCGTTCATGCGAAAAGGATAAAAATACGTTCTCGCAATATTAAACGTACACTGATACGTGGAAAAACGCGTGTACGTGTAAGATCACTCGATATCGAATATCCGTACGTGCAGTATGTCGTGAACGATGGAAAACCGATCCGAGTGCAATTCGCGAGACCTCTGCGCTATATCTCTCGGCTTGTCTACTACCTTTTTATTACCCTCGCGGGCTCAACTTTATGAAGGCTTGCGCCCCCCCCCCCCACCTCCACCTGCACCACCCCACGCTTCTCCGTCCGTTTCTTCGATGTCTCACCCCCGTCTGCTTCTTTTCTGATTCGCTATTGCCAATAAACAGTTTCCACAAATATTACGAAATTTTTTTTTTATTCCCAACCTTTACATTCAATATCGAGTGATATTCTTTGGTGCGAGTACATTTCGCGTTTTACCGGCTGATATTATCCTCCCGAGGCCCACATAAAAAAAAATACTCGACACACCGTGTTTAACATCATTCGAGCAACGAAATTTCGTCTAACACACTGATAGACCTTTTTTTTCTTCGTAGTCTCGATGAAATTATTAGGAAAAAAAATATTAAATAAGTTGTTTATTTTTCAAGTGACGCATTTTGAGAAGTGTGATAAAAAAAAAAAAATAAACACGATGGTGGGTTTTTTCCATTCCAACATTATTATTTATTTATTTATTTATTTATTTATTTATTTTTTGAAGCGATGCAAAATCTTTTCAGGTATTTTCCGACCGCGAGTTCGACATTTCAAAAAATTCCATCTGCGCCGAACGAAGAAACCGTCGGTCCTCTATCAAAGAGCAAAAGCGTCTTTGCCGAAGCTTCCTTCGGTGGGACGGCGAAGCTTCAAACTCGAGTCTTTTGGTTCGGCAAGAAACGACGCGCCAAAGGCGCAACGACTTTTTCGCTCCCTCCCTCTCTCTCTCTCTCTCTCTCTCTCTCTCTCTCTCTCTTTCTCGATAATTATACACGACGATAACGTTGCGAATGATCAAAGAAAAAAATTGCGACGAAAATTTGTAGATATAACGAAACTACGTAAATCATTAATCTGTTAAAGCTTTTCGTATATTCCGCACTGAATAGATATATATGTATATACACATACGGGGCATTCCGTTCCAAAGCAGACGGTCAGAACCCTGACCATTAGCCATCAGTTCGAACTTATTTAGTTCGTCTGAGAATTTATTCGAAGATCGAATTATCGATCGAACGATTTTCACATTTCATTATTGTCTCACATGGATTGGCGAAATTGCGACGGTGGAAAAAGATGGTAATTTTCGTTTCAACAAGGGGTAGGGTCACGAGGGGTCGAAGAGACCCACGTGGCCGTGCAATTTCTAGACGTGAGCTGAAAATTGCTCGTGGCCAGAATCGTCGAGGTGAAAAGCGCGTGCACGAATCGCTGCGACTGCCAAACCGATGAGCGAAGCAAGCAAGCAAGCAAGCAGGTAGACAAGCAATCCAAGTGCTTGGGTTGGCGCGGTAGACGCGAGACCGAGGCCGAACCCCGACGAAGCGTGACCCAAGGTAATCAAATTATCCGCGAGAGAGTTGCGGAAGGCTGACGTGGGATAAAATTGATGAGGGTGTTTAACGAGATGTGGAATTATGGGAAGAGGATTAAGAAAAAATCGTTGGAATACTTCGGCGCACTGCGAAAACCAAGTGAAAGGGTTTCGGAGGGGCGAGGAGGGCAGGGAGAGCGGCAGCGGCAAAAGGAGGGGGAGGGCGAGATAATGAGGAAGCTCGAAATGATTATTTTTTCATTACAATCAATGAATCTCGCATTGAAATGAATTTTTTTTTCAAATCGAAAAATTTCAATAAATTCGAATGAAACAAACTTGTTGCAAAAATTATTATTCTTTCTATTTTTCTTCTATGATTGTATTTCGATTACAATCGATCGATATCTCATTGAAAAACATTTGAAAAATCGAGAGAATGCAATGAAATAGAATCAAACTATCTTGTTGCGAAAATTATTATTCGTCATTTTTATTTCAATGATTATATTTCGATCACAATCGAACAATATCTCATCGAAAAAAAAATATTTTATAAGTCGAAGGAATGCAATGAAGAAAAAAATCAAACAATCTTGTCGCAGAAAATGATAATTCGTTCTTTTGTTCTTAAATTCTATTTCCATTGAAATCGAACAAAATTCTCATTTAAAAAACCTTTGAAAAATCGTAAGAATGCAATAAAATAGAATTTAAAAACCCTCGTTGCAGAAATAATAATTATAAAACCGAACTTAAGTGTGAGTAGTGGAAAAGTTTTCGATCATGGAAAACCGACGAAAAATCGTAACCCCAGGTTTCAATCTCCGGATTCACACGTACGCGGACACATTGTTTCGGTCGATTAATGTCACTCCGATGCATCGGTCGGTGGTCAACTGATCGATCTCATCGTGGGCGTTCCGCCACGATGATGATGACGATGATGCCGCGCTTTTCCACCGATTTCCATCGCTCTTCATCAATTTTTGTTAACCGTTAATTCAATCAACCGGATAACCGACTAATTTAATTATCTCTCCCGGGCCGTCCGAATATCCAACAGTCATAGTCCACGATTAACACGAAGCGTCGGCGTCGAACGTTATAACAAGCGTGACGCACAAAGCCCAGCGTTATGTATATAGTTTCGGACAAAGTTTTCGGTTCACAAACGCCTACGAAATATTTTGGACTTTCGTGATAATGCCAACACACACACACGCACACAATTATGTTAATAAATATGTTAAAATCTGTTTAATAAATAAACAAAACTTTATTAATAACAAACTTGGATAATTGGAGATAGTCCGTGACGCAGGTTAATTACATATCGGTTTGGTTAGCTGCACGGAGGTCCAATCTCGTTTCATCCGAGATCCCATTGTCAAACCCCAAATTCACGACGGAAATTTATACAATGGCTGTAATCCGAGGCAGCGAAATTCATCCCATGATCGACAAAAAAAAAGAAACCCAAAGAAAAAATAATGGATCGAAGACAAATTTGATTGCGTCAGTGAAAATTCGTGAGGGGGGGAGGGAGAAGAATTTTCGTGCAAAATTCCTTGATCCCCCACGGTACGGGCAACCCCATTTTCAAGCTCGACAATGCCCATGCGGGCGAAACCGTGCGCGGTTCTTATTAACCTCGGGCACTGAAGAATGGCCACCCGAGAGAATATTGCTCGTCATTGGAATTCATAAATTCGACGGTGTGGCAAAACCACCGGCCACAACGAAACTTTCATGAGATTGTTCGGTTGAGGATGTACGACACGTGTGGCAAAAATATCGAGAAAATTCCAAAATTTCATACAGACTCAGTAGCTTCTATTATCACGAGAAAAAAATGAAAAATGAAAAATTGATTAAGGAGGCCCAGTCACCTAAAAAAATGGACTTTTTTCGTGACATGATTACGTGATGTCGATGCCGATTACGTGACAATGGTTTCCTCATCCCTTTCACGACAATCCTGAACGACATGATCCATGACGTCCATGATCCTCATGGGTCCCGAAAATTTTTGCAAAACGTTTCGACCGAAGATGGTTACCATCAGCTGACGCGAAGTGGAGTTTTGTGAAATGTAGCGCTACACAAAGAAGGCTCGCACATGTATGTATGTATGCTTTTGTGTATGTGTGGGTGTTCGTGTGTCGGTGTGTATGTGTGTATAGGAGCAAGGGTGCTGACCGGTTGATTGCAAGCTCCCCGAAGCTCCACGGGTCCGCGGGTCCATTCGTCCGTCTGTGTCCGTCCATCCGCTTCTCTTTTTTCCTCCTCACTCTCGTCTCGTGCTTCAGCACTCACATTCTCTCATTGTGATAGTGGAGCGACGGTAACGGCCGAAGAGCAGAAGCTTCAGTTGCGCAACGGTTATGTGTAGTAGACATTACAATGAAGCAGCGCGAGCAAATGTGGGACGGTTTGAGCACCAGGGAGAGAGAGAGAGAGAGAGAGAGAGGGAGGAAGAGAGGAAGAAAGCTTTTCTAGCTACGACAGCAGTAGCAGCAATCATAGTAGAAAACCACGAGTATGCACCGGATATTTACAGTCTGTGCAGCAGTCTGCAAATGTTCTATCTTTTGCTCTCTCTCTCTCTCTTTTTTCCTCACACACAGACACACACTTTATCCATCTCTCTCGCTCTGCGCCTACTTCTCAATATCCTGTCATCGGCTGCTTCAAGAAACGGTAAAAGCCAAACTACCTCGGTCCCGAAAAGGACGTCCCAGTGTTCGAGTGACGTCAAAGAGACAAGATGAAGATGCGAAATGAGCGATCCCAAGTGCATAACGTATCTTCGAGGCTTGAAAGAAGGCTAGCTCCCCATTTTCCGTTTTCTCGTTCATGTCGCACGGGCAGTGAAATCTCCGATTACGGATCCCAACACGATGACGCGTTTCGAGTTTTTCGATCTCTGCGAATCATCCTTTTGTCAAACTACGGAAATAGAAAGTTTCGAGAACATATCTTATTTTCATCTCAATTTCTCGATACCTAATTTTGAAAAATCGTCTATATTTCATTACACGTAACTGCAAATACAACTCTTGTGATTTTCGACGATTTATTTTCATTATTATCTCGAACCAATAAAGTTTCTTCGATTTGCTACCATGCAAATAACATTCGTCGAGTGTGCGTTGGTGCAAAACTTTTTTTTTCTCCACCTACTTTTTGTCTATAGTAGGAGGATGGGGTTGTGAAGGGCGAAGAGCCTTTTCGTCAGTCGGGTTTCACTCTCGCCCACGCATCTCTCTTCGATCTTCCGTCCGCGAAGGTTGTTGTTGGTTATCCGTTTGGCCCTTATCCGTACAACGTTCGAATACACCGGAAGCCTTTGCACTCGCGTCGTGTCTGGCGTATGGCGAGCCCGTGGCTAGCTCGCGAAGAGATAACACCCAACGGGTGAAAAACTGATAGCGAACAAACTCCGCGTGAGTCCAGGCGCATCGCAAGGGATCTCCGTCGCGATATTTCGCGCGGTTTTCACCGGGCGATGGATAACATTGGTGCGGTTATTTTGTCTCGGCAAAGCCGTATTTTGCTTACCCACCGCTCTTGTCGTTCGACTGCCAGGGCAGGTCGGTCGGCTTGGTCCAACGTCGCAACACGGTCACACGGAATGGAGAGATCGGTCCGCGATGTCTGTGTACTTTCATGCTGGACACGAGCCCATCGTTTCAAAGTATTTCAAAGTGTATGTATGTATGCATATGTATGTATTAGGGTGGTCCTTGTTTTGTCTCTGTTTTTTAATTCACGCGCTCTCCAATGATAATAAGGTTCGACGTAAATTTAAAGAAATATTCTCGAGATTTGGGGTCCCTATCTCAATTCTTAATTATGCCGCCAGCCTCCCAAAGTTTGCCATTTGAATAGAATGGTGTTTTTCATATTTCAAAATTAATCTTTTTGGCGTGAGTGAAAATATAAACAATCTTTTTTTATGTGGAATGACTGGAGATAGATAATTGTTCATAATCTACAGTTCAGAAGTTCATGGATAACGAAAGAAAATTCTGAAATCTAAAAAAACAATACGATATTAAAATGGCGATCTTTGGGAGGCTGGAGGCATGGTTAAGAATTGAGATAGGGACCTCGAATTTTAAGGATGTTTTTATTTATTTATTTCGAACCATATTATTCTCTGGGAGCGCTAAAATATAAGAAAGCCAAAATAAGGACCACTCGACAGTATATAGCTGATTTCAAATATTTCGTTGGTCCGAAATATGGTGCTTCCGTTGGTGATGCTGGATACTTGGATCCTTTTCCATCTCGACCAGCCTCGGACGACGACGACGACGACGATGTCTGATCTTGTCCTCTTCGTGTTTTCTTTTCCCATCGATGCAAACCATGTACCGAAGTCTCGAACGACTGCTTGCGACACACACACGTTTCATCGATATCGTAAAAACTTTGATGCATTCCGCTCAGACATTCACATTGACGAAAAATATAGATTTTTCTTGTATTTTATTTTTATTTCACGATATCGTGAACGAAAGAACAAAATTAATAAAAAAGGTATAATTTCGGGATTGTAAATTCGTGTGTCGTTCATTTTGTCAAATGAAAGGCGATTGACCGAAGTTGTATATATATATACTTGTCTACGTATATTTCAATTTTATTCGAAAAATGAAATTCATTTTCATTTGCAAAATTAATTTTCATTTAAAAAAAAAAATTCGAGATCTTCTCATCGAACGAAATAAATTGAAGGAACAATTTCAATCCGACAAAAAAATTCGAACAACAATTTTTATTCCAAAAACGTGACAAAATAATGCAGAAGTGAACAATTTTTTTTTCTTCTTTTTTTTTTTTGGTTTTCCGTTGTTGTTGGACAAAGTTTCATGGAGGATATGTTATCCGATTTATTCCGGAGCGTTCCGGGACACGAGAAAACTGATGTGAATCGTTGAACTCCACTTCGGTGTATGTACTCTCACGCGTTGCTTTTTGAGTCTCGTGCGAGTTCGATGCTGCTCCCGAGTATTGAATACAAAGTGCCAGTGTACTTTGATGCTCTTCTCTCATGCCCCTCCCCCTCCCCCGGCCCCTGACCTCTTCGCCCCCGTTCTTCTACTTTCACATCTGTCTCTCTCGTTGCAATAGCCGGTCCTTCTCCTCGCGATGACCTTCTTTCGGACTATTCCCCGGCTACGCCGACACCAACGATTTACGATGCATATGGTGCAGCGCTTGCGCGGATCCGCACGATTTATGCCCGCGATCTTTCGTACCGCGAAGCCCAACTCTATCTTGTTCACCGTTTCGAATCCCACATTCACGAAAGTATCGCTGCTACACCGACAACAAGTGTTTGGCATCCATCGATGACCAAACAATTATTCATTTTCAAATGTCAAATGAAAAATTTTCAACTTAACAAACGCGCCATTATTTTTATTTCACTGTATTAATATTCATGAGTTTTTGAGGTGACAAGACGGACGAAAAAAAAAAGTTTTCTTTACACAGTCTAATAATGAAGATACATATATATCTTCTACAGGGTGACAAATTGAAAGAGTCACACTGTACTTCATTCCGTCCAATCGTTCGATAAAATAATTTATTGCAGCAGCATGAAAATGAATTTTAAAAAATACAGACTTTTGCTTCTTACCAATTAGATGATTAATTTGAAATAAAAATAACTTTGACAGAAAAAAACATTGAAGTTCACGTGATCGTCGGACGGAAACACCTGCTTGGTACTTTCGGCAAGACGAGAGAGGCGAAACAGCAGGGTGGCTCGGTACTTTGGAGGAGTGTACGAGTAGCACCGAATAAATATGATGATACGGTTCTCCCTTACGCGGATCTCTCTCTCTCTCTCTCTCTCTCTCTCTCTCTCTCGCCTTATTCCTGGCCGCCGACTTTCCCCATCCTCGTGTGTACCGAGAGACTTCTTTTCATGCCGCGAACGCTAGCGGCGGCAGCCAATTTAATTTATTCCGGATGCACCGTGTACGTTCGTATACGGCTTGCACCCTTTTATTACTATTTAGGAGCGGACGGCATATATGTATATATACACACGGTGGTCCTTACTTCGCCTTTTTTTCATTCAGCCGCTCGCAGAGGTTAAAATGCTTTGAAACAAATTTTAAAAAATATCTTCAAAATTTGAGGTCACTATCTAAATTCTCAACCCTGCCGCCAGCCACCCGAAGTTTGCCATTTGAATAGAATAGTCTTTTTCATATCTCAGAATTTTTTTTTCATTAGGCCTGAAGTTCTGCAAAGTAAAAAAATAATAAGATAAGGACCACCCTAATATATATGTATCTATACAGATATAGCACGTATGCATCGACGCGGGGAAGCCAGCGAGAAGGGCCAAAAAAATTAAAATAAATAAAATAAAGAAAGCGAAAAAATATAAAAAAAAAAAAAATTAAATGAAATAAAAAAGAATTAAAGTAACTGCGCTCCGGCGTATTTGGCGCATGTTCAACGTCCTTAATGCGGCGTTACACCGCCGGCAGCCGTTTCGTTTACGTCGACGACGATACGAGTATATATAATATATATAAATATATATATCTATACATATATACATGGTGAGAGTCGGTTATATATTTCCCGGGCTCTCGGTAAACGCCGGAAAGAGTTCATCCCTCCGCGTTCAATCCCGGACTCCGTTTCTTCGGCTTTTTTATCTCCGTCTGTACGCACCGCCTCATCGTGCTTACACGTACTCAGACCCGTTCGTGACATTTTTCACGGAGCAACACATGTATTAGCGAATGACCGGGGCGAAACGACGTCGCGACCGAACCAAGACAACAAAAAAAAGTCCGTGAAATATTTTTTAACCGGCAGATGTCCAAAATTAGAAAAACTTGAATTTTCGTCAATTCCGAAGGACTCAACCGATTTCCGCCAAATTTGACACGTATCACGGCTGAATGATGTTCTACGATTTTGTAACGTTGGGCCTCAATCGGTCAAAGTTGACGGGTGTTGTATCGGAAAATTGTATTACTTCAAAAAAATCTAAAATTTCGTAAAATCAAAACTTCTCGATAGATAAGGGCCAAATGCAGTGCCAACCAACCTTGGCTATAAATCTATTCGTGAAAATCGATTCAGACGAATATATCAATATTTGCGATCGCTATAGTGTGTAAACGTCCTTTTTTTGGTCATTTGAAAACGACATAAAATTAGAAAGCAAAAATTAACAAATTATGAATAAATTTCTTCAAACACTGTTTTATTTTTTGGGTGTGTCATTTTATCCTCCCGCGTTTGAATGGCTGTCGAATCTCTTGTTTTGGCCTGGCATGCCATTTAGCCCCGGTCTCCGGGTGGACGATGCCCAGTCAGCGAGCCGCCAAATTTGTGTGCAAAAGAGACTCATAAATTGTTCTAGATGCCGGTGGGGGGTTCTCCCGTGGTCATTCGTATATTGCTTCGATCTCCCTCGTTCCGTCCGTAAGATGGAGGAAAAAACGGTCTCTCGCGAAATTGTCTCGGTTCACGGTCCAGCACGTACGCCGGACATCGTTGGATAATTCGCGAAAGTCTTCGAAATTATTTTTATGACAATTGGGGGAGGAGGGGGGGAGGGGAGAAGAGCGAGAGAACGGGAAAATTGGATGTTGCCACTAATAGAGCGATTCCCCATGGTTCTAGTTTGGATGTTTGGATTTGTTGATAAAATCGACGATAGCCCGAGAAATCGGTAACGAAGTCGGAAACAGATCGGCTGGTGTGATTTCGTGTTCTTTGTCGCAAGTTGAATCTACCATCAATGATGAAACACTCGAACTACATTCGCACACAACGAACATCCGATAATCCAATTGCCGAGATTTCCCTCGAATAACATTTTTCGAGGAAGCAGAAAAAACATAATTGGTCAAGTTCGAGTTCGTAGTTCGTAGGTGTACCATGAATGGCCACTTACCGGACGTTTATCGTATTATAGCGTTCGAACGGAAATTAAATTATAAGTTTGTGAAATTGATTTCGTGAAATCTATAAGACCTAGGATTTCCGTTATAATTTTCCGGTTAGCTTCAAGTGAGGAGTTATATTCCGTGATAGTTTCAAGATGTTAGGTCCAGAAGTTTTGGAAATAAAAAGGGCAAAATATTTTTGTATCCAACATAACAAGCCTTTTCACATCGCATCCCTTTACATTATACATAACATTTTGTTATGTATGCATTTTGTTATGTAATGCAGTGGGAGTGAATGAAAAAAAAGTAGTTAACGCCCACATTTGCCAATTTCATGAATACAGAGAGTTCGATAGTCGAAAGTCGTTCAGACGATCCCTTTCCACCGATTCGCAAGTACAATTTATTTTTATTTTTTTCAAATTTTTTAAATTCACCTTTTTTTCGTCATCCGCTATCGTGAATAGAAGCGTGATTCGGAAGAACGACGTAAGGGTGCACGAGCACGATGGCGCGAGTTTCACTGGACTATATGGACATTTTATCGTACGGGCAACGACAGAATTTCGCTCCAGAAGATGGAGAAAAACGTAGGAATGAGAAAAACTCGGATGTCGGAATTTTTTATTTTTATTTTCATTTTTCACGAAAGGAGGCAGAGCCGTGATTCCTCGTCACGTGCATGACGTTAAGACGATAGCTCTTGAGAGAAAAACAGCGAAGCCTCCCCCACCCCTACTGGCGCCCCACCCCCGCGCAAAGAAATCAAGATGCTCATCGTCAAACGGCTCACACACAGTCGTGCGACGTACCACGCAAATTGTATAACATTCCGTCATTTCTTCCGCGTCTCGGTTACGAAAATCCGAATAAAATCTCTATCGCGAACTATCTTCGTGTCACACGCGAGTCATTATCATTGTTATTGTCTTACCAAACGACACCCTCCGCAATCTCTCGGATAGACACGACGAGCCATCCACCAAGGCCAATAAAACACCAAAGTGGTACTAAATTTTTTGTTTTTTTTTTCGCCCGAGTCTCAGTTTTTCTTACACCCTCAAGGCAGATAAGCGGCTATCATCGTCACGAGATTTGGGCTTTTGGAACTATACGAGCCCTTGAATTTTCAGTACCGGTGATAGATTCCTGGACGATAGTAAAAAACTGTGACATAACCTGGCTCTCGATAAAATAAAAATTGGTGCGCAATAAATAGAATGTATCCAGCTTCGGTCGAAACACGATCATCTTGATTTCTCCATGTGATACATTTTTTTCCTATAAAAAATATTTCCCCGGAAGAACAGAGTAAAATGCAGAAAAAAAATATCGATCAGGGAAAGATATAGCCAGAGCCGGAGCAATCATTTGGTCGACGAATTTCTTGAAAAATAATCACACCCCACAATCTCCAATCAAAAGTCGAACGACGAATATTCGAAAAGGATCTTCAAAGAGTCTTATCTGATATCTGACTCGCGAGAACCCACAAGCAAAAGACGCAACCTTCCCCCCACCCCACCACACTCCCTTCATTTGCTCATCTTTCGACAGGACCAACCGAAATCCAATATATCAGCAAATACGTATATTCAAAAAGGTCTCGAACGGAAGTTTGTTCTCAATGTCAAATCCAGAAACCTGGAAAGCGAACGAAAGACCCGGGTCCACGGGCGGATCCCGATATTTCCTCCGTCTCTTCGCGTCTTCGTCAATACCCCGACGAATATCCCTGTGTCCTCGAACCCCCCGGTCCTTCCTCGACCACTCGACAAACCTTCCGTGGCGAGGAATTAGTTCACCGAGAATCTTCCCTCCCCCATCACCCTTGAGAAACATCCAGCGTCTCGTCCCAAAACGTCGTAGTTCCATGCCACTGACCGTTTGGTAAACTACTCGAGACTCGAGTGATAGAGTGAAATGTAGATAGCGAGAGGATGACAAGTTTATATACACATATCTATCTAGATATATGTGTGGTGTGTGTGTGTGGGTATATCTATACCCAGAAGGCAGTCGAAGGTCCAGAGAGAAAACCAGATAACCTCTCACCTCATCCTCTTCCTTCACCCTTCTCCCTGGTTTCACCCCGTTAGTCCGTCGGAAGCGAGTGAACATTACCACCCCCTGCCCATTGGCAGAACTGCACCGGGGGACGCCAGTGTTGGTGCCGGAATCCACGGTGTTGGCCAAGACGTACGTCTCCTGACCGGTTAGCCCCTTTATTTCTCCAACTTTGTGAATATCAGATTGCCCGAACGAGTGGGCAAAGGATGGGACAACGGTCGGCTGGAAGGTGCGACCGAGACAGAGACAATTTGTTCGTCGAGGGTGGCAAACTGTCCGGGATGGCGACCCGAAAGGGTGAGGGACACGCGGGTGGGGAGAGAAGGATCCGTGGGATTGGAGCCATTCACCACCGACCCCTGTGTAAGGGAGTAACTGCACTTGCCGAAGTCTCGGTTGAGGTCAGAGATAAGAGAGATGGGCGGCTGGGGTTGGATGTGAAACTGGCGAGTGCCAAGAGCAACGAGAGAACCCATTCGGTCGAAAGTATTCCGTCGTCGATGAACGATACACTTGGAAACAGGGGGCTCGTGGGCGGACAAAGGGGGGAGGGGAGAGGGTGAAAGGAGCACGAAGATAAGAGAAAAAGAATGGAGCCAAACGAAACGACTGTCGTCACATACTCTGAATACGACCCTTCTTGTTTCCGTCTATCTTGCGAGATTCTTTTACTTCTTCTTACTGTAAGTCCCAATTTTTTTTTTGCCGGAACCAACAGGAAGTCCATGCGAATGAACGAGATATATCACGAAATGACACGAAGAAGTTTTCGTCGTCGTGGGGTTCGTGGGCGTTCCTGTTTTTGGTCGTCTTCTTGCGGGCGATAATTTTGTTAGGAAGATTTTTCATTCGTGTTTCGGTGAATGGCTTTCCGGACTCACGGTGAATGACTATAGTCGGATTCAAATTGTTCTAACATATCCAGGAATCACATTTGGAGAAACTGTCCTTGCTCGTATACGTGCAAACGATGAACTTGTCGTTCACATGTGATGTTTCGCTTGACAAATCTGGTTATGATCTGGTTTTATGCTAGAATGCCAAATATTTAAAAACAATTCTAGGATTCAGAAAAAGCAAATGGCAAGCTGCTCAACTGGGAGCTTGTTGAAGGTGCATCGAGGCCACGGACCTTGGCAGCATGTAGCCATCTCGGTCATGGTTTTCGCCGCCAGTCGGACTTCTTCAGCCTGCGTTATAAATGGCACCCCCGAATCCTTTTACGTTTTAAAAACCTCGACCGCCTCGAACTCGACGCCTCCCAGAGCTCCTTATTTTCCGTTGTGTTGCCGATACTACAGCGCTGTTGCCACGGGTGCGAGTTACGCTTTCAGCAGGTGCTCAGAGGGTGCAAGCTACCCCGAAGCTCTTCACTCAAGCTCCAACCCATGCCCTTCCACTCTCATACCTACCTAGCCTTGTCTTGAAAACAAAACAAAAAATAAATTCAAAAAAGACAACAACAACAACAACAACAACAAAAATGATAGAAGACGAAAAAAAAAAACGTATAGTACCTTTTAACCGTGGAAACGTTGAAAAAGCTCCGGCAGTTTAAGACGAGTGGAAGGGAGCTTTGCGGCTTCGAGGAGATCTAGCCGTTCTTCTCGTCCCCATCATCGACAAAGCAATCCTTCCCACCCCCTTCGCTCTATACATTCTCTCTATGTTTCTGCTTCTTCGTTTTTCTTTTGCCTCTTTTTTTGTTTTTTCGTTTTTATTTGTTTTTTGCTTTTTCGTTTTTTTTCTTGCCTTTTTTTTCGTACTCTCCCTCTCGTTTCCCTCGTTTACCCTTCGAGGGGGCTCTCTTCCCGCGGTCGTTTTATCATCGTGCACAGTTGGCCGAGTTCCCAAACAAGAGAATGTGAAACGATTTTTTTTTTTTTTGTTTTTGTTTTCAATAACGCGACGATATTTATCCGTAACGTTTGAACATTTGTTATCGATGAATAAGGATGTTCATCGATGGTTACGACGGGAATTGTTGGAAACGAGGCGAGGGGATGACAATTGGTGGTTATTCGATGGGACGTTTTAATCGTTTGCTCGTGGCTTTTGTTCGATTGTTCATCACTTCCGGAAATCTTTCATTTGATGGTCACCAGTCTGAAACAATCAAGCGCACACAATGAAACCGTTTGGATTCGTTGGAAACGGGAAAATTCGATTCGCTCGAAACCGTCGTTCAATTATTTCGCCTCAAGAACTAAACGAAAGAAAAGAAAATTAGTCGAGTGAGAGCACGACTCGTGCTCAGAGGGTTTTCTACCGTATTTTCTTTACATCACTTTTTTTTACTGAACGAGAAGGTGAATGAGGTATTCGAGAAAAAAAATTAATTTCATGTATCATGTGGGACTTCGTTTGAAAGGCATTGTTATGTGGAATATTAACAATTTTTTTAAAAATAATAATGGCTTAAAAAAAATGCAACTTTCCCAAGCCGACATTATAATGCATAATTTATCATTTGAAATAGAAACGAGAGACTGAAAGATTTTTCCCTCGTTTTTTTCAGTACTTTTTCGTTAATTCGCAACACTGAGCCACGTGTGTCATTTGTCTTTGAAAATTAAATTACTTTTTATATTTTTGGCTCTGAGCGAAACAAAAAAAAATGAATAAAAAAAAAAAAATCGCGTGACGCTTCGATGTTCAAGGTACTCGGGTTGCTGAGAACTTTTAGCAGCTGTGGGCGAGCACACGCTGACGCGGCGAGCTGGCTTTTGATATCGACGTGTAGAAGCGCGGCCGGAGAGTACCTTTTAAGCTCGGCTGAAACGCGCGGTAGTGCGAAAGCTTCGCCAGTTTTATTCGGATAGTTATGTGTATACATATATATATATATATATATATATATATATATATATATATATATATTGCGGAGGTGAGAGGGGATGGGGGGTGCACACAAGGGAATCCGAGGTGCGGAAAGAAATATCCGTAAAGGGGGGTGGGAGGAGTAACAATCTGCAAAGCGTTCGGTTCCTCTCGAGCTTTCGAGCTTTTCTGCTCGCTTGGCACGACTCCCGAAAACTATACCTCCACCTCCTCCTCCCCGCCCCCTCTCCTCGTTCTCTTCGATCCCTTCCCCAGCCGATTCTCCATCGTACACTTTGTATCCAGACCCAAACTGATTTATATCTTCGGCTGGTCAACAAAGTGCCGCAGTGCACACCTTCTCTCGTTCGTCTTGAAACAATTTGCTTTTTCACAATTTCGAACAATTCAGCCCCACACTCTGATCAATCATTTTTTTTTTGGCGTTCACTAATTCTATTTCTGCCCCAATCACTTTTACTTCGATTATCCGATTAATAATCGTAGAAAAAAAACTATTTTTGCAAATAAAAATTGTTACGCGCGACTACAAAATCCTTTCATTCCGATTTTCCGATTTCACCTATTTTCCATATTTTTTTTAGCCTCTCCTCGTCACCTTTCGGTGCCCAGGGAATATTCGTGGCTCCGTGAAATCCCAAGTCCACCGAAATACCGTGTAAAGAGCTTTGTCCTTTCGTATTTTTCGCGCAACGTTTGCCCGCACCCTTCACCCCCTCCGGATGGGTCAAACTCCATGATTTTTCACGTGGGCATTTTTTTTTCCCCACGTGGCAACGTTTCGTTTTTTCGTTCCATCGTCGCGATGGAAAGCCGCGAGTCGGGAGCCACCAGATCCTGGGTATGTCCCAAGCGTGGGTGAATTTAAGTCTCCTCTCGGCCTCGGAGTGGGATTTCGTTGTGAACTGACGCCACATCGTTTTCTCTCTCTCTCTCTTTCTCCCTCTCGCTCGTTTTTTTTTCCGTCAACTATTCTCCTGTCTTTGTTGCTGCTGCTGCTGCTGCGAAACCGGAGAATAACGAGAGATCAAAATACACGCTTGACGAGGCGTACGCGTAATAATTTTCGTTACTCGCGAGAAAATACGAAACTTGGGGCTGAAAACCAACCACACAACCCCCCGGCCCCCTCCCCGCGGGTTTGTGATAGTGCAGCCGCGTCGCAAGCATCGCGGCTTTAGATAATGCGTCCGTCCTTATATATATATATATATATATATATATATATATATATATATATATGCATCAAACTGTCTATTCCGCACGATTCTTAGGTCACTAAATCATGCAAATACTAATAATGGCACAGAGCGAAGCGTCGGATAATTGGAATGTAAACACCGAGCGTAGAAAGAGACCGAGACAGTGAGAGGGCGAGAGAGAGAGGGAGAGAGAGAAGAACGAGAGGTATAATATATAATCTTACCCACGTTTTGCGCTGGATACGCGATCGGGTCGGAGGTTGAGAAGCTTGGGAGCTTTCTCCGCGTATAAACTCTCACCCTGGGCCGGAGAGTGGGGGGGGGGGGAGGTGGGCGTTATGCTTCGGTTGTGCGAGCAGTACGAGAGAAGCAACGTCGGTGGGGTTGAGGCATTGTGGGGACTGAGGGTTGGTGGCTCGCACTACCGAGTAAGTCAGGGTCTTCGGTTAGGTATGCATGTAGACCAGGGTGGTCCCTATTTTGGCTTCTTTATTTTTATTTCAGCGCTCCCAGGTGATAATACGGTTCGATGTGAATTTGAAAAAAATATCCTCAAAATGTCAGGTCCTCATCTCAATTCTCAATCAATATAAATACTAAACATTATTTTTCTCCCTTCGGTAAGAATAAACGAAACTTATTTTCAACGTAGAATGACTGGAAACGAATAATATTGTTCATAATCTACAATATTATCCACACTGCAAAACTTCACTCATAATAAAAAGAAAAATATAATACAACAACAAAAATATAATACAACAATATAATACAAGTCCAAACAAAATAAGGACCACCGTGATGTATATCCATAGCCAGTAGTCTGTTAATTTCGGTTTGGCGGAAGCGTCAGCCGAATTTGGGGCTGAGGAATCGTTGCTGGGACGGAACTAAGCGAGAAGCAACGTCGCGGTACCAAAGCACAGGCGCATGTTAGACGTGGATACTAACCCAAGTCCATATATACATATATTTCATTGCGAAATGTGCTGTTCTGCCACTGAGGCCTCTCCACCTCGACTGACTCGTACGTTCTACTCTGCTATTGCACGTCTGACAGGACGAGTGTACTCTTCCTCCGTCCTACTCCCCCCCCCCCACCCTTTCGTCTTCCATACTGTCCCGTTCTACGTACATTCGGAACGTAATGAGTCTCCTCGAGGGATCTCGCTGCAGCACAGTCACACATAACGGCGAGCACAAAGACATATTGCTCCTGGAAATTCTTGACGTCTCCAGCCGGATACAGAGGGACGAAAATATTTCGAAATTCCAACATCCGGGGGCTACTTGGGCGTTGATAAATTCCACAACTGTGACGTTACTCCATGATCTTGTGATCTTTATTCGAGCTCTTGCTGAATTATTTTTTCAACAAATTGTTTGTACTAAGAAAATACCGTTTGATCGATGGCATGTCATACCGATGAATCATTTCAACTAAATTCATCGACTGGAATCTTCGTGTTTACGTTTTCCATCTTGTAATTTTATTTTTCATTATTTCGAAACAATTTCATTCATTTTTCTCTTTCTTTATTACAAAATATAAATAATGCATTGTATAATATCATAATCAAAAAACAAGTATTCACGAGAGAATATTTAAATTTTTTTATTGGATAGAAATTAATAAAAAAACATACAAACTCAACTCATCTTATGTAACACAGAATTTGTTGTATCATTGATTTCATCAAGGTGTCCTTGGGAACGATGAATAATCATGAAATAACGACAAAACTTGTTATCACGTTGTAATATGCATGTTATTCATGACGACGAAGGTTTCTGAGTGTAATTCGAGATTTTCCATTCAACCGGACAAATACGTTCAATCAGGTTTCTCGAGACTACATTGAGCTTCCTCGTCCACGGAGGAACAAATCTGTTTATCCCTCCCCCCAATCCGTTCGCCCTTCTTCCTCCGGTCCAGTCCCCATGATCGCCGGAATCATTCGTGCCTCGGGCGAGTCACCCTCCCGAATCCCAGATAAGCCGGTGGCTTTCCTTTTGGGTCCCAGTCACCCCGTTTCCACCGTCCGTTCGACAGGGTGGCAGCCAACAGCAGCAGCAGCAGCAGCATCGACGACGTCCCGGCAACCCTCCGGGCTACTATCTTGACAAGGAAATCCTCGATAGGTCCTACCGACGATGGCCCGAACCAACTACCACAACCTATTATAGCCTCCGAAACAACTTCCAGTCTAGACCACCTCTTTTGTACGGGTCACCACCCTCGTTCTACAATCCTGTCCCACTGACTCGCCACCGTGCGCATTAAACAGAAAAAAAAACGAATGAAAAACGTGCAAGTTTAAATTTCGGGTTAGGATGGAAACTTCAGAACGGTCAAAATTCTGAACGCCCAGAATTTTGCAAAGACGCGAACAACACTGAATAAACGCAGTCGTTTCCATTATTCGGCTTGGTCATTTGTTCCTCCCTTTTATTTTTTTTATTCGTCCCCGTTCGCTTCGAAGACGATCGCTCGACGACTGGCTCGGATGGTAAAACAGACACGGAAAAATGACGGAAGAGTCGAAGAAAGAAACTTCGACGATGGGGTTGGAGCAGGGACAGAGACAAGGGTGCGTTTCGAAGACGGACTTGGTTGGATTGCGTAGCGAACAACTCGTAAAGGAAAAACGTGATGGTGAACGACGTCGAGGTTCCCGACGACCGGACGTAAAAAACGTACAATGTGAACGTGAATCGTTCATATTTGCTTCATTCCAAACTTCTTTTCGTTCTCTTCAAACAAAAGCACGCCTAATTAACACGCTTGAGACAGTGTGCGGTTGGTTTCCTTTGCTATTATATTATTATTATTTTTTTTTTGGGCTTCAAATTCCGTAATTCCTGCCGGTTCCATCGTCGTCCACGTATTTGTTTTTTTTTTTTTTTTTTCACGTTCTTCTGGGTTTCCGTGTGGCGGTTGGGCTGAATGGCAGACCGTGGGTCGAGCCAGCGGTCCTTGCGCGAACGTCTACACCGCGCAGCGCGAGTACGGCTATGGGATTTGGTGGAGGTTTACCCCGCGAGGGGCGCCTGGATGGAGGATGATAAAAGAAACGGAAAGGACGCACGGGAGTATCGCCGAGGGTTGGCGAAAGGGGGTGGGGTGACGAAAAAAAAATTAATATATATGTGTGTGAGAGAGAATATGAGAAAGGGTGATGAAAAGACACGGTTACCCGGCGGGGTAACGATTCGAACAAGGCCTCGGTAATTAGCAGCTTCGTCCGCGGAAGAGCATCCCCTAAAAAAATGGGGATCCTTGTGCAGGACTAATGCGTAACAGTATAAAAATCCAGGCTGTCACTTATCTTTCTCGTGGTCGCGTCCTTTGTCCAATGGAAATTGCATAACATTATGTCAAGCTACGGTCGGTGACGTTGTTGTCGGATGTCTCGTGATGTGCTGACGTCGTCTGCCGTTTGTTTGGTGATTGTTCCTTGTGCTTGGTTCATTGTTTTGCGGAAAAGTGATTGGGGGGACCGCGAGGCGATGCTGTATTGAGAGGGAAAGAGAATCGTTGGAGCGAGGGCGACGGTGATGTTGGGATTTTGGAGTTTCGTACATCCGGAAACTCAAAAGGATGAAAATGGAACCACTATAAAACCACTAGTGTGTCTCGGTTCCTATTGTCACAGTCGATTTCGTTCGAAATCGCGCGACGTGGTAACTTAAAATTTGGAGTAATAATACATCTCATTGGCCCACATATATTTTGAACTGGTTAACATTTTTTAAATATTCATATGAGAATTTAAGAGTGTCGATAACCCTTTGAATTATTGCAAGAAAAAATGTAAAACAATAAAGAAATAAACGCATTATTATCTTTCCGTCCAAACGCTGGCTGAACAACGCCACATAGACCAAAAATTTACATAAACAATGTTACAGAGAATTTGATTTTCTACAAAAAAGGTTCACGACGACGTGTGTCTAACATTGATGGTTAACGAGTGGGAAAGCTCGAAAGTCGGGAAATGTGAAAAACCGCGTGACTAGCAGGCGTTCGGAATTTTGTACGTTCGAAAGATTGTCATTCGGAGCATTGCGGGTTCGAAATTTCGACCCTTCCGACCTTTGGTCGTTCCGAAATTCGAGCCCCAACCCATAATGGATCGGTATGTATGTATATATACGATTTGGCAAATCCGTTGGGATTTCGCGTACGTATGAGTTTTGATTTTCGTGGCATGCGGTAAGCGTGAGTACCGGATCGCGATACCCTCTTCAAAACCCGGACGCCGTGATGATAAATTTATAAACGGCGCGTGCACGAAGTCCCCCCCCCTCCCCCCTCCTCTTTGGTTGAATTGCCGAGAGAACGACAGAGACAGATGCAGAAGACCATCAGTGATAAAGCAACGAATTTCTCCTCTCTTACGGTACTCGACCGCGGTATTCCTAGCCCCCTCCCCCCCCCCTTTCGCCCCTTCGCGAGAGTCAAGTGGAAGCTTTTGTTTTACGGGCCACAATTGGGCCGGCTCTTTGGGAGTTTTGTTTGACGGTTTCTCCCCGTCGGTGCACCGCACCATGGTTATCATACTTGTTACGGATCTCCCCCCCCCCCGACCGTCCCAAAATGCGATGGGGGAAAACGAAACTAATTCGTCGAGTCTCTTCGCCGATGCTTTCGCTTTCACCCCCTTTCCCTTTCCATCGTCCTTCATTCTCTTCCACGAAAACCTTCGTCAACGTCTCTTCTGAAACAAAAAATTTTTAAATAACCAAAAAAAAAAAAAAAACACAAAAAAAGGCTTTCTACTTGGCCTCCGACGTTAACGCATTACAATAATATCCGCTCGTTCCACGTTTTATCTACCATACGCGTCACCAATTAGTCGATTGCGTTTATATTTTTATTCGTAAAAAATAAAAATAAAAATATTCCAATTGAAAAGCAAAATGTGTTTTGCAACTTAAAAGTAAAAATAAAAATTTAATTTAAAAAAAAACATATTCGAAACATGGACAGCTCGTCCCGTCCAATAAATATTGAATCAAGAGACCCAATAATCGTAGCGTACTCGTCGATTGTACAATTGATTTTAAAAAATATAGATAATAAAAAAAAACATTTTTTAAAACCACCTAAAAAAACAGATACATGTAAAAACATAAAATACTGATATTGCGTGTTGTCTTCCCTTTCCCATCGGAAAAAAATGAGCGAAACCCATGAAAAATATGTTCTTCATCCCCAAAACTGTGTTTTTGCCATATACGATCGTTTGGATATCGCATAAATCACGATTGTTCCCTTGGTAATCAATATTTCCGTGTATCTCCTCCCCCCCCCTCACCCTATCCTCGCCACCCTTTCTACCTTCGCCCAACAACCCGCGTAGTTTTGTCACACGAGAATTCCCGCACAACGTTTTGGCGCCCATTGGATAACGCGAAATCGATGAAACGACGAAAACCCGTTACCGCTGCTAATATTGCTCATGGACCGCGTCGTTACAATCGCGGGGGGGTCGTGTACGCCCACGCGTTTGAAACATCGTGGGGGCAGGGGGAGGGGGGGAAGGATTGTAAAGCGTTATGCCACAACGTTCCTAACCGGGAGCCACCGAAGTGTACACCACTTATTGCTGCTGCACACTACACGCTTCGCCGTCGAATAGCCGCTAGATTAACGCCGTTATTGTAACGAAAGTGCCTGGTTAACCCCATAAGCACGTTTATCATTTCCGTGCTCTAACGTAATGCGTTACGTGGGTGAACGTTACGTCACACGTGCGACCAGGGTCTTATCCACACCAAAATGAAAAAAAAAAAGATATAAACAATTGATAGATTATACATGGAAGTTTGCACATTTTTTTTTATTTGAAAACCATACACATAATCTGCTCAGATACCATACTTATATATGTTATCTATGCAGATTATGTATATTTTGCATATAAAAAACATACGCCCACTTCTATATATATATCTTTTTTTTTATGTAGCTTTTTTCAGTGATTAACTATAAGCTACTATTATTATACGATTGAATAGTCGGTTTGTCTTGCACGGTTTTTTGTTCAGAGGGTAAGTCCACCGATTCGCACTACTATACTGCTTATTATTGTGACAAGTGTGTATTCAGGCTGATTATCAAGGCCTGGATCGAGCCTCGATATAGTGATCAGTGAGACTTGAGAGACTCCATATCTAATTTCTTATATTCTCATATAAAAATATATTTTCGCAACAATGCGTCATATCGTTATATCAAATAAATTATTTTACCAATATCAATAAAAAAAAAAACGTTATCTTCAAATTTAATTAAATTTGTCTCACAGAAGGCACAATTTCGGGTTGGGCCACGAAATTCGAAACGAGTTATATTTTCGGAATGGTCAAAATTCGGAAAGGGTGATTTCTGGAACGATAGTGCTCGGAAACGGAACGGTGAAAGATTCGAAAGTTTCGCGTGGGAGAGGGGACGCCCCGTTTCGAGCCAACGGGCTTCGATGAGAACCGTACGCGCATGCGCCACGAACGGCTTTCGCTATCTCCGTGTGTGTGTGTGTGTGTGTGTGTTTGTGTGTATTTTCTAAAAGTGTGCGGGTCGGTCGTACGTTCGTGCACGTGTGTTTGTGTGTGTGTGTGTGGGTGGTGCTGGTACGTTAACGTCGCTATCCCGTACAAAGCGTCGAATCTCCCACGCGCAGCTCGGGGTATCGGTGACTCGGGGTGGTTCGCACCCACGTGGCGCAACACCGTGCTGTCAGTCGCGTCCGGCGAGCCACTCGCGTAACTCGCACATCCGACGATTTCTCGGTCGCGTTGAAAATAAATTGGAAAAAAAAGTTTTAAAAAAATATATACATACATATACATATATAAATATACATGTATGTCGGAAATTTTAATTCGACGAATAACAAATTAAAAAGGAGTAAGATATACATATATCTATAATTATATGAAATGCATATATAAATATATGTATATGTATGTCGGAATGTTTAATTCAACGGAAGTTGTCAGATAAAGAAAGACTATTTACTATTCTGCGCTGTAATTCGATTTATTTGCGTAATCAGTGATTTGGTTTATTTATTTATTTATTTTTTATTAAGACACTTTTTTTCAACCGTTTTATGGTTCGATGACGTATTTTGCGAAATCGTATGGTTTTGAAGTTTGAGGTTTTTATTTGGAAATGCAGTTTAAGTGATATATTTTTTTTTGTTCGTTCGTTCGTTCCGATCGAGTGTGATCTTCCGGCTTTGTTGATTCGGCTGACAGGTGAGTCGAATTGTTGTTGTACGAATTTTTATGTTGAGACGGATAATTGGGTGGAAGGAGAAAAACATTTTTTCGGATATTTGTGGAATTTTCTTCGGCAGGTAGAGATTGTTCTCTCTTTTTCATGATAATTGTTGAAAAGAAACGGAAGAGGAAATTCAGTTTCCGGCTTCATCTCATTTTAATTTGAAATTTTTATCACATCCAAATCAATTTAATTCCCTCCGATTAATTTTTTTTTCATTTTTCACTTTCATAGCGTCCGGGTGATCGTTAATTTTTATAACGTTATCATGGTCAAACAACTGACAACGAGTTGGGACAATAAAATGTTATTCTTTTTTCAATGTTTTTATTATTATTATTTCAACGTTTACATTTTTCATTCTTCTGTCTACCTCTCGCTTTGTTTTGTATTTTTATTTTTTATGATTGTTTTTTTTTTATCTCACGGCGCGTGGCACCGGTGTTCGAAGCTTCGTAACGAGAATCGTGATTAACTTTCGCGAGACGAAAGCTCGTTGCTACCGACTTCGTTCATCAATATACATACGCTCGTTGACGCGGCTACTCGGCGGCTTCGCTAACTTCACCGGTTCGATTACCCCCTCCCCCCTCCCCCCGCGCTCCCCCTGCCCCTCTCGCCGTCGACCGTCATTCACCCCAATGCAGTTTACATTCGTAATGAATTCACGGTTCGACGAGACTGAATTAAAACCAGTGTATCGACGTCCGTACGTTTTTTTTTTTTTTTTTTTTTTTTTTTTTCGTCGTCGGTACGATTGTGAAACTCTACAACCGCGTCGCACACAAATTCAATCGCGAGCAACACGTTTGATAATCTCGTGACAATGAAATTCATCGAATTATCAATCTCACTGAGGTTTGGAGATTCTGAAAAATTTCGAAGTACATCAGCATCAGATTGCTCGACACCTCGTAATGAATTTTGCTCCGATACTCGTTCAAATTGCTAAAAAATCTCATTATCGATTCGATTAATTTGATTAATTTTTATTGTCAACAAAATTATCGATTCGTACGATTCATAAACGAATCATCGTAGAATTGTGAATGGGAATTGCAACATCGAGGTTTCTCAACTTATCGAGATAATATCTCCGCTTCTCTCGTCATTATTGTGACCTTGGATCTTAGTTTTGATTTGAACATCATTGTCGTCCCAATAAAATTATATTTTTCAATCGGTCCATCATCCACGATCGACATGAGAAAAAAAAATAACAAACAACAACAACAACAAAATCTCCGTAAATCACGTTCACACAAAAGCAATCTCGAGTTTCGCGAATAATTTTCAAATAATAATTTTATAAAATAACAGCATCCGGTGATAATCCAAACAACATCATATCGTATACTTAATGACGTGGTAAACTCTCGAGACAAGTCCATTTGACACACACGTTGCAATCTCCATTGTGAATCACCGTGATGAATTCCGTGGGACGAGCATACACGACCGTGCCATTAGGCACGGTTCACGTGCAACGGTCATCGCACCGGTAGCCACGACAGGAACAAAAAAAAAAAAAAAAAAAAACAGAAAAAACAAAGAGTTATTTCATTCAACGCAAAACTGCAACGTTCACAATTTCTTCGTGAACAACGTGTCAACGAGTTTCAGCCGAGTCATCGATCAATTACCGGATCAACAACTTTCATGGTCATCGTTCATCCGTCGTGCGATCATCTGAAATTTCATTATCCATCGATAAAAAAAGATTACAAAAAAAAAAAAAAACTATTTTGTCACGCTGATAAATCTTGTCGTTCGTGTCAAAGCTTCGTTTCGCATGAATTTTCATTCGACACCGACTGAATAACAAATTTATCGCCCGTCTTGATTCGCGTTACGTTCGGATTTGTCGAGGGGGGTGGGGGGTTTCGAATATTTCGCTCAAAGCACTCTTTTATTCGATAATCTTCGGAAGCTTTCCCGGTAACATTGACACGGAATCACGGAATTCTCGGGACAGTTGGGACCGCCGACGACTACCAACGGCGACGATCAAAATCTCTCGCCCTTATTCCTCGCGTTCATCACCGGAGGAATTCATTTTATTAAGCTCATCCATCTTCGCTGGGGGAAACGTCTCAAGCTTCCTCTTCCTGTCTCTCTCTCTCTCTCTTATTCTCTCTCCCTTTTTCTCTCTCTCTCTCGCGAATTCTTCAGTCAACCTGTCCAATATCAAGTACGACTGTATAAATACGCCCGAGGGAATAATTTAAATAGCCTTGTCTCGATGCTAAATCGTCAGGAATTTCTGTCGTGTTTTGCTTTCTCGTAGAAAACAATTTATTATTATTATTATTATTATTATTATTATTATTATTATTATTATTATTATTATTATTATTATTATTATTATTATTATTATTATTATTATTATTATTATTATTCAGAATATTTTATATCATTAGTGTCAGAATACTCGAAATAATTTTTAAATATCTACTTAAAAATTATTTCGAGAATTAAATTTCCCATAAAAAAGTCATTATAATCATTGACGATTCGCAACATAGCGCGTTCGGAATGTTGACTCTTCTGAACTTCAATCGTTCTGAATTTCGCACCCGAATTCGAAAACTGAAAGGCAACAAACGTGTTCTCGATCGTTCGTCACGATGCCGAAAGATCAAGAGAATCAGCGTGAACGATATTTCCGTTGGTATTTTCCGTTTCTCGTGTTTCCCGATCAAACGATAAGAACAGAACCGTCGAACCGGCCCGGCCCGACCGGTGAATTGTTACGATGGTATATTTTGCGAAAATCCCCGACGGAGTCGCATCAACGTACGCGCGGGAGGGTGCCATGAAGTAGCAAACTCCGGCTTACGTATATATATTATATATAGATATATAGATATATTATATTATATATGTATAGAGTCGATGCTCGTTGAGGGTCGTGCGGCCCTCTTCGAGGTACGTTCAACGTTTTACTATAAACAAACGCTTGCTGTATGGGAAATCAGGCGTGTGGCCCGGGCATAAAGGCTTTTTGCCTCTCGTCGGCCTGTTTTTGATACGTCGTCGTCTGCGCTTGACGTTTTCGATAAACAGCATTGCTACTAGCAACCTTGTTCACGTCCTTCCCTCTCTCTCTCTCTCTCTCTCTCTCTCTCTCTCTCTCTCTCTCTCTCTCTCTCTCTCTCTCTGTTTTGTTCTCTTTCATCGTTCGTACGTCGTTGCTCGTAACAATGTTTTTTTTTTTTTATTATCATTTTCATCTATCATCTTTTGTCACGCCCCCTCCCACCTCCCGAACCCCAATAATCCGGATGGAAAAATTGTTTTGCCCTAATCTTCGACAACGATGCAGCCACTTTTTGCCTCATCGATAACCCGATCGATTGATCAATTTTTTTTCTTAAAAATATCGTCGAACACAATCAAAACGAAGCGATTCTGAAATTCAGTCATTCAGCCACTTATTAAGATTCCTAACCCATATGATTGCAAAAAATAAAAACCCTTAGAGCGCAGATCGTACTCCCATCTGTTCGACATTTCACCGATTTTTTTGCACGCCAACAAATCCACGAATAAAAATCAATTATTATTATTATCATTATTATTATTATTTTTTTCAAAAGTAGAAAACACATTTGCCCAGCGGGTGCAATAACTAACCGATTCCCCGCTGAAAACTTCGTTCGCTCGGAAAAAGCAACAAAAAAAAAAAATAGAAAAGAAAAAAAACACACAGTAAATAAATAAAAAATAAAACATGAATTTTATTCTTTTTCATTTGGTTCACGTTCGCGTGGGTCGGAAAAATTGTTTCGACGGATATTTTTTTATTATATTTCGCCGGATATTATATTTCGTCATGGGGGAGGGGTAGCGCAAGGGGGGGGGGGCAGATCGGTCAATTATCATGCGGCAAAGGTGAGTGTGTGTTCGTGTGTTCGTGTGTGTGTGTGTGTGTGTGAATGAGTGTGAGAAGGAAGAGTGGTGACTAGTCTAGCGCGTCCACCCACATACGGTTATTTTCTACTGGCCAGCACGATGCCCCGGTTATATTTGCCGGATTGCTATTGATATTATTCGTTCAACATGGACGATGAAACGAACCCCCGAGCCAAGGGCGATTCGACCGGATATCATCATTGTCCGTGGCACAGGGCTCGGGGGTGAGTGGGGGGAGGGGGGGGGCTCGTCGATTTGGCAAAACTTTTGTTTGCCCGTTTGTATTAACCAACAAGTTAATTGACGCCCCAATCCAAATATCATTATAAACGAGAGGTCAGCAGCGGTTACGCTTCCGTTCGCCGTGCTTTTATCGACTTTGTATCATGTCCGTACCATATCATCCCCCCCTCCCTCCCTTCCGTTCCGCGCCCCCGCCCCCCACTGCTTCGATATCCCTGCGCACACTCCTCGTGCACCATGCAAACATTATACCCTTTACAGATCCAATTATTGGCGAGCTAGAGAGTGAACTAGATAGCTCAGCTATCGGGCTTCATCGCCATATCGTCACTCTCGTTATTTGTCGGTAGTGGAAATATTTGTTTTCTCCGTTTCCGTTTTTTTCTTTTCCGTTCTATTTCGTTTCTGTTTTTCGTTGCCGATTTTTTTTCCAAACTGTTGTGTAATTTTTTTGGGGTTTTTTTTCAATTGTTTTAGCGAGTTAATTCGATGAATCAACTAATGGGATAGATTTTACAAGTTTTATAAGGTAACTTATGAGATAAGTTGAATTGATAAGTTAGCCAATGAAACGAGTTAATTTTATAAGTAAACCAGCGAAATGAGCATAATTTCATAAGTTAACTAGTGAAACAAGTCAATTTCATAAGATAACTAATGAAACAAGTGAATTTCACAAATTAACTGATGCAATGATACTTATAGAGTTGAGTTAATTCATCGATTAATTTATGAAATTCACTTGTTTCATTAGTTTTGACTTAACTAGAAAAATTTAATTGGTAAATCATATCTCTCGGATGTTGAAAAGATGTTCGAGAAACAATTATATATCCAGCAGGGATGATGCTTCAATCATTCGGCTAATCAGTGGCGTCCAAACAACAACGATTTCCGTACTCTCACGATTTTTTTTTGTTACCAATTTTTTTTGGCCGCTGTTTTTTTTTAATTCTTTTTTTTTTTTGTTTTTTTCAACCCTCCCGATAATGCCCTCGGATAGGGAGACACGGGAATACCATTCTTTTAATCACCGCTAATGCTCCGAACGGACCAATTATTTTTTTCGATCGAAATTGGATCCGCCGTTCGGTGCTTGTGTTTGTGAACCGTCTATGTTGCCCGGGTGTTGCCCGTCGCTCGGACTCTCGAGCGGCCTCTCCTCGACTTTCCAAACCCCCGGCTTTGGGCGCAAAAATCTGTTCGTTTTATTCCAATGTATGGATGTTTTTTTTTTTTTAATTTTTTTTTTTTATTTTTTTTTTCGTTCGATAAAGATTTTAACGAGGAAGACGAGTGGAAAAATGTGCGTGTTTTGCGATGAAAAAGAGAGTATGACGCGAGATTCGTACAATGTACACGTTAATGCAATTAAATTCAAGCGGCTTTGATTATGATCGTTGTTTCATTCGAAAGCTAATTAACGCGATATAAATGAGGTCGGCGAGAAGGAGAAGCGAGGGGGGGCGGGTTCTGGGGAATCACGTTTAAATAATCAGTCGGAGTTATGACTTTATTTAACTTGGCGAATTGGAGCTAGCTGCGACGTTTATTACGGATGTTCGTGTGTGAATAATTAATTGCGCATCCGCTTATGTTTATCTCGTTACCTTTTTGGAAAGTTGTTATTTCATGCGGATGAGGCCTTTGGGTAGTTATGTCGAATGGTGTGGTGCCAAAACGTCGTTGATGCAGCAATAAACTTCAGCTCGTGATTTTGCATAATTGAGTTGTCTGTGTGTGTGTGTGTGTTATGACATTTATTATTCGTTATCATTACAATCCGAACGTAGCGACCCCGTCGAAGATTCGTATTTTCGGTCACGTTTTTTTTGCAATTTTATATGATTGTTAAGTGCTAACTAGATCTTTCCATCAATCATTATTTATTAATTTAAAATAATCGATTTTTGTGAAAATTTAATTTCACGTTTTTTCGTTTGGTATTGTTGGAGTTTTTATGATTTGGTCGTATTGACTCGAATGTTTTCCATTTAGACTATAACTTAACTAAGGTAATAAGTTAATTACATGAGTTGACCAATGAAATAAGTTAATTCCTCAATTCGACTGATGAATAAATTAATTCGACAAGTTGACTAACGAAATAAGTTAATACCATGAGTTAGCCAATTGAACAGGTCAGTTTTATAGATGAACCAATTAAATAACTTAATTTCACAAGTTAAACCTACAAAATTTAACTTACGAATCTAGTTAATTACATCTCTCCGTAATTAACTAGATCCACAAGTTTAATTTTAATAAAAAGATGTTGAATAAAATACATATACATATATATCCGGCACGAATGACGCTTTAATGCTTGACTAATCTGTACCATGCAAACAGCAATGATTTCCGCAGGTTCGGGTTACGATGAAATTTTCGAACCGTGCAAAATGGTCCAAAACGTACGTACATTAAAGTCCGACGAGTTATACATGTGGCCAGGCGGTCGTTGACTCGCTCTCGCGGACTTGGCTAATCACCCTCCCCACAGGATTTAAGCATTTTCACGACGTTCGCGACGGATTTTCCGGGTGCCGAAACGTTGGGGTGTTGAACACGTAGCTCGCCGCCACGCTCGCCATCCGAAAATTCAACAATTTCGGTCGTTAGTTACTTACGCCCGGACGGCTAACAACCGAGACCGGCCCGGTTCGCTAATTCTGGTCAGGTCGGGGAAACTATCTAATCGAAAACTCGTTGCACTTTCCACCACACAGTTGAATTCGTCGTTTCCCTCTTTCTCTCGCTCTCTCTCTCTCTCCCTCTCTCACTCTCGAAACTCGTTACTGCCACAGTCGGCATGCACTCACCGATCATATGAAATACAAAGTCTCACGGTAGCTCGAACTATCCGTGTTTCATTGTGCCATAAAACCATATTTACATAATCGTTGAGATAATCGAAAGAGAATTTTTGTAATATAGCTAAGAATGAAAATTATATTTTATATGTCACTGATTGCTGTTTATTCATTTCAGCATCTGATGATTATCGATGAATACTTTCGGTTGAATAATTTTTCGTTGAAAATATTTGAAAAAACGAAGTTTCGTGGAAATTTCATCGAAATAAGTAGATATAGGGTATAACCTGGTCAGTTGCAACATGTTTTTTTGTCATATAGCCACAGTAATTATATGGACTTGAATTTAATGGAAATAAGTAACCAAAATCTTCGTACAAGTCATGAAAACTTGATTAGTTCATTTAGTTCCGTAAAAAATATTTTTAACGAGCTTGTGATTTCGGTTTTGTAGAAAAGTGTAAAATCGAGATGGTTCGAATTGGACGGGAGAGATGGCACAGTCTTATAAGTTTGGATAAGAAATATATTTCTAAGGTTTAAGTAAGCAAGTTAAAATGTTTCTTTTTATTTTTTTACTTTCAAAAGAATAAAAACAAAAAAAATCAATATATCGATTATTATTATTATTTTTTATTCGATCATAGTCAAATGCAAAATGTCAAATCGTGTTTTCTTTTTTTTCGAAAAAAAAGGCAATACGATTTGAGAAGTTGTGTCTCGATGCGGATTGCTTGCTTGTCAAAATCACGCGTGTTTATATGTATCCCCGAGCAATATAAAATTGCGTTGCACATGGCGTGTGTTAACGTTGAAAGATATATCCCATTGGACATGGCGAGCGCACAGTCTCCGACCTCGCGACACTCTATATCGTTCCAATCAACGTTCGAGCGACCCCTCTCGACCTGGATTTAAGTTACTCCCGTTCCTCTCTCGCTCCGATGCACTCGGGGCTTTTCCGATATTTTTCATCGTGGACAAGACGCGGTCGTCGTTGTGCCTCGAGAGTAAATTCTATCGGCGGAGGATGAAATTAAAATGGGCGACGGGGGATGAGGGCGGTGTAGTAGTCGCGACCTGTGATAGTGACTCTCATCCCTCGACCCACCCCTCGCGCCGCGCCACCAGATGCAACTCAGTCATCGGAGACCGGATATTCATTTTCTTACTTCATATTTTCTTCGTGTATTTTTTTTTTTTTTCATCACGTTTTATGAGCTTCTTACCTTTTTTTTCCCCCCAAAGGATTTTGTCACGTGAATAAAAATTGCGAAATATTGATCTTCGTTGCTTCAGCTTTTTTTTTTCGGAAAAACTCACTGGCCGATCGCTCACTCAATCATCCTGAGCATCACCGTGTCTACATCCTCGTTTCTCAATCGTGAACATATATCTTATCGGTGACATCGTCTTCCATCAACGTGCTAACCTCACAAACCGTCCGACAAAAATAACAAAAAAATTCACCTCATCCAATATTTCATTTCACCTCGTTGCTACGTACAACGCTTTTCCCACACACATAGGTTAACAGAACACTTCGTTCACTCAATCGCTTACCCTCCCTTCCTCCCCTCAATTCATTTCCCCACCCTGTCGCAATTTTTGCGCCCCAACCTTTGGCATCCCTCGTAAAAAAAAGGTCCTGTCCTTGATTAACACCAGCCCCATCGCACTTCATACGGCGCGCCGTGGGAAAGAAGACACAAGTGGCGAAGCAGACGCTCCTCGCATGCGTCAACAAAAGCAAGATGGGAAAAAAAACGGGACGACGATTTTTTTTTGCTATTTTTTTTTTTTTTGCTATTTTTTCTTCGTACGATCTTCTCGATGGTGCCGGGACTGTTGGAGGAATTGCGTTCACCAAAATTGCTGAAGACTGGCTGACGGAGAAACTTGCTCGACGATGTGTCGTCGTCGTGGATTTCGTAGTTTCTTTTTTTATTTTTTGTTTTTTTTTTTCGTTCGATCTTTCGTGCGACGATTTTCAGCGATGCTGAGGAGGATCCTCAACCTCTTCGCAGTGGGTCCTCGGATCGTTTGGAACCGAGGTCACGGGTCTTCGATTGCTCTCGATATTTATGGCCTCTCCACGGTCATCCCCTCCCCCTCCCCTCTCTGACCCTGTTCAGCCGCTCACCTTGGCTCTCGACTCGATCGCGTTAATTAAAATCTATGGACGACTGACGGGTCTCGCGATTGGAAACGTAATTGACTCGTCCAACATAGCTATTCATTACCATTACTGTTTTACAATCCTTCGGACATCAGTGTGCGATGAGTTTCTTTTTTTTAACGAACTTGGTTTTTTCACACCAGGAGCTGCAACAACGACATATTGCGTTTCAATGCAAACCCAAACGTTTGCTCTGGTTGAATATATGGATTTTTTATTATTTTCGATTATAGAAAAATAGGAGGCTGAAGTGAACTAAAAAGTTGGAATTTTTGTTTTCTTGACATAATCAATCCAAATTTTAAATCGATTTTACCCTTAAAAAATACCTGTATTCGGTTAAATAAAAAATCGTAATATAAAAATCGGTTCAGTCGTATAATTAAAAAAAAAGTTTTGAAAACTCTCACAACGTTTGAACGCTTTATATTGCTATGGGAAAAAAATTAAGAAAATAGCTCAGTATAGGTATTCCATCCGATTTTAAATTTGGATCGATGAGGTCACGAAAAAAAAAAAATGTTTCCAATTTTTTAGGAGGCTTCCCTTAAATATTTCACGCGTCGAGACGTTTTCACGATTGTCAAATTTGACGAGTTGGCTGCATCGTGACAGTGATATTTGAGAAATTCTCGAGTAAACGCACAGCCGTTGTTATGCCAATGTGAAATTGACCTGGGTGTGCTGATATCGGGTGGCGAGGGGCGGGGGAGGGGGTGGTAGTAAAGTGGTAACTAGCTGCGGTGATCTGGTCGAATGGGGTACGGAGACGAGGTGTCCGTGGAGAGTACACCGACCGAGAGAAATGGAGTGGCTCGTGGGAGCACTCGTGTCGACCAAATTGAGAACGGGCCAGAGATTATCCGAGATAGACTCAACGTACTACAGTCTCCAGATGGAACCATCGTCGTTTCTCTTACCTCTTTATCCCCTCGAAATCTTCTCTCTCTCCCATTTCTCAAGCTTGTTTAACGATGATGTATGTAATCAATCGCCGAACAGGGCCATCTTATCGGCACCGAGATATTTCAATTATCATAAATGGACGATACGTCGTCAAACCGGCGTGGATTGTTCGAAATTTCCAAATGTTTGCTATTGTATCAAAAGTCTCAATGAAAATTACACGAACGAGTGCAGAAATGAAAATTACATGAACGAGAGTTTTTTTTTTTTTTTTTTTTTTTTGCAGCAATAGCCGATTGACAAATGACTGATGATTTAGCTAGTGACACCATCGTCGATGAAAACGCTTCTCACAAAAATTCACCGGATAAAAAAAAACAGGATCCAACGACTGAGGAACCAAAAAAAATCACGAACAGGCTCGATGATTAGTTCTTTCTGCGATGAAAAAAAAAAAACAAAAAAAAATCTCGCTCAGATTTTTCGTAGCTCAGATTCGCGGCCACAGTGACAAGTTTAGCGTCTTCCGGTTCGGAGTGAATGAACGATCGGGGTCCCGGATTCCAGGACATCCGAACGAACCGAGCAGCGAAAAAAAAAAACGAGTGCAGGAATAAATGGGAAGAATCGAGGCCTGGCCGAACGTTCGTTTGTGCGGAAATAACGTTCCGAGCGGGGCACTCGACGATATCGTCGGTCAGCTTTCGTCGTGGTCCATTGGTCCCTTAATCGTATTTCGGTAAGGATCATAAATCTGAACGCCTCTCTCCCGCGTGCGGGGCGAAACTCCTCTCCTCGTACACGGGCAAGATTCGTCCTCGTAGAATTCGCTTGGCTCGCTCTTACTCATTTTTTTCTACACGACTTCGGCTTCTCCTTCTCTCTTTCATTTTTCTTCCTCGGCCCCCAAAAAGAGCGACACGATGAAGAAAAGCGCGAGGAGTGTGAGACAAGATTCTACGGCCGTTGGCTAATGTACCGGAGGGATTTGGCGGCTGCGGTATTTAATACGACGTTGGATCTCTTTCCTCGTCTCGTTTATCCCCTCGATCGTCGAAGTAATATCGTTAACTATATACATACATGTATATATGTGTGTTCAGTATATATATAAATGTATAGAGACATGCTGAATCGACGAAAAAAAATATCCCGAAACAGGCAAGAAAACAAACTACAAGTTGCAACTTGCAGATTGCGTTCTTTTCGGATATAGTGCACGAGGTCCTGTAATGAGAAAAAGTTTTCATTATTTTTTTCTTCAATTCTTGCAAATTTCAAGTTTCAACTCCCAGCTTGTTTTCATATTTTAAAACGATGTTGAATTTCTTTAATCACACTTCAGTAAAATTAAAAAAAAAAAAACAAATTTCACACGGGATGTTTCACCGTTTGGGTGTTTTGCGACGTTGCATCGTGGACCAAGCGAAATACAGCTCGGAGAAAGCCACGATGGACTTCCATCAAATATCAAGAGACCATTACCGCCATGCTTTTCCAATTCTTCGCTGGTTTTTTTTCGCCCGTTCGTTTTTTTGTTTCACGCTGTTATTATTCGTGGTTATTATTGGCATCGCGTCGTCATGGGAATGGTCCGTCGGTCGAGGTGGTCTCCGATACCCACCTCATATTCTTTTGGTCGCTTTGCCCATTGTTTCACTCGGGTTGTTTTTTTTCTGTTTCTTCATCATGGATCACGGTCTTGTTTGTGTATACAGGGTGTCTCGGAATCACCCCCGCCAACGACAACCATGGCTACCTGAGGTTATTTCAAGTCGAAAAAATTACCGAGCGATTTCCGTTTTTTTTTATTTCGTTCGAGAGTTATGAAGGTTTTTGTCAACAAGTTACTGTAAACCGGTTAGACTCCGTTTGCTGGAAAATTGGGGTCACATAAAACGTTTGGTATCATTTTTCATTTGTTTTTCTTCAAAAATACGAATTTTCTTGAATTTCACTTTTTGGTTCGGTTCACTATTTGTTCGGTTCGGTTCACTATTTGTTCGGTTCGGTTCACTATTTGGTTCGGTTGTTAATAACTTTTTGAATATTAATTTCTGGGATAAAATATGTATATTAGTTTTGTGGGTAATTAATTAACTTTCCACGTGAAGTGAATGGAAATGTCACCTCATGACGACTTTTATTTAACGTAATTTTTCTTTAAAACATTGTTCGTGTAAACTTTTGGTCTATATAGCGTAGTTCAACAAGCATTTCGACAGGAAGATAAAAATGTATTGATTTTCATAAATAAAATTTTATCTTCCTGTCCAAACGTTGGCTTAACAATGCTATATAGACCAAAAGTTCACATGAACAATGTTGTAGAGAATTAAATTTCCTACAAAAAAGTCCGCAACGGAATATGTCTAACATCGATAGTTTACGCGTGGGCGAGCTCGAAAGTCGGGCAATGCAGTCTTGCGGCCGGCGGACGAGGTACGCGACTATATATATACGTATTCCGAATCTCGACCGTTCCGAGCATTGTCGTTCCAAACATTGCGCGTTCCGAATTTTGGCCTTTTCGAACATCGCTCGTTGCGAATTTAGAGCCCAACCCTGGTTTTCGTTCGCGACAGTGATTTTCGGACACCCCGTAGATTTTCCCATCGTTTCGTCCTTTCCGTAGTTCGTTGAATGTGGGGCCACGTGGAACGTGGACGCGTCTGCCGTTTGTTGCAACGGGAGAATCGATGGGGGAACGTGGGCCCGGGGGTTGGCTCGAGTGTTCTGTTTTGCAGGTTTGTGGACATTGTGCAGTTAGTATCAGAACCCTCCGCCCCCACAACGTTCCGTCTGGCCGCCTTTTGCTCTCCGGGCTCGGTCCGTCTCTGGTCTCTAGCCTAATAGCCGGTCGTCTCTTTCACTCGTCCGGAACCTTCGAATTGCGATGATTGCGAGCAATCTCCCCGATTGCCAGTCCATCCCCATGGGTCCATATCCAAGGCTCCGGCGGATCGGCCATTTGGCACTTACGGTTGCCGCAATCTTCGGGGGGCTTTGTTCTTGTCACGGATATCCAAGATCTTGATTCGTACCAACGTTTGTCGTATATATTTACAAGTCCGTGATCGCATGGTCGTCGATAATCATATTTTATTGTTATTCGAACATTATGTGGCAATGTTGAAATTTCATTACTCATGAATTCTCAGCATTTCTTTCGAGAAATCTTCATTTCTTTTTTTTGTTCTGCTTTTCTTAAAATAATTGACACTATTTTTGAAACGCTTTTTTATTTGCACATTTCAAATTTCTGTGATAAATATAGTAAATGTATTTTTTTTTAATCTGAAAAAAGTCATGCATTATGCTCAGACCTCTTGCTTGATGGTAAAATTGTCGAAAATAATATTCATAAATGATTCTCCGCAATAATTGACCAAACTCTATTAGCTTTTACCATTTCGGAAAAAAATTTGCAAAATTTCGAAACGATTCATCTGAGATTTTAAGATTGATAAGCGTGGACAAAAAAGTACACATCTGTCGACCTTCGATATCAAATATTCAATATTAGCGATTCAAAAAGTTGAGCAAAAAGAAAGAAACATGATGCAACATGTAATAACATTTATTTGGCGATATTCAATGATTTTATGAATTTCTCTGGCACTCACAAAGCAGTTACAATAGAAATTTTTCGGATTGCCGTACTTTTGTATGGGACTGTACGTGTTATAAATCCTCGGAATTGTGATTCTCTAATTTCCTTGTATTACCGAATATTTTTCGTCGTCGAAAGTTTTATACACGGTGGTAAATAATAATCACGGTAAAGTCTGTCGCCAGTGCCATTTTTCCAATCATTCTCGTCGTCAAGGGTTTCAGGATAAAAGCGTCCACGCTCGAACGAGCGCCCACAGTGACGTCTCTTCGGTTGTGAGAGCAACCCCCCTGAAGTAATTGATAGGGGCGGCGGTGGCGGCACTCATCGCCCAGCTACACAGAGTACGCCTGAGTGGATGATGCTTCGCACGCAGTTCGTTTAGTTGTTTCTTACTTTCATCCTCGTGTGTTGCACTGTGTCTCCTTTGCTTCGTCCCTCACGACCGAGCCCCACACCTTTTACAGTGTGCGGTTGTTCGTCCCACATCTCTGCTCGCCAAACAACCACCTTGACAACTACGTTTGACTTTTAACGTTTACACCATTTTTTTTTCTTCATCACTCACTACAGTCGAGCATTTTTCACACATAAAATTACCAACGAATGTTCGATCATCTGAGAAATCTCGATTGTAACAATTTTGTGAATGCCAGAAAAATTCGTGATCCCAGAATTTTGCAGTCGAAATTTTACTTTCATAGTGTTTCTTTTTTCTTTTACCTTTTTCATTGTAAAAGGTAAAAGAAATTTGAGTAATAAATATTTTTAGAATTGAAACTCGATGAAAAAAAAATTTTGCGACCACCCAACAGTGATCGATCGTAGGCTTTTACGTCATAGGAGTTAAAAGAGCACTTTTACGTACCATCTAGAATGCCGACAATCGTAAAAAAGCAAGGAAAATATTGTTGCGTTTCATACATTTTTTTTTTCTTCGCATTCACAACATTGTTGTAACAACAAAAATCATTGAAAATTTATTTTCCACAAATTCTCGATTTTGGTTCGAAACTATTTGAAATATTAACGATCTGCGAGAGTAATATGAGTACAATGAAGGCGTTTGACGGTGAAGAGAGAAATACAGAGAATACGTTTCACGTAGTCTTTAAGCCTCTTTTCGGAGAAGACGCTCTTGATCCCCCCTCTCCCCGAGTCCCGCGGATCCTCCTCAACCTTTTCACCACTCCTCGTCGTTTCTCCGTGAATTTTCAACGCCCACGTTTATTTTTTTTTTTTTCACGACGCGGTCTCGCGCTCGCGTATTACGTCAAAATGATGCGCGCGCGCGCGCGCGCCAAAGCGCATTACCTCCTCAGCCACCCTTAATTGACTATAAGCGTTAGTTTTATTTCATCGCTGTGAAACGCTGAGGGTGTTTCTCGTGTTTCACAGCAAACTGAGAGGACTTGGAAAAAAAAACACACACACACACACAGCGAAGACGTCCGGAACCACGAGTACCAGAATATTTTAGAGGGGATGAAAGATCAGAGTACGAGAAGTGGAGAATCGCTCAGAAAATGGAGAAATATTATATATATATATGTATATAAAATAGGAAGAGCGGGGGAAAAAAAGCAACTGAGTGAAAAGTGAATTCTGAAGCATTTTCCGGAGATAACGAGTACCCCCGCCTGTATCTCCACGAATCTACCTTGGCTTTCCCTCTTTTTTCGTTCCGAATCTTTCGACGTTCACTCGCTGTGTTATTTGCCGCTGGGTCAGCTTATTTTCTTCGGCTTCCCATTAAGAATATTCTTGCCATTTCCCATTCTCTCGGTATCACGTCGCCTCATGGACGCGGTCAATCAATTTCATCTCTCATTCGATCGACCGAAAGATACACGTGAGATATCGAGATATTGGGCTTGGAAAAATAAAAAAAAAAAGTAAGATATCAAAGCATCTTATTGGTTTGATGAGTTAATAATTTTGTTGAAGCTTGCAATCTTTGTTTGCTCTGAATTTTAAGTAGTGAACGAAGATTCCTCCGTGAGGAAGAATTTTTTAATTTTGTTGCAACCTTGGCTTCCTCATAGAGGAATCTTCGCTCACTGACAACGAATCAGTTGTCTATTATATCAATTGCAGCTTATTTCGATATTTTATACTGATCAGTGGGTGTGTAAAGTTTCAATGCGTTCTCAAATTTTAAAAAATGACAGATGATAGAGATGATGACAAGGCACCAGATGTCTGGAAAATTTTAGGGCTGTATGTAAAACCGTTCGAGAGTTATAGATGAGGAAGCAGAATCGACCCTTTTTTATTTTTTATTTTATGTAATACACAATTCCAATTCCATAGCCCAAAAAAAAACATCAAAAAATTACTGTCTCAATAAAACGAATTATACATTATTTTTTTAAATAATTGAAAACGCAAATGAACATGATAAAAAAAAGAAGAACCACTTTCGTTTGTCCATTATCAAAGATGATAAAATTTCTTTCTTTCCCCTGTTTTTCTTTGTGGTTTGCCACAACGCAAACGTCTGCTCGAGTGTCAAAACTTCTTTCAATGCTTCAACATTCATATCCTTCTGGATCACGCGAGCCACGTAATTCCGCCCGATCTCGACGCGAGACGTTCTTTCATTTCCCACCACAAGCAAGAATTGCATCCACCGGGTGGCACGACGCAACGACCGAAAATCGCCGCAAGGCCCCAGACGGGGATTACGAGTGCCTCGCGAACCGGCGGCCGAACGTTCGGATGATCCGTCAAAGAGTGGAAAATCTCATTTCGCAGCACCGGGTTTTCTTTCGTGAAAGAAATATCGGGTCTGTGTCCTGCGGAAATTTATGACGGATTTTTCTTTTTCATCTTCTCGTTATATTTTTCGTACGCGTTGTCATTGTTCGACTTGAGCCTGGGATGGCTATTAATATCCTAAGCTCTCACACTTATGATTAATTATCCGAATCCAATTGTCTCCAATCTCAATAGTCGCAAAAACATGTTTTGCTTCTCCATAGACGAAGCTATGTGACGGTGATAGATTTTATTTCGTGAATTTTATCTCATCACATTCGGAATGTGCTTGAACGTAGGGAGAACACATTTGCAGAAAATATTCGAGTCTTATGCCTTTTGAATTTACCAAAAAAAGGTCGTTCACACTACAGCGATCGCAAATTTCGAGATATTTGTCTCAATAATTGTTCGCTAATAAATTTGTACCCAAGATTGGTTCGTGATGCATTCGGGACGAATCCATAGAAAAGTTTTCATTCTATCTATACAATCCTACAATACAGAAAAAGCGAATTACAACCTTCATCGTATTTTTTTTTTTCGTTTCTCCAAAATCTTCAAACGAAAAAATTAACGACGGCTAATTTACGGAAAAGCTTGACGTGTCCCCGAAGTATCCGACACAAACGACGAAGGTGCAACGAGCAAAGGGAGAGGCTGCGAAAGCTCGAGTATCCCGAAATACAGAAAAGGTGGATAGGCGGAGAGAGGCAAGAGGATAAGTCGGACAGACACGACGTCTCGTTCGGATTTTATTCGGTTGTGTGAGGAAAGAGTAGGAAACACACATAGACACATACACACCCACACACACACACATTCTCATCCGGGGATATTGGTGAGAAACGACGAGGACGTCAGAGTCAACGACGCTCGGGAAAACTCGGGTGTGGAGTCAAAACTCGTGTACCACCTACCACACAGCGACAAAGACGAGATAGGACAGCGTGGACATTGGGGAAACAGAGGTGGGTACTCGGCACACACACACACACACACACACTTGGACTCGAAGAGGATGAACAACTATCTGGCGAGCGATGGGGAACGAAACGGTTGAGCGGGCCGTCGAGCGCATTATTAAAGGAATCCCGTCTGTCTGAGTATTTTCCGCGACACAATTAAGCGCTTGACGGTGACCGTGAGAGCGGGAAAGGTTGAAATGAAAGTGGGGAAATAACGCCCGGAAAACGAGGAGGAAGAGACTCGGTCGAGGAACGAAGGCGCAGGATGGCGGATGACGGTACGGCGTCGAGGCTACCTTGCGCTTTCACCCTCTTCGTCCTTGTTCCGCACACCTTCGCGAGTAACTTTGCTCGTGTTTCACGCAAACGTTTCGCCTTGACGAACCCAAAGCTCCGTTGCCATGTGACTCGACGAAACAGAACGAGACAAAGAAAAAAAGAAACAAGACAAACCCTCGTCAAACCTTCGAGCCGGAGCTGTTGCCGTGAACCAGGAAGACCGGCCGCCCACAGAATCGGACTTTTCCAGTCCGGAATCAATTTGGGACTCGGTTGTTGACGTCCGGCCGGCGTTTGGACAGTCGGGAGAGCCGCGATTGGCCTCGGTGACGTCGGACCAACGATTATCGGGCTCGGGTTGAAGGTTGATGATTTAACGGGGATGTGGTTTTCGTTGGAAGAGGTTAATTTGGATTGTTCTCTAGTAGCTTTGGGTTTCAGGATTTTTTGGGAGAGGGTTCTTTTGCGATGACGATTTTGGAACGTTGCTGTTTACTCATTTCTATTGTTTGTGAAGAATAGGATAGCATATTGGTTACTCTATGAGTTTGCAGGATTTAGGTTGGATTGGGTTGGGTTGAATCGGACAATCGGGTTTTCTCGGTAACAACTTGGGGTCACTGAGCAGCCCGGTAGACAAAGCAATTACCGATTCAATTACTGACTGTGGATCGGCTTTTGATGATGCTAATAGGTGCATCTTCATATGTATAACTAAACACGTGATCATTTATAGCGAAGCCATGAGAATTAACAAAAAAAAGTTTACCAATAAGGCATTCTCGCCAATGTTCTCTTCAACTTTTTTAAATACGTATCAAGACGTAATTCACGTTGACAAAATGTGTAATCTCTATAAAATTCATCATATTCATATGACGATTTTTATAAAAAAAGAGCTATTTATAAACTTTACATAAACTATATTTGCTACAATAATCGTTATAATATTGACCACGGAATGTCAAAAACAGATGCTCGAGTCAAAAACGTCGGTAAGGTAGGGACTCTCTCATAAACACCAAGAACAGAAATCAATCGTTTAAAAAAATAATTAAAGCCCATGCAGACAAAAATAAATGAACTAACAAAGTAATAAATATGCACACAAAAAAAAATGTTCATTGCACTGAAAATCGCTCGATAATAATCGACGGCTAACTATTTTTCGCGTAAGATTTTTCAATGGATGAAAATACGTTCGAGTCCCGAAAATGTTCCAGCTGTCCTCCAAACGACGATCACCAGTCTCGATGCAGCTGAAACGGTTGCCCGAAAACTGTGAAACGTTTGAACCGACAAGCGTTTATCCTCTTCAGTCTTGCTTTTCTCGCAATACAATTATCCCCAGACGTATTTCGCACACTTCCGGTCTTGGAGAGTCTTCACACGGACGCAAAAAAAAAAGAAAAAGAACAAAAAAAAAAAAAAAAACCAAACAAACAACCGACGGCAGCAGTTAGCTAACGGTTGGACAGCAGCTGCGAGCACAATCGTTTAGTCATTCGATTATACAATTTGCTTTCGCCTTCTTCTTCCATGTTCGTCACGGTCTTTCGTGTTGTGTCTCGCTCCGATTTCTCTTGCTTCTTATCCTTCTTCTTATTAAGCCCCATGTTAATATCGTCCGACGTTGGTGCAGACCTAGCAGCAGCAGCAGCAGCAATGGTTCGAGAACGTGAAGTAAGAACGAGAGTAGCGCCGAGAGACGCGAAAAGTGGAAGTGGAAAGTACGATTGCTCTCGACTTCAAGAGCATCGGAAAATCCTCACTGCTGAGCGTTCATTATTATTCCCTGTTATCCACAGACACGGACAACTATTTTCCATTTACAATTCGTTACAACGCTACGTCACACGTTCGAGTGCGAATTGTCTGTAAATATCGCGTTTTTTGTCAACGCGATCGAAAGATTCGATACGACCGAATTCGTTTGTAATTTTCACGAATTATTTCAACGAGTGACTTTTCCAAATCTCACATAATATATATATATAAATTTACGAGTAGTTATACCCATTGAAATTAGATTTATGTAAATAAACAATTTTTAGCGTGCTCAGGGACAACTCGAAAAAATAATGACCGAATTAGTCTGAAAATCCCATGTTATTCAAATGGGAAGCAAAACGAGCTTCCAGGCACGTCTTATCATTGGACTACAGTACTGGGGTTTCGCACATATTTATATTTATTTATTTCAAACCTATCTGGGGGGTGCACTTGTCGAAATTCGTCTACACCGCTATTAAAGTCCACCCTACTATATATATATATATATTATATGATGTATATACTGTATAAACACGCATACAGACATGTAGACATATCCGTTGGTGTCACCCTCTCGATACCGGGAGTCCACAAGTGTAACCAGGCTCAGACCGGAGTGCTCTCTCGTCATCCATAGACGTTACATGTGTCGGAGCTTGTACGCACTTTAACCGCAGCATTGTGTACACCGCGGCCGTAAGATAAGCACCGGCGTCATCGCGCGGTAGCATCAACGTAATTGGACGCCAACAGATCCTTATGTATGTGCTCTGTGTCGTCGAGCATAAACGCAGCTTCTCCCGCTGGTTTACCTTCTCCTTCTCATCGCTCTATCACTCTCTCTCTCTCTCTTTCTCTCTGCTCCCTCTTTCTATCTCTCTCTCACTCACTCTCCCGTCCTTTCGAGCGTTCCTCCATTTACTAATTACTCTAATGACGTTCGTAGTTGAGAATTATTCATGGGAACGATGACCCTGAGACTGCCACGTCGTCTCAGTCTCCACAGCCTCTCGGAATTCATTCGACATATTACGCTCACTCGTATTCCTCCCCCCAACCTCCCTCCACCACCGCGGGTTTCTAACCCGCACGATGCCAATGTACCCCGCTCCATTAACCATCACCATCGACCTTGAAACAATTTTTTTTTTCTCCTTCTCTCGTCTTCTTCGCCCAACTGGCGACCCATCAACCTTCCACTCGCACTTTATTTATTCATTTTTTTCCCCACAAAAAGAGGGTTTCGAATGTGCCGCAGATTTTTGTTTGTTTTTTTGTTTTTCTTTCGTTTTTCTTTCTTCTGTCGATGGATCGACCGATGGATTGGATGGAAAAAGACGTTCTTCGTCGTAATCACGATTATAATCTGCATCTTCGTTGATTCGTTTTCTTTTTCTTCGTTCGTTTTTTTTTTTTTTGTCTTTAGTTTTGTTTGGAATCTCGTCTTGGAAGAGGCAATTATTCCGGTGGCTTCGTTCACCAATTCCGCGAGTTCGATATTTCTATAAGAAACGAGTATCGGAAGTTTTTCGTGTAATGAGGGGGAGGGGGGTTGGTGGCTTCCGCTGGGGTGACGAGGGGGAGAGGGGAGGGTGGAGAGAGCGAAAAAACTGAAAGGGGGGTGGCTAAATATATATGTATCGATATATATGTATTTATATATATATATAGATATATATATAGATATAGGAATGGGGCAAATGGTTCGGAGGGGAGGGTCGAGGTGAACAGCACTGGGAGTCGAGGACCCGGTAACAGCACCAGCAGGATAAGGGGGAGACTCGAGTGGCTTCGTAATAACATGACGGTAATTGGACGAGAGCGGCCCACATCCTAATTAGCCGGAATGATGACGTTTAAAAGACCACTGTTATTATCAATTAGATCCCCCCCCCCACCTTCTGCCCCTCCCCCCTCGATGATCGATACGCGCCGCGCGCTAATCAAAGTTGCGGTCACTACATGAAATCGTCTCCTCTCGCTTCTACCTTTGCTTCGTGCTATACGATCAAGATTCTCGACACCCAAAACCATTATCAAGAGTCGGCAACGCCTCTCACGATCTTTCTTTTAATTTTGGATTTTGTTTTTTTTTTTTTTTTTTTATTTATCAATCTCAGTACTATTAATTCGACGCGACTTGAGACTATTCATTGCACTTTTGTTATTCGTAATTTTGTTGCAAGTTATTTTATTTTTGTATAAGACGAAACAAATGATTGGGAATAGATGCAACCACTGGCTGGCACAATGGGGTCGAAAATTTCAACCCTAATTTAGGATATTTTTCCGAATAAATAACTTCCCTATCATATTCACTGTCAGGCTATTTTTTCCCAGAAGTAGAGTATTTCTGCAGCATCCGGTTCAGTTTTTAGATTGAAATTATGAAAAATCAGGAAGTTCCGATTTTTTTTTTTTGGGTTAAAATTGGGTAAACAGATATTCCAAAAATTACAAGTTTCAAACTCTCGTCGAATTTCTTCACCCATCAAAATTATTGCTATTTTCTTAAAATTATTTTTCACGATTTTATTTTGTACTACGTTGAAACAATATCGTTCACGAAAAAAAAGGTTATAAAAAATGTATACGCACGAACGCTCGAAACCCCTAACGGGCTAACCTGCTCAAATCGATGTGAATGCAAAAATAAAATTTTCAAAAAAAATCGTTCATTTTTTTTAAATAGAGAATTTCTCGATTCACCGACATATTCATCATCGGCGGTTTGAAATAGTTGCAGCATCGATCCCGGTACCGTTGGTCAAGTATGTGTACCTGTCCCATAGGTCATAGACTGGCAGTCTCCGATATTTCATCTTCGTTCGAACAGTGATGTATGGTAATCGTTCGGGGGTCTGTGTACACGCTCGGGGCATTGCACGTATATTCGTACAAATATTGAAAAAAAGAAGGAACAAACGACAAACCCCAAAAAAAAAAATAAAAACAACAACAAAAACGAAAACTAAAAAATAAAAAACTGAATATCGCTGGTATAACGGATCGAATTGCGCTGATATGCCATTTCGGATATCGTTATACACATGCCCAATGTACACACCTGGCTATCTCGCTCTATTTCTCCCTCTCAATAAATTCATACATATACATTGGGGTGTCCTGAAAAAAAAAAATTTCTCGGATTTTTGCGATCCTCATTCGCATCAAAGCAGGGACGGGCATTTGTTCGATGAAAATTAATTTTAAACACTTTTTTAAACGAATAATTATAATCAATTGTCATGCAAAAATTAATATTCATGAATTTCTGAAATAATTGGGGAGTGATATTGCAGAATTATTCATTTAAAATCCATTTAAAATCGATTTTGATGTTTCACCGCCCTCTAATTCATGATCATTTCGACAGAAAGGTCAATAAAATTGAATAATAATATGAGACAAAATAAAATGAACAACTTCAATCAAAGATTACTTATGATTTTTATTTTTTTTCAAATAATAATACGAGAAAAGAAAATTAACAAACTTTAATTAATCATTTTTATGATAATTTATGATTTTTATCAATTTTCCTGAGTTCGAGTGACCCCAACACAACAAAATCATTTGTTGTTCATTCGGTCGATCGCACGATTCGCGTTAATTCGATAAAAAAAAATATTTCCCCCACATTACTCAACCTCAAAACTCAAAAACAAACCAACCCTCAAAAATGATTTCATTTTCAGCACACCCTGATACACATACACCGAACTACTTCTACACACATAGCTGCGTCGATACCACATTGGGAAATCCGATAGCGACGATTGATTTTCAGGCTGCAAAAAAAAAAAAAAAAAAAAAAAAATAGATAACAAATTTGAAAAAAATAAAAATCTGCAGTAGAATACACACCGTCAACGTTATAGGATACGGATAGCCCATGTTGCGTGGCACACGTACAGTCCGGACATCTGGCGGGGAGGAGAGGTTTGGTTTTTTTTCTGTGCGAGCGAAGTGGGGGCGGGGGGTGAGGAGGAGGAATGAAAGCGCGTTGGAGTTTTCGCTATCAAACCGAAATCCAAGGTCCATTGAACGTGGTCGGAAAGCCCGGTCGGTGCCCCAACCCCCCGGAGGGTTGCGTTTTCATAGACTCCCAGGTATCGGGCTCGGTCCAGGTATCGCGAAACCGATAGCCCACCAAACCCCTGCGCCCGGTCATTAAACGGGATCCAATGTTGATGCCCGTGTTCCCCGTTGCTGCTTGTCTGCCGCTAGTCCCCGGGTTCTCTCTCGTGTCGATGCTAAACCCAACCATAACGACCTCTCCCCGCCACATCGACCGAAAAAAAAAAAAAAAAAACCGGGGAGAGAGAGCATCGTTCGAAAGAATTGGCAAACGGGATAATCGAGCTGTACATCGACGCTTCGGTCTCCCGTGCTGCTGTCACGTTTTTTTTTTTGCCCCAACAGCACCTGAAAAGAACACCTGAAACTCACATTGTCCAATGTGTCCCCGAAACAACATTCGCGCTCGCACAGTTCTGGCTCACACGCGAAAACTATTCGCGAAGCCTTGCAGACGCGTGAAAAAAAGGGGTGGGCCGCGGAAATTCAGAACGAAGGAAGTTCGAAAGGGCCAAAATTTTCTCGAACTTCGAAGCATTGTTATTCGAAGCATTGTTGGGAAATTGAAGCCATCTGAACTTCGCATAACATGACTTTGAATATTTTGACTATTTTGAATTTTTCGCAATTCGACTGTTTCGCCGTTTTACGCTGTTGATTAATGGACCCTTAAAAAGGCCCATGACGAAATCCCTGAACTTTGGGGCAGTTGGAGGGGGGGGGGGGGGGTATTTTCCCTTGATGTCAAACAATTCTTGTCTCCAACATTTCTATCTAAATCGTTAAAAACAAGCAAGATATTCAAGGTAGTTCCGTTAGGTGGTACATTTATCCTGAATGTATATATACATATACTCCATGTATATAAATATATGAATTTATTTATAACACTAATGTCCGTTGTGCAATGCCTCGAATTAAACGTAATCTTATAATTCAAACCCGAGAATATTGCCGTATTATACAAACTCAAGTCGTAATTCGCAGCTGTTGGACACTGGAGACTGGACGAGGAGGGGTGGGGGGATGGTTCGAAAGCGGTTCTTCCACAAACCTCGAAATTAATATTCGCGGTGGACCGCTCGGCTTGGTCAACCACTAAATACTCGTGCTAGTGGAAGTCGAGATAAATATACGCAATTAAATTCAGCCGGAAATGCTGAACGGATAACAGAGAGAGAGAGAGAGAGAGAGAGAGAGAGAGAGAGAGAGAGAGAGAGAGAGAGAGAGGAGGAGGGACAGAGTGGGTGGAAGGGATGAGAGAAGAAAAAAAAAGGGTGTCGCGAGATAAGCGAGGAGGGTTGTTACGGGGCCTTGGATAGGCTGTTCAGCCCGTTGAATCGTGCATGCGCTAGTGGACCCCGCGACCCCAAACGACCGAGTATTTATGGTGTACGTTCGGATAACCCCACTGCCGAACCCTCCGCCTGGTGTGAAATTAGCCGTTCCGGATGTATCGCCTCATCCGAGCGTTTCATCTCCGGCACTTGCACGAATCTGCTACCACGCTCACGCCATACTTGGACATTGCTTAATCTATCTGTTATTCCCACAAATAATAATTATCATTATTAATATTATTTTTATTGGTTTTTCTTTAGGAAAATAAAATAATAATACAAAATAATAATCGATCAATCGACTCAACATTTTTCTGATTTTCTGCGCCAGCGATAAAATCCAAAATCTGTGGAAATTTTTTTCGAAATTGTCATAATATTTTGACACGAGTGTGATTACGCATCCTTGGACATTTTCCAATCAGTTTATTATCGATGCAATCGAGTTTCGTTATATTGCATCTGTACTAATTAAACGCAAACAAAAAAAAACGTGACTGACTCAGTGATGCAACGATTTATAAATTATAAATTACCATTAAAACCATTGACGTTTCAAATCTCATGAATGATCACTCGACATATGCTTCCGACATAATTTTCATTCCCACGAGATTCGACATTCGACGTTGCTTTTGTCAAATTATCGTATGGGAAAAAAAAAAAACTTTTCCCATTAAGCTCGGCGTTCGTGATTTTGCTTTGGCTCGCAAACTCGATACACTCGATATAGTGTCACGATAATACACCCCACACGGAAACTTGGTCAGGAGCGAATCTCCGATCGATGGGGTACACACACAGCCAGCTGGGAGGGTAGGAAACTCGACTCGATGAACAGTCAATTGATACTTCAAAGCCATATTATATTCATGGTTTTCGGAGTCTCGTATCGTGCTACACATATATTTACCTATATACATATATATATGCAAAGGACTCTCCCAAATATGGACGTCGTTTTGGATAATCTATACTCGGAAGTTCATGAACATTTTTTTATCATGTTGTTCTTGATAAGATCATCTTATCAAGATCTGATCAAACCAATATTTTTTTTTGGAAAGTTCAGAAGATTTCACACGGAAATGCCCTTGTGAGTGTAAATTTTATTTCGCCATAAAATACCCTTGAAATTCAGTTGAAAAAAAAAATAATAAAATGGAAACGTCATGGAATGCCCAAAATAATTGTAGCCAAAATAATGGACGAAAAAATCTTAAAAAATTCAGATACATCTTATCAAGGACAACATCCTAGAATTCTTTCATAAAATTCCAAGTATAGCTTATCCAAAACGACGTCTATACATATATATATATATATATATATATATATATATATATTTATATACGTATAATAATAAATATCAGTTCTCAATATCGTTGTGTGAATAGCGAAGCCATCAAACTGACAGGTAATCGATAAGCTACCAATATATATATATATATATATATATATATATATATATATATATATATATATATATATATATATATATATATATATATATATTCATGTAGTGTGTGTGTGTGTGTGTGTGTGTGGTAACATTCTGCTGGATGAGAATACACATGCATACATTAGTACACGTACTTCCGATACGCCGGCCAAGGTTCGAGGGCCACTTGGTTGCGGAGAAATAGCCCGAAGGGTTTGGTTACAAACCCCGAAGTTCGGCCTAAGTCGCGAATGGGGTTGGTGGTACGTCGCTCGAACACACACACACACACACACACACACACAACCACGTTACACGGAGTAACGTAGATAAACGGGCAAACGGCTTCGTTCAAGCTCGGAGAAGCGAAGCAAGAAGAAGGGTTGAAGATGACGTGGATGCCGTAAATATTTACCCATGCATCGGCTCAATGGCTCGATGAATAAATTTCTTACCCCAATTGCCCGACATGTTAGAACCCCACGAACGTGCTCTCTTGCACACACAAATAAGGCGATTCCGACCGAGATAACCATTTTCACGAAAAATTGCTCATCCGTGGTCTAGGAGTGAAAAAAAAAACTGTACACGCAGTTTAAAAAATAAGTGGTGCAAGTACAAAAAATTATATACAAACTATGTATGGTATTGGGCATATATATATTGTTTACAGATTAACTATTTATTGTCTAAATATGCCCAATCCCATATAAAGTTTATATATGGTCTACATATATATCATTTTTTACCTGGGAAGTAACGATTTATCATCGGTGATCTCAAAGCTCTGGCAAATTAATGTGAAATAGTCAACCACGATAGTCGTACGTGAAAAATACAATGAATAAATCATAATAGTTATTGAATAAAATTGAATAATTGATTTTTAAATTTTTTACAGCACTCAAAAGTCAAAATAATGAAAAACAAAATTCAATAACAACATCAGCATTTTCACATCTAAGTATTGTGAGAAATTGAAAAATCAATTTAAAAAATTGAAAATCAATGAAAAGATGACAGAGGTGCTCATGTCTGCAAATTTTCGAAGCTGTAGTTAAAACTCTTATCGACTTATATCCATTTGACTTTTGGGAGAGGTCAGTGCACACCCAAAATCCAAAAAAAAACAAAAAAAGAAAAAAAAACCGATGCACCTAAGTAAGTAAACGATCGACCGGTGCGAAAATACCCGATGCACGGTTATGGAGATGGAAGAGCAGGAGGGGGCGGGGGGGGGGGGGTAGTTTGGGAATAAGGAAACGAGAGTTTACCGGGTGAATCGTGAAGGGTTCGAAATGGGGGTAAAGGAGCTTCGGGGGTGCGCTGAACGCGGTTGCGAGGTTACCACGCCTCTTCCACGTCTTCCCGGCATAATATACGTACCCCACCTTCCCCACCCCCCTTTTTCCTCAACCCCATCGCGCCCTCTCTCTCTCTCTCATCACTCGCGTTTCACCTCACCAGCGCGGTCTTCCCCGAAGGTGGCGCACGGGGGGTGGGAGGTAAGGGGTTGGTTTTTCCGTAAACAGACCGAAAGTCGCTTCGACCCGTTTTCCCGTCGTTCGTCTCGTTTCCTCTCGATCAAGACGTGCAGGAGGGAGGCACAGGGGGGGTTGGAATTCACGAGGACGTCGTACATAAGCGAATTCGAAGTCACCCCGTGGTTTTCTCTCGTTCTCCGGATCTCCGGAAATTCTATCCTCGTTCTGTGGCGGACTTGGGCAACGATGAAGAAATGGAGGAAGAGGGAAAGATAAATAGAGAGAGAGAGAGAGCGAGAGAGAGAGAGAGAGAGAGAGAGAGAGAAAGGAGGGAGCTAGAGAAAGGCACTCAAACCACCCCCCGGACCGCAAGACTTTGACGTCCTCGACATCCTCGGCAACCCTAACGACTCGACGTGTTAATGCTCGAGCGAGTACGCGAGAAGCGTGGAGAAAAGCTCGAGGGCGAGTATCAACGTAAAGGGCTGTGTGAAGGGTAAGGGAGGGTCTGAAGGGAAAGGAAACGTCGGTGAGTACATCGGCAAGCCTTTACGACGATGCCGACGACGACGGAAACTCTCTCTCTCTCTCACCCCGCCCCCGCCCCACGCCAGCGATTGTGTTTCACCCGACGCCGAGAACCGCAACGGGTAACCTATACCCCCGACGACTGAGCAACCTCTATATATATACATATCCTCCTCTGCCCCATAAGAAACTCACTCTTTTGCTCTTTGTCTTTATCGCCCGAGTGCAGAGTGCTTTTCGGAAGCATTCGCTTCACTCCCCGCTCCGCGCACACCCCACTCGGCCAACGAGTTCGAGCACCGAACCCCATTCGATGCTCACCCGCCTCTTATCTCACCCGTCTTCCGACCTAACATCAATCACATTTTTACTCGTTTCAACGGTTCTCGGTCGACGTTGACGTTATTCCTAACCTTTACACCTATTTATATTATATATATAATATATAGTATATATTATATATATAATATTATATAATCTTAAGGTGAATCAAAAACATCGAGTGAATTTTCTCAAAAATGTTTCTTTCACCCCTGAAAACATGTGAGAACATAAAAAAAAGAGAAAACAAGGGTTGTAATGTTTTCTCAATTGATGAAATATGTTGTTTTTTTTTTTTTTTCGTAATCTGTCTGAAAAAAATTAAGACCCTTGATAATTTTAGAATGTAATATTTGTTGCTGATATTCATTCTACATCTATTTCAAATGTAGGGGTCGCCGTGGAAGCCGGAAAACCTCTTTTTTTTTCAACACACCCTCATATATATATATATATACATAAATATAACGTTTGATAATATAATAAATAATAATAAAATAAAATATTGTACGAAAGAAAGAGAAAAAACAAACAATATATTTTTTTTTATCATTCGCGATAACATCGGGACCTCATTGCCACGAAAGTGGTATAACACGAGATAAATCTAAAGGTTCGCCTCGTGATTCAAGAAAAAAACAAAGACTCGTGATTCAACAGCAATTAAAATTACACCGAAATTACGGCTGCGAGATTTAATAATGATAACAATGATAACAATAATTATTATTATTGCGTTGACAGAGTTATCTCGGTGTCGTCGGATTTTCGCATGTAATCCCGTTGAATAAACTCGAAAGCGTTTAACCGTGGGCTTCGGACTTCTCTCGTTGCTCCGCGTTCCCCATCGCTCTTGATTCTCATTAAGAATGACTGTTTCACTTAATTAAACTGTCCGCCGGGTTTTGCGAGGAGATTATTATTATCGCGATCGTGTAATGTCGAAAAGTAACCGAGAGGGAAAGCGAGAACCCGCCGGTTCGCCGATCACCGAGCGGATGGTGCCCCCCACCCCCCTCCAGCCTCCTCGATGCTAATTAGCGTACGCCCTGGATTAGATCGTGCGGAATTGGTATTACGATGATCGGGCTGATGGTACGTGTGCTTCGCTGCGGCGAATACGCGGCACTCGCGTTATAAAGGCCTTCCGTACCAACGTTATTATCCATCGTGTAGATTGTGTATCTATATATATGTATATATAGATTAGGGTGGTCCTTATTTGAGGTCAAAACATTTTTTCGCCGCCCCATGGGCTCAAATGTCTCGAAAAAAATAAATTTCAAAGTCGCCGAAGGCCCAGCCTCGTAGACCAATTCTAAGTACCGCCCCAAAGCCCTCGAATTTCGCCATTTGATTAACATAGAGTTTTTGTCACCTGATAGTTTATATTTTTTTCCTTCTGCAGTATTGCACCGAAAAATCCGGAACTCCGCACATTTTTCACTCAGGGTAGTAGGTCTTCGATGCCAATTTTAAACATTTTCCAGTGATTGAATTCGGCGGGGAATCGGCAAGTTGAGATAGCTTGTTTCTTAAAAGCTTCGATAAATTTCGTAGTAACTCGGAAACTACGTGAGATACGACGATAATGCAAATAACCTTTTCGGTAGAAAATTGAATTCCCTGCAAAAAAGATTCAATAAGATTTTTTCATCTTTCCAAAGTTTTTGAAGAATTCGAAAAGATAAAGCGCTTCGTTTTACATCTGATACATCAGAGGGTGGGGATTATTTCAAATAGTTACGGAAATTTGAAAAAAAATTGGAACCAAATATCGAATCATATTAATCCACATCTTTCACATTATTATAAATACAATTCCGCCGAAAATATTTGCATGAAAAATTATCGAGTACCACAATGACGTTAAAACTTGAATCGAAATGTCCCATATAAATGTCCCACGCGTACACACTGCAAACAGCATCCGTGATACTATATCGCACACGTGGACCACAGAGTCACGATGATGGAGTGCCCGTAATTCCACAGAAACACGAGGAGATAATATAACCCGTCCTGGTAATCACGACGACACGTGTCGTACAATTTTCCCGACTCTCGTTACCCATCGTCGTCGTCGTCGTCTTGTTCAACCACTTCTGTCTCGGTTGTTATAATTTCCGTCGATTTTTCAAATCACACAAAAACCATTTTTCCACCTGTCCCATTTCATTCTTCCTACTATCCTTTCCCACATTTTTTATCTTCTTCTTTTGTTAAACATTCTTTAGTTCCTCTAATCTCGTCCATGGTGGATAATTATAGTTAATACATGGAAAATTGTTAAACCAGTTTGTCCATCGTAACTTCATTAATGCCCGATAGTAACCGCGTGTTCTTTACCAGGTTCAGCCGTTATCGTTGATGCTCTCTTGGGTTCTCTCACTCGTAGGAAAATGTTCGTGATGGCGCACCTCTTCCGCTACTTCCGATTGCCAATTACCATATTAAACAGCCCGCACTATTCGTACTAGACCCACACACACACACACACTGTGCATAGCTTCTATCCTTCAATATATTTTTTTTTTATTCACCCGAGTTTAATATCGTACAATTTATGGATCGAATTTGCCTTTGAATATCAAGGCGATTGTGGCTCCCGAAGAGAGAACTGCCTGTGCTCGCTCCTCCCCCTGGCGGTTGATTTTTGTACCCGAGGTGGCCGAGGCACGGTTATCGTAACGGCGGAAGAGTGGGGGGAGGGGTGGTATCGCATAAAATTTAGTTTGATCGTGAAACGCGCTTCGACCGCTAATGATACTGGCCCATCGCTCGACTGCCCATAATCCGATCAACGTCTGACCACAGCCTGGCTCTAACCACTGACGCCTCTGTAGGAGATGCCACCGCGTACCCGCCGATCCATTCCCCGACCACGTGCACTCCAACGATTGCCAATTACCTCGTCAACCTCACGACCATTAGGACTTGTCCATTTAACCGATGTCACTTAATTGTGCAATAAACGTTTGGGGAAATGCGGAAAAAATTGCTAAGGGTGTCTGATTCGAGAAAAAAAATTCGTTTCATTTCAATCGTCATTGTTGAGACATGGCCGAAATGATTATTTGTTTTTGTTTTGTCATTTAGTTTTTTGTTTCGAGGGTTTCGTCCATTCGCCTTCGAAATGAAATGACAAAACGAAACCCTTTATAGGATCACTTTGATGTCTGACCTGGGATGAACTCGATGATCATGAACATGTACTTTCCGTACATTTTTATGATTTTGATAGTCTTCATGTCGTCATGTTCAGAATGCGAAGAAACGTCGAGGAAACACATTTGGAGAACACGATTCGAGGTGTGGCTCGGGTTTTATGTTATTTTCAAATTCTCAAAAAAAAAAAAAAAACAAAAAAAAACGACGTTTATACTATAGCAATCTGCAATTTTGAGATATTCGTCTGAACAGTTCTTCACATGTAGTGATTGCTTTTGGGCCGAATCCATCGAAAAGATTTGATTTTATGATATTTTGAATTTTTCGAAAATCAAATTTATTTATTATTTTTTTTGAAGAAATGCTTCCTCATAGATGAATCTTCGTTTATCGGGTTCGATTCAGAGGAACCAAATTGCCAACTTTTGTTGCGGGTGTTGAGAGAACGAGGCTTCGAGTGATGAAATGTTCTGTCGTGTTACACGTTACACGTTTGGTGCTTGGGCCGTGACCACAAACGCGACTCGATAAAGCAAGCTCGGACTTGCAATTACGTCGTCAATCGGTGAAACAAAGATCAACGTTGAATCCAATATCACGTTGCACCTGTTCGTCCAAAGCTACGTAACGATGAGTGTCCCACATACATATATCTTTTTATTTTTTTTTCGTTGAATTTTTTATCCTTTTATTAACGTTGGTAACGTGTGCCGGTTCAGTTCAGCGTCAAAAATTATTAATTGTCCTTGAATTCAATGCAGGACAAGAGCGACGATTTCGCGTAGGTTTCCATGCACTCTCTCCCACGTCTATAACCTCGGCTACGGATTTTATATGATTTTTTTTTCTGTTTTTTTTTTCTTTTTTTTTGACAAGCGTTTGACAGATTGTGTTCCACTCGAATTCGTCGGCACCGTTCGTGATTACCGCCGCGGAGTTGTCGTTAATTAAAAAGCCGAATGGGCAAGCACCCGCGTGGGATGAGCTCGCTCGGCTATTGATAATGGCCACTCGTTCGAGCATCAAAGCTCGAACGAGTGCTCAATTTTATTTTCTGCTATCTTTTTTTTGGGGACGCGCGAAACGCGAAAGGTTCGTGACCAATCGGTCGACAAGAATCTCAATTTCATTGTTCTCGGGGATCGATCGATGACGATGACGTCGGAATTCATGATATCTTGTGTGAATGATTTTTCTCGTATGTGTTAATTGTTTCTTATAATTTCAAATTACGATCAACGAGAGTTGTTATATTTACATAAATTTTATAAGTATGTAAAAAATAAAAAAATAAAATCTATCTTGCCAAAATCGATATTTCGATTATTTTCGATAAGAAAAACGATTTTTCGATAATTTTTTATGAAAAATAATCGTAAAATCGATTTTCCATCGAAAATAATCGAAATATCGATTTTATTAATCCCGCATAGATGCAACAATGATTGATTAACAATTTGAAATCAAAAGTTGCATAAATCACACGTTTTTTTTTTTTTAGATCGAAATAAAAGTAAAAAAAAAAAAAATCATTAACCGATTCAGTAGGGGTCAGAGTTTCAAAATCAGGGTCAGGGTTTCAAGACTCTGATAGAATTGTTCGTTATAGAACGACACTTTTTCTTTCTCAAAATGCAATCCGGTATAAATGGGGAAACGCGGTAAAATATTCCTCTCGTACAGAGACTGGTCCATTTTTCCGGGGAAGATTGTCCGGCCATGAAACGAAAGGGAGAGAGCGAGACAGAAAGAGACAAAGAGAGAGACAGAGAAATAGAGAAGAAAGAAAGAGAAGGATACCAAAATCGGTGCGAAGGTGGAAAGACAGAGAAATTTCAGCGTAAAGTATATAAGGCCTTGAGAGCTTCGGGGTTGAAGCCGAGAAGGTTTTCGGTCCGTAGGAATAGGTCGCGAAACGACCGTGGACGAAGGTCTGTGGCGTCCATCTGCATCCGAGTTCGTCCGATGAGCCAATGCATACGTTAGGACCGTCGAGGCGTCTCACACTCGATTGTGGATTCAATTTCAGCGACGTGGAGATGGTACGGGGCTGAGGGGACGAGGGAGAGGGTGTACTTCACTGGATGGCGAACACGGGCGTGTCCGCAGTTGCCCTTTCCCTCGCCGGCCATGTCCGACGAACGTACGACGCGGAACCGTCAGCCACGTCCGTCCGGACTGGCCAACGTTCGAAGATTGCGAACCCCACGGCTCGCTGAATATGAAATATGCACCGCTGATTGTTCGTGGATTCATCCCTCGGCCGGGATCACATTTTCGCGTTTCTTTCGTTCACCCTCTTCGTCCAACGGGTCGGGGCTCGAAATTTGGAATGAGCAAAGTTCACAGGGTGCAAAATTCCAAACGCCCAATGTTTCGAATGACACTTCTCCCCCCCCCCCCGCACTCCTGTTTTTACTTTCAAAATTTCATAACCTAAAATTTCAAACAAATTGGAAAACACAACAGCCTCCACAAGTGAAAAAATTATATATATTCTAAATATGAACTATATATGGGATTGGGCATATATATTTTATCTATTTTTAATATATATTTTATAAATTAATATATTTAAGAAGTCTATATTCCATCTATATATGGTTTATATATAGTTCAGATATAAACTATATATAGATTAAATACAGACTTCTTGAATATATTAATTTATAAAATATATATTAAAAATAGATTAAATATATATAGTCTATGTATAATTGGCCAAGTAAAAAAATTATATATAAACTATATATGCCCAATCCCATATATAGTTTATATATAGATTATATATAATTTTTTCACTTGGGGTGTCACCTGTAGTCAATTGGAAAATTATAACGAAAGTCCCAAGCCTCATAGGTTTCAAGAAATGAATTTCACAAACGAATCATTCGATTTGCGGTCGACTGCGCTAGTGCCTAAAACGCCCGGTAGGTGGCGCCACATGCGGTGGGCTCTACGGGATCACAGAAAAAATCGTGATGCCTCTGCGAGCAGGCCCAAACTCGCGCTTGACCAGTTTTCAAAGATTCAACAACGACCTCATCCCCAGTCGATCAATTTTCTCGGGTTTCGAAACTCCGTTTCCCCATTCGTTGCTTCCCACCGAACCCGACGATCCTCCGCTGCATCGAACGACCGGGAAAATGGTCCAGGACATTCGGCTCGAGCGCTCATGTTCTGCCCACACCTCGGCAAAATGTGCACAGCTCGATAAACTTTTCCGAACGAACAATTTCCCAACACACTTCGCATGCAGTGGATTCCATGCTCACATCTCCGCACGACCTTCCCCCACCAAAGTTTCGTCGATGAATCGTTAATTCACGACCGAATTCGTTCGACCAATGGGGGATGATCTTCCGAAAACCTGGAACTTTCCCGGAAAACCACGTAGGTCGGTCGCGGGAAACCGAGGACAATGGGCGCGATGTGCAAGCCTCCGGAAGCTCGGAAAATGGGGCACGAAAAGCTCCATTGCCCTCTTTGCCCGGGCGGTTTGCGCTGTTGCTCAAAAATTCTTTTCTTCTCCACCCCTCCCCCGCCCCTGCGGGGAACCTCACTGACCTGAAAAATATCAATTTTCCAAACTCTCTTTCGTGTTCCAAGAAATTTTCTTACAAACCAGATACAATAACGGTTTTGCGTCGAACGAAGCAATAATTCACAGACTGTTGCCCTCGACCCTCCGGCTCTCTCGAACCTTTGTCCGATTCACAAGAGTCTTTTGGAGCATGGGCAAAGGGTTGTGCAACATTGCACGGGCCATAAGATTGCCCACACGTCATTACAGAACGACCAAATAAAAAACGTCGCTTACTTCAGACTTCAGTTAACTTTCATTTTGTCACCAAGGATGAATGTGCACTCGCGGAATTAAAAATGTCGATACGATTGAAAACGTGAAGTGTAAGTAAACTTTGAAGTTTTTTTTCTTCACTCTTAATATTATTCTCCGACTAAATAAATTTTTCTTTCGATAGTTCGACAAGTTACTAAAATGTTCGAAATTATAATAAAACTATTCTTCATCGTTCTCTCTCGTTCCCCGCCGAGCTTCGATATCACTCTCTCCCTCTCTCGCACTCATCAACGAAGATCGGAAAAGGTTTCACATCACTTTAAGGTCGTCCCATCGCAGAAAAAAAAAGAAAAAACAAACGAAACAAAAAAAGAAAAAAAATGATAATATAACTCGCGGTTCGACCGAGTAAAAGTAATTGTGCGCCACCGTCGACCACAATAATTAATTCACCCTCGCCCCCCGCCCCCCCCCTCCTCCCCCATTCTTTTTCTTCGGCTTCACCGTCGACTTGTTACGGCTTAATTAATCGCAATAATTAAAAGGAAGGCGTAGGTTATACGAACGTGCCCGGAAGGCACAGTCTTTTCCTCGTCCCTTCCACCCCCCCCCCCCACCCCCATCATCCCCTCCACCGTCTTTCGTCGGTCCTTTCCACATCATCTCTCTTTATTCTTTGCAACTTCGTATACGTCTTTCTCGCTCGGTCGACTTTTGAATATGCAAACTGCGGGTTTGTTATATATATATATACATATATATATATAGGAGACCTCGCAGGTTGGCGTTACAGTTCCCCGGCATACGTCGAGTGGGACAGAGCTAGAGCGAGCAAAGCTTTCGTAACGTAAAGCGTTCGTGTGCCGGCAGGGGTTAAAGACTGGGTGCTCCACCCTCCACCCTCCCCCCTCTCCCATTCCCACCCCTTGCCGCGACTTCTTGTTGGAATCTTGAGTTTCAGGTGCTTCACGGCTACGGAATTGGTGTAACGTGCTTCGCGCAAGCTCGTTCGAGCATAACGAGAGAGAAGGAGAATAAAGGGGGAGGGGGGGGGGTGAGAGAGAGAGAGAGGGTGGAAACATTATGGGTTTTTCCACCGAGAAAACGCAGACGTTGTTCCGCAACTGCGGACGCATGCATAATTAATCATTAGTTATTGCTCTCTAAACTCATTGAATAACAATCCATATTCATAACTATATAATGCGTGTAAACTGTGCTGTATACGATTTAACCGGCCCGGTTGGCCTTCCGGGTGTCATCCAACGTATTCGCAAAAACAAATGGTCCGAATATTTTTTTTTCTTGCAGTGCGAGAACGAGTTAAAAAGGAAGACAAAAAATATTAAAATAGTTGGGGACGTTTTTTTTTTAACGTCCCCAACTATTTAAATATTTTTTGTCTTTTTTTTTCACTCGTTCTCGCACTGCAAGAATGAAAATCATTCGAATTGGATTTTCCTTTTTCGTGACATGATCAATCGAAATGAAAAATCGACTTGACCCTTATAAAATACATTCACTAGGTATTTTATAAGGAGAATCAGGAATTTTTGATCCGTCTGTGCTACGGAAAACGAATATGATAAATTTGGCACGATGACAACGAACGGTTTTTCTTGAATCACGTTCGCGTGAAAAATCCTCGTGCGGGTTAGTTGCTCGAAAAAAAATATGGCGTCGTGTGATTGTTGAAACAATTTGATTATTCTCGACAGCAGCTTACTCGTTTTCCATTTGCCTGACGTTATGAGTTACGTGGCTTGTGCGAAGCACGGTTATAACGGTGCAGACGGTGGGGCAAGAGGGAATTGTTGCGCCGATGGTGGGGCTGCCAGTAGGTTAGTTGGCTATGAAGTACGAGAGGTTTGGAAGAGAGAGAGAGAGAGAGAGAGTGAGAGAGAGTGAGAGAAAACGGAATAAGGCGGAAAGCCAAGCAAGAGGGAGGAAAGCCCGCCTTGTGGAAACTCGAGGAGGGATGATGGGACGGTGCACCGGTGGAAACCAGGGGGTTAGGGTGAGATACGGTATTATAGGGTTTGGGGCCAAGCGAGGGAGGCGAAAGAACGTTGGCAGACTGGCCGGGGGTAGGTTACTGCGTCGCAAACATGGAATAACAAAACCTTTTGGCCCGCGAACCTCACTTCGTGTCTGTGTGTGTGTGTGTGTGTGCACGCTTTGTTTCCCTTTTCTTCACCCCTTTCATCCCCTCCAACGAATCCTCCACGCGAAGGCAAGGATCTCGACCTCACAGCTCAGAATTTTACGTACAACCTGCACTTTGCTCCCTTGGGCCACACTCCACATCCTCTTTTACGTTTTACTCTTTTTTTTCTTGATCCTCAGTCAGCTCTCAACCCTTTTTCTCTCTCTCTCTCTCGCTCGTCTCATCATCGTTTCGCATGCCAAATCGCCACTAAATCGTTTTGCCCACAACGCAGACGATATTTTACCGTCCAAACATTTACATTTCGTCCGAATATTCCGGATGCTCCGGCTGCGAAACCACGTGCACGTGCAAACTCCTCCCCCCCACACTCCTCGTGCAAAACCAACCTCGTAATGCAAAGAAATTCAATACTTTGCAAAAAAAAGAAAAAAAAATTGCTCGTTCGGCATGCATCGATGAAGCTCTCGTGGATACGTGAAAAGAAGGAAAATTATTCGAAGTTGGGATCGGATGAGTTTCACGAGCATCAAAGGAAATTACTTTGAAATGCTGCTTTACCGACAGAGAGAAATATATTTATATGTAAAGGTTTTTTTTTCTTTTTTCGTTCTTTCATTGAAGCGGCTGCAAATTGCTTGAATCGATAATAATAATAATAATTTTATACGTCAAAATCAAAATAAATATTTATAAATATTGAATCATAAAGTTAACAATTTTTTATTATTAAAAAAAATCATTTTCGTTTATCAAAATCGTTGGACTTTTATTGAGAAGGCTACGGGAGTTTTTTTTTTTGTTATTCTTTCTAATAAAACGATTTTGAATTTCAATCGATCATGTCACGAAAAAATTAATAAAAAATTCCAATTTTTTAGGCGACTCAGCTCCGTTAAATATCTGAGATGTTATCGCGATACCGATGGTATAAAGGAGAGCTCCCTTGTCGGAATCTTTCACCGTAACGAAACCGAGTCCCGCAATGAATGAAAGTTATATTACTCGAGGAAACGTTTTCAATGGCGTCCATTCAAGTTACACTTTGGCGATGCTGTCTCCACAGTTCGCTTACAGACGGCAAACGAGAGTGACGGGAGAAAAAAAATGTAGGAACACTCATACACATACAATATACATATATAGGTATATAATAGCTTGGTAAATGTACGATTATATAAACCCCGTCATTATTGTAATTCTCTTGTAATGTACCTCTCGAGATAAGGGTTTGCCTTTCGCTCACTCGCTTTTTCCACTCAATGCCAATCGTTCAATAACGACCCCCCTCCTCTCCACCCCCCCCCACCACCATTTCACGACGACTCGTCAAAGTCCCTCGAAGAATTAAATTTAATGCGTTTTATTCTCATCGAGTTATCCACCCTTCTTTCGACTCTCGATTTAATGGTACTCGAAGAAATAATTATCCTTCACGGGCGATATAATAATTCATCGTTATCGTTGTAAATCCGTTTCGGAAAAAAACAAATGGCGTTACTTGAAACTTCATCGAGATTGAGAAGAAAAACGTCGAAAATAATAATTTAAAAAAAAACGAAAACAAAACTTTTTTTCATCGAAATATATTCTTCAACTTTTGTGTTTACACAAAGTTTTTCGTCGAGACAATGAACCACTTCGATGGGTGTAAAATTTACACCTTGATATAAAATGTGAAATTTCAAAATATTTGTTTTAGTGCAATGAGAGATATTAGGACAATTGCTTTGTATTGTTTGAATTCTATTTATTGAACCTTTCCACATTATTTTAAATGAAAATAAGAAAATCTTTGGGAATATCGATCTGGAAAAAAAAAGATCGTTGATAAGCATTTCAGAAGAGTGAATCTAAATTTAACAATTGAGCATTTTCACAGCAAAGTCGTGTAACTTGATGCAAACGGGTCAAAAACCAAAGTTTCAATATCCGTGACGATTAAAATTATAGATTCACGGGATATTAACGAATCGCAAAAAAAGGAAAAAATCGCAAGCAGCACTAGCAGCGTATAGTGCAGTTGAATATATTCGCAAAGCTCGAACGCCGAACAAGTTTCGAATTCTCAACCAAAGACTTTGCACCGCGAGGAAAGCTCATTGTCAGCCGTTAACTGTTCTCATTTCTTCGCCAAGAATAGCAAGAAACAGCAGTTGCAGCGAGATTCACGGTGACCCCGTTTCCACGGATCCGATATTCCGTATATATAGGCCGGTAGGCCCTTTGGGCCAATGATTTTCGCTGCTTCGCCGCTTCCGAGGTTTCGTTGGGCCATTGGAAGTCTCGAGGATCTTTCGGCTAAGAGCCCGTATCTCGCGTTCCCTTCAGATCCTCTCTCTCTCTCTCCCACCCACTCTCTCTTGCTCTGCCTCTCTCTCTCTCTCTCTCTCTCTCTCTCTCACTCATGCTCCTGCTGCCTCCTCGTCGTCGTCTATAGTTTCCGTTTAATATCAGCCTCGCCCCGGAGATCTAAATATTCCCCCGCAAACTTCGGAGTAGTTTTCAAACGTAATAACACAGAACCGCGGTTGAGATTCGGAATAAGCTGCTGGAATAAAAAAATATAATTCAACAGCAAAAAACCGAACGATATACATTAGAGTGGTGGTTGAAAATTGAATATCCAGCGTCACCCCGTAGAAAGTTTGTTTTTGGTGATCGCAAACGGGAATTTCTTACATTTGTTAAATAAAATGATGAATACAGGTGCCGAATCATCATCGAAGTCATTTTCTTCGACAAAATTGCATTTTTTTCGGGAATAACTCATGAATTATGTAAATTTGGAAAAAAAATCATTGAAACAATTTTATAGGAAATTAAATTTTCTATAAAAAAGGTTGTCACACGTTTTTTCGAAAAATATGAATTCACTGATTGTGAGATATTATTCGAAAAAAGCACACGACACAATGTTGTGAATTTTTCTAACCAAACTAACCTAAGAAAACTTTCAAGATATCTCGAAAACCTTTTAAACGGCGTTGATACACCTAATGAATTTCAAGTAATATTTCAATTCGTCTAAATAAGGCGTTGGCAAATTTATTTCAAATACGTTAAAAAATATTTTCATCATTATAACAACAATAACAATAATAATAATAATAATAATAATAATAATAATGATGATGATAATAATAATAATAATAATAATAATAATAATAATAATAATAATAATAATAATAACCCCCCATCGCTGATAGCAACACAGCTCGTCGACTCTCGCAAATGTTCGATGTAATATAATTGCACAACCGAAACCACATTCCCGTCGATATTTGAATCGCGTTAGCGGTTGGAAAAAGTTTTTCCCGGTCGGGTTGTCGGGACGGGCGCACGTCGAGGGAGACACCAGAGGGCTTGGAGAACACAGGTCGCGCCCGAGGAAAGGACAATTAATTTTAATTATAACTACCATCACGCTGACCTTCCCCGCCCACCAAAGACATGTATACACATAGTCGAGGGGTGGGGGGGGGGCGATGATATGGACGATGGACAACCGAGCTAACTATCGCGTATCCAGTTACGCCCACGGCTCATACACACACACACACACACATGTATATTTATATACATATACATGTATTGTACATGTATCCTTTTTTTTTCTTTCTTTTTTTCTGCTTCGACCTGAACCAACAGCCACTGGGTTCGCGCCGCCTGGTGGCATCTCCGAACATCACGCTGATTTATTACGCAGTCAGGGTTCTCTGTACGTATGCGCCGGTGATGTGGCTTGGGTCCGTGGTATAGATATAGTTGCGACACGACAATCTCGTCGCCTCGACGATTTTTTTTATTCGCCACTCTCTCTTCTACGCGTCGCGTTTTCAAGCCGATGTCCTTTGCTTCGTCTCCCCTTCCCTTCTGCACCTCCCCCCCGTGGTTCCCGCAACGTCCGGGGTAACATATTGGCACGTTATTAAATTCCTGCCTAATACGCCGGAATAATGGTGACGGAGCACCAACGACGACGGACCGACCGATCTACCCTTCCAAGTGAGTTACTGTACCGCGAGACATGGGCTATCTGCTATATGCATATTTTACCACACACACACTACCTTCCAAATGATTCTGGAATCTTGGAGAAAGGATTTTTCATAATTTTTTTAACGATTTAAAAATTCATCATCTGCATTTCCTGAATGTCATTTCGAAAGTTTTTAAAATTATTTGTGTCGTATTTTCGAGTTTGATGGAAAAACGGTGGTAAAAAAAAAATCGGAAAAAAATGTATGTTATAAAAAATTATGCGACAAAAACACGAAAAAATGTTGGCATCTTTCCGGCGAACGTAACCTGAGAAATAATTATAAAAATGATTTTTTTTAAGGTTATGTTTGCCGGTTAGCTGCCAATTTTTTTTTTTTTGTGTTTTTGTGGTATAATTTTTTACGATATGTATTTTTTTCAGATTTCTTTTCCTGACCCTTTCTATAAAAGAAAAAAAAATGATTTTCAAAACTTTCAAATGGAATTCAGACAATGCAGAGAGTAAATTGAAAAATCGGAAAAAAATACGAAAATTTCATTGCTCGAATAGAAAATTTGGCAGTAGTTAGGGTCGATACTCGTGCGGACTCTCTTGTAACCTCATTTCGCTGAACTCACCCCTATCATCGTTTCTTCATTATTTTAACCCGTTGTTAATGGACTGTAATATTCTTTCACGTCATAACAAACCAAAGAAACGTCACTGTGGTCCCACGAATTAAAAGATAAAAAAATAAAAATAAACACAGAGTAAAGAAGATTCGAGAGGGATGGCGATAGGTCGAAGAACAATATCGATCAACGTCACCGCTGGACTTAATCGACGCTTGACGTTATCCAACACTACATTTACCACATTTTTGTTTTTTCTTTTATTTTCGTTTCTTTTTTTCGGAAGCCCGGAGGCTGGCAATCACGACCGGATGCTGCGGGTAACTCGACGACTCTCGTCTTTGTGTGTCCGTGTGTATGTGTGTTTGGAGGAGGGGGGTGGATTTTTTGTTCTTAAGCGGACTGTACGGAATCGCGTTAGTTCGGTATCGATGATAGATTGAGTGATGAGTCGTGGGCGTGGTTGAGGCCGAACCGAGAAGATAAGGGGGAGGGAAAAGGGGGGAAGGGGTCACCGGACGGTAATTCCGTTCCGGGGATTGACAGCATGTCGGGGGAGGCGGTAGAAAGGGGGGGGGGGAGGTCTGTGGCGCGGAATCGTTAAACTATCACAGAGGCTTTAACGACTGACTAATGGTCACGAGTAACGAGAACGTTGTCGTCGTTTCTGTCGAACCTTCGAACATACAGTCGAAGGGAAACGCGTTTCGATCGTGCGTTTGTGTGCGCTTCGTAACATTGGGCTGTGCGTAACTATCGCGAAAGCTTGGTCGGCCGCATGGAATTTCGAACTACCGGAAAAGGGCGTGACTGAAGTTACCGCGTGCCGCACACATATCAACAGAACCGAAGCCCTTTGCCCATCAATCCCATCTCGTGCTTGTTACTCTCGCACATTCGTTTTTCGATTTTTTTAAATATTTTTTTTATGTGTTTTTATTGTTTTTGATAGTTTTTAAAAATGTTTTTATTACGTTTATTAGAGTTTGTTTTCGATATTTTTTTGATTTTTTTGTTTACGTCGAAGGACGGAGCTGCACGAACACAAACAGAATTGTGGGGAGGGGGGGGCTGTTTTTGTGATAATGGCTCACGCGATTTCGATCCCCCGAGCCCCGAAGGACCTTTCGAACTACCGTGACGAATCCCAATGCGTAACGAATGACTCATTCGACGGGTACACATTCGTTCGGGATTTTCGAGTGTCCGTTCGATATTTTTATTTCCGTTGGATTCGTTCATTGGCGTGCGCGATCGTGAAATTTACGGGTATTCGGTCGAGTGGTCGTGTCGAGGGGTGATTGCGCAGGCTGTCGAAATTATTACAGCGGCGGGGTGTCAAATTTTTCGGTGCTCGATGGCATCGGACACGGTCTTTTTATTCGATACGTCGAATAGTCAAGTCGGATATTCGATTTCACGTCGATGAGATTTAATGATTGTTTTTCTTTTTTTTCGATCTATTTTTTACATATTTATTTTCGGAACTAATTTTTTTGTATCGAAAGTAATAAATATTTGATTGACGAAATTATTACCGTTGATCAATAATTTTATCATCCGATTTTGATCGGATTAATCAGTCAGACGAACGAATAAAAATCATAAATTTTCACGAATGTTCGACACTTCATGATGCATCAAGCTTCGTCACCAACGATCCGAATTACGTCGAAAGAAATTCGATTATATTTCATAAATCGTAATCATCGAATTACCATCGTGAATCGTAATGCATTTTGCATAAACGATGGATATCATCGATGGAACATACGGCCTCGTGTGTGCTAGACGTGATCAGTGTTTGCATAATTATTCGATAAAATTTATAGGATTCCATGACGGATTGTACTACAATAGTGACAAGGAGGGGGGGGGGGGGGGGGGTATGACTTTATGGGGGAAAAAAACGTGATTTTTATATTTCCATCATCACATCGACGTATGCATCGTTGTACATCAAAATTTTATTTAACGACATACGTGTGCACTCTGACTGACGTACAAACTAGATTTTCCCATTAAATTCGAACAATTCGACGAACCCGACAACCACGAGTCATTGTGCATGATATTCTCGTTTGCATAACTGAATACATAACGATATCCCCACGACTCCATTGTGCGCGCACAATTTCACTGTTTTATCCCGGATGTTACTTGGAACACAACCGCCCCCCCCCCCCCTGCCCCCTCGTCGGCCCCCCAGCACCAAATCGTATCAGCATCGCACGCACATAATACACGGTCCATGCGTACCGGGTGATTCACAAATATTCAACCACTCAAATCTCGAATACAAAATTCACATTCACCGAACGCGACAATCGCGACAAACGTGACGCAAGATATGCAAAAACAAGCAATTTAAGCACGTGTTTTTGTCCCGAATGTGCAAGAAAAAAAAATAACGAAGGATTATGTTACACCTTTAAAAACTTAAAATTTGCTTCCTTCGAATTGCACGTGGTGAACAAAGATTCGAATGGGGTTTGAAATTCAGAACCAGCAAAGTTCAGAAGGGTCAAAATTTCGAACACGCAATAATTCGAAAAATACCAAAAAATGTTCGACCATCACATGGCTTCCCCTCTGAGGAATCTAGAACCATAACAACATCTCGTTAAAATAATTACGACTATCAATCAATAATCATTCAACAAATATGCTGCAATTATTCTTGATCAATCCTGTACAACGAATTTTCAAACGAAATCAATAGACCCGTACAGAATCAACAAAGTTCACGTTGTTTTCAAGCTCAAACACACGAGCTTTTGTGTTTTCCAATGGGCATACATCCGCGTTGGAACAGATCAGTGAGTGTGGCTGAACCGCAGACGTGAAAAAAAAAAAAAAAAAAACCACGGTAAAAAAACGAAAAAGTGTTTGATTGACGGGTAACATATCGACCGTAGCTAACTTTTGGTCTTCGTCATTTTTTTTCTCTTTTTTTTTGCGTAAACGCGTTGGAACTTTCGGAAGTGTGGGTGTGTGTACGGGCGTGTAAACATATCTATTAATACACACATATTTATGTGCGTACCACGAATAGCTGACGAACGGACGATATCTATATCTATATATTTATATATTTATATATATATGTGTATATACATCTGACTCGTTGGTTCGACGTTTTCGTCGGTTCGGGCGATCGAAAAAAAAAGTTGGTTGCACGCGATATATGTACACAAAGCGATGCTTTTATGTTCGGGCGTTATAGCCCCAACCCTTAACCCTCTGTCCTCCCGTCAATCAGCTGATGACTGTTCCGTTACGCCCTATTACGTCGGTAAATAGCCCGGTTCGAGCTATCGTTTCTGGCGCATGCCACGTGGGGAGGGTTGAAAGTAGGGTGAGGATATGCCGATGTGGGTGGTCGCGTTCCCGTCGATGAGAGGAGAGGGGGGGGGGGTGGCTATGCTCTCGTCGTGCGGTACCCACTGCTTTTGATGCCCATAACGGAAAGTGGTGTGACGGTGTGGCGGGAGTGGCGGTCAGAACTGTCGACACGAGATTCCCCAATCCAATCCTCCTCCTACCCGCCCCCCTCCCCCCTCCTCCATCCCTCCGCCACATCACATTGACTTCCCTTCTCCCGGGCTTCAATTCACCTCGTTTTCAATCCCTCCTCGCCACACGTCGATCAGAAGGGTGTTACCGATCGATTTGTATAACCATTTGATTCGGCTGGCATCACGGATTTCTGCATATCACACGTCATTGCACGATAACCCGTCGTTTTGACGTTACAAATGTAAATGGGGATCGGGGCAAGATGAAACAATCGAGTTTTTCATGAGCAGCTGTGTTGGGTTGTTTTTTGAATTTTTGATTATTATTATTATTATTATTTTGTTTAATTTTTGATTATTCATTTTGGGTTCATCAGTATAGGTGTCAAAATTTGAGGAAAAAATTGGAATTGGAAACTAAATTTCCGAATTCACGTGACTAACATAATCATGAGCCTATTACTCACACGACCACGCGTAACTTTTGGTGACCACAGGGGTCTACGATATTCCAGCTGCACCGTCGGTCGCACGGCAAAAAGTGAACGCACGAATTGTCGACAGCTTTGGTCAAGATTGCAGCTGTCCGCGCGCATGTGTCAGATGTGCGTGATGTTTGTGATAAAGAAGGGCTGCGTGATGAAGTTGGTCGGTCGATACGATAAATGAGCGATGATGCTTGCAGCTGCAACTGATGCACTCATCGTGCACGTGAGGTTTGTGGTCGAAACCGAATGAGTCAATTTTTTTTTTCTTCAAAAAATCATATGATATCATATTCTTGTAATTATTTACATGCCGAACATCTTTTTCAAACACAGAGTCGCCGATGATTGACCATACAGGGAGAAATAAATGAGGTGAACCCAACCGAATAAGTCCATTTTGTTGGAATAACCGAAAATAAATTTTTTTCGCGTGCTTAGGAACAACTCGAAAAAATGAATACCGAATTAGTCTGAAAATTTCATGTCATTCAAATGGGAAACAAAACGAGGGTACAGCTGCGTCTTCTCATGCAAATTCGTCAATGCTCCTATTAAGGTCCACCCTAGTGTATATATAGATATATACTGAACTCCGTTTTATTTTAAACCACGATTTACACGATTACCAGCCTACATAAATATTTATAGAATAATCGAGAAAATCCACCTTCGAAGATCGGAGTTTCGAGACACGTGCGTGTCGCAGATTTTCCACAACGCGCACGTGCGACCACGAACACGAATGAAAACATTGGTTTCGAGCTCTAAACTACGTTGTACCTATTTGTAAGATACCTACTATATATATAATATATATATATGTGTGTGTGTATATGTGTGCATGTTTATGTATGTATACGCAGTTTCGTAGTTGCCTGAGCGATTCGTCTCCATTAGAGACAGCTCACGAGGCTCTGGCTCATGTATCCATGGCAACCCGATGTGGTCCATCGTTGCCGCCACGACAAGCCGTTCGTGCTGATAATGCTCGACCCGACACACGTCTTCGCGTATATATCGCTTATTCCATTCTATTTTCGGACCCCCGAGTCTCGACGTTTATTTCGAAAACAATTTCATCGACGTTTTCCAACCATTCTTATTTAACTATCTCGGCGGTTAAAATATCCGGGAAAAAAAAATGTTTGCGGTGAAAAAACGAAAAAGAATGAAGTACGTTTATTCGTGGTTAAGAATAACCGGAATTCGAAATGGAAGATTTCATTCATTCGATGGAAATACTTTCAAAATACTCCGGGCGACCGGATAATCATCGATGATTGAGATAATCGAAAGTTCAAACATATTGTGACACAATGAACCGGCCGAAATGATTTATAATTAAGGGGGGAGGGGTAAGATTAGCGTATAGTACAGAACAACAAAATAATTATTATATTATTCGAACTATTAACAATTTCACACGTGAAAAAAAATCTTATACACAAATTTATTTTTGCATTTACGTTGTTTATCGTACATCCGGTTAAAACCCGTGTAAATTAAATGATTCATCGATCGTTTAAAGTCTATAAAATGAAATCATACCAACAATCTCAGGGCAGGGAGGGGAGAAGGGCCATGCCTCTTTTCTCGTTCAGCTGTGGCAATTGGGTTTTCGCCAACCCGAACTATCGATAAAAAGGAATAGGATCGAAAAAATATATATATACGTCGGAGAATATACGCGAAAGCAGAATAAAGGGCGGCATGGTCGACGCAAGGTCGAGAGAGGGGGGGGGGGACGAAAGGGGATTCGGACCGGTTGCAATGCCGTCGATTTCGTAGGAAGCTGCGACGACGTGATCCAGTTCGTTCGATATTTTTGCCCCCCCCCCCTTCGCCCCTCACTCTTTTCGCTCTTTCGCGAATCGGTTTAATTTCCGTCCGTCATTTCCGATACCTGTCCGTTGCCATCAGACGTCCGTACATTTCATAATGGCGGATTAAAACGAGATGGCGCGAGCCCGCATTCGAAAATCCCGTGAGGCGTATTTCGTCGCGGCTGTGAGAGCGAGAGAGAGAGAGCGAGAGATAGGGAGAGGGAGAGAGCGAGAGAACGACAAAAGCACGTTGTACCGCGCTTCGAGAGGCTTTCGTTGTACGGGACGATCGGAGGATTCTGGACTAAACTCTCGTTACAACGTTTTGCTTTTATTTTCCATACGTACCCATCGGCGAATATATTTTTCCGTTTTTTTTTTTTTTTTGTTTTATTTTTAATTGTTTTAATTTTTTCTTCGAAATCTTTCAACTCGATCCCCTTTTTTGTACATAGCTCTCTATTACTCCGCCGCATACTTCCGTGCGGGAACAATTCGAAAATTCTCATTGTATTCTTGATGATGAAGAGTTTGAATGTGCAAGCTTTGGTAGCATTTTTATTTCAAAATTATATTCGAAATTTAATTCATAATTCACACATAATTCCATTATTTATAACATTTGGAATTAGTTATCTATTTTCCATGCTCTATCTATCTATCTATTTATCTATATATATGTATGTGTGCATGTGTGTATGTATGTATGTATATTCGTGCATGCAGAGCAGCTGAATATCGAGAAAGATCATTTTCCACGAAATACGTGTGGATAAAGCGAAAATCCAGCTTTTCCGCACTAGGTTCCATGTCGTTCGTGCCAAAAGCTCGCTCTCTCGCTCGCTCTCCCACGGATCGAAAGCTCTCCCGAAGCTCCCGCTGCATCGAAAGCTTACCCGAGAGAGTTTGTTATTCACTTTCAAAATCTCCGACTCGAGCTACCCCCCCGATGCCACGAACGGTGATCAAGCACGAGCTTTTTCCATTTTCTTGAGCTTCTTCGACGTCTGCGGCACGGTTGGGCAAGCTACTTCGAAACTGTTTGCATGTACGGAAAATTGTGTGTGGATTATCGAGAAGACGGATTTTAATATAGCCGGATGGAAAACGTTAAGAGGATTTGCTTGGTACAAATCTGGATTCGATGGGGAAAAAAAATTGTTGCATGTGAGGCGCGAAAGAGGTTTTAAGTTAGAGAGTTAAAATCGAATCTTAAAAATCGTTCAGTCACACAATAGAGACATTTTTCACGACACCATCCAAATCTCAATGAAATGCAACGTTAAGAATATTGTTTTCACAATCCGCAAATTAATGGGGCATCGAAGTGAATCAAAATGTACAATTTTTTTATCTTCATTTATAATTCAATTTTGATTTCAATATACTCTGTACATAAAATGTCCCATTCAATTCTGACATTAAAAACGTATTTTGAAAATCATATACATATAAAATTAAAATTAATACAAAAATACATTAAAAAAAAATTAATATAAAAACACATAAAATAAAAATTAATACAAAAATAGATTAAAAAAAAATTAATATAAAAACACATAAAATAAAAATTAATACAAAAACACAATGAAAAATTTTCGCTCGAATTTCTCTCGACTCCACCCCAAATAAAATACAACGTTGCAAATTGTGCATTCCCAATCCATTAGCGTTACGTTCGCGAATTTTCCACGCTCGTTGATTTCCCCGTTTTCCGCCATTACTCATTTTCCGCCAAAATCCACGACGACAATATAAAGCGACAGCCGAAAATTCTTTCCAATCAACCCTCGAACCGCCAACTCTTTCGTGTTTATCAAATAGTAACTCTCAAATTACGTCTCAATCGACCGTGCAATTTTCATTCAACAACGATTCCCAATCCGCACAAAACGAGCTCGTGGAAATAATTCACGAGCTCACGACGAAAACTTGGAAAAGTAAGAGTGACAAGCGCGGTGAGTAACGTCGACAGGGTTGATGCGTTTAATGTTTAACGCAATAGCGAGTGTGGCATTGGATTTTCGTTGGGAATTTCTGGGTTCGTGGAGGGTCGTCAATGATTACGACCCGGCAAAGTCGAGACGGCACTCGATATTTATAATGCACCCTTGTGACGCGTCAGCCGAGCCCGTCAATCGCAGAAACTGATACACCCCCGAATAAATTCATAAATTTCGAACACCCGTTTGGATGACTCTCGTGCTTCGATCACGAGTCGCGTGAAAGCACAACGAGACAGGGGTCATGGCTCGCAACCACGAACCGAAAGCCCCCCCCCCCCCCCACCCTCCGTTCGTCGTAATGGACGATGGTCTTTTGCACCCCACAAACGCCCATAAAATCCCGGGACCTTCGACTCGACGACAAGCATGAGTCATCGAATGTCACAAATTTTTGCCCCGCTGCACTTATACGATCTCGTTAATCAACAAAAAGTTTCGCGATCGCAGATTTCGTTGAAAATCAAATGCTTCGCTAATTTTTCCAATTAATTCGAAAAATTTGCGTATTATTTTGAAACGATTTCAAAACTGTATTCGATTGTTTCATATTATTTCATGAAAATAATTTTTAATATTCGTTCGCTACGTAAGATTCGGAAAAAAACAAATTGCAAATTTCGTCTCGCAAATTGTCATTAATTATAAAATTAATATTATTCAAACGAATATATCACAATTACAACATTAAAAAACACCATCAAACAATCAAAGACTCTGTGTCCTAAAGTCGTGAAAAAAAATGTCCCATCCACATTTGAATGAATGAGCACTTGAAAAATAATCGTAGGTAAAATGAGCAATTGATAATTGGTTCGAGAAAAAACAAATTCTGCATGTGAGATGTATTGGTAGTTGTGTTGATCAGTGATGTACCCAAGAGCTTTTCGATGGAAGTCGAAGCGCGAATGAATTCCCGTTTGCACGTGAAAAAAAAAAACCAGAAGGAAAAACAAAAGCGAGGCAGAAAGTGAGAAAGAGAATGGAACGAAAAACAAAGGCGAAAGGGAATCAAGAGCTTCTGCTCTACATCACTTCTGCTCTTCGGGGATTCTTCAGCCGCGGTTCACTTTCGATAGCTCATAGGGTTCTATATACGGGTTCTCGTGGGAAGAGTGCCGGTTTCCGGATCCGTTCCGGCACTAATAACGTGGTACCTCCGTTGCAGCCTCCGATTTTCTTCTCTCGATCTCTCTTACGCTCTGTAACCGACATATCAATTATCCTCACTGGCATCGCGTCGACGGCAGCTGAGAAGCATCCGCGATGGGAGAATGGGAAACTTGTTCCCGTCGGAACTTCGGGGAGCATCGTTGCCGATTGGGATTCATCGAAAACGAAAAAAAAAAAAAAAATGATAAAAATAAATTAAATTAAGACCAGGCGTTTTTTGGACGGTTTCAAACTTCACAAACTTAGCCCAAAAAAATGCATCAGCCAAAATATTTTTTATTCCACAAATCGAATATTTTTTCATCAACTAATTAACCATGGCCATATTAAAAATCGAATTTCAAAAAAATGAAAATAATAATAATAATAATATTAATAATAATAATATAATTTTTAAGTAGTAACGGACGTTTCAACAAGCGTAAGCATTTTACTGACGGCATTAACTCGAACTATGTCGAAATCCCGGTGAAACGAAATGAAAATAAAAAATAATAATAAAAAAAAATTTTAAAAAAACAAACGATGGGGAGTTCAGCCGGATTTCCAGTCAAAGTCAGAAGAAACGACAAGCCGCGAGGGGGCAACGCACCGAACGATCTGCAAACCCGAAGAAAAGATTCAAAGAAAGCTGATGATAAAAGACCAATGAGCAAGTGAGAGAGAGAGAGAGAGAGAGAGAAAGAGAGAGAGAGAGAGAGAGAGAGAGAGAGAGAGAGAGAGAGAGAGAGAGAGACAGAGACTGAAAAACGAAACGAAAGATCCGATACTTTTTTTTCGCTGTCGGTACACGCCGAGAGAGAGAGAGAGAGAGAGAGAGAGAGAGAGAGAGAGAGAGAAAGAGAGAGAGAGAGAGAAAAGAGAGAGACAGAAGATTCGCTTAATGGTCGTACACACTTGGCATGCGTACACACATGAACGACTGGCCGCCAACGAGTTATCCCACGCTCTTTCACCTTCCTTCTTTCGTCTCTTCGCGACGGGTTCTCCTCTTTGGCTGTTAAAAAAAATTTCAGCTCCCCCCCCCCCCCTCCTCCCGCGTGCCAAAGCCAAGGCCGCTGCGGGGCCCATCTCTGCATCTCACTCGGCAACTTTTTAATCACCCCTGCGCTGGCGCGGCCGCGGAAACAAAGGTGCCGAGAGGGCAATGGGTGTGTGTGTGTGTGTGTGTATGTGTGTGTGTGTGTGCGTGTATCGCGAAACGACACAAAACCCTCAACCGAGCACAACGGCTCTCTTTTCACGGAAACAGACCTCACCCAGCTTTGACGTCGCCTTTTTCTTTTCTCTCCTGACACACACACACACACACACACACGCACACACACACACACACACACACACACACATACATACACACACACCGACTATCCGTTTTTCTTCCGACCCCGAGAAAGCATTTCGCCTGTCACTCACGCGCCTCACTCGCGAATACCTGTCTTTCCTGTGATCTCTCGATTTCCGTCGTTTCGAACGATTCGTATAGTTTCATCGCCATTTTCACTCATTGTCGCCTCGTGACGTTTCGATCGCGTAATCACGCTACAAAGATACGTTTGGTCCAATCATCACTACGCGAAAACGACCACCCATAATTTCGTGATGATTAATACAAACGGAGTAACGAAAAATATTCATTCAAATCTCAAAGAATATGTAAAAAATTAAAAAAAATTAAAATTTCGGAAAAAAAATTTAAAAAAATGTTACTTCTCTGAATCGCACCCCTCAAAAGTAATAACGATAATAATAATAATAATAATAATAATAATAATAACAATAATAATAATAATAATAATAATAATAATAATAATAATAATAATAATAATAATAATAATAATAATAATAATAATAATAATAATAATAATAATAATAATAATAATAATAATAACAATAATAATAATAATAATAAAAATGTCACGATTGGCGACGACGCTAGCAGTCTGATTGTGATTCCTTCATTCTCGAGGCGACCCCTCGGGCGCCAAACCCGTTGCGCCCTTTTTTTTTTTCTCGCACTAATCAGCGCTTTGTACGGGCCACATTCTCGATGAATTCTTGGGCGGCTTCGCATTGGGTCCCACCCTAACCCCCCCCCCCCCCCCCGCTTTGCACCGTTCCTTCTTCGCCCTTCGGCAATCCTTCGTTCATCGCGTCTCGCGATAATTCCGCCTCAAGCAGCGTGCGACTATCAGACGCCCTTCCGCGTTGCGTATATTCATCATCGAGATGAAAAAAAAAAAACAGGAGAAATGAAAAAAAAAGTCTGACGGCGCGAAACCACCAGATGAAGACATCGGGTCGGCTCGGCGGCTGCGTGGGTGAGGAACGGGGAGGGACAGAGGGTTGAAAGGGTGGAGGGGGGGGGGGGAAGATGATAGATACGTGTAACGAGAAAACGCAGAAGCGTCATCATCAGAACGAGAGAGCCACATCGTTGCTTCGAGCAACATCTGCCGTGCAATATTTCTCGCTGGGCTGATTCCGCGGTTTCCATGTGGCTTTTTCGCACATGCACAATATATATATATAGATATGTATATGAACATACAGTAAAACCTCTCAATATTCCAAAATCTTGAGTAAAAATGGGCGTGATTGGACTATTTTGAGGTCCTTCGATTAACTAATAGCCAAACAATTTCCATGTATTCGAATTACTTGAGGTGTCGAATTACTTGAACACATTTTCGACTACTGTCAGTTCTCGACTGCCGAGAGAATTTACTGTATCAAGATGTTACACTGTATATATTCATGTCAATATGCGAAAGTTCCACGCTTCCACAACCCTCGAGCCAAAGAACTCCGAGACGATATGGTAGCTGGATCGTGCTTCACCGGGCAAAACGACCGTTTCGCGTTACAATAATTACACGACAAGGCCCACAATATATATATATATATATATATCCCGCAGCGCGAAATCACCATGATGAGAGGTCGGTGTGTGTGTGTCGGTGCTCTCGGACGTTAACCCACACATCGGTCTGCCCCAACGGATTTTGAGACAATGAGGAGACTTTTCTATCTCGCGTGCTCGCCCCACCGAGAAATTCTTGATATACACCCTGTTTCTCCCTTTTCCCTTCTTCAACCCTTTTTCATTCCAACACTCCGCACCTGGCCATTTGCTATTTTTTTTTTTTTTTTTTCGTTTTTTTTTGTCCCCCTCTCGTCTTGCTAGCTCGTGTCATTTTTAATTTTTATAAAATATTATTATTATTATTATTATTATTATTTTTGTTATTATTACTATTATCTTTATAATAATAAACACTCACTATCGTTTCGCTAGCTCGTGTCATGTTTTAATCTTCTTTTTTATTCGATATTTTATATTTATTATTATTATTATATATATAAATAATTATTATTTATATATATAATAATAATATAAATAATAATTATTATTATTTTTGTTTCTTTTTCTTTTCGTTCTGTAAAACTCTTTGCTCTCGCGTCTTGCTTTGCCAACTTTTCAATCTCGGGATTAGGATACAACGCTTGCCAGTCCGTTCCCCCTTCCCCCCCCCGCCCCTCTCTGGGCCGAACCCCCGCAAAGCTTCGTCACGTCCCTTCGGGGCGCAATTTTGTCCTCTCTTTGCGATCGAGAAGAAATTCCGTGGACTGCGAGATGTAAAAGTGCCAAATGTTTGAGAGTTTGTGCTCGTTGTTTTTTTTTTGTTTTTCGTTTTTTTTTCTACTTTTCTTTTCCCCTTTCTTTTTAGGAAACAATCGACTGGATTTTTTCCACTGTTCGCCTCTGTTCCTTTTGTTCAAATAAAAACTATATCGTTAACAAAAATTTCCCCACTCCCCGGAATTATTATTATCATTATTATCATTGTTATTTATTTGAAAAACATTTCATCAAACAAAATAGTTCAACGTCGAATGTAAAATAATTTAAGCGATAGCATTTCATGTTGTTGTTTTTTTTTTTTCGTTTCAGTACAGCGATCGTTCGACAGCGGTTCTGTTGATAGTCTCACTAGCGGGGATCAAAGTATGCAGCCCAGATGGAAAAGTGAGTACACAAAGACATTTTTCACGGAGTAACGAATGGGCGAGCAGAGATTTGTCGGGGCGGCGAGGGGGATGTGGGAGGGTACTCGGTGCACCGCAAATTGTGGCCCTGGCTTAAACAGCGAGCGGATTCTCTTTTCCGTTGGAAAAGCGTGAAAAAGAGCAGATGAACATAGGCCACCCCCTCCCCGAGGGAGACGAAGGGGGCGGAGGGAAGGAGATAAAAAAAGAAAGACAGATTCACGAAGAAAGAAAGACGAACGTACGAGAAACGAAAAAAGAAAATGTGAAAAAGAAAATGACAAGCCATCCTGTGGCCGATTTTTTTGTTTTTTTTTTTTCGTTTTATTTTTTTTGTCGTTGGTATTTTTTTTTTTTTTCGGTGTTTTATTTTCAGAACCGCGTGAAGAACCGGGTGAGTTTCACTGTCGAAGCACAAAGAAACTCGGTCAAGCTTTGCCCGAGAGTCGAGTCGAAATCGTGGCGGTCTGAAAGCTCTCTTTGCATCGTTGTGGGAAAAAAGGGGTTGATGGGGGTGCATGGGGGGGGGGGGTGGTTTCTCTCACGCGAGCACTCGTCGTTTCTCAGTTATAACCCTCACGGAAAATTTCGGGCGAGCTCACCTCGCCAACCTCGTTTTCATGTCTTACATACCACTTCCACCCCTCCCCTCTTCCCCCCCTCCTCTCCTTCGCTGCCACTGCGTCCACTTTTCACGGGCTCACGAAGTCTCGAACATGAGAAACAAAGGAATGTTCTCGCATTGGCATGAAGAGCCGCGAGGCGTGGTATTTTTTTTTTTCTTGGTTTTTTTTTTCGGCATTCCGGTCGGACAGGTGCCAATGTCGATTGAGGGTGAAGCATCAACGAAGAACCTCAACGAATTTCGTTCGTCGGCGATACCGACGGATTTCGCGTGCAAGTGTGATTTTCGGGGTTGCACGCAAACGCCCTCTTCTGGGAAGAGCTCGCGGTTTCCCCGTTTTACGAGTTCTCTCGGTGACGGGGAAGTACGGGCGAAGGGGGAATGGGGGGGGGGATGCAGGGTTGTGGAACGAGATTCGTCTGGTGTGTCTTGTGGTCTCGGGGGAAGTCGTGGGAGTGGGGCAGTGATTGGCAGTGCGGGTGGAAGACAAACGCTGTCGCGAGGGTGTGTGTGTGTGATGTGTCACCCTCGTTGGATTTCGAGGTTGGAAACGGTGATGGATGTCGTCGGTCGAGTGCTGATTGATAAATGTTTCGTTGTCATAAAATGCATTACCGAGATTTGTTGGAAGTGTTTCCAGATTTGACTGATTTTATTTTATTTATTTTTTTTTTTTACTTTCCGGAAACGTCCAGAAGTCCTATTTGCAGAAAATGCCCTCGAAGGTGTATTTGGACGACCTTGAAAAATTCAAACGTCTATAACTCGAGAACGGTTTGAGCTACAGCGCTCAAATTTTTCACGCATGCGGTACCCTATGATATGTGTGTCGTCCGTAGATAATGAGAAATTGTAGGAAAAATTTACAAAATGGCGGCGCTTAGAAGACGGTACTCTGATTTTCACAATGGAATGTTTACTTCTCGCGGTCTGGAAAAATATTAATTATGAAGCAATGAAGAATGAATGGAGGATCGAACGATAAACACATTTGCGAAGAATAGAATTTGAAAAAAATCCATCTGTGTTATCTAATCGGGGTTAAAATCTCGCAGAAATTAACCTTCACAAGTTTATCAACGAATATAATGTGCAACTATAAAGAGGGGATTTTTGGAAGATCCAATTTTGCCCAATTCAGTGATTCGAAGATTTTAAGATGGAAAAATCGGCTGGACCGTCATTCGTTATCAAAACGACGATAAATCATGATAATCAAAAAAATTGTTCAATCGAATCAAAGTTCTTCGATGATCGTTCGAATAATCTCACGAACCCTTCGGCTTTTCTCACCACGAAGTCCCCCGACGAATGTCCCCACAATCCACGTTACAATTCACTCGAAGTCTCGATTCAGCGAGACAGCGAGGAAAATAAATGCCAACCGTGAGCGATTACGGTGTTACGTGAGTCGGGCGACACCGAGACCACGAGACGACCCTTCTCGCGTCTAAATCATTCGGAAATCTCACCCTAAGCGGATATTTCGAAAGCGTAACGCGCAACAATTCCGCCCACCACCGCCTTCCACGAGATTACATCTTCTTCAATTGCAAACTCGGGGAAACCGCGAATTGATGAGACGCGCTTACGAAAATGTGTTTTATTGTCAAAATGAATCGTAAGAATTCAACGAAACGATGGAACGTCATGAATAATGTTCAACCGGCGCGGGGAGGGGAAAATAAGAAATAAAATAAAATGAAATAGAATAAAAAAACGAAAATAACGACCGAAGAGATGTAAGAAGTGGACGATAAAAATTCGAGTGATCTGTATGACACGGAATCCGGAATCTTTGCCCCCTCGGCTATCAATTTTTATTTTTATTATTATTATTATTTGTTTGTTTTGTACATACATTTTTTATTGCAGCTCGGTGATTTATCAAGTTTCCTTGCAATCCGAGTTTTATTGCCTCCGACGACGACGACTACGAACACTGAAAAAAAAAACAAATAAGAAAACAATATATATGTATATAAAATAGCGAATAATCGCTTCGAAATATTTAGTTTTTCACTTTTTCCTTCGACTTTTACTCTTTAGGTTATCGCCCGTCGCAACGAAGTCGGATATTCAACGAAAAAAAAAAACTTTTCTAATATGTCCAAACGAAAGAGTTTCGCGTCTCGTTTTTTTCGTTTGTTTGTTTGTTTTGTTTATTTTTCGTTATCATCTCGATATCCGGGGATCCAAGTTTGGGGGGAGGGGGGGAAGGAAACTCAACGACAAATCCGACCGTCCCGGTGTGACGCTTGTCGTTGCTTATTTCTTATTTTTCATTCGACTTATTTTTATTTTTTCCAACGAGACACTCGACGACATCCGGTTACGCAGTTTGTTCGCGATGAGAAAAGTTTGTTGGCCAAAGTTTCATCCGTCTTTCCGTATACGAGCCATTTTCCGACGAGACTTTACGAGTTATCTTTTTCATTTATTGCGGCAAATCGATTACAGTCTGTCGACACACAAGTTACGGAATAATAATATGAATAATCACAATGATAATAATAATGATAAAAATAATAAAACGATTCGACTTTTTATTTTCGAGGTCACCAAAGTTTCATCGTTAAATATTTTGTGGGTTAATTGAAGGTGTACGCGATAAAACTTTGTGGTTTGTATGACGATGATACGGTGAGAATACGTGTAGACACTTTGAAAAAGTTTTTTTTTCTTCGCCGGATGAGGAAGAACCAAGTGGCGCCCAATTTGCGGCTAACGAGAGAACGAGAAGTAAACTCTTCGAGTCTCTCGGTGTTCTTCTCTTCGTTTCACGTGGCCAAGCACGAGTTCTCGAGCCACTCGGATACCCTAATTAAACAAACTGTCTCAAGCTCATTGACCGACCCATTCTCCACAGCCACGTCAAACGAATCATTACTCCCAAACACAACAAAATCAATACATAAAAAAAAAATAAAAACATAAAAAATTGTCATCGATTTGACACACAAAAAATAAATTTTGCAAAATAAATAATAACAATGATATTTAAAAAAAGGTAAAAGCCATAAAATTTGAGTTTCGAAAGCTCTGGTGAACGTGATGATTTAATAATTCACGGTTATTTATTTGAGTCGTCGTGAGTTACGATATAATAATATCGCCGAGCGTGAGGATACGTCAACGACGGATATTACCGGACGTCCAAACTCATCTCGTCCTCTACCTCCGCCGGAAACTCGTACATTTCACGTCTCCAGCGAGCTTTTCACTCATCCACCTTACCTCCACCTTCTCGAAACTCGAGTCTAAGCTCGGAAGACGCTTCGAGCATTCATATTTTATTTCCCAACATTTTTTTTTTTTTTTTCGTTCTCCACTCGCGACGAGAAGTGAAATTTCGTGGAGCGGATTCACGCGAGCGGATAGTGAAACGAAGGGCCATGGGACAACGTCGAAGGTACTTCGGGTCCTCGGTGAGCCGTCGAGCATGGACGCGAAAAAAAAATGAAAGAAAGAAGAGGATGAGGAAACCGTGACCATATCGCAAAGGGCGAGACGACAATGCATTTTGGACGCTACAGTAGCTCCCCCTGCGCGACAATACTCGAACTTCAGCCTTTCCTCAGATTTTCCTCAAAAGCTTCCTAATCCGTACTCGCGACCCTCCTTCCACCCCCTTTATAGGGTAAAGCGGTGCAGGATTGAATCATTGCGAATTTGTTTAATGTTTCATGACCCGAAATTGGAAATTTATTGAACTTTGTTTTGTCTAATGAAGAGTGTATTATTTTACCTCGCCTTAAGGGTCAAAGGTAACAGTGCTGGGGCAAGTTGTGACAAGTTGTTATAAAGAGATCTCGATCGATGAAATAGTATATTAATCAGTGGTCAGGTCACAGAAAACATCTTAGAGTTTCGGACAATATGTTAATACTCAATCCACCAACTCGTATTTTTATTCGCAAAGAAGAAAAAAAATCTGTCGGTTAATCAGTGATTCGTGGATTCTGTTTCAGAACATCGAATATGATAATTCAGTAAATATATCAGAAAATCTATGCGAAACCAGCCTGTGGATAGATAACAATTGAAAATGTGAAATAATCTGTACAATAATAAAAATTAAAATTAAAATCATAGTCCAATGCAATAAAATCATCATAAAGTGTGAAAACTTGTCACACGATTGCCAAAGCTTAATAATAAATTCGAAAAATCTCGTAAAAATAATATGCACACAAAATAGTGTTTTAGTCGATTGGAAAATTGCGAAATTCCAAAACACCTCAACGTAATCCTTCGCACCACGAAGTATTCTTCGTCCGTGCTAACTCACTCTCTCACCATCTCCACCTTGGTCCTGGCGTTCCCGAAGGGACGAAACTTTCGGGTTTGTTTCGGGGTGCCTCGGCCGAAGAACTGTTTCTGACACTGCCGGAGGGAATGAAACACACCGAGGCTCCCCCGTTACCCTCTTTCGCCGTAAAAGCAGCCTGGCGGATTGCCCCGAGGCTCGGGGCTCGGTTAGTTGGGGCGGGTCCGGGTGTAAGAATCGTCTGTGAAAATTTTTCCCTTCTGCTTTTGCCACTTGTTTCTCCTCGGGCTTCTTTCTTTTTTATTTCTTCTTCCTCTCTCATCCGGGTCCCTCAACCTTCCACCCCCGAAGACGACGACGACGACGACGACGTCGAAGAACGAGACCCGCCACTCACCTAATGGCCGTAAGTTTTGAGCTGTGTCCGACTCGCAACATCCCCGGCCACAGAATTTCATCCCTACGAACCCTAAGACTCCGTCTGTGTTTCCGTCCGGCCGCTGGATATCTTTCCCCCACCCCTCCCCACCCCCCGGCGGCTCCACTCCACCTCCCCCACCTCCGGAACAAACTATCTTTCCCTCTGTCGCTATGACTACTCTCCGGCTTTGCTCGTTGAATTTCAAACTTTTTAAAAGATTGTCCACCCCCCCCCCCCCCCGCCCCCCTCGGTAAATATTAACGGGACAGCCGCACAACCAACTTTTATTTCCTCACCGAAGGAAAGGGCCTCTGACATTGATACTGGAAGAAGAAGAGAAAAAAAAACAACGAAGAAGTTATGAAATATGCGTTTTGGGATGAATCGAGGCAAAATGGAAGATATAATTTTTTTGGGGTTTTTCTTTGAAATTCTTGCGACGATTGATTCCGTTGTGGAATTGTCGATGGTGGTGAGTGTTCGTTTAACACGTTGAACTTCAAAGATGAGTTGGGGGAATCATCCACTTTCGCATATTTCTCAGAATATTTTCTTAAAATATGCTGTTCAAAATAATTTTAAAAAATATATTTTTGTATTCTACATAACAAGCCCTATCAAATGACACCCCAAATAATATTTGGGGTGTCATTTGGGGGCATTTTTTCAAGTGTCAACCAGTGCGAAACCCTAAAAAATACAGATTTATGTTAATACAGGGAATCTCTTACTCAGACCAGGTGAAAAAATCTCAAATAATAGCAATGATCGTTTGCAAAATATATTCATAAAAAAATATGCATAAGCCTTGTTTAGAAAAAGCTCGAAAAAACACATCACTGACGTTAAGCTGCAGTAATTTTGCTAATGACAAAACCCATCGACCGACCAAAATAAGACATACACGTGACAAACGTGACCGAGTTTCATGGCACCGTCATCCGTATTGTTACAAAAATGTTAATCCCATTATTATGACAATGTTGTAGTCGTGAAGACCGCGAGGATTTAGAACGTCGCCCGTTGGCCTCGTTTCGTCGGTTCGTCGTTCGCCATCGACGGCGAAGCCACGACGTCGGGTACGCCTTGGCACCGTCGCAAAACCGTCACGACGTTCGCCCAGTCTCAAAAATACATGCATTTCCGGTTTCTCACGGCGTCGAATCTATTCACCGACAACGACGTCGAAAAAAAATAAAAATTGAGCCAAGCTTCCCCACTCGGTCTCGAAAAAAATTAAAATGCTAATTACGTCCGTCGTCTAATTACATCCTGAAGAGAACGTCGACGAGCAGTGAAGAACGTTGGCCGAACAAAATATCCACTCTTGGGGAGTCATCGTTGAAGAAACCATTTTACATCCCTATTTCATCATTCCACAAAGTGGCTTAAGGTATTAAGTATTGGATAGATAGAAAGGAAAATTACGGAAATTCTTGAAAATTTGAGGAATGATAGTGCTTGTTGAAATAATCATACATGAATTATTTCGGAATTTTATTACGAAATAATTTAATAGTTATACATATCTTCGTCAATATCTTCGGATAATAATAATAATAATAATAATAATAATAATAATAATAATAATAATAATAATAATAATAATAATAATAATAATAATAATAATAATAATAATAATAATAATAATGATAATAATAATACGTTGAAGGATTCGTGAATGAAGTGCGAACGTAAAATGCACGTTAAAACGTAGCAACGTCGGAAAAAAGGATTTCGAATGAGCCGTTACCGAAGTGCCGGTAGAAACGGAGATGAAGAAGTGCTTCGGGATTTAAAAAGAAAGATTAAAAAAAATGGAAAACGTAGCCGTTACCGCTACCAGCCGGTGCACTTACGAGTGCTTTTCTTTTCTTTTTTTTTTGTTTCTCCTGCACTCGTGCAATTACTCTCGCTCTCTCCTTCTCGCACTCTCTCTCTCTCTCTATTGGTTTTTTTTCTCGTCCTGTTTGCTTCTCGCCATGGTATGCATCAAGGTTACGAGGTCGCGAATGTTTCGAACCTCTTTTTAATGAGAACGTTTTTTTTTTCTTGTTTTTTTTGTATTTTGTTTTTTTTTTCTCTCGGGGCACGAGCGGGCGCGAGGTCCCATTCCCCGCACCCACATCCCCCGCAGCGGCGAAGATGAGTTCAACGTTCACACGAGTGCGCAATTATTCGAGCGGATTCCATGTGGCTCAACTCTCTCTCCCTCCCTCCCTCTTTCTCTCTCTCTCGTCCGCGAAGCTTCAATTAATTGCGATTGAATAGACGGCCTCGCTTCGTAAATATATTAATAATGCATATTTCCGCACGTCTGCACACTCGCCACCCCTTCCCCCCCTCACCGTCCTGCTTTTTCAGAGTCAAACCTTTCCGCACGCGCAATACGTGAATATATATATATATATGTATATATAATATGTACATATAATATGTATACGAAACTCGACGAATGCAGTTAACGATTTGGCGTGAACCGAATGAAACGAAGAAGAAAAAAATGTCAAGCATCTCCGGTACGTACGTCCGGAAATAAACGGATGTCTAACGAGACGTGACGATAAATTTGTTGAGAATTTTCGTGGGCCAAATATATTTTGCGAAATCACGTCGAACGAATATCACGAAGTTGGACGTGTGAATGTATTTATTTTTTTTATTGAATATTTTTTATCACACCGAATCAATTTATTAACCAATCGCTCTTATCGACCTCCATCGATGACAATATAAAAACCAACCCTGATGATAATAATTACGATGACTTCTCACGTGGTCGAACACATTTGTTAATAACGTCGGTTCAACGACCTTTTACTCACTCAACTTCATTTCGGCAATACGAAAATTGGTGATAATATTTCTGATGGGTCTTCATCCCCTCGGTCGCTGGTTCGGCTCGACGTTGAGCCAGGTTCGGTCAACGACCACATACGCGACCGTAATCAGGAACCGTGCTGGGATTAATGGGATGAACATACGCGGGACGTCCTCACGTGTGTTGAAAGTCCGGAGTTTGGGGTTGAAGGTGAAGGCCAGCATTGGCTCTCCGAGTGTCACTGCTGCTGGATAAAGTTACGAGAGAATATATATACCCACAGATATACAAATTCACACACACACACACACATATATACGTATTATGTATGTAGACACTTGTATATTTTAGGGTGTGTTAAAAACCGGCAGAGTTTTTCGATTCTTCTGGCAGTTCCTGCATTTGAAGTAGATACCATTGGGAGACATCTCTTAAAATTTGGGCCCAATCGGACAATGTTTAGAGGTTCCGCCTTCACGAATTCAATGATTAACAATCAAAGACAAAATCGAATTGATGAAAGCGGAACCTCTAAACATTGTCCGATTGGACTCAAATTTTGATACACGTTTCCTGATAGTATCTGCTTCAAATGTGGGAACTGCCGGGTTAATCGAAAACATTTGCGGTTTTTCAACACACCCCCAGTATCTATCTATCGATGTGTGTATATATGATGAAGTAGCAACCCCGACGGTTTAATCCTTGCGACGGATTACCGCGAGGGGGGTTAAAGTGTGCGGTATTCCACCGAAATATGTTTACCCGATGGTCCGGTGACGCGATAAGGGTTTGCGGGAGACAAGCGACGCCGAATTCGGTGCTCGTTTCGACGGCTCGACGGCTCACACGATTAACGCAGTCGTGGATTCGGAAGCACGTAAATCTCGTCCGACGGCGTGATTATAATCCGCGGCTTCTCCGTCTCCGTACAACCGTTCTGTTTCACGTTATCGTTGTGTTCATACATTCGAACGTCCATTTTCCATGCAAATATTATCTTATCATTTAATTTTATTCGAATCATTTTTTCATTTCTGTAGGATAAACGTGGGAGGAATAATTTTTCTTCTTTAAGTATGGATAATCCCCCTCATTCAAAATAAAAAAAACTTCAAAACCGTTGGGTAGCTACCAACAATTCAAAAATCTAAAATTTCCCCACAATCATCTTTTTTTTCATGTGTACAAAACGAAATTACGACACGGCTGCGATAATAAAAAAAACAGAGTCGATTAAAATCCAATCACCCTAAAATGTGTTATACAGCAAAGGGTTAACTGAATCGGTATACCCTGAGCCACCCGTGAAAGCCGCTGGAGCAGGAGAAGGTTGGTCATAGACATGGAAAAATAAAAATAAAATTTCCATATCTCGGATCTCCATGGAAAACCCATATATATACACATATCTCGTGAAGGTATCGCGTCGAGAGTCCGGACTCGTGGTAGACAATGCGTTAACCCGTTGGGGGGGCGCTACCGTCTAGCCGGCGTTACGCCGAGAGAGTTACCCCCGGTGTGTTACGATAGACCGGATACACGACGTGAAAACCATTACCACGGGGTTGTCGGTGCCCAGTGGCTTTCCTCGGGCTTTCTCTTTATACGAAAACCCAACGAGATCCGAAGTACCCCCACAGCCACGGAATTCAAAACTTGCTCCACGAGAAACTCCACTCACCCTCCCCCCTCCCACCCCCTCCGCTTTTCCACGGTCTTGTACTCTCCCGGACACGTGAACCACCGACGCCGGTGTGTTACATAACACTATACGCGTGACGTATACAAATGTGAGGGGTGCAAACTCATTTGTCATTCGGGATCTGGCAGTCACGTGTTTGCGAAACGTGTGTTTAAGATTCGAGTAATATGCAGACACGAGGTTGCGTTTGTCTCCGCGCAATTGTTTGGAGTCACAAGGGGTTGAAGGATAGCCGGGGGAGGGGGAGTGGGGCGGGGGGGCGGGGGGTTGGATAGCGATAGTCACTCATGCTGCGAAGAGGCCAGGAAATGGCCAACTCGACCGGCGCTTGTTGCATGAATAACTTCGAACAACGTCGTCGTATCCACGTTTACCTACGTATCGTGGATTACGCAATCCGAATTGCTCAAACTAACCGAAATATTTCGGTCCGTCAAATTTCCGTCACCTTGAAACACAATGTTGATTGTTATTTGGAATGTTATTTCGAACCGTAATTTATGTGTTTGAAGAATTTTCATGATTGACACAAAAATAAATGTAATAAATAAAAAATAAATTTGTGTTATTATTGATAATTTGGAGTTTCGGTTAGTGTGCTTAATTTGTCAGTGATAATGTTATAAGAATATTGTCGTTGTTGATTTAAAAAAATATGTATTACGATACATGTTTTATTCACTGGTGATAATTATTATTATTATTATTATCTTTTTCAAATTTTAAATCCGGTCTTGTTGGATCGATGGAAATTGTTTAATGTTATTAATAATTCAAGGTTATGGTTGTTGTGATTAACTTATAAACGACAATATTATTCATTTATTGATTGATTTTTTTTCATATTTTATTTCGTTAAATATAAAATTCTCTTTTTACTGAAAAAAAATATTTGTCATTTTATTTCGAGGAAATAATGTGGACGTGGGTGATTGATGTGAACGTTATTGCCATTGACGATAAAGGCCGTAGGTGCTGCGAGGTTCTCGAGAGTCTGAGGTATTGCAAATTCTGCGAAAATAGATGAGTCGAAACTCTCGTTAAACCGTCTTCTTCTATATACATATATACTCGGATACATTACTCGCGTTCGTACGGTATGAGTTTCGTACCCCCCCCCCCCCCCCCCCCCCGACCGGGTGACACCTTTGAGGCAATATTCGAGGCAACGATAGCGAACCCGAGAAAAGGTAAGAAGGCGAAGAGACGACGACGAGCTGCGCTATTCATGGACGAGCGAGGACTTTGGGGAGGTAAAAGGCAATATGCGCCAAGCACCCTGTCTCTCATCTCCGGACGAGTTCACGAGCCAAAAAAAAAAAAATTAAAAAAAAAATAAAAAACCGTCGTTTCCTCGCTGCGCAGATTTTTCCGTGCCCTTCATATTTTTCAAACCCGATGCCCACGACTCCCAACCCGTCTTCCGGTAAAGCTCCCGCTGCAAGAAACACTCTCGCGAGTAATAAGATCTCTTCTTTCGATGAAAGACAAAAAAAAAAAAAAAAAGATCAAGAAAATTCATATTCACCGTTGATGCTTGAGAAAAAATGAATATCATCGACAAAATTCACAATAAACACATTTTCAAAATATCATAAAATAATAATTTTACCATCAAAATAATATTTTCATCGTCACGAAGCTTTTCTCCATGAGGAAGCAAAAATAAACGACAACAAAAAAAAACAAGTTGGAATGAATTTTGACAGATTGCACGATCTTTTCAAAGGTTTTTGCGCATCAACCCTTCGCGGTACTCGGATCCCAATACTTCGAAGACTATTGCCCCCCGAAACGCCACCCCCGCCCCCTCCCCCATCGAGCCTACGGCTTAGCCGGTATTGCGGGTTACTTCGTCGAAGAACTAGTCAAGTATTGCCATATACACACACCTATATATATATATGTATATATGTATATATAGATAAAGTCATGTATGAAAGCTGGCACCTGGGACTTTAGAGCCCTTGGCATGGCACCCTTCGCTTCACGATACCACTCACCCGTCACAATCCCTTCCCCTCGTCTTTCACTCGCTCTCATGTCGAATCCACCCCCGCGTCCGCCCATCCACCCCCTAATGCACACTCGAGCCCATTCGACTTTCAGACCCTAATGCACGTTGTTGTAAACCACTCGCTCTTTTCTTTCTCACTCGTTCGTCTCTCTCTTGAAATCCCAAAGAACAAAAATCGTTTTTTTCCGCTCGCAGTTCGACGCGAGAATCGCACATCGAAATAAATATCCATCGCGAAACGCAAATCGCACGAAAACTCCCTCCCCCCCCCCCTTCACCCTCTCTTCGTACCTCACACTTCATCGAACGAATCATCGTTCGCAAACTCCTCGCATCGATGAATATTACATCCGGAATATATTTCCCACCCTTTTATTTTGTGTTTTTTTTTTTTTTGTATTCTTCTTATTTTTCGTCGTACGATTTTTTTACGAACCAATGAAATCTTGGCACCGAGCTATCTCTCGCAATCACCGAACCGATCGCGTCGTTCGCACGAAGACACGACGGAAAATATGAAATAAGGAGAAGAAGAAGAAGAAAAAAAAAGAAGAAGTGAATTCGAATTGTTGAGGTTTGAATGGAAAAACAGAGACATTAGATCGAGTGGAGGAGGAATCGAATGGGGATGAAATGCGTCGCCTCGTTACTACGATCTCCAACCTTTCCCAAATCTCTATCGCGTATATCTGTGTACCATAAATGCTGAACGAGTTGAAGAACCAGGGGCGCTCTTGTATTTTTCGTTCAATTTCGTTTCGACCCTCGTTTAACCCCGAATCTCGTGAAATTGTCTCGTGACTCGCACGACGTACATATATGTATGTACACACACACACACACTCAGAGATACCAAAAACACACACATATATATGTACGTAACGAGAAACGTGAAACGAGACGTACTGTATGAAAATAGTTGACTCGTCTTGGTTGGTCTTATTATTCGTTTTCGACGTTCCATCGTACCGTTCCATGAGAAAATGTTCCTCGTCTCCGTGATCCTCCAGTCGATTCATCGAAAAGCACTACGTGACGTTCATGCACACACACACACACACATATACATAATTATGTCGAAAAAACCACCCCATAATGAATGGGTCAATACCCTCACCCCTTCGGAAATGATCGTCAATATTTTCCTCGGTTTGGGGCAACCCAAAAACATCTCCTGGTTTTTTCCAAAACTTCCCCCACCCTACCCCCTCACCCCTAAACAAATTTGGAACATAAAAAAATTGAGAAAACAGGGATCGTGCTGTTTTTTTATATCACTCAAATTTTTATTCCTTATTCTGTATGAAAAAATTCAATATCCTCTATAAGCTTAGAAATGACTTATCATTTATAACTTTTTAATATCTCAATCTTTCAATATCTTTAATATTCCAAGTTTAGGAATCGCGTCTTTAATGGTGATATTTATATTTTTCAGAGGGGCAGGGATAAAAATAGAGGGGGGGGGGGGTTAAATTTTTGAAAAAAACCAGCGCATGTTTCTGGGTTATCTACTCCAAACTGGAAAAAAGAAAAAAATTCGTGACCATTTCCGAAGGGGTGAGAATCTTGACCCATTCGAATTGAGGCGTCTTTCCCCATACACATAGCTTGGGTGACTCGAAGTGGTATTCGCAAGGGGATAACGAGTGAAACGAGCGGGTTATGGGTGGAAGTTCGGCGCTATCGGTTTCCTCGGACGAGCTGCTCGATTCGAGCGAATCGTCTTCGTTCGTCGAGTGTGCTGCTGCTGGTTTCCGAGAGAGGGGGTGGGGGGAGAGGGAGGGTGATACGCGACCATTCTAGAAATTGAGAGAAGCTAGAAATTGCGCGGAACGAGTGGATGGTCGCGAAGATCGTGTAGCTACGAAAAATCGAGTGAGAGAGAGAGAGAGAGAAAGGGGGGATGTTCGTCGATGAGGTGGAAGCTCCCGTAGAAGGGGGTAGCGAAAACGAGCAACGACGAGTGCTCCACGGGGGCGGCAAACCGTGAGGCGAGCAATCGACAAGCCCGCGGCTGAGTACTCACTTATATAGCCTTTCTCGGCTTTTACCCGCTTGGGACTCGTATCTCTGTCAATATAGTCCTGGCCCGACCTATATATATATATATATATATATATATATATATATATATATATATATATATATATCACGAACGGATTTTTATGGTGTCTAAAGTCGGCTGAAAAGAGTTCTCTAACGCTCGCTTATACGGCCCGGGCAAAGCTGTACTCACCCTTCCGGGGTTAACCCCCCGCCCCCTCCCCTCCTCGCCCTCTTCGCCGGGATTAGAAACGGTCGTGGTAGCGGAAAGGTGAAGCTGATTTAAAACTACTGAGCTACGGAAAATTTTGAAAGTCATTACATTTAAGAATAAATTTTATTTTTTGGATAATCATTCCTAAAAATTTTTTTTTCATTTTTCAAAATTAAGTTCGATATGATTAGTGGTCGCAAAAGTGTAATGGTCCCAAAGAAGGGGTTGAGCAGCTTTGAAACCATTGAGTTACGGTGAAGGTTGAGTCAGCTACAAAATCACTGAGCCACGATTCAACTAAAAAATTTCGTGAATAGTCGAATTTAAGAAAAAAACGTAATTCAGAAATATTTATATATACCAATCCCATATAGAGTTCAATTTTATATATGCCCAATCCCACATAGAATTTATACACAGACTATATATCGTTTTTTTATTTGGGTAAACTTCTCTTCGATATAATTATTCATCGCGATAACAAAGGGGAAAGCTGGAGAACAATTTTTTCGACAAATCCCCGTGCAATTTCGACGTGCCGCTAAGCCCATGGGGGTAGCGCGTCTCCGACGGGGTGGGCAAGGAAAAGTGGGGGAGGGAAACAAGTCGAACGCAACAACGAGAATCGAAAAATGATTCGTCGGCAGTAACGTTCGTGCCTTTCTTCATTTCGCTAAGAGTTTAATCACGACGCCATAATCCTTGGGAAGAAAAAAAAATCATTCTCATCGTTGTGTTACATCCCAGTTACACGTCCCTGCCTCATCCCCTCTCGTTTCCACCCCTCTGACTCGTGCCACACGCTTCGCGAGCTTTTCACATGGAATCCCACGTCCCCACGTTCGAGAACCCATCGGTTCACCGAATTAGATCGCCATTTTTATTTCAAGAGCTTTCAGCTTACGCCCCCGCCCCGCCGCCCCCCCCCCATCCCCTTTACCCTCACGTCTCGCCTCTTTGAGCAAAGCTTCGTGTCCTATAACATTGGCGTCTTTCGTCGCTTCAATTTTCTACCTGAAAAAATTTCTCTCTCCGACACTCGTCGCCTCTCTCTCTCTCTCTCTCTCTCTCTCTCTCTGCGACCCCCTCATCCCCCTCACTGCCGCGCCCCTTCGTCTTTGGACGTTCAGTGATCTTCACGAGTACTTCACGGATTCCCCATGCGTATGGTGCACACCGTGTAAAGCGTATTATACGCGAGCACACACGCGAGGGATCGCAGTGGGTTTATTAGCCCTCCTCTCACCCCCAAAGTAGGGTGCAAGCCGTATATATAAGCTCATGATTCTTATGAACTTCAAAAGATATTTCGAACTCGGTCTCCGGCAACGTTTCCACCATGGGCTACATTAAATTGACTATATAATAAGAATCCCTCGCCTCCCCCCACCACCCCCCCCCGACCCTCTTTCCACCCCTGCGCTGTGTAGTTGCCCTAATAACAACGTCGACGAAGCAAATTACTTTGAAACAGGAATGACGAGAGCGGAGAATGATCGTCGAACAGAATATAGCCATACAGTTTGAGCTGTATGCATTAAGACAAGCGTATTTCTTGGCTGTGGTTTTGGGGAATAATTGTGTAAATTTTGGCCATGACCTGACGCGATTGGGTTCAGGGGGTGCCCGGGGCGCTGGTTGAATAATATATTATGATAGGGGGCTGATTAGTTTTTACAAAACTGATAAATCAATTTTGACGATTAAATTTAAATAGTCTCTTTATATATTCTTGAAGGATCTGAAGGGTGTGTCGATTGGATTACCTTGAACGAAAATTTCGAAAGCCATTGGAGGACGGAATGAAAGCAGTGAGGCTAATTATAAATAAATCAATTACTTGGTTTATATTACCTGCCTCCTTGGTTCAATTTATTCGATGTAATTTCGATTCTTCGTTTAATTTGTTATTCACAAAGTTTTGCCTTGTATTCTACACAATTCGCCCCTCTCCCTTGACGATACTTTAATAATTTGTATGTATAACTTTGTATGAATAAATTATATTATATATACCTGGATATATAATTTTGTTAAAGTCAAAAAAAATTGTAAAATAATTAAAAAAAAATATTGGAATGTTGAATTCGATTGTTGCTTATTAAAGGACGATGTCCCTCGATGGTGAAAGCGAGATAACATAAATTCTATGTTTTCTATGTCTAAATCAGACAAACTACGTGCCAGTCAGCGGTCCTACGTGTGAATTATGGCTGACGCTTTTGTTTGACGAGAACGTAAAAAGAAAATTGAAATACATCCGACTGACGGGTTGAGGAGGACAGTGAGCACGTACATTTAATCTTCGATGAGAGATTTATATCAGATACTGTTTTTCATCGCACGAAAGAAATTCAAATTAATAAATCAGTATCAGTTTGAATATTCAAAACTGTTTGAATATACAAATATTTCGAATGTCAAAAAATGCAAAAATAAAAAATGTTTTCAGCATTGAAAAATGAAAAATATATATTATGATTATTCAAGAATACAAAAATGTTTTTTAATATTATTAAATGTAGAAATAAGAATATTGCAATATTTTCTTATTGACATTATCCATCGATTAAACTTGTAAGTTTATCGAATGGATAGTGTGCAGTTACGATTGATGGATGAATGTATAGTCCCCACGTGACATGTGATTGTGTATCACGGCGACTAGCTCGATTTTGAAACGCGTGCTGATGCTGTTTCCTGTACAGTCTCCAATGACTGACGAACGTATACGCGTACCGCAGTTGCTCCGTGGCTTTCGGACAACCTATTCTCGTCCAGCGTTGACCCCCCGCGTACCAGAGCGATATAGCCAGGTCGCGTTCGTGTTGTATACATGTATATACAGGGAGACTCGCGTTGCGTGCAATATAAATTCAAATGCCTCATCGACGCTGGTCACCGAAGCTCGAGCCTATCAGCGCACCTATCCCGATGGGATCGCGTCTAATTTGCGAGTTTGTTCCCCGCTCGCCTCATCCCTCTCGTCCTATCCCGATTCGGTTATACATTGGATTATTTAACACTCCGCAAACTCGATCCTCCCGAGCCCTCAACCGACGACCCGCAACAAAATTCATTTTTCACTTCTCGATTAAATCGGAATTCAAAATCAACGACGTTTTGAATTTCGACGAGCTTCAATTTTTTTTTTTTTTTTGTATTTCTAAAAAAATTTTGATCGATCGAATAAAACGTTACACATTCGATTCTGTGCTGTTCGTTGCCAATAATTGCCAATAATTGCATTATTGGCAACTTTTTTTTTTAAATTCAATATGGTCGACGACATCAGCCATTGGAAGTGACGAAGAATCGAATAAAATGTGGAATTAATTTATACAAATTTTTGTAGGGTTTTCGTCTTTATTTCAACTTTCGACGTTTTTACTTTAGTCCAATATTAATGATCTGACAACTGTGTTGGTGTTTATTTTTTTTTTTTTTTGATAAACGGTTGGATAATGAAATACCACAAATTTATTTGACCTCGCATCCTAAATTCTGACACTCATCTAAGAATGAGCTCTGTTGGTAAACTGATTTCGATTAAACTTGCAGGGTGTGTCTTCGAATTGATCCAACTCAAAATTTGAGCTATTCGGTGCCATTTTATTTTCGTTCGATTCGATTTCGGATAAAACGTCAGATTTATCCGAAATAATTTACGAATCCAAGATACCTACATCGTACTAAAATACAATTTCCATCTGAATTAATAATTCCATTCATAATCTCAAAATATCCATTCCAATCTCACATCCAAAAATACAAATTTCTCAGATTCCCATCAGTTCCAGACGAGATCCAGAACGGGAAGTGAGATATTTTCAAACCCGACACAAACCCTATCAATTAATCTCGTCCCTGAAATATCTTCATGCCGCGTGTCACGTTTTTATCAATGCCTGGATGGGCTACCGGTTGCGTAACCCCTGCTAAATTTGTACAGAGGATTCCAGAAATTAATTTGTATTTTCCATGGGTCCCGCGAACAATGGCGCCCACGGGATTACCGTGGCGCGAGGGGGTTGGAGGCAGGGGCCAGGATAACGCTATGAGGGGGGGAGGGAGATATTTTGATGTACGGGACATATATAGCCGGGGACTTTGGGTGAAACACAGACCGAGTCCTATGCACATCGTGGCTCGGCTGTATTCTCGTACATTGATGCGCGGCAGAGCTTTCAGAGGTCTATCTGTCTCTCACACACTGCCTCCCCCCCCCCACCCACCCAACAGTCACCGTCCTGTGTACTCTCGGAAACCCCCCTCCCCCCTCCACCTCCCATGAACCATTGCACTACGTACCTCTGGACTTCCTCTCCTCCCGGACCTCCCCAACGACCCCCCCCCCCCCCCTCCCCCCCCCCTTCGGCCCAACCCCCATGCATATCCCGTAATATTGATATGCGTGAGTCGTATTTTGCGAACGCATACACGTCCTTACTCCCCGACGCCAAAGCTCTGTCTGCCACCCACGCAAATCCAGGCATTCAGTGACATTCGCCCTCCGGGTTATCGCGGCAACCATTTTTTTTTTTTTCAACTCTACGTGGAAAAAAAATGAATTAAAAAAATGAAAAAGTATATATGTATATATGTGTAGAGGAGTGGCTAATACACTACGGCGGGTATTCTACAGAGAAAAGGGTCTTGGTTGGTGGCGTGTATGCATTGTGCGGATTTCGCCATGTGAATATCACGAAAATCAGTAGCTCGAATATTCCTGCGTTCGGTAGCACTGCGGATTATTATTATTATTATTATTATTATTATTATTATTATTATTATTATTATTATTATTATTATTATTATTATTATTATTATGCTGGAGTATAAAAATATTAATCGATAACAATTTTTATTTTTTATTTTTATTTCCTCCGACCTCTTTTGTATTTCCTATTTTTTTATATACATATATATGATATATATTTTTTTACGACGACTCGATCGGGCATTCGCGAGAGGTTGTGGCGTCGTCATGTGAAATACATTTTTCGGTAAAAGAATTTTTATGTCGAGACCGGGCGCGAGTCGTAATGCCTTCGTGGTCGCGATATATAACGTTAGGTCGTCACGACCTGAAAAAGAGCGCCTGTGTGAGAAACTGAAAGTGCGATAAAGGTGCAGCGGAAAGTTTTTGTATATATATATATATTTATTCTCTCGGTCGGTGTTGCGTATGTGTGACGCGCGAAACGATTGCATATGGGAAACGTCAGGGGAACGCAGGAGATTATTTACGATTTCGGAGGCAGAAACAGTGATCGTAAAAGAGCGTAAGGGAGTAAGCTTGACGTATCGCCGGTGGCTACTGTGGCTGCTGATTCTCGTGCGGGGTTATTGCCAAAACACCAAGTTGCGTGGGTCGGTTGGGCTCGAAATTCGGAACGAGCAATGTTCGGAAATGACAAAATTCGGAACGAGAAATTTTTCGAACGAGAATGCTCAGAACTCGTTTATTTTCGACCGAAAACCCCAAAATTTCCATTATCGATCACAGCGAGGTACCACTTTACAAAAAAAATTCTAAAAATAGCGAAAAAAATGCGATGAATAAGTAATGAAAACTTCGAAAATCGTGACTAAACGTTGAAAAATTATTGGTCATCCGGTTCAGTTGGTTGTTCACTGAGGAATAACTAATTTGTGATAATTCTGCAATGTTATAATTTATGAGAATTTATACAACAAACGACGCGATTAATTTTGAATTGCTTAAAAATTCTCAACCCTTCCCCGTTCGATATTCCGGCAATTTTCACCCTTTGTGGCAGACGAGAAAGACTTATCCACCCGACCCCGAATCATTTGCAATGCCAATGGGGTCTGCCATTAGGGCGAAAAATTCACAAATTTACCGACAAATAATACAAAGTTCGTCGAGTGCAAATTTCAATTCCATTTAATTTTCAAATGGCTGTACGTTGGGTTAAGCAAAATATGGGTAGACAGAATTGTGCTGAGCGATGAAAAAAAAAATCAGTGAATTATTTCGTCGACGATTGAATAATCAATCGAATGGACGAATGAAAAATCATTGAAATAATCGAATGGAACGAGGAATAGGCAAAATTAATGATTCGACGATTGCGTCGAGAGAATTACGAACAATTGAATTATTACAACTCGAGTCGGAAATAAAAGCACATCGCTCAGACATGTGGAGACCGCGAATAATTCATTTTTTAAGGGTCGTACGAGCGTGTATTGAAATGCGAGAATGAGGCGAAGAATTCTATCGGTAATTAGCCTCCATACGAGATTTTTTTTTTAATTCGCGAGGTTGGTGCGCGCCAATTGCTCGGTGAAACTAAGTCTCCAGCCTCTCACCCTCTCTCTCTCTCTCTCTCTTTCTCTCTCTCTCTCTCTCTCTTCACCGGCATGACTTTCGTTCTGCGTAGACCAAACAACGTGATTCAATTGCATTGACACCTTGATTTCGACGGTTCGATCGCAAATGAAAGTTAAACCTGAAAATAAATAATAAATAATCAAAAACAACAACGAAAAATCATTCGATTATCTGACATATGTGCAATTCGCAAAAATATTTCAAAAAGCTTCGATAACATCACACAAATTCCAAGGGTGTTCCAACTCTGTCTATTGTTGCAAGGAAAAAAAAAGACAATAAAAAGTCAATACATTTTTGTGTTCCCGTCCGAACCCTGGCCGAACAACGCTATATAGACCGAAAGTCCACATGAACAATGTTGTAGAGAATTGAATTTCCTACAAAAAAGTCCAAAACGACATGTATCTAACATCGATAGTTTACGCGTGGGAAAGCTCGAAAGTCGGGAAATTTTGAAAACCGCGCGATTGTCAGACGTTCAAAATTCCGAACGTTCGAAAAATTATCATTCCAAGCTTAAGGCGTTCTGAATTTCGTTCGTTCTGCAAATTGATCATTCTGGAATTGCCATTGCTGCTGCAGACCGCGCGGCTTTTGAGTCTGTGACGCCATTGCTCACCGGGGGGCAATGCAACTCTCGTCGCAGACGTACAACTCGCGATGCAAACATCGTCGAGCATGAGAAGCCTTTTGAGCTCGACGTAACACACGCTGCCACCCCCCCGCGCGCACCTGTATCCAATGCACACCCTCGCCCCAACGCAGCCAGCTTTGCCGGGGGGTGGACGGGGGGTGGGGGGTTCGTGCCCACATGGTCCAAGGGTCGTGCTCGACCTTTCCCGTACAGAGTTCTCACGTCCACTCCGTATTTCTTTAAAAAAAGAAAAAACAAACAACTCGTTCTCTTTTTTTCTTCTTCTTTGACGCGCTTGTTTTTCCGTCGGACTCACGCATTCAGTCGTTGGTCGGTTGCTCGAAGCAACCGGGCTCTCGGGTCTTTACGCAAAAGCGTATGGAACGTTCGGTATGTGGCATACGTTCGTATTATATATGGGGAAAGACGTCTCAAATGTGACGGTCCGAAGGGGTTGAGGTTTTTGAACCCAAAAACACCCTCCGAACGTGGTCTTCAATTGTTTTTTCAGTTCGCGGTTACCCAAAAACGTTCTCTGATTTTTTTTTTTTTAAATTTCAGACCCCCACTTCGGACCTGAAAAAATTAAAGACATTACAAAATTAGAGAAAACAGGTAATTGTGCTGTTTTTTGGATTGATAACGTTTTTTTTCCTTCCGTATTGTGTATAAAAAATAATGAAGATCCTTTATAAAGTTAGAATGGCATTTTAAGTGCTAATTTTTTTTTTTTTTTTTTTTTTTTTTTCATTTTCTCTTTGAAATGATTAAAATTTGAGATTTTTCGTAGATATCGAGATATCGAATTTTCTTTTTCAAGTTTTTCTTTTTCAAATTTTGATAGTGTTGAAAATTTTAAGTTAAAAAAAAAATATTAGCGATAATGTTGTGGCTCTAAAATTATGAAGGATCTTTCAAAAACAGAATACGAAGAAACAAAAAAATCTTAAATCACAACAAAAAAAAATCAAACATTTCAATCACGTCGGAATACGATCTTCTTTATTTGGGGCTGGTTTTCGATTTCTCTAAAATTTGTAGCGGATCCGAAAATTAAAAAAAAAATCAGGGGTGTCTTGGGGGTGAAATGGAAGCGGAAAAAAAATCACGGACCGAATCGGCGGGGGTCAGGGTTTTGACTGTCTCAATTAATATGGAATACCTCGTATATATACGAGTGTGTGTGTGTGTGTGTGTGTGTGTGTGTGTGTGGGTTGTGTGTGATACCGACAACATATATCCCACTGACGTAGGGTACATGTTGTGTTGATACAACTGTGTGGCTGATGCCTATGGTTATGGGTGTGGTGGGTGTTGGTGGTGGTGGTGGTGCGTCTGTTTGCCCAGTTCCACCTGCGAATTTACTCGTGCGTACACGAAAGAGCACTCTACCTTCCTCGCCCGTGTTATCTCTCCGAATGGTATATATATATGAGTATGTGCACCCCCACATCGCTGCCACCCCCTCCCCCCGGTCGCTGCAGTCTCTCTGCCAGGGTCAGCTGAACACATGCGGCTGATGTACCCCACACAGTCGTCCATAGTCATTTCTCATGTACCGACGAATGAATGCGTACCGGGAATACCTTCTGAAATAAACTACCGCTCGACTACAAGTCGACCTACCCTTCTGCAAATACCCCAAATGTCTTTTTTCTTTTATAAAAAAGAAAAAAAATAGTTTTTTTTGGTTCTCACTTTTGTGAAGAAACGACGAAGAAATGGAGAAAATGAAATTTGAATGTAGTGGCGAGTTTGTGAGATCCAATCCAAAATAATCCTTCGCACAATCGAGAGCCATATTACATTATCTGTATTAAGAAGCTCGACACGAATAACGAAATGAAATTGAGAGTAATGAAAGAAACGTTGAAGAAGACGCGAGGAGGAAGATCCTTGGATTATTGTGTAAGAACGAATGATCCCCCAATAACCGCATCGGTCCAATACGTTTACAAGAGTCCTCGTTGGTCAGCAGTTGCGATTACGAAAGGGATGATTTCTGCCGTCGTCGCGTCTTCTTTCTCTTCCGCGCTGCACAAAGAGAACTCGGGCGCGCAGCTTGCCGGCATGAGCAACGTTAACGGATCAAGCCCCGCGGTGCACGAGGCACGAGCTAAGCCCACGCCGACGTCGCGAGTAATGGCTTTTACCCCAGCGAATATATACTCGATGTATGTACCCCGCCGTTAGCTCCCTAACAATTTTTTTTTTCTTTTTTTTTCGTTTTTTCTTCCTTCACCGAACACGCACAACGCGACTGGCAAACACACACGCGTGCGCACGCGCTTAGTGGATAAGCCCGGTGCCTCCTTTAAAAAATTAATTAGGTCCTTCCATCAAAGTAGCCTTTCCCCCCGCCACGCTGACTGTGCGTCTGTGTCTTGACCACCGCAAACTTCCGACTCAAAGCTGCCTTTTCGACCAAAGCCCTTCTCTACCTTACCCCCTCATCCCCCTCTCCCCTCATCCCACCCCTCGCCTCACTCTTCGCCGGACCCCCGGCCATGTCCTCGGTCTCTGTGTAACCGACAAATATTTTCTCGAAAAATTACCGGCTGAAAGATTCAAGTCGCACTACCGCGCGAAACACGACATGAAATTAGAAGAATATTTCTTCTTTATCCTGGCCAAAGCGTTTAATTGCTATTTTATTGTTTTTTTTTTTTTTTTTTTGTGTTTTTTCGTCTCGACGTATGGACATTATTAAACATGATTAATTCTTCATCTAGGCAACTTAATTCTCTAATTTCCATTTTATTCTTTCAAACTCCGATATTTCGTTTTTTTTTTTTTCGTTTTTTTTTCGTCCCCTTCATTCTCCCATTTCGTAGTAAAAACGTGGGTGCATTACGCCTGCTCAGTCGCGGTACGTTCGGTGCTGGGTCGTCCCTTTGAAAATTGTGACTTGGCGCCGGAGTTTGGAGAAATCCCAACGGGACAAACCGTGCTCGGTTGGGGAAAAACTCACCGACCGCGTGGAAACGCGATATCGCGGCGAAACAGCGGAACCGTTCGTTTTACAAAGCCGAGCGTCGTATATTCCACGATTTGTTTCCATGACGCAAACCCTTGCGGTATAATCTCGTCGTATTACGGCGCGCATGGCCCACGTGACAACTTTCCCACCCGTGCATGCTTTTAAATCTGCGAAGCAACTTGACAGAAAAAAAAATGAAAAAAAAAAAAAAAACAACAATTTTTACAAATCGATATCTGACGATCAAAAAACTTTTTTCACAACAAAGCAAAAAATTGTCAAAGACGCGAATGATCACATCAAATCCGAAGAAAGCAAATTCCTCTTCTCCTCTTGGTACGAAAAGGACACAATAAAAAAGGCGGATGAATAAACGAAAAGAAAGTAGAAAAAAAAAACAATTTTTTAAATCGATATACGATAATAAAAAAAAAACCTTTTTCCACAACAAAGTAAACAATTATCAAACACGCAATCGTAATCATACAATATTCAAATACAACGTTAAATATAGTACCACAAATTCAATACAATATTATTAAATGACGAAGAAAAAAGAGAAAATAAAAAAAAATTTTACAAATCGATATTAGACAATCGAAAAACTTTTTCCACAACAAAGTTAAATTTTCAAATACGCGAATGATCATCATCAAATCCGAAGAAAGCAAATTCCTCTTGTCCCGTCGGTACGAAGAACACAAAAAAAGGCGGATGAATGAACCGAGAAGAACAACGAGAACGAAGCGCAATATAAAAAAAAAACAAAAGTGAAAAAAGAAGCAAAAAAAAAAAAAAAAGAAAACGTTCGGTGTAGGATCTGTCGCATTAGCCGGAGAGCAGTGGAGAGACTCTTCGGATAGCCGAGGAGAGCTTGTGGCGCAGTTATTTATCTAGCAAGTTGTCACCGATGAGGTCTGAGACCCTGAGACCGCTCTATACGCGAGTCTCATGGTTTCGAGTCTCGAATGTCTTTCCGCCGCCGCGTATACGCGTCTCTTCTGTGGCCGTTGAAGTACGCCCGACCTTCCCCCTCCTCCTCCCCCCTCCAGCCCCTCGCTCTCGACGACTGCCACTGGGATGCTGCATCTCCCAACTCGACTCGCTCTCGGTGAGGTCGAGAGGTGGATGCTCCGTCGAGGCAAACGTGAAACCCTTTTACTCTCCTTTGCACAAAAAAAAAAGACAGAAAAAAAACGACGACGACGACGAGGTCGACAAACGTCTACGAAACTCGACGAGAGTTTACCTCGTTAACGATTTATATTTATTTGCATTTCGTTAGCCCGACGTGACAAAAGTTAAACGCGTTTAGTCGCGTTAAAATCTGTTGGGGTTCTTTTTTCTTTATTTTTTATCTACGTCGCACGTTTTATTTCGTTTAGTTTTATTTTTATTTTTTTCGAGTTTAGTTTAACGTGGTCTTTGTGGGAACGTGCTTCGTCTTTTCGAAGGAGAATGTGGGGAAATTTGAAGATGGAGTCGAAGTGATAGGCCGTTGGATTGTACCATGACAGTCACTCATTGCGTCAATTGTTTGGCTGATTTTCCGAGTTGGGGAATAAAAATGGACTTTTCTGTTATCGAATTTGTTTTGTCGATATTTCAGATGTAGGGTGAATATAGGTCATTTTTTAATTTTTCAATTTTTTAATTTTTCAATTTTTTCAATTTTTCAATTTTTCAATTTTTCAATTTTCCAATTTGTCAATTTTTCAATTTTTCAAGGTCTTTTGTGGCATTTTAGTCCAAGAATTTTTTTTTTTTTGAGGAAGCTGTTTTTCTATGCCCAGGTGAACATCGCTTAGAACTCTACTATATATTTAAAATTAATAACTGTAATTGGAAAACGAGGGAGCTACCAGCTGGGGACATCGAAATTCACCAATTCAGAAAAGCACTCACATATCGGTTTTCATTGCCATTGAGAGGGTCAGACGTTTGACAGCCGAGTACAGAATGAAAAAAAAAAAAACAAGGTAAGAAAAAAATAATTGCAACGAAAAGTCATACGCAGTACGAAATGAGATCGTCGAGTGACGTATCTGATACGGTGCTGCTCTCGTTGTATTTTCGAGAGGGACGCACTCGTGTCCCTCTCGAGACGGTCACTCGTTTTCCGAAACCTTTGACCCTCCGACGAGTTCGAGAAAAACCGTGGTAAAATTTTCGCCGTGTTCACGGTGACAATAAGTCGAGTTTTTCCCAATGTACTCACGTTGACCCGTGGTCAACGCGACCACTTCTGTCATACAACGACCAACCAGTCTCTTTCTCACTCTTTTTCTCGTGGCTTCTCTCCCACTTCACGGGCCGCAGCTTCTAACGACTGAAATAACGAAGAAAAATGTGGCAAGAGCTCCTGGGCTTTCGTTGTACTCGAGTCTTTCACCGTCGTTGCTCCTCCCTCTCTTCTTCCCTCCCTTCGCATTGCCACCCTTCCATCGTCATAACCAAAAAAAAAAAATCATCTTGAAACGAAACCGACGTGTTAATATTTTTTTTTCTCACGTTCTTTTGCGTCAATTCTTGCAAAAATTACAGATGCCATAGAGATGATAAGGCTTCACTATTATCCAAAATTTGAGGGCTGTACCTCAAACCGTTCTGAAGTTATAGAGGTTTGAATTTTAGAGGGTCGATTCACAAAAACCCACACAAATTAATTAATTTTCCGCAAATGTAATTTCCGTAAGTTTCATGACATTTTCAACACGTATCCATCGAGATCCCGATAAAAAAATATTGTAACCGTCACACAGCTTCCTCCACAAGGACGCAAAATAAATTATTCAAATCCGCAAGAATGAAGAAATCCATATTCAGGTCACCGAGATGACGATGAAAAAAAAAATCTCTCGCAAGTCGTTGAGCCATCACATCTTCTCGTACATCCGCGAGCAATTACTTTTAATAACACCCTCGGGGGGTGTCTCGAAAATGACGGAAACGCGAATCCGCGAAAACGAAGAGAAAAGACGAAGAAAAAGAAAAAAAAAGACGAAGATCGACGTTGGAGTCGTTGAGCGAATAAAAGGCATGTAACACAGAGAGGACATCTCGTACAGTGACGAAGGAATTACGGTTTGCGCCGAGAAGAAAAGAAATCGCGGTGGGAAAAACGTGTCGTACGACGACACGAAGAATGGTGTCCGACGTGTCGACAGAGATTTTCTTAAGCCGGACGCGCGCGCGCGTGCGCGAAACTACCGTTCGTGCATATAGTCAACTGTGGCACGTGCTGAAAGACAAAGAAAAAATAAATAAAAATAAAATAAAATAAAAAAGAGTGAAAGACGATAGAACCTCGCCAATAGCCCAAGCTCAACGACTCTGCACGTCGAGTACTTACAACTCTGGCGATGGACGAGCTCGGAGATACACGTCGTTTTTCGTACTTGAAAAAAAAATCAGAGACACGACACGGTAAAAAGAAAACTGTGAGAACCCGGAGGAAAATAATAAAGAAGCAAAGAAAGAATGAAAAACAGAAGGGAAGAGGAGAGATGGTCCATGCAGCGGCGTTATTGATGATCCTTCGTGTCGCGACCGTAGTTTATATATTTCTCACGTACGAGCGTATCATACACGACCGACTCTGCCACACGAGTTTTCACCGATGTGTGAAATAAACTCCGTGGCTTGAAACACACACACACACACACGAAGCTTTTACGAATGAATAAACAACCGGCAACCAAATCCACGTTTTATTTGTCCCTTCGTGACAGATACACTAGCTCGGAAACTGCGGTGCCCCACGTCAGGGCCAATGTTTTTTTCCGGCACTTTTTTTTTTTTGGGTTGGACTCGAAATTCGGAACGAGTAATGTTCGGAAAGGCCGAAATTCCGAACACCAAGTAATTTGAAAAATAAAAATAAAAATTAGCTAACCGAAGACAACATCGGTAAGGTAGGTTTCTTGCTCTGAAGCCAAGACAAAAAAATAATCTTACAGATTTACAACCATAGCAAGGTCGACAGTCGCCAAAACATGTTATAAACTAATAGGACCAAAGCAGCAAACTGAGTATTGTTATAATAATTATGTTTGATACGACGTATGACAAAACGTGTGGCCTCAAGATAGTGAGATCGTGATCAGCTACCATACAATCTGTCTGTATCGGTACTGAAGCTTTCAGATATTGCGATCATGAGAATACGTGATGCGATTTTTTTTTTTTTTTTTTTTTTTTTTTTCGTTCGTGATATTTTCGAATTTGGCGCAGGTGCAAAAGACACGTATAATGCAATATGCATAAGACCGAATGTGTGTGATACATAAATGTATGTATCCGTAGGGGGGTGACCAGATGAGCCGAAGTCCGGGTGAAATATTTCACGGAGGTGTGGGAAATTTGTTGAGAATTCGAAGAAAAAAAAATTTCAAACACCGAGGCGTGTGGGTAAGGAGGACCGGGTAACGCAATTCGACGTAGTTTAGCTTCGCGTTATCGTTAGAGGGCCAGAGGAGCCCCGTCAAGGGAAACGTGGGCAAAAGTTTCTATCGAATTTTCTTACCAACCGCGCCGGTTGAATCGTCGTGGGTTGCGTTTCAAAGCCCCATTAAAACTTCGTCCAGGTAAATTTGCGAGAGATAAACTCGTCGGTGCAGGATCGAGATTGAAAAAAAAAAAAAAAAAAAAAAAACAAAATAGAAAAATAAAATAAAAACAACAACAACCACAAAAATAGTAGAACATTAATTCCTGCAAAGCTCCGAGGCTGCTTGAATTTTTCTTATTTTCCTGCCAAACGTCAAACATGAATATTTGATATCTCGTTCAGAAGGGGTTGGGGGGGTTGTTTTTCTTCGGCTAACGAAGCTTACGTGGAAATATCGAAGTCACTTGAATCTCGATTATACCCACGTACATTATTTCCTCGGGTTATAGATTATATACATATATATTAAGGTGTGCTGAAAAATGGCAGAATTTTTTAATTCTTCTGGCAGTTCCTACGATCGTATAAGATACCGGCAGGAGACAGCTGTCAAAATAAGAGCCCAATCGGATAATATTCAGAGGTTCCGCTTTTACGAATTCTATTTTGCCTTTGATTAACGCGTAAATTTTTTTTTTTTACTTGACAACTTTCTTTTCAACAATTTTCACAGATGTCTCGTGACATTAAAAAAACATACAAGTATTTATACCCATTAACAACACATTTATCCGAATAAAGAATTTTTCACGTGCTTAGGGACAACACGGAAAAATAATTACCGAATCAGTCTGAAAATCCCATGTTAGTCAAATGGGAAACAAAACGACCCTACAGGCACGTCTTTTCATTGGACTACAGTGTTGGGGTTTCGCACATATTTTTATTCATTTATTTTGAACCTATCTGGAGGGTGCACTTGTCGAAATTCGTCAGCACCCTTATTGAGGACCACCCTGATAGATATATTCGAATTGGTAGCGTATAAGTTGCACGAACCGGAGATTCTTCGATGAGTCTCGTCCGGCAGCGCCCCCGTCCGGGAGCGCAAAGAGTCGTCCCGATCCGCGCTCTCTTCCCCGTCCGCGTTTATTCACAGCTTAAGGGTCTCTCCATCCCACACTCGTCAGAATCGGACTTGGCGAAGATTTACGGCCCTCGCTAACGAGTCCCGGAATACACTTCTGCGACTCTCTCGCCCATGCGACCGCGCCGTAGAGTGGCGGAGATTGTAACGTCGGACATTTTCGCCGCGTGTTCATCGCGACTACCAACGATATACACACATAAGTGATATTTATGAGCTAGTGGCCTTAATGAGGATGCCCACTTTCTTCGCCAGACCATCTCCTCATCGTGTTTGCACTTTTGTGAATCACTTTGAATCGCTCCCTCCCCCCTCTCCATCGCATTGGCTCATGGAACCAATCGATGATGAAAAAAAAACAACCAAGAAAAAAAATCAACTCGATGATGAAAAAAAATATTTATCAGTGTGTTTTTTTTGTTAATTTCCAGTGCGTGCAAATGGCACACGCGTTGAGGCGCATATCGTACGCAACTTGTGAGCCTCAACACGCCCAATTCAGCTTCCTGGCGCGAGAACCGAGGGCCCACTTCACCATCCAATATTGCCACTCGTTCATCACCGAATCGTCCGAACAGGTGAGTCAATGAAAAAATTATGATGTTTCGTGCGTGCTAATTGTCGATCCACTAATTTTTCAATTCGATAATTCGATTCAAGTTTTTTTTAATTTCAACTTTTGCCGATTCGAAAATGTTCGACTTGACGTGATGAATCTTCCGGATGCAAATGAATCAACGATCATGGATTACTTAACGTAGAATTTGATGAAGATCCACTCACTGGTTCAAATTGAGAAAACATTGAATCATTGTGAACTCGATAAATCGATATTGAAATATCAAAACAATCTGAAAGTTGAAAAATGCATCTTGGTCCGGATAATTCGTGATTCGGTACATTATTGAGGCTGGGCTATCGGTATGGGGATCGTAACGAAACTTTGACAATAATGTTGGCGAGGGCTCACCGGGAAAATTAGTCAGTGACGATAAAATCTGGTCTGCGGTTTACGAGATGAGGCATAAAGATTCGAGACCCTGGGACGTCGATTGCCAGGGACATTAATATATATATATATATATATATATATATATATGCCTGAGTGGCCTATCGAGATAGAAATATGGAGATAACGATATGCGATTCAGTGCTTTCCACCGAAAATTGCTACCGTAACCACTTTTCGAAATTCCACTGAAACGTATCTACAATTAATATCATTGATTTGGCTTTGTGATGAGTCGTCAAATTTCCGTTACTGCCGACGTTGAAAAAAATATCCCTACAATTTCGATATTCACGTAAAAATCTAACACGACCGGTAGTATCCATGCCTTCAAAAAAAATGACACACGAAAAAAACCACCAATTCGATAACCGATTCCAGAATTTGCAATCAGTGATTTTTTTCAACTTATATTTTTTTTTTCAAATCCAGTTGGGCCATTGCGAAGTCGGTGCGGCCGAGTGAGGCCCTTTTACCCGAAGGGCCTCACGGTCGATTCGCTCGGTCGTCGACACAATGTCGGCCCGGCTGCCGGTAAGAGACCGGTCTAGGTTTCCACGATCCACGTCGGTTCTAGAACCCGAGATGAATGTTCGATTACCGAGCGGGGGCGTGCGCGCATGCGTGCTCGCGACTTCGATCCGAACCACAGTGGGCCGTATAAATTTCCTTCGTGGCTGTTGCCGATCTCAACGACCGACCACAGCTACCGATGTCGGATAATCTTCGCGACGAACTTTGCTCGTCGTGATCGTGCTATCAATGTGCATCGCCCTCCCCCACCCCCTCCCCCCGCCTCGCAGCTGCTTCGCCCAACGATTTTCACAAACCGGACGTGTGCTGCATCCACGGATAATGAGTTTCCATATCCTGCTGCGAACAGTAGTGATCTTCATCTTCGTGTTTGATTCGACCCTCCCCAAGGCGCAACGCTTTGTACATATAAACGTGCAACTTACGGGATCCCGATGGGATTAATAATTCTCCCTAATGACCGGCTCGCGTATTCGCCGGATACGTAGATTTCTACCTTGCCGAGGGTAATATACGAACGGGAAGTCGTCGTGACCGTTAGGCATTAATGGGCGATTGACGAGTTTACATCAGAGAGACGACTAACTCGTATATATAGTTAAGTTGTGTGTTGCGATGAACGGTTATCCAACGGTACGATCTGGATTCGGTGGAGCAGAATTCGGATCAAACTTGTCCTGCCCACATTGTTATGCAGGGTGTCCCAACTGTAACTCGACTAACTCGAATATCTCGATTATTTTTAACGATGGAAAAAAAATGTTATGGACGAGAATTGTTGGTTTGCTGGGGACCGAATACTGTCCCGTGCACATAGACCCTCCAAGGTCATACTCTTTTAGATTTCAAGGTCATCGGTATTTAATTTAGATTTTTTTACGAATTACGTGATGTGTCTGGGCTTCTGTGAAATAAAAATCGTATTTGGAATATTTTTTCACAACAAATTACTCTGATGGATGATTACGTTGATCCTTTAACTCCACAATAAAACTAAAATCAAAATCACAGATCCAAACCAAAAAAAAATGGAATTCACGAAACAAACATTCGACCTAACAATTTCCAATGGTCATGCCTGATTTTACAATAGAAAAAAATTTATGATCAAATGAATCACCAACGAATCATCATCCTCCTTCTCCTCCCCCCCTCCCTCTTCTCGACGCACCTGTTGTCCTGTCCCCGTCATTCGAAATTGTAGCGCAATTGTTCTCGGAAAATTCAATCTGGCAAAGCTCCCAGATGAGAATATACGAGACTGTCACAGTTGTCAGATTCAACTAGACGGGACGTCGGGAATAAAGCGTCACGCGTGTTGCAGCCCATCCGAGCTGTTGGATCGCACGTGAAACCGTTGGAGTTAAATTTACAAGACGAGAGAGAGAGAGAGCGAGAGAGTGAGAGAGAGAGTTATGGATATAAATGTCATGTGCCGACTGTGCGAGATGGTACACGGGGTTTGGCCAAATCGTCTCGCAACGTCGTTTGTCGTGGCGGGACGGGTTGTCGCGTCCCCGACCAACAACCACCACCACCGTCATCCACCCACGTTAAGTCACGGGCCAACCACCCACGCGAAGCGAGCACCCTCTCGGCTCAACCGTCCGGGGTACATGCATAAACGGCAATTATGCAAAACAAGATGAGGATATAGCCATAAATGTAACGCTCGGTTTAACTGGGTGACTATTATACCGCGGGAATTACCATTCGGGGCAAAATGGCCGAACCACCCTTCACCACCCCTCCGTGTTGCAGTCAACGGTTTGGCGATGACGGTGTTGTGCGCCAAATCGCGTTAAACCTGTCTCCCTCTCGGAAAGTTCGAGATTTTCACGCGAGCTAAGAAATGAGAGAAAAATGGCGCGAAAATGGGCCCGTCGTAGGATCAGGGACGTGATGAATTCGAAGTTGAACCGGTAGCAACGATTGAATTATTGTGAATCGTATAATGTAGACTCATAAATCGCAACTAGTGCGAAAAAGTTAGAAGATAAAATTATCATGCTACTTAAGGTAGTACCTTCCATAAGAGACTTCCTCGTCAGATTTTCATGAAACTTGGCCTACTTATAGGTATTGATGAGAAAAAGCTTCAGTTAAATTTTTATGGCTTTACGGAGCGCGAGAAAAAATATATCAACACTTTTATTTTCACAAGTTTGACATGGAGCGTTATGGAGAATCACGCTCAATTCGATATAATACAAAAAGTCCTCGTCAGATTTCAATGAAAACACTTGAGCCGCAAGTTGAATATTCGGAGAACATTTTGGGCACTTGACAGCAGAGATCAGGAGACTGTGATGATAATAATAAGCAAATAAACATCGGGAAAATTCTTCGTAATTTTTATTCAACAATTTTGATTTTTTGTTTCCTTTTTTTATTCAATTCATTTTTTTTTTACATAGCTAAAAAATAATTGTTTCTCGTACGTACTTGCTACGAGGACCTGCGGCGCTTCCCGGACTCTCGGCTTTTTTAATTAATATCATTGTGGTGTGTGCGTACGTGGGTTTTCGAGCCGCAAGTCGAAGCCATTGAGAGAGGGAGAGAGAAAGAGAGGGAAAGAGAACCGGGGAACCACGACTGGAATATTATTGTACCTAATTAACATCGTTATTGGAACCGCACCTGCGTTTAATAGAAACGTTCGAGTCGGCTCGTTGGTTTGTGCCAACCTGGACTCACCATATATATATATGTACACCATTCTACATGGTTTCCCCAGCCCCAGCCCGATGCGAACCCCTCTCCCCCTCCCCCGCTTCCTCGTGCAACGAAACAATACACATTCGTGCGGCTATGTCGAAATTGTTAATTGGCTGAGCACGCGCCCAATTCTCACGGGGCTTTCCCATTTATATCCACCGATTTCGATTAAAACATTTTCATTTAACGGTCAATATGAACCACCATAAATAATATCCACAATTTTCGGCTCGATAAATGAAAATTCGAAATCTGACAAAAAAACAAATCGATTGTTCGGTCGTTGTTTATTTTTTTTTCCTCCCGTTATCTCACGACTTTTCGTAATCGTAGTCGGAAAAATTAGCATTCAATTCGGCTTTAGTGGAACGAAAAATGCCACCGGTGGAACTTTGAAACTTTTCGTTTCGAAAATGGAACGAATAAGCAATTAACAAGATCAGGCTTAAGCGATAACGGTTATCATCGAAGTTTTGGTCGTGAGACGACGATTATTCCGTTCGTTCGAGACAAAAAAAAGGTGGGAACTTGCAATTTGCTTCCTTTGAATCCTAAACAGAATGTTTTAGGACATTTTGAATGTGTTGACATCAAAATATCAATCAAAAAAAATTTGGATCGTCACAAAGCTCTCTCTTTGAGTGAGCAGACATTAAAAAAAACAATGAGACGTATATTTTTTTAGACTTTTCATTTTTCTACAGTTCAGTCTCACCTGTTGTCCCGTATTCGACGCATTGCAGTGGATTCACAAAGGCTCGTGGGTACGTACGCGGATATATGCATATCGATTGGCGCATCGGGGTCTCTGCTTACACCGAAGAAATGTATGGCCGAAGAATCTGACAAGCGTCGTCGCGTTGCCAACCCGTCTGTCGTCTTTTTATCACGAAAATAGAGACCCTGTAAGTGGGTGTACGTGAACATGTGTGTGTGTGTTCATGTGAGTACGAGTTCGTTTCGCTCGTCGACCGTAAGAACTGCTACTGCGTTCTCGTATGGAGCGAAAACCTTTGAAAAAGGTTCTTGAAATGCGTTTTTCCGTGAAAATCGTCAGCGTCGATGCCGCTTCAAACGTCAAGTCGCGTCACACTTTATATTCCCTCCTCTATGTTCCATATCGAATGCACAGTCAAAGCTTCTCGTTTCTATATATTTTCTTTCTTTCTTTTTTTTCTCTTTCTATTTTCTTCCAACGTAACACAAGCGAAGAGAGAACGAAGGAAGAAGCCCGAGCACTGTAAACGCACATCCTCACCACGGATTCTCTCTGCAAGCGAATTCGCAAGAATGTTCGTAAATAAAATTGTCATGAAAAGTTCCCCTTCGCATGTTTTCGTGTTTATTTGTTTCATAATGATAATTCGAAAAACCTAAATTACAGTTTTGACAATGGATCATATGCAATTCGATCGACTTTACGATTCACGATCATTCATTCGTGAAGACGATTTCAAATCGCACGTGCATTCCATCACTTGAGTTCATTGCCGTGGTCGATGGTTCAATCAAAATGGTCGTTCGTAGCCGAGATCGTTCGAGCCGCGTCGAATCGATGATCCAACACAACATTCCTACGACGTTTCCTCGTTCACATATATATATACAGCACTAAAAAAACATTAACGATTCAAATGCGTGACCAACGGTTTTTGCAAACCGTGACGAAACATATTGAAACTTCACGTTTCTACATTTGCTATTTTTTTCTTCTTTTGTTTCGCTGCCTCGTTTTTTCGTTCTTTCTTCGTCGTGTTAGTTTTTTTTTCGTTTTTTTTTCGTCCAGTCTGTGGACTGAAGCAAAGCCAAGTCGTGCGTGGCTGACGCATGTGCGAGTCGTATGTCGCTCGATTTACAATTCTCGTGACCGTTGGAGAAAAGAAGAAGAAAAATAGAAAGAGAAAAAAAAAAAGAAAATGAAGCGAAGGGAGAGAGTGTAAGAACCGTGGATACCACATATAGCGACACTATTACCGGTACTCTCGGTGAGCTAGAGGGAGAGAGAGAGAGAGAGAGAGAGAAAGCCATTCGGCACTCGGCGCGTACGCCCCGACGGGGGAGGAACCTCTGCACGACGTTGAGATATTTGCGGGGCTCTGCCGAAGACGCTAATGTGCAAAAAGGTCGAACCAACCCCGCCCCTCCCCCTCACCCCGCTCGCCGCAAGAGAAGTGCACCCTCTGCAACCGCGACATCGGCTCCTCGTAATTTTCCTGAGGCGGTTTTACGGACCCCCGTACTACCCATACGACATCGCTTCCATTCGACATTACACACACACACACATACACACACATACATACATATGTGTAAGTGTGTATGTGTGCTTTCTCGCATAGTTAACGTTATACCGTCGCTTGGACGATAAATCTTTCGTCTACGATATTTTCAAAATTTTCGCCAACGTTTAATATATATATTTTTTTCTCGTGGAATTGATATATCTTATGGTGACGGCGGAATTTTGTCAGGTTAGCGTGTTAATCGATTATATTCGATAATGTCGATCGCTGTGTTGTTAGGTTTTTGTTCATGTATTGAAATCGGTATTCCAATTTTAGTGTGATTCACAGAGATATGTAATTTTCGACTGAGATATTTTTAAAATGTTCGCAAACGTTAATTATATATTTTTCGTGTAATCGAAATATATGATGGTGAGTTCGAAATTTTATTACGTTCGAATATTAATCGATTATATTGGATAATTAGAATTCCAATGTATTATATCGTTGAAGATATATATAGAAATACGTATCCCATTTCCATGTTCCAATTTACAATTTAATTATTTTCATTGCCAGGTCCATAATATTGGGAAAGGTCATGATACATGATAGATAAATACATTGCGAGACACCCCGCAGGGTGTGTCACGATCGAGCGGCTGGCTTAACCCCCCACGAACGTCTCGAATGGGTCGTCGGTCGACTCGTGCCATATCTCCAGCACTTGTTCGAGGACCTCGGGATACTCGGTCGCGTTTTCACACGACGCGAATACCGGCCACGCACGACTTGACACTATCGCCACTAAACATTTTGGGTGCATTATCGGCGATGCGGAAAATACGGTCGAGCTGTGTGTCGAGCGTCCATTGAGTTTGCCGCGCCTCATGTATCAATTATTCGGGCAACCGTGGCCGCTGAATTATTCATTCGAGGATCTTCCAACCAGCTGCTTGTGTACGTATATATATATATCATATATATATATACACGTAATAATTCTACATAGAATTAGAAACTTAACAATTCAAGATTTTTTTTTACCTCTTACTTGTGCTGTGAGACCGTCCTGCATATAAGATTCCGTTTTTTTTTTAACCCGGGCGGAAAATAAAGCGTGAAAAAGTTTTTCAGGATAAAGAGCGAAAGACTGAAAGACTTTTCTCCTAGTCTTTCGCTCTACCTTTACCTTCCCGATCCCGGATGTATTGATATAAAGTTATACGCATATACACACATATATATATATATTTACATCTATATATATATAATATACACGGACGTAAAGTGCGAGAGAAGTGGATACGGAGAGTTTACGATGCGATTCCACAGATACGCGTCTATATATATATATATATATAACGAAACCGAGCACTAAACTTTGATCGTCTCCGCGACTAAAAGAGCAAAGCGTCTGTCGCGAAACGCGTATTCGCGGTTGCTTCCACGTATCACGTTTTACAGTGTGAGCCAGGCGAGTAGCCGGGTATATCGAGTTATCGGGGCGTACATAATCCGACCGCGAGAGACACGTCGTATATACGTCTGGCACATCCGCCGTATCCAAGAAAATCCACGAATTTCCATCAAACTTAATACTCCAAAAGCGAACGAAAAAAAAATCCATCCATCCATTACCTTCGTAAAAAAAAATCTTTAATTTCAAACGACAAAAGACGAAAAAATTTGGGTAATTGGGTGGGAGTTTGACTCACGGGCAGAGGATTTCGTACTATATGTTGTTCACATCACTTTTTCCAACTCCCTCGTTTGTTTTTTTAAAAACTGATATGGTCGATCGCAAATGAAAATACATAAGTTTGTAAAATTAATTTCTAGAAATCTGTAAGACCGAGGACTTTTTTTATAGCTTTCCGGTAAACTTCAAGTGAAGCGTTGATATTTTTGTTCAATTTCATGACCAGCAGTTTCAAAACTAAGTTCGAGGAGTAATTCATTATCGCATATTTTTTAGAATATATTCTTAAAATTTGTTGTGAAAAATTAAAAAAAAAATATTTTTGTATTCCACATGACGAGGCCTTTAAAACGATACCCCACATGACATATGAAATTAATTTTTCTTTCGTCTTTCAAGTACCTCATTCTTACCCTCTCGACCCTCATATGAACTAATTTTGAGTGTTAACCAGTGCAAAATATGTGGGTCAACGAGATGTATCATTACTGTGCCAAATTTCAAGTTTCCACGTCGCAAGACTTCTAAAAAAATCGACCAAGTCAGCCGGACAGACGGACAGACGGACAGACGCGCTAGTGATCTTATAAGGGTTCCCTTTTGTTGTCCTTCGGAGGTACGGGAACTCCAAAAACGGCCAATCTTTTTTTTTTTCGTTTCTCATTTCTTCATCTCGTCTTTGGGATAGTTTCGCGATATATATTCGGTGGCATCTAAAAGCCTCTTCCTGTTTTCTGACGGAAGAAACACTCGTCGACGTCGACGCATACATCTATATATATATATATATATATATATATATATATATATATATATTAGGGTGTCCGTTATTTCCCAAATTTCGAATTTCTTCTGTCACGCCTCCCAGAAAAAAAGTATACATTAAAAAAAGATTTTTGAGCCTATCCAGGCCATTTTAAAATGATATTTAGGCGTGCCCGAAGGGTTCTGAAGTTGTACATCCCGGTAGCGGGTTGTGCTATATTATCGGCCCCGAAAAATTGTCATAACTTCGTTCGTTCTGAACGGATTTGACTTTTCGACACGTTTTTGAAAAGTTAAGAGTTCGAGCTTCAAATTGGTGTACACATATGGTAGATTCTGGCGGAGAAAAAATTCAAGAAACATTTCCAGGAGAAATATTCGAAGCTTTTATGTATTTTTTTAAACATACATTAAAAAAAAGATTTTTAATTATTTTTTTAACTTTTTAATAATCGTTTTCTTGTTAATATCCGAGAACATTTTATAATATTCTGCAATTATTTGTAATAAATATTGTTTTTGATTTTCATCTTTCGTCAATACATTTACGTATTCTTCGGTGAGCTTGACGTTTCTCTCGGCTATATCGTTCACAACGCGCAAATTCTTTACCACTTCTCGGCCTTCTTGGAACGCTTGTTGTTCGGACCATTTTTCGACATCCGTCGTGAGAAATTCTCGATTAATTTTAAATCTGTCGAAAAACTTTAAGGATTTCTGATCGATGAAGTAATCCAATTCTTTGTCCATCAAATGCTCAACACCACTATCTTTATGGATAATATGTCTTTTTACAGAATCAGTATTCTCGTCTGAAGTAAAGGCGAGGGATTGAACCATTTTTTGTTTTATCTCAATCGAAACTTTCTCGTCGAAAAAAGCTATTGCAGTGCTTTCTGGATTTAAGTACCACAAATGATTGATTAATTTTCTCAGAGCAGCACCTGCTGCAATAGAATCAATTTGTCGGTAGCTCACTAAATTTTTGAGCAGTTGTAAATCGCAGTTCGGTGCTTTCAAAGCAGAAGGTGCTGTATACCAAGCTTTTAAATAAACAAAAGTGACAAACTTGCAAACATCAAGCAGACCTCTTTCTTCGGATTTTGTTAATTTAAAACTTTCTCGAAAAATGTATATTTTGAGATACAAAAATGCGACTTAATTCCAATAACTCTTTAATAAAGAGTTATTGGAATTAAGTCGCATTTTTCTAGGTTTCACAGCTTCAGAAGCCATTCGATTCTGTAAGCCTGGTGCGCATCATCATGCTCGATGGATGGCTAAAGCCATCTATGCTCTCAAAATATACATTTTTCGAGAAAGTTTTAAATTAACAAAATCCGAAGAAAGAGGTCTGCTTGATGTTTGCAAGTTTGTCACTTTTGTTTATTTAAAAGCTTGGTATACAGCACCTTCTGCTTTGAAAGCACCGAACTGCGATTTACAACTGCTCAAAAATTTAGTGAGCTACCGACAAATTGATTCTATTGCAGCAGGTGCTGCTCTGAGAAAATTAATCAATCATTTGTGGTACTTAAATCCAGAAAGCACTGCAATAGCTTTTTTCGACGAGAAAGTTTCGATTGAGATAAAACAAAAAATGGTTCAATCCCTCGCCTTTACTTCAGACGAGAATACTGATTCTGTAAAAAGACATATTATCCATAAAGATAGTGGTGTTGAGCATTTGATGGACAAAGAATTGGATTACTTCATCGATCAGAAATCCTTAAAGTTTTTCGACAGATTTAAAATTAATCGAGAATTTCTCACGACGGATGTCGAAAAATGGTCCGAACAACAAGCGTTCCAAGAAGGCCGAGAAGTGGTAAAGAATTTGCGCGTTGTGAACGATATAGCCGAGAGAAACGTCAAGCTCACCGAAGAATACGTAAATGTATTGACGAAAGATGAAAATCAAAAACAATATTTATTACAAATAATTGCAGAATATTATAAAATGTTCTCGGATATTAACAAGAAAACGATTATTAAAAAGTTAAAAAAATAATTAAAAATCTTTTTTTTAATGTATGTTTAAAAAAATACATAAAAGCTTCGAATATTTCTCCTGGAAATGTTTCTTGAATTTTTTCTCCGCCAGAATCTACCATATGTGTACACCAATTTGAAGCTCGAACTCTTAACTTTTCAAAAACGTGTCGAAAAGTCAAATCCGTTCAGAACGAACGAAGTTATGACAATTTTTCGGGGCCGATAATATAGCACAACCCGCTACCGGGATGTACAACTTCAGAACCCTTCGGGCACGCCTAAATATCATTTTAAAATGGCCTGGATAGGCTCAAAAATCTTTTTTTAATGTATACTTTTTTTCTGGGAGGCGTGACAGAAGAAATTCGAAATTTGGGAAATAACGGACACCCTAATATATATATATCGGATCAGATCGTCATCGCAAGTGAGATACCGAGAACCGTGGAACGAAAAAAAAAAAAATTCCCGAAAGCTTGAAAACGAGAGAGGAGAAAAATCAAAGTGGAACGATGACGGGGAAAGGCTTCATCCTCTCAACCCCCTCCCCCTTCCCCGGCCTCTCTCGTGCCAACGTCTTGGCCGGAAAGTAGACTTTGCACTTGGAAGTTTACGCCCTCGCGAGTCTCCCCCCCCCCGTTATCCCCGTGGAGAGATCTTTCCGGGTATCACGGTTGCTCGCTCCAAGCCGGCCAAGTTTAGTCAATCCTAATGGCACTTTGGCAGATTAAAGTTTGAACACTTGACGGGCCGAATCGAGTGAACGATTTTCTCACTCGCTCTTCGTCGCCGGGTTTCCTTGCTCGACTTTGCGAGCCAGAGCGAGAAGATGAATTATTTAGGTCACACAGCCCTCGGAGGCACTGTTTGATCGACGAACACGCCTTTCGAAGATTCACCGAAGACTACTTTCGCAGTCTCGTGCTCTTATTAATCGAACGATTAAACCGACAATCGCGCTAATAAGATTCGCCCGATCGTTCGACCCGACCGGAGCTGTGTCGAACGAACGACGAAACGAGGGAGAGCGGATTTTTGTGTACAGGGTGGTCCGTTTGAGTTGACACGGCGGAATATGTCCTTTGCAATGAAAGTTACATGGCTCGAAGGTGACAAAACACTGTGGCTATTGCTATTTCCATTCGGTGGAGGCTTACAAGGTTATTTGAAGGTCAACATTGTTTTTTTTAATAGGAATGTAGATTTGTGTTTTTTAATAGATTTGCATTTTACACAACAAAAACAAGTTTTGTCCCAGATTGTTATTTTCTGCCACACGAATTTTTTGAAAATATCTTGAAATTGTTCGTCAAGATTTTTATAATTTCAGCTGACAGACATAATAATGATCAATATAAAGGATTCTCAAAATCTTTTGGATGTAATAAAGATGTTATTTCATTCTCCTTCATACAGCTCAATAATAACTGGAAAAAAAAATAATTGAACATCACGTATAAAGCTTTCTCACAAGCTTATAAATAGTTTTTTCTTTTTTTTTTTTTTTCAAAATATAGGAAGCCTTATTTAAGAACCTACCGGTGTAACGGCACCCCAATGCCGTGTTTCCAATACTCAGATGGCGACGAGGTCCACTCGGTATATAAGATCGTAGAAACAATGCACCTCTTCCGGAACTCACGTACTTCACTTCTTTTCTCGAGGGAATATCATCGTCCCCCCCACCCCCCCCCCCCCCGCCCAATGGTTCTCGTAAGCCGCTTGGAATAAGACAGTAGTCGAAGACTCGCCCTCAACGTGGTTTCGAGTCAACGACCGGAAGAATAGTGTGTGGATACAAGACTCACCCCTCCCCCCTCCCCCCCGACCTACCCCGTTTAACCATCAACCAGCATCCCCGCTTCAATACCTTTGCAGAACGTAAGGAAACGAAAGTCTTTGCTTCGTCTGTATGCTCAAGAAATTCGACGTATTTTTCGCATCGACCATCGCCACCACCGCGACCGTACACGTTGTTTAAACCATTAAGCCTTTTGTTTACTCGCCATGAGGCGGCTACGTCTCGGACTCTTTCATTCTCCAGAAAGGACGCAACCATTGTCGCACTTCTCGTAACGAATCCATCAGAATTTTTTGTTCCATCCAACAAATATACAACTGTTTGTTAATAATTAAAACGTTTATTAACAATTAAATTTAATAAAGAAATAAACGTATTTTTGCATTTTGTGTATAAAACCAATCGATTTTCTTAAAATTTTACAGTGACCTGCTTAACGAAATCTTTAACAAAAAAAAACTACAAAATTCTTATTTCACTATGATTCAAATTAATGAAAAAAAAAAAATTATAACTTTTGAAGTCTCCTTCTTCTTCGTCTTTTTTTTTCGAGGATCGTAAGTAACGTCACGTTGGCGACAATTACACGAAGGAGTATTTCCGTGGAATTTCGTGAAATTTTTGTGAGCAACGCGGAAGCGTGGAATTTTTTTTTTTTTTTGTCCATGACGATTAGCGCGAGGACCACCCTCGTTAGCACGAAAATACACGAAAGCGGTAAATATAATGTTTCTAGTGTTGTACGTGGTCGCGTCATTTGGATGCCAGATGACGGGGCTTTTCCGTGCGCTTTCGGACACCTCGGTCGGCGGCGGACAAACGTATCTGATTACATCACGTACGTGTGTCGGACTTACACGAGACACGCCATTGCGTCACGTGTATCAACGACTGTCGGTTTCACCGTTTCTTCTCGAGAACAAGATCCCGACGCTTGACGAATTGTAGAACCGACGAAATGACCCCCCCCCCTCCCCTTTCCCCCACAACGAATAATTTCGAAACGCTCGTCACTTTTCGTCTTTTCACCGGCTACACGGTCGATCCTCACATTCCACAGCGACACTCACACATTCATCATCCGTGCAAACGATCCAAAGAAACATTATTTTCAACGAGATTTTGTGGTTTTCTTTTTTTTTTTTTTAACATATTAATACATGCGAGACTTGTATGCAACCGGAAATCGAAATTATAGCTTTTGAACATAAGACTCAACGGATTCTCAATTCTGACCTTTCAATTTTTTCCCCCTTCCCCTTAATTCAATAAAAAAAACCCATTTCAAGACGAAAAAAACGAGAGAAATCGGCAAAAATCTAATTCCTAATCTAATTTAAAGTTCGCGTGGGGTCCCCACGGACCCCAGTCGCGAGTTCCAGCATTGAGCACACGAAGAAAGCTTGTCCGAGTCAAAGTACCGAAAACCCAAATTCGCACCTGTTTCAATGTCACCCAAAATGGTCAAAATTGAACATTTTGGAAATCCAAATCGTCCTGCTCAACGATCTTACGCACAAATTTTTCCGCTAGGTCAGCAATAATTTTTTTTTTTTTACGCCAACGAAGCTCCGGCGAGCTCAGACACTCGAAGTGACGTCGACGAGGGCTTTGCAATTCGCATTATTCCGTTAGGCGGGCTTCTTGTGCCGTAGGTTCCTCGATGCTCCGGGATAATTGCGAGATAACGCGTACGGGATACCGGGGAGATCATTCCCCTCCCCCCCCCCCGCCCCTATCGATGGGATGCGCATCGTCGGAACGTTCGGAGCGTGCTCCGCATTACGCAGCGCCCAAGCGTGTGCGATGCAACGATCGTAGGAAATCCACGTTAGTGGGCGACGGTTGGGCACATTGGTTTTCGTAGTGTGTACACGGTGGCAGGGGGTGGAGGGAGGGGGGAGGGGATGATATCGTTGCGAACGTGCTTCGCGGATCTGCTACACATTGTTGGAAATCCGTGTAACCGATGCTCAGACTGCTCGCGAACGCGCTGGAACGGAGCCGGGAAACGAGGGACGACCGCGCGCGCGCGGCTGGTGAACTGACTCCTCGGAATGAGGCTGACCTTGGCATTCTCGTATAGATAATAGCGTGCTTGTCGGGGAACGTTGCAGAGCACAGCGGTCCCGCGGATTGGCGACACTCCACATTCGCCTTACTCTTTCGTCTGGGTTTCCCCCACCCTTGATTACAAGAGTAGGGGGGGGGGGGGGGCAACGTCGAAGCTCAACTTAAGAGGACATACCTGGCACTAAGGGAGATTCGATCATTTTTTCTGACTAAACGGATAAAGATTTTGACGATTTATTTTTTTTTATGTTTGGTGCATTCGTTGGAGCAGATTCAATGAAGTTTTCAAGTGAAAATATCGATTTAATAAAGATTTGGAATGAAAATATCGATTCAGAAAAATTTTCAAGTGAAAATATCGATTCAATAAAATTTTCGAGTAAAAATATCGATTCAATAAAATTTTTCAAGTGAAAATAGATACGTGTGAACAAAGATTGATATAGAAAATTAGAATGTTTTCCAGAAATCGGAGGAAGCAAATTGAGGAAGAAATCGTAGGAAGCAAATTGTCATTTATTTAGTATGATTTTTACGATAAAAAAAATGTTGGATGAGTTTCAAGAAATGCTTCGGTCTTCTCGTTGCTTCTTATTGATGGAATTCGAAGATCATAGTACGAACTGCCATCCAATTTTACATCCGGAATCGCATTCGTTTCTATCGATATTTATTCATTTGATTTATTTCCGTCTAACTTGTTTCTAATTATTTTTCATAGTGCTGGATATAACTCCGACGATAAATTTGTGATCCAACGAAGGTGATAGATAAGAGAACGAGAGACGGAGAGAGAGAGAAAGAGGGAGAGAGAGAAGGAGAGGAAGAGACGGAGAGATGGTTCGTGATTGGAGTCGCGTGGAGGCGCGCGACTATGTTAGGTATGCAGCATCAGCCCGCAGGCTTTTTGTAACCTTTTATTATGGCGCTTCGGCCCTTTTACTCTTCCTTTCTCCATTGTCCCTTCTTCCGACAGTCTTCTCACCCAGAATATAAAAAAAAACCTCGAAAGAGATGGAGGAAAAAAAACGAAAAAAAAAAACCGAAAAAAAACACATCATTCGCTGACATCCTCATTTTGGCCGGAAGCAAATTGACGCGCGAAGCAATTTTTCGGGACGTACATATAAATACGGATAGTAAAACAAAAAAAAAAATAAAAATAAACACAAATAATAATAATAATGTAAAACGAATACTTGTGAGATTGATATATACATACATCTATACCTTTCATTGCAGTGTAACTGACAAAATTCTCAACGAAATTAATAGCAACGTTCACAGCTGACAGAAAATTGTCCATCTACAACCGAACTCGTCCGCACATTTACGAACTCTTCGAATTACGAGGAAAAAAAAAACAACCTTTCGAGACGCAGAGTCTCTCCACTCTTCAAGTTTCATATATATATATATACATATATATATATCCTTTATATTGACTCGCATTGTTCAACCACGACGCGACAAAGTCTCCGCAAGAAAATTCGTAAAGCCGCATCACGAAATGTCGCGACCGGCAAAGAGAATGGAAAATCTCTTTTCGCCGAGTTTGACGACGTCGCGAACCCCACCGAACAACAATTAACCCGACATTATTTACGAGCAACTGCTCGCAGCATCCGTTGTGGACCGCTCCGATGTACCACCTTCAACCCTCTCGCTCTCTCTCTCTCTTTTCGTTTTACTGCCCTCGGGGACCGTACGCTATACGCGATAATTGAATTTCGTAGTACGGTCCGACCATCGTTGCTTCGACGATGATTTTCACTGACCATCAACCAACCCACAATCCTCACCGTATTTTAACTTCGTCGCTGTTATTTTTTTTTCGCTTCCTCTTCTTCCATTTTTCATTTCGTTCTACGTTACACCGAAATTTTTCCATTCACTCGAAATAACGTAAAAAGAAAAAAGGAACGTTTTCAACGAAGCCACTGTCAACGCAAATAAAACATTAAAAATTCAATTCACATATAGTGTAAATGAGAAAAAAAATCCGTCACTAAAGTTCCTGATTGAAGAGCCGAGGCTGAATGACTGTCAGCAGCATAGCGTGTCATCAATTATTTCTCGACAACAAACGGAAACGAGACCCATCAGTCAGCTCATTAACGTTGATAGATGACCCGAACTCACATTCTTATTTCTTTCTAATTTAACTTTATTCCTCTCTCTCTCTCGCTCTCACGATATTTCTATCTCTCTCTTTCTTCATCAACGTTGAGTGCACGTAGTTCAATATTAATTTTTTTTTTCATGGCTCTGCGGATTTGCAGAATCATTGGAATCTGCTTGATGACTCGGAGGCGACCTTTACTTATTTTCGAAGAGGCGACCTTTATTTATTTTCGAAGAGTATTCGATTACTTTTTTTGTTGGCTTATTTATTTTCAATTTATTATTTAATGATTTTGCAGTGAGATAATTGATGGTGATTTCACAGCTGCAGTTGTGAGTGGCGATGATGGTGAAATTGATGAACTCACGTGAGGGAGAAGGGGGGAGGAGGGGTGGATTTTTTTTCTTCGTCTGTCTTGGGAGAACTCATATCGGATTACCAGACAAGCAGCTGATAGACCCAACAAAAAGTTAAATTCACCGATCGCGATCGGAAAAAATCTCTCGAGTGCTCGAACGCGATGACTCGTAGGGCGAAGGTTCCCTCCTCGTCCCTTCGTTCTTCGGTTTGTATGCACGCGTTGTTGGCGTGGGTTGCCCGCCACGTGGGCCTTCGAGACGAGAATGATATCGCATTACCGAAGGAACCAGCAACGCCTCGCCACACACGGTGGAGGGTTGAGTGGAACAAAAATGCACAGTAATTGGCAGCTTGCAGTGAAAGAAATATATATATATATGTTTTAATTTTGAAAAAATTCGATTTTTATCCGAAATTTAAATATAGCACAATTGTTTTTGGTATCTAAAAAAAACAGAATAAAATATATCGTGCAAAAAATCGATCTTTCGATTATTTTCGCTAAAAAATCATTTTTTTTTTCATAAAAAGTCATTAAAAATAATCATAATGCCAATTACTTTACAAATTTCCGACCCCCCCCCCCCCGCTCCTCCTCCTAAAATTAACGTCGAAACATAAAAAAATGCGAGATTTGGATTTTCAAAAATTTACAATTCGATTGAAAAAAAAAAAAAAAAGGTTCAACTTATCAGCCATCGACGGGTTTTATAATTCGAAACTCCGTGACTCGCGAGCGATGAGACAAAGATACGAAGCACAGCATCGAGCGATGGTGCATCATCGATAACGTTGATGCCCTCTCGGTTTTCGCGCCGTTGAGGATTCCGACGAAGTTGCACGGGGATATCGGCCAGCTGCCGTTGAACGTGTTCAACGGCGGCTCGGGTGCAGCGAGTAAACGATCGGGGGGGGGGGGGGGGCTACGAAACGCAGCAAGAGCATCGAGCAATAACGTCAACCCGTATGGAAGGATGAATGCAACAGAGCCACCGAGAGGAGCCATCGTCGACGCGGCCGCGTAGCCATCATCGGCGAGGCAAAGTGAGACAGAGACCTGCCGACGAAGCGAGGAAGAGTCGCCACCAAACGCGTGTACCCGGCAATGCGGTCTACTACCACTCCGCACCCCCCCCCCCGCTCCTGGCTCTCTATACACACTCACCATTCTCACGTTCGGAGAGGGGATGAATTGTGTGGGCCGTATTCGTTGCAGCTTTAACGTCGAGGCTGCATGCTCTTCACTCACAGGCCTCTTGCCACTTCAGTCTCGTCTCGCTACCTACCGGTGCACAACACACTGACAATCAACCCGCAGTCGGTGCTGCCAAAGAGAATACCAAAAAACAAAATAATACTATATATAGATATAGATATAAAACAAAGGGAAGAAAAAGACTGGGAAGAAGAAAACACGAACTATCTGATTGCCTTGAAAATTTTTATAATCGACGGATAAAATCGATTATGGAGATAAAATAGATAGAAAAAGAAAACAAAGACTAAGAATAATAGAAACACACATGGAATGATATAATTGCGTTGAAATTTGTGTATTTGACGAATAAAACTCGATAGTGGAGACAAAATAGAGAAGAAGAAAAATAAACTGAGAAGATAAAAAAAATACACACACGAAATATATAAGTGCCTTGAAATTTTTATAATCGACGAATGAAACTCGATTGTAGAGATAAGATAGAGGAAAAAAAATCGAAGACTGAGAGGGAAGAAACACACATGAAATATATAATTGACATGAAATTTTTATAATCGACGAATAAACTCGATTATAGAGACAAAATACATCACAAAAAAAAGACTAAGAATAAAAAAAAACAAAATACATAATTGCCTCGAAATTTTCATGATCGACGAATAAACTATTCAACAATATTTTCTTTTCATTTTTGTCTGCTCGTTTCTCTTCATCATCAAATATACATATATGCATTCTAAACAATCGTATAAATGTGATGAAAGCTATCGTTTTTTTTTTTTTGTAAATTATTGTTTTCGTGAGTTTTTAAATTTGTGATTGCGCGTGACGGTGAAAAGTTATTTGTTTGTTATTTCTTTGGGGGGGCTGGGGGAGGGGTTGAGAGGTTGAGGGTGACGAGAGCAATCGGTTGCACCAAAGTACAGTAGGATATTGCAAAAGTGGTGTGCCACGGTTGTTCGGGTTCGTATCGATGGTGAGCTTGTGCACGTAGATGTGGTCACACATATATATATATATGTGTGTGTATGTATATGTATGTACAGAGTCGTGGGGGCCCCTGAAGTGTCCTCAGCGAGTCGGTGAGGGAAAAGAGAAAGAGAGTCGTTAACCGGTTCTCGTAGGAACGGGGCGGCGAGTGCCGATCGCGGCGTGCGAGGCTTTTACATCGTCTTACCGGCATGCAGAGCGTTCGCGATCGTTCTCCGGAGTGAAGTCCGTCGGTCCCGACGACGACGCGAGCGCCCGCGGAGGCCACGAGGACGCGATATTCCTCCTCTCGCTTGGATAATTTTTTTTTCTCCTCACATCCGGTCAGTGCGGGAAGTGAATAATTAAAAAAAAGTAGAAAAAAATTCAATCGATATTTATTTATTAACGATAAAATTTTTTATGTGTCGTTAGTATTTTCGAACTCGTGATTTACGATTTGTTTGGTTTTTTTTTTTGTGAACGTTATTGAAAATTTGACGAATTGAGTTTAATGTCGAGTGAGTCGAAGAAGTGATAACGAAATTCGTGAGAGTTTCGGTGATGCTCGAAAATAACGATTTTTGATAATCGAGGAGGAAAAAATCGAGGTCGAGTGAGTGAGAGAAGGAGAAGAGAGAGAGAGAGGGAGAGAGATTGAGAAGTACAGCCATTATCCACATGCCGACTGTGGGGAGTGAGCCGTGAGAAGTGTGGTGGGGAGGGGGGAGAGAGTATGAATAAAAGTACCTTTCGTAATCTCGCGACTGTTTGAAAATCCGAAAGCCTCATCGTCATTGCTCCGAAAGTCAATCATTGTTCACGTAAAAACGTCGACGTTGATTCATCGTTCGAATATCAAATAAATAATTTTAATAAAACAATAAAAAAAATAAATAAATAAATAAATATATAAAAATAAAATATTAAAAAATCAGTGAAAAACAAATATGCTCCACGTTGTGTTGATAATCAGTATGAAAAAAAAACCCCAAATACGTGAAACGAATTGTGCGATAGTGAATTAGAAAGTGTGCCGAGAGTGTCATCGATTCGTGGGATTGTTTTTTTTTTTTTGTTTTTCAATCAAAACTGTGTCAAGTGTTGTGATGATCAATTCGAATCCTTCATAATTTTTTTCAATTTTTTTTTTTCAAAACTATTTATTTAACTATTACCAATTTCTTTTGTTTGAAAAAAATATTTTTTATCAACGTTTTTTTTTGTAATATTGAAATCTCATCGAGTCGATCGATATTATTTTATTTATTTATTTATTTATTTATTTATTCATTCAACGATCGATCGATCGACATCATCGAACGAGTGACAATCAATGGACTTGGTTTTTTTTTTCGATAATCGTACGATCGTCGATTGGATCCATCGTCAGATCGATCGGTTAGACAAATACCGGTGACTCCGGGGTACGAAAGTCCCCCCGGGCTCTCGAAGTCGTCGAACTCGTGCCGCGCGAATCGAAAGCCCCCCCGTGGTCGTGGCATGAGGAGGTTAGCACGCAGGCGAAAAAGCCTGGCAACGTTCACCGGGATTATGGGACGGCTCGGCAAGAGCTCGCAGCCCAATCATCATCAACCATCGACCACAATCGTCAACTCCGAAAAACCAATATTTCGCGTGCAATACAGCAAACTCGTGGACGAAACCACGCAATTGCCACAGGAACCGCAATTGAAATTTTCACCCGCGCTACCGGATTACATGTCTTATTGTTGCTGTCGATGCGGACACACGCAAAAGTTTGAAGTGAGTATCGATCATAATACTGTCCCTCGGTTTCCCGGTTTTCATGATTTTATTGTTCGAACAAATTGTTCCTTCGGCGATAAAACGATTGATCCTCATTCTAAGATAGTTAATGAGATTTTAAGCATTTTTTCGATTTTTTTCCGAACACTTTGGAACGTGGTCTAAAAAATCCAACAATTTTCATTATTTATTGTTTCGATATTTTTGGTGATTGAGAGCCAGCGAAAAAAAAAAAATAGTTACGCAATTTGATAAGGAAAATTATTAGCGTCATTGTGGTCTTGTGATAGTTGGGATCATCATGGAAAAATCATGGAAAACAAATTTATTTATTCACTTATTTTCTTATTTAACAAAATGAACCAAAAGAAAATACTTCGTTACAAAAAAATTATTAATTTCACGAGAGAATGACTGGATTCCACGAGGTTGACGTACAAGTGGACCTGATAAGTTGATTTTAAACGCTTCGTGGAATAGTAACTCGAAAGCCCTAATTGCCTTCTATCTCCCCTCCCCCCCCCCCCTATCACCAATGTCTACCCTCAACTGTCCCGGCGACAAGATGAGGGACTGTCATTAAATACGAGTACTCGGTACCGACTTCTTCGCCCTATATACATGTATATACACTAGGGTGGTCCTTAATGGGGATGTTGACGAAACTCAACAAGTGCACCCCCCAGATAGGTTCGAAATAGGTTAATAAAAATATGTGCGAAACCCCAGCTCTGTAGCCCAAAGAGAAGACGTGGCTGTAAGCTTGTTTCGTTTCCCACGATGATAAGTTGTTATCAAAGTTCATCAATTCGCCATTATCGATAATATACAGGTGGGGTCTTGTAAAAAAATGTACGAGTAGTTAGACCCATTGACAATAGATTTATGTGAATAAAGAAATTTTTCCGTGCTCAGGGCCAACTCGAAAAAATAATTACCGAATTAGTCTGAAAATCCCATGTTATTCAAATGGAAACCAAAACGAGCTTACAGCCACGTCTTTTCATTGGACTACAGTACTGGGGTTTCGCACATACTTTCATTCATTCATTTCGAACCTATCTGGGGGGCGCACTTGACGGAATTCGTCAACATCCCTATTAAGGACCACCCTAATATACACTTAACGCGCAACGACGATATACCTCTCGACAATCATCCGGACGGTACACGCGGAACGACTTCGCGGATTCTTCGAGGCTCTCGGGATATTTCCTCTCGCTATCGTCGCCACAAAGCTTCTCGAGGCTAACCAGTTTGACGCTTAACACGAAGCAATTATCGATATCCCAAGAAGAAACGAATCTATCAATAACACAAACACCCGTCAATCTATAAACACATACGCATTCAAACACACACACATAGTCACGTACATATGTGAAAAAGGTCTCGACGGGGACGTGCGCGCGCATGGCTCAAAGATCGCGCGCCGATCGAGGATCGAGGATCGAGCGAATAGTGCGCACGCCCGCCGCGCCGTTCACGATCCTCTGAAACGGCTGGAAACTTCTTGGTGCGCTGTACATCACTATAAACCATTACCCCACTAACTATATATATCAGGGTGGTCCTTATTTTGGCTATTTCAATTTTATTCTTCGGCTTCCGGAGGATAATCTGGTTGAAAATGAATTTTGAAAAATATCCACAAAATGTGAGGCTCCTATCTCAATTTTTAACCCTGCCGCCAGCCTCTCGAAGTTTGCCATTTAAATAACATCGAAAACAACAAAAAATATATATTTCCATCTCAAGTGACCTTAATACCATCAATTGCGCTTAATCTCCATCCCCGAAATTTTTCCTTCACCTGAAAAATAAAAATTCCAACTAAAAAAAAAAAAAAAATTACGTGTTATAATCAAAAGCGGAATTGAATTCGTGAAAGCGGAACCTCTAAATATTGTCCGATTGGGCTGAAATTTTCACGTATGTCTCCCGATAGTGTCAACTTCAATTGTAGGAACTGCCAATGGGATAGCAAAACTTTTTCTTTTTTTTCAACACACCCTTATGGATATACGTAGTATAGGGCTAAAGATTTATACATATATATATATATATCGAAGCGAGGTTTCTCGTTTTATACTCTCGTAGCTGTGTCGAGCGAAGAGAGACGAGCCGGGCGAGAGCAACGGCGACGGGGGAGGGGTTGGTGGGGGGAAAACCCGTGGGATCGGACGAGCGCATTCCTCAGGTCCTTACCGCGGTCTCGTGGCACACGGGATGCCTCCGCTCCTCGTGTACCGACCGACCGAGCGACCGACCGACCGACCGTGTGTCTCGAAACTCCTCCTCGAGTCACTCGGCTTTCCTCTTTCTCACTCGCTCTAACGTTCTCCATCCATCTCTCTTATATTTTTCTCTCTCCCTCTCCCTCTCTCTCTCTCTCTCTCTGTGAGTCGGTTGTACATGAATACTGGCTATATATATATACAAGGTGGCTTCTTCGATACTCTCCTCTCTCGCGTTGGCCCCGACGCGGCCGAGTCTTCTCCGGACGAGCGCGGGAGGCAAAACTCCACGCGCGCGACCTCGGCTCGCGCAACAAGATCCACCGTAGACGCCGAAGATCTTGACGTTAAACCGCTTCTAGGCACGAAAGTTTCTTTCATTTAAAAAAAAAAAATTTTTTTTTTGCATAAACATTATTTTACCATTTCCACAAATCTTTATATATTTCTTTTAAAAAACTATGTATAGTATATATATATATTTTTTTAAAGGAATATATACATATATATATATATATATATGTATATACATTTATTTATTTATTTATTTATTTATATATCAAAGAAATGAGAAGAATAAAGAGAAAAGAAACCGAAATTCAAGAAACCTTCTTGAGACAGTTCTAACGATCGCGAATCAAATTAAATTTTCATTCCTCGTTGAACTCGATGCAAGTTGATGCTCGTAAGAAAGAAAAAATTAGATGAATAAATAAAGATGAAGGAAAAAAAATCACCCGACCAATATTTTCATTATATTATTTTATTTCTCGACCGGTAAGAATGAACAGGCAAGAAAAGTTATCTTCTTTCGTGTTACCCCCCCCCCCCACTCCTTCTCGCGCTGCTACACTCATTCCTCTCACTTTTTTTTCCCGCCGATATGCTCTCGCCCCCTATTGCACCGAGAACGCGAGAGTCTTACACACACACCGTGATACCCACTAAGGCCACGGTGGAAGAATCCCTCGCACGCTTGGATTGTTAAATCGCGAGCAAAGTCTCACGCGTGAGAGAATTCGTTCGGGGATCGGATGCAGAGCTTGCTTCTGTGTACTATCCGTTCATATATATATATATATATGCGGCACGACAGGCACAATTATACCCTTTTAATTCGATGCTCTATGTACAGCCTAAACGATTCACCGACTTTCGTCGAATCCCCGTTGTTCTTCTTTCCTTCAACCTGTTTTGTTATTTCGTTTGTTTTTTTTTTTTTTTTGGTCTTGAGTTTTTTCGGAAAACAATTTACGACCGCTTCCAACGGCCAATTCAACAACTCGTACAATTTAATCGCCACGGAATCCTGAAGTCAAATGATAACTACCTCAATTTATAACCATCGAACAAAAGCTGCGAGTTGAAACTTTGCAATTTGCAAAAAATCGATGATTCAGGGAAAATTAATTGTGATTTTCAACCCGCAGCTCGCTTAAATATTTCTTAGTTATTCCAATTTTTTGTTATCGCCTGAAAGTGATTGATTCTTCGATGGAAAAGTCGAAGGAGATGATTAGAATGTGAAACAGTGTCTAACGTGATTGTAAGACGTTTGGAAAGTTTTTTTGAAAATAATTTTTCACGCGACTCGACACAACACAGCACGTGGGGATATTTTCTCGGAGTCGGCTTGCCACTTGTGGGTAGCACTTCCGGTTGTGCTCCGAGGTGCCGGGTCACAAGGAGGAGCGGGAGGGGGGGGGCGAACGCAAGTTCCCACACAGTCAAGTACCGACTCGTCCCGAGTAAACACGATTTAGATAATGCAACGTGAAACTAGCGCGACCGCCGACAGATTAGTCCGCTGGTTATCGTGTCTGCTTACCACAGTCGGTAAAAAAGAGCTCACAAAGTTTTACATCTTTTGGTGCACGACTTCAGTCGTAATAAAATAGAAAATTCTGAATTATAAAAAAACACTGTTTTATTTGAATAGCAAACTTTGACAGGCTGGTGGCAGGATTAAGAATTGAGATAGGGACCTCAAATTTTAAGGACATTTTTTTGAATGTATTGAAATACATATTATCCTCCGGGAAACCATATTATCCTCCGGGAGCGCTAAAATTAAAAAAAATAACAAAGTAAGGACCACCCTAATATATCTATACATATATCTGACACAAATTTATGTGTTACGCATATATAGCCTTAATAGACGAGGGGGGAGGGGGGCAGAGGGAGACGGATAAGGATTGTGGCTGGTGTTTCGATGCTCAACAAATTCAGACCTTATCCAGAAGTGAACGGAAGGCAGACATAAACCACTCGTTATGGGCCACTTAAAAATTTGTTTTCGAAAGCTCATCGAGTCCGACCACTCGAAGCGATCTACGTATCTCAACTATTCGAATTCCCACGAGATTTATCTACGTTTTATCAAGTTTCAAACTATCGCAGACACTCGAAAAAAAAAACCATCGAAAAAAAATGTCTGCAGTTAAAATGCACGGCTAGAAAACTTTACCAACAAGATTTTCCCGATAATGACGATAACGAAGTAATTGTTTCGCGATGTGCGAAATAACGACGAACAAACGTGTGAAACTGTGTGCGTATATATATTCAAGTGCCGCGAAATTGTGAAAAGTGAAAGGAAGTCTTCGGGAGATTGGATAACCGGCGCCACACCATAATTCACGCCTTTGCATTTTGCCGGAACCATAAATTTGCACTGTCACGGTGCAGTTTTAACGCTAACAAATTCTTTTATGAATTTACATTGCGGGTAACGTCGATCAATGGAAATAAATTATTTATTCGAATGCAAATTAATGTGTATTCGATATTGAACGGTTCATTTTTTTTTTCTTTTTGTTCGTTTTTTTTTTTTGCGAGTTTTCATACGAACATGGCGTCGTCGTAAACCAACCCGTGTGATAACGTGTTGGTGAAAAAAAGTTTGGCAATCGAAGGTAAAGACATTTGGATTCGTTCAAAGGTTCTGCGTTTCGAATTTCTTGGATGCAAGGGACTTCAGACGTCACGGAATTCTCTTTGACGTCAATGGAACATCGAGCACAATGACTCGGGGAGTGGGCATTGTACGTATTGTCGGGCAGGAGGCGCACTTCACGAGATAGACCGAGACTATAATATACGTATATATATATTTCGAATTTACAGTCACATAATACAAACGTCAAACTGCGTACAACTTTGGTCCAACTGTTTTGTATTGAGAGTCGCTAAAGTTACACCTGGTGAAACCTCGATATCGCGTTAGTTACTCGCGAGAGCGCAGCAATGCGTCCTGGACCACGTCTGGTCTCGACTACGCTGCACGCTGTGAAAACTTTTCGTGTAAGTGGAACGTGAAAGCTTTGTTATTGCCTCAACCGGGGGCTTCTCATTGTCATCTGTTCATCCCATTTCGTCATTCCCCCCGAAGCATCTGTGACTTCCAACGAGATTCCAAAATTACCGAAAAATCATTTTTGGTTAACCGAAATTTCGATGTACGACGCGTAATTGTAATCTTTAAAATGATCATGTTCGAAAAACAATTCGAGTTTTATCATTTTAGGTCTGTTGCCGATTTTTACAATCATTTGAGAATGAGACGATGAATGAAAATACGTGAAAAACAATATTTTCGTGATTCGATATGAATGAAATGAAAATTTTACAAGAATTATAAGCAAAGATGAAATGACAAAATTTTCACCCCTCAACTAAATTATTTTTCAATCAATGACAACCTTTTTATTTGGAACCGTCGAATAATACAAACGCAAATTAACACGTCGAGTATGCACATCAATTTTTTCGATCATCGAGTACAATCTGGGTCGAAATGACCCTGCCTGCCTTCAAATAGTTGAAATTGATTGATTCCATGTCAAGACAATTTCATGAAGTCATTGAAGCCAAGAGCGAACACAATCATTATCAAATAAACATAACCACACTTTTCCACCATAACTGAATCCAACCAACTTTCAATCATACTAAATACATACAAACAAAACTGTTTGTTCACATTAATTCGCACAATGTAATCCAGAAGTGCAAATACTATCATAAACTCAAAAGATTAATACCGCAACAGAAGACAATTGTTGTCAAACACTCCATACCACAAAAATCCGAGGTATGGGTCAAATTGACCCAGTGTGTACTCCACGGTTTAATATACAACAGAAGTACTTACCATCCTGCACTCATTCCGAATCGATTGTCCCAAAAACTTTCCACCGTAGTGTCCATCGAAAACATCGGACCGAGCGTAGCCACTTCACCATCGAGAGGTTCATCAAAAAAATATTCTCGACGCCGGACATCATAAAGATGCCATTGATGTCCCGTGAAAAGCGATTATTGAGACGATGAAACCGAGATTCCAAATACGAAAACCGAGTCGGTTCACGAAGACGACGAATGGACCAGCGAGAAGACATTCTTCGGTGAGGGTTACACGAGAATATAATTGGCACCACCCGGCGGTGGAACGTGGATGAATATGTGCTTTACAGTCGTTCGGTTCCCCATTCGGTTTCGGCCGCGGTAGCGAGCGAATCGGATAGCCGTCGAGGGATATTATCCGTCGGCTTGTTCATTGTAATGGAGGCCCGGGGTTCATTCGAAAGCTCTTCGAGCGGACTCTCTTACGCTCGGGTAAATAAAGAATATAATGGAGTGTATGTATGTATGTATGATGGCGAGGTTGAGAATTCAGTGGTCGTGAGGGGTTTATGGGGACCCCCGTACAGTCCACACGACCATGGGCATTATTATATGTGACTTTGATGGCAAAGCGGTCCTGCTGGGTCCCAAGAAAATCTTTCGGGGACCCTCGAATCCAGCACCCAGTACGCTTTTACTCTCGCAAATTCGTTCATTGTCCTCTTTCGACCTCTTCCCTCCATTCTTCATCCTCCTCGGGGTTTTTTTTCCAACCCCCGTTATGCCTGACACACGGACACACACACACACGATACGCACTTTTGCCCGAGTGTCGTCGAATCTCTTCTACTCGACCGGACCAACACCATTGATGCTGTTGTATCCAAGTCTCACGTCCAACCATTTTTTTCTCTCCTACTCAACATACATATATATATATTAGGGTGGTCCTTATTCGGACAATTTTTTTATTCAAACATTTTTTTAGCCAACTTCAAATTTTTTCTTTCAAACATTTTTTCGCCCACTTCAAATTTTTCGTACGATGACTAAATTTTTTTCGTTACTTTCCTACATTTTTCACGATAAATATTTTTTCCGATTCTTTTATCGACTCCGTGGACACGTAAAAAAAAATGCAATGTCCATTTTTATTGATTTTTTTTCTTAGGTTATGATTGCCGGATAGCTGCAAACATTTTTTTCTTGTGCTTTTGTGGCATCATTTTTTACAAGATACATATATATTATATATATATATATATTTTCAGACATCTTTTCCCGACGTTTTTCCGTAAAATCGTTAATGTCACATGAACCATTTCCAAAAAGTTTCAAATGAATTCAGGCGATGCAGAGGGTAATCTTTAAAAATCGGAAAAAAATATAAAAATTTCTTTTTCATGGTCTAGAATTATTTGGCAGATGATAGACTTTCTTTTTTAAAGAAGCACCCTACTATATATGTATACGCGTGACCTCATACGCGTGACATCAGTCAGGCCAACCGACTCACGACCCGTTTCTTCTTCCTTCTTCTTTCTTCTCTTCGTCCGTATATTTCTGTATTTTTTTTTTTTTCGAAAATACACCGGGTGCGACCCACGACCTCATCGATACCTCATCGAGTCCATTCGTTTCACCTTAGCCGTTTCTTATATTTTCATTCATCGAGTCCTCGAGTGTCAAACTATTCAATGCGGTTATACCGGATTCGAGTGTTGTCTACTGTCGAGTGGTCGCCCCTCGGCTGGCCCGGCTTTGTCGGGGACCGTCCGAAAAATTCGGTAGTCTTTCGAAGGCTCTTTAAACTCCGTTAGCGCCTCGGGGGCCCGATGGGGCCCGCTGCCCATGCTCTCGCTCCTCGGATTCTTCGGTGTGTATTACGAAGTATACCCGGAATTCCATGAAGAGCATCACGCACTTTGTTCGTGAATGCTTCGTCAGAGTCAATTGTCGGACCATTTCTATTTCGTCATCGGGATATGGTCCTTGTACATTTTCGCATTTTGAACCAGTGATCTATGCACCCTCTCGAGTCGGACAACCCTCACACCACTGAAGAACACACACACACAACATCTGGTCGAGATACTTTCCATTCTCATCCGATTGAAAAGAAGAAAAACGTCCTTGGCCAAACAAAACAGCTGGATCTCGTGAAATATGATTTCAACGTCAAAACAAATGTTCCATTGAACTCACAGTACTCAAAACTGATACGTAATCAACATAATTTCGAAGAAAAATTAACAAAACTCGACAGCATCGATTCACAATTTAATTTAAATAAATAATAATAATGACAATCATTGTTAACGATAAGAAAAAACAATTGCAAAAGTTTCATTCTCACATGAAATTGCACAGTTTTCATTGTTTAACAAAAATAACCTTCTTACCGCCTCCCCATTAACGATAATAATAATTTTCCAAATGTAGTTCTTGATTGTGATAAATCGGTGACTGTATAATTAGCCGGCGTGAATGACCCATCGGTCGTTGGGCGAGTTAACCGTGGTCCATTGTTCGACTTAATGGTTGCGTGCGGGATCCGAACGAGGATGAGGCATGAAGGGATCCACGAAGAGGAAATGATCGAGTTACGTAAACGCGATTCTGAATGGACGTCACTGGCAGCACCGGCTAACCAACGGATTCGCTCGTGTGCCCGGCACTTCCCCACCACCGTCAACGATGCGGCAGGGGGTGAGGGGGGGAGGGGGGGGGGGGGGGGTTGACTCCTTTTACTCTGCCTCTCGGCTCTTCGTCCACCACCACGTGCCGATCGTGTACATAAGGGATCCAATAACTCCCAGGTATTAGCAATTCAAACTAATAATACCGTCCATGTGCGGGTTTACATACCATATACATATATATATATATGTTCTTCCGGTCCCTCACAGTCCGATATTACAGTAAAATCTCGCGAAAGTCCAAAATGTGACGTCCCTCTTGAAATATCTGGTCATTGAGAGCAGTAATTCGTAAGTGAAAGTCATTCAAGATGTTTCCGAAAAACGCGGGAATTTCAAAATCCCAATTCAGCAATACACAGTTTTTTTTTTCTAATTTTCAGTATTTTCACTTCAGACAGCTGTAGATTTTAATAAAAGAATGAGAGATCTGTTATAAATATATTCAAAAGTATTATTTAATAGACTTTTCTTTAATGGACCATTTTTAGGTTAGGTTCTCATAACTTCGGACACTTCCGAAGTGTCCGAAAAAATTGTAATTTTTTTCATAACTCTGCAGTTACCTTTAGCTCGGTTCATCTTACGTATCGATTTTTTTTTCACCGCTTTAATCGTTGGATCATAATTTTCCTGTAAATTCACAGTCGATCCAGAACGTTTTGGAATGCTTTGATCTGAGAGTCATTAGTTTCATGTCGTCAGACACTGAAACAAATATACATGGAAGTCCTTCGCTATTGGTCAATCGTCCAATAACGCATATTTGGACCCCAGATTTTGGACTGTTGAGAGGTTTTACTGTACTACCAACAACCATACATATATGTGTATATGTTATATGCTATATTCACTCCGGTAACTATTATACATGGCCACCGCCATCGAGCTCTCTGTATACGATTCGATTCTCCGGTTCGATTTGCGCTACCGTAGATTCACTCTCTCTCACTCACTCACTCACTCACTCACTCACTCACTCACTCACACACACATACGACTCTCTCGGAGAACCTGATATTGTCCTCGGGTCTAATGACTACGTCATTGTGGATTAAATTCGCATTCGGGACATTCGTGGTACGGGAGTCGAAACTCGTCTACGTCGACTACGACAACCCCAGGTTGAAACTCCTTCTCTCGCGTGAACCTCGCAATGCAACCCCTCATCCCCTTCCCCCTCTCGCCCCTCTGCAACCCGACAGAGCTGCGGCGAAGCTAAACACCGTGATTTCCATACTCGCGTTGAAATTCACGGTTAATTCCACGTTCGACGTTGCACCGGCTGTGGAACCACGTGAATATGCATATACACGATGTGTACGACACTGAAAGCGGATTGTAATCATTATTATTCGAATAATTATGATCAAATCCATTTGGTTGACGTTCGTGATTCCGATACGTCGAGCCGTAAATTGGATCGGACGAACGTTGTTTATCGAAATACGATATCGCCGAGCCGGATCGTTATTTTTTCCATTCGATTTGTTTTGTTGTACCGTATTTCGTTATATTTATATATTGTATAAATATATATATCGATGCATGAAGCATTGTCCAAAGCAAAAAAAAATATTTTTATCTGTTTTAAAAACAAATCTGAGTGTTAATCAGAGGCAAAATCGAATTCGTCTTTTCCAACAAATCCTAACACACACACACAAGTATAATAATAATAATAATAATAACAATAATAATAATAATAATAATAATAATAATAATAATAATAATAATAATAATAATAATAATAATAATAATAATAATAATAATAATAATAATAATAAAAGTTGTAACAAAGTCGTGTCGTCATTTTGCAGTCGTCGCGATGAATTCGGATGAATCGCGAACCGCCAGACCGTTTTCTCATTGTAATACGAGAAAGCCTCCGTAGTAGCTTTTCACCCTTCCTCATCCTCCCCGCCCCCTCCCCTTCCATCCCCCGCGCCCGCGCAACCTCACAACCATGTTTCCCCGGATCGATAAATCGATATAGTCATTAAGTACCCTGTTACGTCGCGTTCGCGCGTTATCTACTTCCCTGTCTCGCTCTCTGTACGTTCGTAAACGCGTGTACTGCTTTTCCTCTCCACATCCCTTCCCTTCCCCCTCCCCGCCCGCCCGCCCTCGACCCTGACTCACCTTCCGTCTCCCTCTCGCGCGCTATTAATACTCGTACCACTAATAGCGAGAGGCTATAATCTCCGCGGGACAGATGCCCGGCTTGTAAACCGCCTTCGAGCTATATCGGGTCCATTACGATCGATATCGCGTTGGTCCCATCCTCCCCCCACCCCCTCCCCCTCCCTCGCCACCCAACCGCTCGACCGACGGTCCCCCCTCATCGCCCCTATCTTTAATATATTTTATAGCCACACGAAGCACACGCTCACCAACCTGCACTCTCAGTTTCTGGCAATATTAATAATTTTCCTTTTACTTTTTTTTTATTTCTTCGTTGCTGTTGTTAATTAATTAATCTCATCGAGGAAACTTGTATACGATATTTTTCATTGATCATTAAACGGCAATATCGTGTTTGGCGAATTGGCGAATTACATCTTCGACGAAACTAATATATAAAATAAAATTATTGGTGATTTTTATCGAGACGACAAAAATTGTGATTGCATTTGATCGAATGGATCGACACGACGAATCGTAATTTTATGTAATTTCGAAATATTTTGCAACGAAATTAATTGACAAAAGTTTTCAATAAGGACGAAAAATATTTTGAATAACGTTATCAACGCACCATACAAATTTTGAGGGCATGCAATCCCTTTGATTAGTTTCATGAAGAAAATAGGGAAATGAAAAATCAATGGATTTTCATCTACCCGTCCCAACCTTGGCTGAACCACGCTACATAGACGAAATGGTCATACGAACAATATCGTAGATAATTGAATTTCCTACAAAAAAGTTCCCTAAGGCATATATCTGACATCGATGGTTCACGCGTGAGAAAGCTCGAAAGTCGTGACAAAAATTTTGCAAAATCGCGCTGATTGGTAGGCGTTCGAAATTTCGTAAGTTCGAAGCGTTGCGCGTTCTGAATTTTGGTCGTTTGGAATTTCGACCCCTACGGGCGCATACCACGACTCGCGTTGAGGCGATGAGAGTGCAAGAGAGAAAGAGAAAGCATCATTGGACCGCCTTACGAAGCGAGTGAGAACGAACCAAATATTTAGCACATCATCTTAATAACCCTCGTGGACTATATTGTGATATTCGCTCCTGCACCTCCTCCTCACGCCACTTTTGCCCCCTCCCCTCCCCCAACCCTTCTCGTTTCGTCGGACGCGCTTTAATTTCATCAGTTATGAGCACTAATGAAACTGTAGTTTGTCTTTCGACGAACTGGCATTGTTCGTCGAGCCCGTGGTAACTCCTATGGCGCAAAGGTGTGCGGGTGTGGTAATGACGATGGTATAGTGGTGGCGGTTAGCCCACAAGCTCACAGGGCCACGACGGAGAGAGAGAGAGAGAGAGAGAGAGAGAGAGAGAGAGAGAGAGAGAGAGAGAGAGAGAGAGAGAGAGAGAGAGAAAGAGAGAAAGCCTATACACGGGAATCCGAACTGCTGTATCGCAGAACCGTGTGGGAGTTAACACACACATACACACGAGTGCGACAGAGACGGAGAGTTCGATGTGGGGGCTCTCGGAGCCGCAAAGCAACCTCCGCGTAGAGTTTCGCGGCCGCGCTCGCTCATTGTCTTCCTTCTCGCGGTTATGAACACGGAGCTTCCCACATGCGCTGATAATATTACGGCAACGTTCACAAACACATATACATATATATGTATATAAATATATATTCTAGGGTGGTCCTTATTTGTCAAAAAAAAAGTCTCACTCCCCACCTTTCGAATGATTTTAATCTAAACCTCGAAAAATGAATTTTCATTTTTTCCCGATTTTCAAATTCACCGTCTGCATTGTCTGAATTTATTTTGCAAATGCAAATGCGAATGAAAATTCCTTTTTCATGGTCTAGCATCGTTTGGAAGGTGGGGAGCGATACTTTTTTCTTAAGGACCACCCTAATAAATATATATGTGTGTCGTATATAAGTTTATACATGAGTTGATTCGAAACCAAACCGAAAAATTCGCAACACGCGTTCAATTTGATTGCACACGACCATTGGCCATTATACGATTAAAAACAAAACAGATGAAAAAAAAAATGGAGACAAACAAACAAAAAAAAAATTCAATACGAATTCAATGGGCAGCCCACGGGGCCGAAAGCGATTTCTCGTGCAATGTTTGCCTCGTCAATAAAACGCGCGCACACACACACACACACACACATACGCACGACACACCCGTATAACGAAAACCGAAATAATATACGTGAGAAAGTGGAGTGTATGGATAATTTTACACGGTATCACGTTGCCCGGTGTGATGTGCCGGACGTGCGAGATGATATTGAGGGTTTGGGGGGCGGGGGGCGGGGGGAGGGGGTGCAGGGAGAGAAAGAGGGACACAACACGAGCCCACCACCGAAACGCCAGTGTCCGCTGGGTGTCCGATGACCGGGTTTGGACGCTGTGACCGCACAAACACGTTTCGCCCGTCGTTCTACGAGCATGGTCATCAGGAATTTGAGTACCCCCGCAAAAAAGTGTCGTACCACTTTTTTTTTTATTTTTCATTTTTTTTGTTTTGTTCATTTTTTTTTTTCAATTTTATAAATAGCCATCGAGGTGCCACGGAGTCGCCGAATTATCGAGCCCAAACACACACGCACACACACACACACACACACACACAACGATACCACCCACAGTCAGGCGTTGGCCTTGACATCGTTGAATTCAATTTTTCATTTTTCATTTCATTTATCCAGCAAATCGTCAAACATTGCTACATCGAATTTCGTCCGTTCTAGTAACGCAATTCTACATCAAAGATCGTTCGATCGACTCGTTGTCGTAACAAATACCATTCGCTATATCAAAACAGATGTGCCCTGACGAAAACTTTTCTGCTTGATTCCAACCGGAACGTTTTGCGATCGCACTCAACTTAAAAAATTAACTCAAAAAATTAGCTGCACTGACTCACAGTGAGTTATCGTAACTTAGAAATCTCATTCCTTGAGATATTTTCAAATTTTTCGTCGTGAAAACATTCATCATCGATGATTCTCGCAGCCAGCACGTATTAAACATCGAATCGACGGTGTACACACGAGGTCCCGTGTGGGCAACCCCAATCCCCTTCACGACTTTTCGTGCACTTTTTTACCGGGGCGTCCTCGGGTCCGATCTTTTTTTTGTTTTGTTTGTTTTTTTTTTGTTTGGTCCACGTCCTCAACCCTCCGGAAGGACCGTCTGTTTCAATCGCGCCGCAGACGGAAGACAGTGGAGAGAGCAAACGAACAAGAGAGAGAGAGAGAGAGAGAGAGAGAGAGAGAGAGGACCCGAAGCGAGCTGGAGTATCGCGTGCCTGGCAATATTACGTTTTGCCCTCGGCGGCTTCATTTCCCGTGTCGACGTGGCTCCGGGGTTGCGGGTAGTCCCGTGCATCCGTATATATATATTATATATATATATATATATATATATATATATATACGCCACCCCAGAAGCAGTTGAACAGCCAGAGGCCAGCAGGATTGGTCTGGCATCCCCCGGCTCCTGGCAATATCGCCCCGATGAGCTTTCAGGACCCCGTGAGTTCTCGCTACAATGAATATTCACAGTGATTGGCCTATCGTGGAACAACCGGGTAACAGTAATTGGCATACAACACTGTCACACGAGTCCCAACCGAGAAGACTGGAGCACGGAAGACCGAACTCGAGTGGCAAGACTGGGCCCATATGTGGATTCCGCTAAGTGGCGCTACTGTCCCAACTGTCTCGGCGTAATGCTAATACGTAGCTACTCGGTCGTAGTTCAAGTCACCCGTCTGGATCTCTTCGTTAGGCGAACATAACCGCTACGAATTCTCAACAGTTGTTTATCTCTGTTTTTTTCTAAGAAAATCTTTCTAAATGTTAAATAATTGGAAAGACAACACACTGCTTCAAAAAATCAGCGTATATAGAATGCCAGTGGGCCACCCATAAGGGTAGTGTTACCCATAAGGTTAGCGACAGCACCGCCAATTGGATAGCGTCCACAGACGGTCCTACCTCAGACATCAGGCTTGGATGGGAGTTCGGTCTCCGGTACTCCAGTGTTCTCGGTTCAAACGATGGCTACCCGTGGAATTTGCGAGTCCACGGCCAATGGCTGTGGTCGCTAAACTCCGAGTCCGGAGCTCTCGGATTGGCGCAACGGGGTTTGCGAAACCCGGACTCGGAGGATGAGGAACGACCGAACGAACTGATCCGGGTAAGAAGGCTATATATACGCGATCGGTCCTGAAGTGTCGGATGTTGAACCAGGATCCAACGCGCGCGGAGGGTTGGGAATAGGGTAAAACAGTTGAACCGTGAGTCTCGAGGGTTGTAACGTGGCTGTGTCGGTGGTTGGCGCCCAATGTTCAAGGACGTTTCCGTGGATCTTACAGAGGGATCGCACACGTGTACAAACGGCGTCACCGCGTGACGGTGAAGTTGGCTGCCCAACCAGCGGTGTTAATTGGTGATCAAAGACTCGGTATAATCATTCCCATCCCTGGACCTCGGTGAGTCTCGTTCTCCTTCGTGCACCATCGAATATCTCATTGCTGGCGATTCCTATCATGATCATACCATTTGGGGGATACATACAGCATGTTGAGTGCCGAGGATGGTTCGTCGTGACGAATCATTTGGCATGGATTCACGTTTGGGAATCGTGGAATCGAGGCGTTTGGAGAAGCAAGTTGGAAAATAGATATGTAAACCGTATGCAGACTGAAGTTCTATCTGTCCATGTATCTATATATGAAGTTGGTCTGCGACTGACTGAGTGAGTTAAAGACAACGCACAGCCTAACCTGCTGAAGGTGGAGTCATGAACAAGATATGGTCCTTAGTAAGTGCAGACGTGAACTAGGAGAAGATTTTTCCTAAAATCGACACCTAGAGAGGTCACGAAATAATTCGTATATGGGCAAACGTTTCCTTACCAATCCTCTGGCCAAACGCATAGATCAGAAATGTGATTTTTCCCCATCATTCGTTTTACGAACGTAAAACTCGAGTCCCGAAGCTCACGGGTTTTATCGGACGTGACGTTGTCGCTTTCGATGGAGCTTTCTCGTCTCAGTGTGTCGACCTCTGCTGTCTCTGGGACCGTGCAATAACGGATTGGCCATTGTGTTGGGGTATACATATATGTGTGCAGTGGGTTTACCGTCGAGGAATGGGGGACACCCTCGCGGGAAAGAGGACTCCGGACTTAATTGAAGCAAGGAAAAACCAAGGATCGACGTCTCCATCCACTATCACGACTTTTCTTGCCCCTCACCACACCCGTTTTCTCTCAGGACGACGAAGGGGGGGGGGAGGCAAGGTCGAAGAGGGTTCTCGTGGGATCGTGCGAAACACACGTCCGAAAAATCCTCAACGCTCAATTGTAACCATCTTCAAGGTCTCACCATGAGCTACCGACGATCTGCACTCGAACAATTTTTTATTCATAAAATTTCATCACATTTAATTTTTTTAATTGATATAAAATCTTGCGACAGTAAAATTGATCGTATTTAATTTTTTGAAACTTAATATTTAATTAAGATGTGGGATTAATTTTTTTATTTATCATTTCGCCAATTTTCGGTGATGCGTTGATGAAAAAATCCAAGGAAAGAGAGATACATATATATATATGTCCCTGTATTTTATTTTTTCATAAAAACGGAAGCTGAAGAGCAAGCCAAAAAGATTTCAACGAGATTGCTACTGCAAAAGTGGACGATAGAGATGAAAGACAGCCGGGGGGGAAAGGGGAATTTTTTTTTCTTCTCGTTTTCGAGGAGGATGTACGAGTGAGGGCGAATGGCCGACGCGAAAGGGGGCGAGGCGGGGGGGGGGAGGGTTTATCTGGAGGAATGGGAGATATGGCCGTGACCGCGCGGAATGCACGGAATGTGGCCCGTCACGGCGTGCGCGAGAGGCAAAAGCCTACACGGCCGTGTGTACCGTAGCCGCGGCCAAACCGGCCACACGGCTCGGGTCTTCGCTCTTTCGCGTTTCTCAGCATCTCATCGGCCGAGTCTTACGTTCTTTCGGACCGCTTCGACAACTGCAGCACCGCGTGGCTGCCGGCCCTCGGCCGGACAACCGGGCGAAAAAAAACCACGACGTATAAAATCCACACACACACACACATACATACACACACGTGCACAAAACGCTCAATCCGGAAAGAACATTGGTAATGTAGCAATTGTCTGAGCATTGAGAAACACAGAGCACACAAATTTGACCTGTGAGAAGAGAAAGAATATTTTCTTTTTAAGTGTCAGTGGAATAAACAATCGTGGTACTTAGCAGTAAATATTATAAATTAAAAAATATATATTTAAAAAAATATTTAAAAAAAACAGAATTACTTTTAAATGTTTTTAAAATTATTTGTGCTACAGTGTTCGTTATACGTATTCCATTCAAAGTACTAGATGGACAACTTCAACAGCAAATATCTCATGTGTGAAAGGTTGAAATCGAAAGGTCCTAAAACATTATTTGTTGCATTTTGAAGACACTTTACACAATGGGGTGAAGAGCTGCGGGGAGTAAAAAAAAATGTTGAGTACACTTTTCAGTCAGGTGCAAAATTTGCCCATTCTGTTTGTCACCCAAAGATGATATGTACTCTCAAAAAATGAAGGTAGTAAGGACTTTGAGGAACGTACTATCTAGAAGACTGGATTGACTGTCACGTGTGCCAGAACTGGTGGCACAAAACATTTTTTTTTTTCCACCTTCCCGTCCAAACGCTTGATAAACACCTTTTGACCCTTCTAAACTTTGCCCGTTCTGAATCTCGAGGTCCACCCAAGTGCGCAATCCTGCACCAAACCCTAATACCCTGCAGACGAACGGACAGGCAGCCACACCGAAATCATCGGGGTCGGCTACGGAGTCCCAAAAAGGTGCGCGAGACGTTTTGGGTTACGGTGGAATAAATTTGCCAGAAGAGACGCGCTGGTGGAGGAAGAAAAAACGGGGGAGAAAAGATACGGAGCCGAAGATGAGGAAACGGTTGCAGTCTCGGGTGATCCGAATTGGATGGTAGGACGGTGCGATTAGACAGGTGCATCGTTGGGCGTCTCGAACGAAGTCTCCCGTGGCAGTCGCGTAGTCACACCTGCTCCACCGGTCCGGAGGAATCTCCGACCTCGTGCCTCGGGAGAAGGGGAATCCCCGTCGAATCACTGCGAGCAGTCAGCCAACGTCTTCGAAATTCTCTGCGCAATCTACCTCTCGCTTCCCAACGGGATCGACTTCTGCGTGTGTGTGTGTGTGTGTGTGTGTGTGTGTGTGTGTGTGTCTCCACGAGAAATCGATCTCAAACGATCCAGCTGCCACCTGCGGATTCGGGAGAGACACGCGGAGGACGAGTTGGGGAGGGAGAGAAAATACGAAATGGTCGGGTAAAGACTAGGGACGAAGAGAATGATTACAGGGTTCGTTCCAGGTCAAAAAACAACAAAAAGAAACGAAATAATCAACAATCTCACTTTTATCCGCATCAACGATCTTACATCTTGCACATGCATCGGTAATTTATCAATGATTCGTACTTGTCGATTATTTTCAAAGCCCCAAAGAAGACGTGTCATTCGATTGAACGTTCTCTTCGATCCTGCAATTGTGCAAAAAAAAAAAAATGGGTTAAGCAAGCTGCCAGTTGAAACTTGCAATTTGCTGTCCTCTGGATTGTAGGTTAGTAAACGAGGATTCCAAATGCGAGTTTCAAAACTTGATGATTGTTTTCATATTTGAATATTCATTAGTGGGTCTTTTTCTTCGATTGTAATTACTCCTTAAATTTCAAGGATCCTAATCGTTAATTCATGTGGATCAGCGAGACTGAGCATGGCATTTCAAATGTATTTGAATCATTTTGGCTCATTCTGAACATGGTGCCATCAAGAATGCGGTGACACGTCAGAACGAACATCTGTCGATTAATTTTGTTAACGACTGGACCCGAATTGTCCATCAATGTCAATCAATATTGATGATCACCCGAATCATCTGACATATTCAACGGTCCAACCAACGATTCTTTCTCCCAACTCGGTGATCGAAAATTATTCGACAACAATCCAGTAAATTCCCCACGTATTTCATTTTCGATGCTGCCACAGGTTAAATCCCTCAATTATCGCGTTATTACACCTGCTTAACATGATTACACCTGCTGCTACCTGACCTCGCGGCCAATCCGACGATCACGGTCCCACATCAGTTACGCCTATGATCAGGTGAAAAACTTTTGGTTTCCAACGAATGCTGGGAAGGCGGCGATGAAAAATGAAGTAGGTACAGGATCCAAAGGACCGCCATACACACACACACGGACACATACTTACATACACATAATACATAACGAGGGATGAGCTTCGGGGCTAGAAGAAACTTGAACTCACTTGTCCAGAGTAGAAAAAAAATATATGCGGACGAGTGCTTCTGTATGTAACCCGGGTTCCTAACACTCGATGATAAATTACCTCGTTGACGCCTCGACCTCTCGCATCTCTTCTTCACTTCGTTCTGGATCCCAGCCTCATATCCTTCAGCGTGTATATATGTGTGTCTGTGTGTGTGTGGAATGTATATATGTCACCACTACACGACAATAGGGGCTAACGGATGGGTTTTCCAGAACCTTTCGTGGTACTTCTGTACGTGTGCCTTCATCCCTTCGCTCACGCTCGATTTCGGCTGTGATGCGATGGCCAGGCCAGTTCGACCCGGACGAGAATGGGCGGGCAAGACACATGGGACGGGGAAAAACTTGCTACGATCTGCTCATCCCCCCCGCCCCTCCCGCCCCATGCCTCCCGGACTCTCGTGACGATATACTATACGTCTTCCACTCGGCAATAAGTATCGGCTCGTTGGATTTCATCCAAGTCGTTGGAGACGTCCTCGCATCATCCGAATCGCGACCACGTCGAATCGAAACCCACGTATATACAAATTTCGTCCCCTTCTCCCCTCATCCCCTCGCTTCTGCGCGTCTTCTCAGACTTTTTCCGATCGCCAGCGTTATTCGATCTTTCGGGGCGGGCTTTTTTTACGTCTTCTTATTTGTTTGCTGGGATATTTTTCATTGGAGCGTTCTTGGATATTTTTTTGGGGTCTTGTTTTTTTAGATCATTAAAGAATTTTTGTACATTTTTTTTTAGGGTTCTTCCGTCAACTCAAGATTTGTGTTAAATTTTCCATCAAATTATTATCATAGTTTTTTTTAAACAAATCTGCATATTTCATGAGTTATTAAAAAAAAATGCAATTTCATCTCGATAATTGACATCGATCGTGATTCAATAATTGTCATCTGTTTTAATCATTTTTTTTTTTACAAAAATAAACAAACTCCTCGTTTTTTTTACCAGAAACGAACTTCCCATGTCTCGTTCCATAAATCACGAAAATAAGAAAGAAAAAAAATTCGTGCACCTAGCCAGCCAATTTGTTCGACAAAAGTTTTTCAACGACGTCATCGATGCGAATCGCGTTCGATACTCCAGAACCCGGGCTGATGGGAGATCCCCCGTGTGGGGATAGCGATCGAATGGGAAAAAAAAAAAAATAAAGAAGACCCGAACATCGATAAAAAGTCACTCGGATCGAAAAAGTGCATTTTCCATCGGGAACACGTGAAAACCCGAGTGAAACAGCGACGGAAGGTTTTTTACGATCATTGAATTTTCTTTTCAACGAGGGTATGCAATGTTAAAAGGACGGAACGAGGAGGGCTCCCCACACGTGGCTGCCCACGGTGTGGCTCATGCGAGATGCGTCGTTTTTTCCCACGGGATTTTTCTGGTCGAGACATTATTTATCTCGGTTCTGTCGTGGACTATTTCTATGGCTGCAGACATTGTCACTGCGGAGTACAACAGCCAATCGATTTCGTCATGGACGTTCTAGAAGACACTCTGACATTCTTCCAGACGTCACGTAACTGCTGCATTTCGATGCAGTACAGTCGACTGCGTGAAGATTAAAAATATTAAAGGTGCAAACCGCTTTAACAAATTTAAAAAAAAAAGGAAAATATTTTTGGGAATCTTTTTTTTAAAGAAAGTTATCATCGGAATGTTACCAATGCAAAAATAAAACCTTTTCAACCTGGTTGACAAAAATTGACCCATACGGATCATCAAAAATAGAATAAAAATGAGGAAGATTTATAATCTTTTTTATTTCGTCAAATGAGAAGTACAAATTGATTTTTTCAAAAGTTCACAGTAGCTTGCCCCTTTGAAGTACTGTCAAATCAGTCTTTTTTTTTTGTCGTTGTTGTTTATCGTTTTCTGTTGCTCCGGGGAGTTGTTGCTCCGTGCGCGGAGTATCCCACGCTATGCCAGCACCCATGCCAGTCGCGGCGAGATTCGGTCGGCTTTCCCATGATAATTCCCTCGCGGGATCATCGCCAGACACTCAGGTACGTCCCAAGTGCTTACGATACGTACGCGATACGGTCACGACGTTGTGCGGACCAGTCTTACCGGGCGTAATGTGTCTCGCGATAAGGTTCTCACGTGGCACAAGTCGATCCGGACTTTACCAACCAACCAGAGAAAAATATAACTGACAACCAACAGGCTTTTGATATCATGTTCGGGAATTTATAATTATTTAATGATTGGTAAGAAATATTCTGAAGCACTGAATAGATGTTTATTCGTATAAATTTATGTAAATTTATGAGTATGAATTATTTTATTTATGGAAATTTATTTGTATGAATTTTCGCATTTTTGCACATCTATCAGTATAATTTTTTATATTTTTGAAAATTTATTCATACGAATTTTTTTATTTTTAGAAATTAATTTGTCGAGGAATTTTTCATCCAGTTGAATTCATATGTTGTGCAAAATTTAATATCTACATTATCGTTAAAATTCTTCAAACGTTATGGTTTATTGATAGTTATAATCAAATTTTAGTAAAAATAATAATGATTTTAATCATTTAAATTTATCGGAACATTCCAATCTAATTTGTCAGAATTGCGAATTCTACGAAATTTCGAAACAATTTTGATAAATCCTTCTCATCAACATTTCAATGAATTCCACATTTTTGCTATTTCGTTCTGAAAATATTTTTTAAAACAATTTTTCCAACTAATTATCATCGAACAAGAATTTATTTGACATATAAAAAACGATGAGAATTTTATTTGAAGAAAGAAAAACGAGAAAAAAACTTTAGTCATGAGCAACATGTCGAAGAAGCAAATTCGAGTTGCTGACTAAACTTTGAAGATCACAATTCAAGTCCGCGTGACCACGAAGAGACAAATAAAACATGAGGGGAGCAAGATACCGAGAGAACGCGATGCTTTGATGCACAGCTATAGAACTTTTTTTTTGTTTCTCTTTTTTTTCTTCTGTTCTTCATTCCCATGGGACAACGAGAGTCCCAATGATGGAAATGCTCCGACTATACCGGCAAAAAATCATTCTAGCTCTTCTCCGAGTAACCCCGTTGCGCATGCGCACTCGAGTACCCACTTTGAAACGTCTCGTCGAACTCGCAAGTATCATGGGACATATCCCATTGCCATTGCAACTGCAAAAACTCGATTCTTCGATTATTTTCATTTTTTTCTTTTTTTTTTCACATTGACAATTTATCGTAAATCTTTTACAGACGACGACGACAACGATCAACGGTTCGAACGACGACGCGTATACGAACGATCGGTAATATTGATTGTCGTTCCCGCCGGGCATACGAGAAAGTAACGACGGACCAATTGCACACGCGACTATCGATTACGTACAACCGTGTAATGCCGAGTGTCGTTCGTTCACGTGGAAACTATTTCACGATCGTGAATTTCATGAGACCAGCTCGAACTGATGCATCGATATATTGACTTTCAAAATGTTATTCATATGCTTTTGTAAATGTGACATTTTTCGAATTGGAATTTTTGCACTTTTATTATCCGCAACTCACTCGAACGTCAGTTTCAGGGTGAAAGAGGTTGAAAGTAAGATGAATGTATAGAACAATTCTTAAAAACCTGCAGTTATTAGTCATTCTTCAAGTTTGGAAGGTCAAACGAAGGTGAAATAATGTAACGAAAAATATCGACACCACATTGAGGTTGAAACGAGGGTGAAAAAATATTTAAACCTCACTTAAACTTTCAATTAGAACACAATCAGGTGAAATAAGTTGAAATGTAAAGTAAAATTTTTGACTCGGGTTGTCACTGATTGATTTTAAAATCGATCTTACAAATTTAACAGATTTATATCGTCGACGACATTGAAAAAAAAAACAAAAACATTTCTTTTATTTATTTTCTACATTTCTTATCTTTTTTTTCTTTTTTATAATTTAAGTGAAATGTTCGAAATATAATTACGAGTGAATTTTGCTGAAGCATGAGTCGCACCGTCGACTCGAGAACGCGAAAAGAAACCCAACTCTCTTGAGATTACCCCCCCCCCCCTCCTCGTCTTCCCCATCATCTTTCTGCGCCCCGGTTGTTATTTCTGCCTGTGGTGGCACTCTCTCTCTCTTCTGAGCACACACTCGAGAGGATATAAAAAAAAGGGAGAGCCGAATTGGCGCGGAAACCTTTGACAAATATTTGCCAAAGCTATATTGTGTTATAACAAAATTTTCCTTTTCGAAAACCGAATTCGTGCAATTTTCGACATTCCGGAGACTCGAGAGAATCCGCAAACCACCCCCCTTGTTAACGGTCCTGTCGTTGTTTTTTTTTTCTTCTTCTTGTTCTTCGTTCTTCGTCTCATCAATCCCCGGGTCTTGAATTTTCCGTAAGCCTCGCCGAGCTCAGACTCGATGAGTTTCCCACGTATCACGAGACAAAACAGATTTTTTTCCCCTTTTTTTCTTTTTGCGCATTCAAGTACATTCGTTGTGAGCAAAACAACCGAAAATTTATCAAAATTTCGAAACCAGAAAAAAACATGACATTTTTCTTCTACAATCTGAAAATGCTGGTTTTTCACGTAAAATAATCGACGTTTAAATTGTACAATTGTACAAAATGAGTAGCCTTAAAAGAAGGCCATAAAATAAAAAATAAAATTGAAGAGACTCGGTGACTGATGAAATTACTCGGTAATGGCAATTTTTCTCCATCCCATTTTCTCCGAAACATGAAAATGATAACAGTATCGCTTGTGTACGATGATAAAATTTCGTCGACGTGAGGGTTAATGCAATTTGCTCGAGGTCTCTCCGTGTGCCTTTATTTTTCGTTATGCTTACCCTGGAAAAAGTTGATTATGTCGAAGCAGGTCCTCGTCGCCCTCTCTCTCTCTCTCTCTCTCTCTCTCTCTCTCTCTCCCACTCGAGGGAGAGATAGAGATAGATATATATATACACCTATATATATGTACAACCTTTGAGGCCGATCGAGAGACTCGACGAGGTTGTTTCAGGGTGTTTGGGAGGTCGAAGAAAAACAAACCCCTGGGTCTCCATTTCCCATTTTTCCGCACTTTACGCTCCGCACTTTTTCCAACAGCTGCCTTCTGGCCCCATTCCATTCCTGCTTCTATTTTTTCACCCCTTCCATGCGAATATAATCGGATCCATCCAATTGACCCACTAATCGACATTCACCCCCTGGGGGCAACCGGAAACGTTATGCACGTCGGCACAAACGTCGAAACACGAATCTCGAGTGCCTCGGAATCGCAGTGGATTTAACCAGTGGAAAAACGAAAAAAAAACGAAAAAATTCCACGAATGTATACAAAAGCCGGTAAACGGATACGTTGTATCGTTGCCGTGAGTCGGATGAGGTGCATTCGGTATCGACGTTTGTGTGCACCGTAAACAGCGTTCGCGAAACTCTCACCCTCCGTCAATCTCATAGCCAGCAAGTTCGATATCGTGTTTTCCAGTCTTTTTTTCTTCCCCATCTTTTTTCTTTCTTTATTTTTCTTTTCATTTCGAACCAACGCCCTCTCGAGTTATCGTTCTATTGCCAACGACGAATACAGAAAGCATCGTGAACGATATACATCGTTTTTGGAAAATAATAACAATCGAACTGTGAACCAAAACAAATAGATTACGGTACGGAACCCTTAGATCGCGAGTCCTAGTTGTCCGGTTTTTTGTTCTGTCCAATTCAATTAGTCCTGACTGACGCGAACCATAATCCGTCTTGATAATAATAAGAATAACAATGAATATTATCTTTATTATTAATATTTTGATTCAATTTTATGCTCTGGCAAATTGTCGCTATTATTACACGCTGATAACAATAATAACAATAATAAAAACAACAATAACGACATCAGAGATTATTATTATTATTATTATTATTATTATTATTATTATTATTATTATTATTATTATTATTATCATCATTATTATTACTCTATTATAAGCTTGCAATAATGAAAGCTTGCAGACTTGAACCTCCACCACGAAAATAGCTCAATCAACCCTCCGGAGAGTCATAAGCCATGACCCATAATTTCGCGTAATTTCGTCAGTCATATCCGTGCGATTCCGTTAACGCAATATTACCCACCTAAGATTCTCGCGAATGGCCCGCGTGTATCTCGCGCAGGATTGTACGACCGGTCGGGGGGTTCAAGTGCGAGCGACCCCGGGTGATGGTCATTTGGCATGTAAATGCCCAGTTCGACGGTATACGCCACCAGCCTAGCCGACCCCCGAAGGGACGTTACAACTTCGCGGAGTTATGAGACACCCGGCCGCACTCCTGAATTGTCCGACGCGACTGTCCGGCAATTACACAGCCCGCCTGGAGAGAACTTGAACTTACGTAATCATGATTCGTTGGCGACGGAAAGCCGGGGGTCGTGGACGAACGAGCGAACCGACCGATAACTCGTGTCCATCGCGCAACAGCTACCATTCTGATGCCCAACCAACATATCGCTCTTGAACGTGCATCTGGAACGGTCCAAGAGCCATCCGAGTCGAACTTTGCAGCTTCATAAACTTTGTTGCTCAGGATCAGGGATGGAAATTTATTTCCATTCAATGGAAATTTATTTTAAATACTTTTTCGAACGAATAACCGTGATTAATTATCATGCAAGAATGAATATTTTCACATTTCCGTAATAATTATGACCAATTAACGTGAATTATTATTTTACAATTAATTCAAATATTTAATAAATGCGGTGAAATTAATGATCATTTGGTTCGAAAAGTATTTGAAATACATTTTCAGTGAATGAATGTCCTGCTCAGGAACTGAAATATATATGAATATATATGTATATATATCACGATCGTTGTGAAACTCATCCGACTCGATTTCTGGATATCGCGAATCATGAAATTATCCGATCCGAGCGATTATTCAACCGCGAGCATCGACCGAACGATCGAAGATCAGCCATCTTGATCAGAATGTCCTCTTGGGACTTTTTATTATCTCGTTTTGTTTTCACCGCGGACAAACGGAAATTTCGCGAGTGATGCGGCAATCGAGAATGAGAGAGAGACAGAGACAGACTCAGAGAATATGAGCGTATGGAATATACGCGTGGTTCGTTGCCCACGGTCATTATGGACGTAAAACCTGATTGCCATATTACTGCAGAGTCTTCGAACGGCGGTCACGGCGAGAAATCGTCGGCTAAGTTTCCCGCTGACCGCGAGAGTATCATTTCTTTATTCATTTTCTTTCGTTTTTGCTTTTGGTTAATTTTTTTCTTTTCACGTATGTTTCGCACACGACATCGGAGAGAATAAGACGCGCGAGAGAGTATCGCGTGTCGTAGTAGATTATTCATCGGGGTTTCTCCTGACTCTCGTGACGTTTGATTATTAATTTTTTTTCTTCTCTTTCATTCTCTCTCTATCTTTTTCTATTTTAATATTATTAATAATAATGATTATAACGTGAAGGATTTTGTTTATTCTAGAAATCGATACGATGTTCAACTAGTTTCTAATTTATTTTCAACCTCTCGTCGATATATTATTATTATTATTATTATTATTATTATTATTATTATTATTATTATTATTATCATTATTATTATTATTTCTTCACGTGTAAGGTAAAAAAAAATGACCGACAATTTGAGAATAAAACAATCAAATGAAGCAATTAGTGTGAGTATCGTGAGAATCAAGAAGAGCGATAAACACGAAATGAAATATGCCCCCGTTCGTCTTGGAAAAAGAAAAATAAAAAAAATAAGCGAGAGAGCATTTATCTGGAAAAGCGAGCCTCGGAGCGAAGGGATGGAAGAAGGGCCGGCTGTGACTCGCGCCCTCGGTGCACTTGGCCCGGAGGGCTCAAATGCCAGAGCCCTGAATGTGTAATAAGCACTCGTGTAGCGGGCTCTCTTGGCTCTCCCTCGCGCGAATGCTCCCGTCTGCATTTAGAAAGGTCCTACCGTGTCCCCACACCCACGCTCACTCACCTACGGACACCCACCCGGGCGGACCTTCGTCTGTATTTACCTGTGCAATATTACCGTGTATATATATATATATATATATCTTCGGACTGTCCCAGGGACTTCCGCGGATGGGAAGCACGACGCACATTTGATTGCGGACGACCCGCATGCAAACACGCACCGTTAGTTTTCATCCTCGAACTCTCCTCTCTCCCTCTCTCTCTCTCTCGCTTTCTTTCTGTCTCTGTCTCTATCTGTTTTTTTTTCTTTCTCGCCGTTCACGTCTCTTCGGTCTATCCACGACCGTTTCTTCGTCTCTCGTTCTTATTCTCATCTCGACTTTGCTGAGTTTCTTTTTTTCATTTTTTTCTTCTCTCTTTCTCTTTCTCTTTCTTTTACTCTTTTTTGTTTTTTTTTTTTGTTTTATTCTTCTTTCAAACCGCGGCGCGAAACGTTTTTATTACCGTTGCCACCGAGAGTAGAAACGTCGACGAGTGCGTAATAATGCACGAGAAACGACGACGAAGACGTTTTCACCGTCTCGTTCATCCTTAACTCGTGGGTTTTTTTTTTTTTTTTTTTTTTTTTTTTTTCGTCTCGGTCTCGTATTTTCCGGTGAGCCACCACATTCTCACGTGTCAACGCCAATGGGATTCATTTCGTTCTTTTTTATTGTCTTATCGGTCGAACAATAAATTGACATTCTTTGAGAAAAAAAAAAAATTCTCGAAAATTCAAAGATTTGTTTGTTTGCCTGGTCGAAAATTAAATAGCGATGCGAATCGTTGGTACGTCGTTGTTGAATCAACGTGGAACAGACGGACGTTGGAAATATGATAATTCATCGACGCAGAAATAATGTTCTCGTGAAACAATTGAGGTCGGTAAGGTAGTGAGCGATGAATAATGAACAACGGGTTTTTGGTTGGATGGTAATGCGAAGCGATTGTAGAAAGACCTACTATAAGAGGAAGGCTTGCCCGAAAGCACCGAAGCTTTACCCGCTCTTGTGTCCGACATTATTATGTGCCTCACCCACCGCGACAATGGAACGACCAATCTTCATTATCGTCGAGAAGGCTTGCCCATCTTTTTACAGTCGCTTCGACGAATAACAATAGGTAAACATTTTCTCTGATGCACGACGAATACATGTATTACACCGACCACTTCCACCCTTTCTCGTCCTAAAGACTATCAAAGTACCATTTAATCTAGATTCAATTATCACCAATTTTTTAATTAATTTGTCAAAAATAAATCTAATATTGGTGTTCAATGAATTATTCGAGGGGGCTGAGTCTCCTAAAAAGTTGGATTTTTTTTCGTAACATGATCAATCCGAATCGAAAATCGATTTTACTTTCCTTTTCGATTTTATTTTTGTAAGAATGTAAGAGGAAAAAATAAAAAAATAAATAATAAGTCGCACTTCGCCAAAGTTGCATACAAAATAAAACAAAAAACGACCAAAGCAAATGACGATCGATATGTGTTGAAATTTATTATTTAACAATTTCTCTCATCAATATAGATTATAAGCTGAAAACAAATTGAATATTCAGTCTCAGCCACAAGTTTATGGGAATTTTTTTTTTTTTTTTTTTTCGTAAGAGGCGTCGAATTTGAATGGCCCTCTGGAAAATCAGTAAGTTACTCTACTGTATCCAAATGATTTGCATACTCCATGCAAAATCCATGTCTCACGTAAAACGTCTGAATTATTTCCAAAAGTTTTCTCGACCACGCTGTGGGTAACATAAGACACCGAACTTTCATCGCGTATAATATTTCATCGTAACTCAAATTCACTTTTGTAACTCGCCGGTAAATCGTTGTCATCCAAATGGCATCCCGAAGGACGAGTTTTCGTTTTCGGGTTTACTTTTTTTTTATTACGAATAATTGAATACTCTGATTCTCATGCACCGCACGAGTGCATCATAGTGGACGAATTTTCGTTACAAGGGTATGTGAAACTAGCCAAGTATGGTTAACAGTCGAGGGTGGAAGGGGAGGGGGGCGAGGGGGTGAGGGAGGTTGATCATTATCCCATGTGGAATATGGTAATTGCACGTGGTAAATAATTCCGAGCACTATGGGGTGTGATATACCGCGGCAAAACCATAAATTATAACGACGTAAGCTCCGGTCTCGAATAACGTTTTTCCTTGTTCAACTTGCACGGGGCGGGGGGGGATCCTTATTCTCATATCTCGGTATTACGTTACCGCGCGCTGAGCTTTCCGCTTATTTGTGTTTTGTCACCGAGGTGTATTCAAATGGCTCGGGCACATATGGGGTGTAGCTTCGTATGAATGTATTATGGGCATTAAAGAGCGTTACGGACGGAGTTTACGTGAACGTATGAAACAGATTTTAAAGCGGACGGAACGTTACGAATATGGTCCATGAACGTCGCTCGGTTCAAACGGTCAACTTGAATTTATTATTATTTTTTTCGTTTTATTTAACCACGAGATTTCATTAAAACAGTTCAATCGTGATCGATATATGTGATTTTTACATGAATATATGGACTTTTTTATACATTGTTAACATAGAAAATGATTTTTTTTAATTTTTCAAACAGAAAATAATTTTCTTGAGATCTTCAGATAAAAAATGATGTTCTATTTGAAATTCGAATTTGTCATTTATAAAGGATAGGATTTAATTTTTTCACTGATGAAAAAAAATATCTTGTATTTCTGAGCAACTGAGATGACAAAATTGACTTTGAATCGGAAAAAAAAAAAAACAATTATACTTCTGTTACCTTCGGTTTGAAGAGTTGAGCTTTGTGCTTTCGTCGAATTATTTGGCAATGAAAAATTGTCAAAGCCGCATGTCGAATCGCTTTGGTGACTGAAATACACGAAAAAAAAAGAACAGAGGAGAACGATAAAAAGTACACGTACTTTTATTCGATTAAAAAAGAAATAATAATAATAATGTAAGAGCAGTTGGAAATTTATTGGCCATCTCCGCGGGTCGAGGGTAATTAGGGTGTTACGTTAGATCCCCTCGTTGCCGGGTGGCGTAACCGTCGAGGTGGAAAACTTTTACGATAGGATTTGCGAAAATCTTCATTTGATTGGGTCGAAGCTGTTGGCAAATCACTTTATCTACGGTGTGGTAATATCGCGAAACCGTGGGCCCTTAAATTTCCATCCAACGAATTTTAGACCGCCGTTAAATACTTTCGAGACTCCGGATTACTCGGTATTTTCTTCGAAACCATTTTTTTCTTCGCGTTTTCTATTTTTTTTCGTATTTTTTTTCTCGTCTTAAAAAAATAAAACATTTTTTTTTTTTTTTACTTTTTTCAATTTTCTTTTTTTTCTTTGCCTTTTCTCCCCTCGAGCACGGAGACTGAAATCGATATACCACTCACCGCGGTTGTCTCAATAAGTTTTGCTTCAAGAAAGTCCGATGGACCGTCCAATTAACATTCCCTTCGCGTTAAATTAAACGTGCTAATATTATTCCCGAGAATTCTAATTTTGGATTGAATATCGTGGGCTAATTATGAAAATCCGACTGCTCGGAGAAGCTTTTGAGATTCTCGCATCCCCCCCCCCCGCCCTGTGATACCTTCGTAAACTACAGGTATAGAAATGCAATGGTAACTCGATACCCCAGATGCGATGGATCCCATTATTAATTTTGATAATTGATCATTACTCCAACGCCATTCACTGTCGATATTTTCTTCGCCCCCTCATTATTAAATTTCCGTAAATAGCAAAAAGAAATAATAAAAACAAAAGATCTACTCTGCAATTTCAACTAGAATAGAATAATTTGTGAATCTTTATTGAAAATAATTGTTTACCAAATGTTAATAATTCCGTTTCAATCGAATAAATCGATCCAATCGAGAGAAAAGAAAAACAAATATTCTGTTCATTTGAAATTACAAAAAAACATATGTAACAATCATACGAACACGTCAAACTTGTTTTTTTGCCAAACAAAGAAAAATAATTCTCAAAATTTTACCGCAAGAACTACCGAAACGGATGAATGTTATAGAAAGACGAGAGAGAGAGAGAGAGAGAAAGTTAGAAAAAGAAAAAGAAGACTTAATATTCAGTTCCTTTGAAATTACAAAAAAAAACAATATAACAATAATACGAACGAGTCAACCTTTTTTTTTGCCAAAAACACAGAACAATAATTGTCAAGATTTTACCGCAAAGTCTCCCAAAACGGAAGTAAGTTATAGAAAGACAAAAGAGAGAAAGAGAAATCATAAAGAGTGAGAGAGCAAGAGAGAGAGAAAAATAGTTTGCAACGAGAAAATAATTGTAAAAAAAAAAAAAAAAAAAAATAGCACGAGAGAATAAAGAGACGAGTGTGTGGAAACGAAAGTCGACACAAATAGTGAGAGACGAGAGTGGGGGGAGTGACGAACAGAAACGACACACGTGACTATGTGTCGCGACTGGCGCACACATTGATGGCGTTGCATCGCGCGAAAGAGCCATTATTCGTTGGCGCTCGTATCAACACACAAACACACACTTACACACACACACATAAACGAGTCCGGTCGCAATATAGGCCGCGGAAACGTATGGCGTCCCCGAGGCGACGCAACCGATCGGGTTTCAGGCAGTTCACCGAGCGCCACCGTCATACAACGGCCCAAGACAAAAGACACACCACGCGGGACAGTTCATCCCGTCGTGTGTGACGCTATTTCCCCCCTTCGCAACCCATCGTACTTCCTCCATTCATCCTGCTCTTGTTTGAAAAGTCAAATGACGCAGTCACCCACTCCCCCCCCCCTGCCCCAGCTCTTCGTTTCTGACGCATCCGTTTACCCTATGGGCTGTAACGTTCGAAGCTTCACAATCTGGGCGAAAGACATTTTCACAAAAATTTGTCGATGATCCTTTTTTCTGTTTTTTTGTTTCCTATTTTGTTTGTTTTCTATTTTTTTTTTCTTTTTCGTTGTCGTCCATTATTCTTCCTCCGACGTCGTCGTTAGTATTCATATTGTAGGTGACGAAAACGGGAAGGAAAAGGTGAAAATACATTTTTTGACGAGAAAAAGTTTTTTGTGTAATTGTTAATTTGAGACACAAGTTTTAATTCGCGAATTTAAATGGGAATTCATCACTGTTATTTTTTTTTTGTTTCTAGTTGGAACACGAAAATGAGAACAAACGTGAAACTGGGAATGAATTTCTTCAATTATCAATTGAAAAATATGAATTTTTAGTTCGAATGAAAATGCGAAGCTTTTTTTATTTCCAATCAGAATCAAAAATAAAAACAATGGTGAAATAATGAAAGAATCTATTGAATTGTCAATTGAAAAAAATACGGATTTTCATTAACGAATTGACATAAAAAATGCCCACGATCATCTTTCCAATCAGCAATGAAAACAAAACCAGATTCAGAATTAGAATAGAATTCCCAAATTTGTCAATCCACAATCAACAAAAGTTTGCATCTCATCCAAATCAAACCACAAATTCAATTCCCCCGGATTCTCATCTCCATTCGTCCGTAAAAAAGAACGAAAAAAAATGAAAAAAAAAAATTACATACGTATATAACTATATACAGTGAATCTTCGCGAGAAGGTGAATTCCACAAACCGAGGAACGTTGATAAAGCGAAGCCATAGGCTTACCGGTCGCGATGAACTATAAAATAAACACACACACACACACACATATTCATATTCTGAAATACGAGGAAAAGCCGGAAAACGTCGTGCAACAGAATAAAGCCGTGGTACACGTTAGTCTTCGCAAAGCCTGACTCGTGACTCAGAATTTTCGAAAACGCGGAGATTCGTGTGCGGGCATTAGAAAAATATTCGTCGACTGCATTGAGCCCGGTCGCGGGTTTCACCATACGCGAAAGTCCGTGATTCGAGAAGAGAGCTCTTCGGGGTCTCGCGGGCCCCATCATATAGTTGACTGGCGATGCGAGTCGAGGATATGCGAGTGTCGGACACGCTCACGTGGACACGTAAAATCCGCCTACGCGGACTTGCCAACCTCCAAAACCCATCCACCACGTTGACACATCGTGCATATATATATATATATATACGTGTACCAACGAATGTACAAGCTAACCGTCCGTCCAGCTTTCCATTTCGGATATCCGGCTTAGCCAAGTGCAGACCGCAGAGGAATACGTATCGGATGCATCCAGACCTCATCTCTCTCTCTCTCTCTCTATCTCTCTCTCTCTCTCTCTCTCTCTCTCTCTTTCTCTTCACCGTCTCTGTCTCATCTCACAACGACTCGTTGCAACCTACCCTCAGATTCTGGCTTCGCGCTACCGCAGACCGACATTTCCGTACAGAAACATCTCTCGCTGGCCTCTGCTCGCTGCCCTTTATCCATATTTCTACAAGTCATCCTCTCCCTCTCTGTTTTGCCATTCGACTCCGACCTCCGATATCTCTTTGCACCCCCCCCCCCCCACCCATCGTAAATCGCACGTGTGCACTTGATTATACTGATACACACACCCCCGGAATCCTATCCAAACTAACGTCTCTTGAATTAAAAAAAAATTCAAATACAAAAAAAAAAAATTTTTTCCCTAAATACAAGCAAGTTTTCCAAATACGCCCACTTCCAAATTGAGAAAAAAAGTATTTGTCAATCACACAGAATTTTTCGAAGAAAAAAAAGAATCAGGATTTTAAAAATCTTCTGTTGGTTTGCTCTTGTTTTTTTTTTTGGAACTTCGATGCGCGCGCATCGTCCTCAGAAGTGGCGGAAAAATTCTGAAAAAAAAATTAGGATCCACTTAGAGTTGGAACAAATACGAAAAAAAAGGTTTGTGCAACGATCGGCGGACCCGAGGTGAATGACCCAACGTTTTCAATTTGGAATACCTACCCCATATATACATATATTGTATATATATCTATACGTGCACCGTTTGGGAGCTTTCTCTCTGTCACCGCGGACTGTATCGTTCACGCCTCGATATCGAATCACTCTCTGTCGGGATAACCCCCCCCCCCTCCCCTCTCCCCCTTCCTCCTCATCCCCCACCCCAAATAAATCGAACAGACTCGTGCCCGACAAAATTCGAAGGTTTGCCAACGAACCGCGGCTTTGATCGGCTAAACGCGCTTGATTAATCGATAATTATTCGCAGCTTCTGGGTCAATCCCATCGCAGTTCTCGCGGTTACGAACGACGAGCCATTGTCAACTCTCTGTCTGCGGTGTTAACCGCGTTGGGTTTGCATCCGGGGTCCGAAATGGATGAGAAGGGAGGCTGGGAGGGGCGGGGGGAGGGGAGGAGTTAGCTGCCCCATTCCGCGATTCGCATCGTTCGAATCCCAATCGGTTTTATATAATCTAAAACGTATTTTCACGTCGTGTTCGCAGGCTGAGGAATTGAATACCATTGTCGGTAATGCGTTTCGCATGGCGTACGTGGCGCAGCTGCAACGCCAGCCGATACTACAAGATGTGATAACGCCACAATCGTCACCCGTTTATCGCAACAAGGACAAACAGGAGGAACAACGAAACGCTTGGGTGAGACATTTTTATTAAAAACAAAAAAAAAATAATTCCAAACAAATAAATTATACGGTCGATTGATCGAAAGCCACATGAAATCAATGAAAATGAAAACTCAAAAATGAAAACGCAAAAAAAAAATCTCGAAGTAATCGAAATAAATTATTTTTTCATTATGACTAGATTTTACAAATTTTCCGTTCGTTCGCAGTGCTTCACAGGAATATTAAAAATAGATAAAGTAATTGAAAAAATAGACACGGGAATATCGAAATAGATAATAGAAATAATGGACCAAGTGATAATGTTTATGTTTATGATTTGTTTTTTAAGTTTCCATTTATTTTTTTTGAGATTCAATTTGAATTAAAAAAAAACTCTGGAATAAACCGGGCTGAAATTATTAAGTACGTGATAATAGAGGTATTATTGTATTATTATATACGATAATAGAACCGTACTCGCACTTGTCCGATCGTATTTTTTTATTTTCTCAAAAACTCATGGATGTGGGGTTCATTGAAGTTCGTATAACAGCCACGACGTAACGTTCACGATGGGGATTTTGGGATAATTTGGAAAACCCGGTTCTAATGTTCCGCACCGATTTCAAGTTTCGTCTTTCGTGGGTAATACGGAAATTCTACGATTACCTCGAAAACTAGTTTCTCGATCATTTGTCAATGAACCGAGAACTCTCGGCTCGTCGAAGTACCCAATTTCGTAAACTCTCTCGATCAACCAGACTCGCCATACACACATATACGTATATATATATATATATATCGTTTCCCATTAAATCGATGCTTTTGCCGGATCTGCCCAAAGTTCTACCAATCGAAAACAAAAAAAAAAACACTCGTGATACTTATAGCTTCGATTGAACAGTCACGTCACTCGAACCAACGTAATTCATGGAAACTTTCATCGTTCGTTCGAAATCCCATAAAATTCATCGAATTCGAAATTTTCGAATAATCTCAATAAATTCGTCAAACACGACTCGACACGACGTAATCTGCACAACTTGACGAATACATCAAACTTTTTCACGAGCAATTTAAGAAAAACATTGATTCAGATTTATAATAAAATTTGAATTTAAAAAAATCAATCGAATTTATATTTGATAAAAAATACATCGCTATATGTAAATACGACTTGACGAACACGTCGAACTTTGCAACGATCGTTCGAAAAAAAACATTAATTCAGATTCATAATAAAATACTAATTAAAAAAAATAAAGTTTAGTAATGTAGTAAAAAATAAAGTTTAGTAATTCGCCATTTGATTAAAAATAGATCGCGTTCTCATTCGAAACTGTTTGACCGTTCTACGTTGAGTCAACGTTAGATGTTCTCGAGCGATGTGACTTCACGGGACAATTCGTACAGCCGACACGAGTCTGGGTGTCCCATTTGCCACTGACTCGCGTGTTAATTATAAATTCGACCCGAGACGCACGAGCATACCGACCACGCCGTATTCTCCGACCGAGCGATCTGCCAGCCATCGTGCACGGTTATCCAGAACTCGATCCCATGGCTGCCGCACACCCGAGGCGAAATTTACCGAAATTTACGAACCTCCGTCCGAGTCGAAATTTTCATCTTTGTTTCAACTCATTTAAAAATCACATTTTGGATAAACGAAGTTTGGAGTAGGATTACGTTATATATATAAAATCATCGTGCGCGTTACAACTTTATTTCAACTTTTATATTTTCCATATTTCGTATTTCGATTTTCCACCAATCCACCAAATTTAAATTTCCACCATTTTCCACCAAATTTAAATTTCCACAATTTTCCACCAAAATTACATCTTTCTCGTCTGAAGAGTATAATCGTCGGAGTTAACTCGGTGAAAATAGCTGCAGTCCACAATTCTAAAGGTAGCCCCGATGCATTTATATAGATGCATGACTCGACCGTACTTCCACGTAAATCCGGAGTATGCAATATATCCAGCGGCTCGCGAGAGTGTGTGTGTGTGTGTGTGTGTGTAAATCCCCGCTCGAGCATTCAACGCTCGAGGATGCGCGAAATTCCATCGTCGAATATATCTCAGAATTTGCGCCAACCCGGAGACGAAATTTCGTGACTTTTCTCAATTCGCGATTCATCGTTAAAAAAACACACACATATATATAGATATATGGGCACTTCCAAATAAAACCGTGGGGTCATTCGCCTCGGGTTATCCGATTTTCGCATATATATATTTTTTGCTTCGTTACGACTTCAAATATACGTTTTTTTTCAAAATTTTCAGCCCAAACCGCATATTAGGGTTAGTAATGAACCAACCACTGTCCTTACCCAATCCTTACTCTTTTTTACTTGGGTATCCAAATATACATAATTATTTTCTCCAGAAAAAAAAATTATTGATCAAATCGAGATCACGATTAATCCACTAAATTGATCGTGCACTTGAATCAAGCACGTACTTGGCATTGCATATAAAGAATTAATCCACAAAACGAGTATCACCGAACCAGATCTTGGAACGAACTCGATCTAGTCGTGATATATATATATATATATATATATATATATATATATATATATATATTCTCGTAGCGTAAGATCAAGATTCTCAAACCGTAAGAATGCGGTTTGTGAGATCCCGAGCGAAGGTGCAGCACCCGGTGCAGCATCGCAGTGGTCGGTTAGCTTGGGCGAGTTCGCACAACGATTCGTAATCGTTTGTACATCATGGGAAACCTTAAGGACGTATGACACACGAAATCCCACCCAAAACCACGCCAATCTGCGAAATCTCAATCCTCAACTGCTTTGTGAATGCTAGAGAAATATTCATGATCATCGAATATCGCAAAATAAAAATTAATTACATCTCGCATCATGTTTATCCACCTTTTTCAAACGCCAAAATTGACCCCAGTCGAATTTTTCACCTTTATTTCAAATTATTTCAACATCACATTGAGGGTGAAGGAGATTGAAAGCGGGATAAAGTTACAAGCAATTCTCATCTGCGTTTCAACTTCATTTCATCGTAAAAACCTGCAGTTATTTCTCATATTTCAAGTTTGGAATAAGAATCGTGAATTTTGTATTGCAGAACAAACCGTTGGGAGGCGACACATCGAACGGCGGAAGCGTCGTTGGCGGGGGAGTTGTGGGCGGCTGTCGAAGTCCGTCCACGAATTCGTGGCTGAAAAGTCGGACGTCACAGGCGTCCCGTACTGCTGCAAGCGGCCCGTCCGCAGCGGACATGAACGTTCAGCTTGGCAGCGCCGGCTCGCCCACGCTGCGACTCGCCAGCGTAAAGGTATGTTTTTTTTTAATCAAAAAATGTGTTTTTTTTCTCTATTTCCATTCGTTTTCTTTCTTTCGGTACGTACGATATGCAACATGACCAGTGGTGGACGGTTCTCAGCACACTTGTAATTAAAGTATCAAATTAATACAAAGTATATGTGTAATTTAAAGTTGGCAAACGTCAAAGTACATTTGTGATTTGACATTGGCAAATATGAAATTACAAAGAAATTACATTTGTAATTTGAACTTGGGAAACGTGAAAGTACAAAGTACATATTACAAAGTACCTACAATCAATCAATCTTCACCGAAATTAATAAAATTGAAATCAATATATCAAAAATTGAAGAAACATTGATTTAATCGAAAATAATTGCAATTTGATTGTAATTGTCATGCGATTGCGATAATGGTAGAAACCTATCTATGCAATTTTCGATTTAAAATTTAAAAAAAAAATCAATAATCGTTTATTCCATTTAACGTTAATATGTGAGGTATAAAAAATCATAATTGTCGTGTATCGATCGAGGGAAAGCTGCTGAGTAATTGGAAAATCATGCGTCGACCATTCTCAAACTTTGCCTCTATTGTAATTCACAAAAAACCCTGTTTTTCGATATAACGATTATAAAAATGGCTTTTTTTGAATCAGAATTAAAAATTAAATGATCAAGTCACTTTGATATAAGCACATATATGTATATTTGAAATCCCAAATCATATTGCAACGCAACATATCAAACAGTCAATCAATCATTCTAATATAATTAGAAATTATCACATTTTTGTTAAATAAAAATTCGACGATTTAATTTTTTCAAAAATTTCAAATAATTGAATTTTATATTCAGACACCAAATTCGATACCGGGTCTACGACCGTCGCACAACTTCACGAACGTTCTCGGACCGATAACGAACGAGGATGAACCGAAAAGCATATCCCAGCAGAGCACGCCGAGCAGCGACGAGAGCAACTCGCCGACGGAACTTAACTCGTACAAGAGACTCACCGATAAGCCGCCGCTGATAAAACGACTTACGATGGGTCTGACCGGCGGTCGGGACGTGCTCGGCCTGAACAGCGAGGACGACAGTTGTCCGCTCGTGAGCGGCAGCAGCACTCCCACGAGCCCGTCAAATCGGCCGCACTCGGGCGGTTACATCAACGAGGCGATAATCGAATCCGAAGCCACCCGAGCTAGTTACAACAAAATACCACCATCCGAGAGTCTCGACAATACCATCAACGCGTCAATTACCGCAAAAAATTTTAATATCGAGAACAATAGGTAATTATTATTCTTGATTGTCATTATTCTTTATGGTTTTTTTTTTTATTTTCATTTTGCATAAATCTTCGGCGAAGTGCGCCCAATTTTTGTTATCAGCTACATTCTTAAGACTTGTGTATTCAACTCTGGGTTCGAGTCCGAGAGATTCCTGCATTACCGATATTATTGGATAGCAGATATTTTTTTCTTTATTTTTTTTTAAAACAATTTATATTCGTTGATTATACATTTTGTTGTGATAATTTATTAAAAATCAACGGAGAATGCAGAATGAATTATTTTATTTCTATTTTTTATTTTTATTTTTATGATAACTAAATGGTGAAAAAAACGTCGCCACTGTCCTATTAAGAATGCAGCAATAAAAATTTGGTCCTAATTGTCAAAGCCTCGAAAAGATTGATCATTATTATTCGTTTTATTTTTGCTCCTCATGGAGGAACCTGTGTGAAGGACCAAACAATTTTTTATCGGTATTTTGATGTCAACATGTTCAAAATGTCCCGAAACTTGCGGAGATCAAATTTTCATAAAATGTCCGTTCAATTAATTATCATGAGAATTAATTTTTAATTTGAAAAATTATGTGATCCAACTGTGTTTGTTTGTTTTTTTTTGTTTCGTCATCGCGATTTTAGGATAGGACACAATTCACCGAATTCCGGAACGGAAACGGATTTCAAAACCAAAAGACGATCCCAGATAAGCACGTCGAGCAGTTCCGTACCAGCGGACGGTAGCACCCACGGATCCACACCCACACCACCGCCATTGCCCGAGAGAACCGACAGTCTGAACAATCGTAGCGAAGAGGGCGAACTTCGAAAGGCTCCTTGGTTTCAAGCGGGAATACCAAGGTGAGAATTATATACATATAATATATTTTTTTTTATCGAATGATAAAGATGAAAATTTTGAAGCAAACATTTTTAAGAGTTAAAAAAGAATGCTACGAGTTAATTTCGAGAAACGAAACGAAGGACAGCAATGTTTAGCAAAAATTTTTGGAGGAAGGACAATGTTGAATCTCCGATATTTGATATTATGCGAAAAAAAAATCGATAAATAAAGTAAAGTTACTCAGAGTTTATATATATATATATGTGTGTTTCAACCCGTGTTCGTCGGGACCGGAGACGAGGGTCTGGACGTGACGGGGATTCGCACGACACCCGTAATTTGCATTTTCACAAAAACCCTCAACCGTCGTTTATTTCTTCGTTCAGGGAAATAACGCTGGAAGTGCTGAGCCAGGAACCGGAAGGAGCCTTCATGGTACGCGAGAGCACGAGCAAACCCGGATGCTACGCTCTGTCGTTGCGGGTACCGCGAGAGTTTCAACCCAGTGGCATCGCTCATTATCTCATTATGAGAACGAACAAAGGATACAAGATCAAGGTAAAGATCATCGCCGTTCATTCGTTTTCGGGAATAAGCGAAATTAAAATTGTATTTAAAATATTCTCTTCAACGAATAATTATCATGTAACAATTAACAATCCTCGACTGGCGCACTGGGGTCAAAAAAGACCCCGAACAAAATCAACTCCAATTCGAGACATTTGTTATTTATTTATCGGAATAAATAATTTTTCGAACCTCAAACAAGCGTAGAATCCGCAAACAAAACTTTCAAAATTTATTTTTTGTAAACAAAAAATTTTTAAACGAAATTAATTTGAGTTTCTTCTTTAAATTTTTTCACAAACCATTAAAAATGTCAATATCTTTAAATTTGTGAGAAATCAATATCAGCTTAAAAAAAATGTTTGAATAGTTTTCAAAAAAATATATTTTTAAAACTATTTAAACATTTTTTTCCTTCGATTCATTTGAATTTAATTCAATTTAATATAAGTAAAATTACTGATACAATGTTTTGTTAACAGAAGTTTGATGAAAGTCACGAATATAAAAATAAAAGACCATAAATCCTTGCGCATAAATTTCGATAAAAGTCGAGGATATAAAAATCGTTTTAGCTCGGTAAATAAAGGACGTTGTATATTTGTGGGGGAGGGTGTGGAGTTTCGACGACGTTGAATTTCCACTTTCGACGAGGGTCGTGTGTGTGATGGGCAAGACTAATCTAACTAACTTTGTGATTGGAATTTCACCGTATAATCCTTCTCGTCTCCGTCGTCAAGTATATTATGTATATATATATATATATATATTGCGGAATAGATACAGATATACATCAACGTGGATATATACACCGAGTATTCCGCATTAGCGAATTTGTGGTACACTGCACGTCCTCGATAAACAAACTCGACACGAGATTTTAACGTTTGTACCAACCCCGAATCAAAGTTATTTTCCTCGTTTCCGTCTCTTCATCCCGTTCCAACCATTTTATAGTCGTCGGAATGGCGACTACGTTATCCCATCTACCTTAATTATAATAATAACGAACGAATAAAATTCATGAGTTAGCCATTTATAAAAAAATTATTTTGCAATACTTTTTTCTTGGAAGCTACACTTTGAAGGTCGAATTAAAGCTTTGGTTTGTTAAATTATGTTGTTTTTTTCGCAAAGTTATGATTTTTTTTTGTTCCAAAATATTTTTTTCTCGAGTTTGTTTTTGTTTGTTTAATTATTGCTAAAGTTTATTTATTAATATTTTATTCTATAATTTTATTATACGTGGAAGGTTCAATATAATTTTTTTATTCCTGTATTTGTGATAAAAATATATTTTTGGATTGTCCATATTTTTTTTCTTTCAAATATCGCCTAAATTTCACACTGAAATAATTACGAAAAAATGTCAAACTTCCGAACAAAATTATCATTTAATTTCGCTATAAAAACAATGAATATTTAATTTTTCAGGGTTTCACGAAGGAATTCACAACGCTGACGGCCTTGATAACGCATCATTCGGTAATGCCGGAATTATTGCCATGTCCGTTATCGCTGAGCCGTTACAATCCGAGTTTCGTGAAGAGCGAATCGAACAAAGATTTCGCGGACATAGATTCGGATCCCGATTACAACACCCTCGCGGATTTTCGCAAGATGATGGCCGATCTGAACGTCTGAACATTTTTTCAATACATTATTATTATTTTGTTTTTTTTTTCAAAGTGTGCCAATCGGTCGAACGTTGCGTCGAAATAATGTCCATGAAACGGCAGAAAAGCCGAAACGGTGATAACTTTTTTTTTTTCTTCTAAAGACTCGCAAGAGGCAGTGATAGATGTTAAACCGATTAGACGTAAGTAATTTATAGATCCTCGCGAAGAAAACAAAAACGTGAAAAAAAAAAAGAAAAAGAAAAGAAAGAAAGAAAGAAAGAAAACAGAATTGTGCAAAACATTTTTTTCTTCTTCTGGCAATTGCGTCTTTCGCAGTCTAAGAGACTCGTAGGGCGAATTTTTTTTTTTTAAGAAAAGCGTGAGGCTGAATGATACACACGCATACAAAAAAAAAAAAAAAACAAACACACACATAAACGCAAAAGTGTGGGACAGTATTGGGAAAGTATATAAAATAAATTTTCACGAATCACTGCCAAATAGATCTTACGTATTGTGAAATGATCGTACATACGACTGCCCAGTGCGAAATCGTCTGTGACGAGATTGTGCGAAATGTGAAACGAGTGTGTGTGTGTGTGTGTGTGTGTGTGTGTGAACGTGCGAATGGGAAAGGGACCACCGATTATCGGAGATTCCAATGTGTGAAAATTTTCTGCGCGGTTCGATAAAAAAATGAAGGGGAAGAAAAAAAGATATATATATAAATATGACGTAAAGTTTATGTAAATGTGTCTATATGTATATAAATTATAATTATTGTTAAAACCGACTTTTTATTTAATTAAAAAAAAAACAAAACAAACGAAAAACACAAACACAGAAGAATGAAAACGCGAAGAGAAACGTCGACGGATTTTCCAATCTTAATCGTCGTTTGAAAAAATAAGAATAAAAAAAAATAAACGAATGAATCAAAAGAAAAGAAAAAACCGTAAAAATTAAAAACTCGGAATAATGTGAATCAGAGAGATCTTGGAGTGATGAAAAATCGTTTGCTCGACTAACCTAGTCTTGTACAGAAGTTGCGTGCATAGTATATCTATATATATATAAATATATATTATTATATGAATCATTTGTATCGAATGATGGGTGAGAAAAACGAAAAAAAAAAAAAATCGAGCAACGGAGAATAAATGTACGAGCCGCTTTTGCACGCCGAAGAATAATACGATTATAGACAATCGACGATGAACCAATGTAATAATTTCTTTTTTATTTCACTTCGTTTTTAAGTATGTTCAATTGAAACGAACAAACGAAAAATTGCACGATCCAAACGAATAACGAGAAAAGGTAGCCAATTGAATTGTAGAATGAAGAAAAGCTTGGTACATCGTCGTCACCTTCGCGAGGGCAGTGTCCCTGTCAATGATCGTCCTCGAGAGCCTCGAAATCGATATTTTTCACATTTTCATCTTATTTTCCAGAAATTTATGCAAAAAATGAATAAACAAAAATGAATCCGTCGATTCATCGAACGAACCGATAATTCGATCGATTCGAGGCTTCGATCGACATCACGATGATCGTAAAAATCGACTTAGGAAAACGTTCGTAGAATCGTTATCATAGCTCCGAGGCTAAGCTGAAATATCACACGTCTCTGTATTATTTCGGGTCAGTTTAAGTCGGTCGCGCTTCGATAAAAAAAAAAAAAAACAAATTTACCCATAATGCTAATCAACGGAAGTACGTCACGACGTTAAAAAAAAAAAACGTCAAACTCTTGCGAGCCGATTGAATGTCGCGAAATTACGCCCGAAACATTAATCAACGCTTGAGATTTGTAAACGTTTTAAGAATCATTATAGGGATTGCGTTGTATCGTTTCAACAATAAAATTATTTATTACAAGAGACTATTTCGTGTTGTTTCTTTTTTTTTTCGCGCCGTTCTCGCTTCGTCGATCATGATCTTCGCCCAATTCATTTTTAATCAGGAAATCAGTACCGAAGGAATGATTATTTTCAAATTCAAACAACAGAACGAATTTTTTTTTGATAAACAGGCTTGTATTGAAAATAGAATGCAGTAAATGATAAAAAAACAATGTTTCGTAATTTATTGTTCTTCCCGAACGACGTGTCTCTGCCTCTCCGACACAAAAGGTACAGATCCCTTTTTTGAATGTGCTCGTCGGTTGGCCTCCCTGAAAAAAAAAATTAAAAAATATATAATTATACATAGAAATGTAATGAAAGCCATAACGTTTCGTAAATGTCGATATTTCAACCCTGCTATCGCATTCATCACGTACTTGCGTTTGGTTTTTTCGCGAATGGTTCGCAATTCGGCTTGAGCATTGTAAATGTGTTTCGGCACTTGTCGATGACGAGCTATTCGTCGAACTTGTGGATGGCCGGCGAATTTTTCCTTCAGTGCGTCGCTGTAATCCAACGCTGCTCTTTCTCTCGGTTTTAGCTGCGAAAAAAAAAAAAAAAACGAATATCAATTGAACGCTTATGAATTGTCTTGAAAGAATAAAAATGGTACAACAACCGACCACTCCCAATTTTTCCGACGCTCGTGCTTTCCACACTCGAATGTTCATCTCGTCGCTGCCACTGAGAATATATTTGTTATCCAACGACCACGCTATCGACGTCAATCTTTGCATTCTCTTGGTGTGATAAATTTCTCGCGAGTGACCCTTGTTGACTTCGTAAATGCGAACGGATTTGTCGTAACTTCCCGACACGAATTCTCTGCCCGTCGGCGAATAGTCCACATCGGTGACCGCCCCAACGTGATCCATGTGCACGTTCACGGGTGTCTTTAATTTTCGTGTGTCGAATGTGTATAAACTGAAAAAAAAAAAAATAGAGACTCGCTCGATCAATCAACTCGGCCAAAAGTAAAAAATTCATTTACACATAAATTTTGTGAAAATTTTTCACTAGCAGCGCTCGACTTACTTGTAATCCTCGCTGGCGCAAGTAAAAGTGAAAGCTTCCATGGGATTCCAAGCGAGTTTATTCGTCCTCAGTTTCAACGTGACTTTGCGCAAAGGTCCGGTTTCTCTGGTGTCGTAAAGAATTATGCTGCGATCGCTGGCGCAAGCAGCCAGCAAATTCGTCTGTACAGGATTGTATTTGACGTCGTGAAGACTGTCGACGCCCCATTTGAAGGTCTTGATGGGTTCGTTCCTGGTTTCCTCCCAAATCTGACATACTTCGCCGCAAGTGGCGAACACGGGATTTTTTCGATGATGACTCAAGCCGGTTATCACGGTTTTACTGATGATGGTATTGGTGGGTTCTTCCTCCTCGCCCAGCTGCGGTTTCGTCGATTTCCAAGTTTTTATGGTCTTGTCGTCGCCTATGGTGATAAAATGTTCCGCGTTCGGAGCGAAAGCTATTCCCCTGACGATTCCGTCGTGCGCCAAGAACGAACGTTCGCACTGCTTCTGCGGAAGATCCCAGATCCTGACTTCGCCGTCGAAAGCTCCGCTGAGGAGAATCGACAGACGTCCGGGATGTTTGCACATGCACGACACTCCGTCTTTGTGACCTTCCAAATTTCCTATGAAGGGTTTGGCGAACACTCGCTCCAATTTGACGGCATTGAGAGCTCTCGTGTATTCTCTGACAGCTTCGAACGGATGCAGAGCCGGATCATAGTTTCTGGGAACTGTTGTTGGACAAAGAAAATATTTAATATTAGAAATGAATATATTTGGTAGATGACGAATCCAAAATAAATATGACAAAAACTAAAATTGGAGGAATAGAACAATGGTATTCGATTGTATTGTGAAAGTTAGGTTATGAATATGCATGAAACAAATAACCATAAAAAATTGTATCACAACGATGTTTCCGATGAGTTTCGAATCGGGAATTCGAATTGGGAATCTTGGTTACGCACCGAATCGGTACACACCGCTCCGAAAGTTAGGTTAAGTATGAGGGAGTTATGAAAATTACTTACCTTTGTGTATGTCTCGCTTCGTTTCTCGCAGATAATCGTCCGGATTACGGGTAAGTACTTTGACTTTCATTTTTCAATCATATATCGAACCACCGTTATATTTCGTTTATGTTTTTCTCGTGAAAATTCGTATTTTGTTCCATGTGTCGTCAGCGTACGGCGATGCTTCGCGCATTAACGAATATAGTCGATCGGTGCGTTCCGAACGTTGCCGAACTCTCACGACGCGTGCCGGAGACCAGAAGCTCGTTGCTGCGGGAAAATTCAAACGTGAAAAACGTTCTTCGTACGATAATTACACTGTTTCGTTCTATTTTACATTGCAAAAGATTACAACCAAGCGTTTGTTACAACATTTCAATCTGAATAACGTTATTTTACCAATCGTCATAATTTTGAATTTTTTTTTTTCATAAATAACCGACACGTTTATGCTGCACACGTCGAAAGTGGTGAGATAACACGACGAATATAGATGAGACGTTGAAATATCGACGCGAGCAGGCTCAAACAGAATGCAAAGCAGTCGCGAATTACGATACGTCTGTATTATCCTCGTTCAACGGCATTTACACACTTATCCATGATTTAAGCATATCGAACCTCGAACGAAAATCTCATTATTCGTTCTACATACCGTCACCACAATTACAATTATCAATTAAATCATCGAGACTACATGACGTGGCTTTAAAAAATCGTACAAATTCCAGATATCATTATTCGTAAGAAAAAAAATTTCAGATATTATCTGTCTCGCACACTTGATAATATTAAATTCAACGCAACTCGTGTGATATCACAAAATGCTGATAAATAGATAAAAACCACGTATGATGTACGTTCGATATTGATCTACATCGGAAACATGTTTTCGTTTTAGTTTTAAGGTAGGAATTTTAAGGTGTATCAGAGATATGCTGTGTATCTAATTTCTTCACTGTTTGATACATAGCGACCAAAATTTTCTATGGGTACTGCAAAAAAAACGGTGCAATGCCAGATGGATATCTTAAAAGGCCAAGGCTCTCGAATGAGAATGAGGAAAGTCGCCCAAAACGTTTCCGTGTTACGCGCATGCAAAATATAAAATTTCGCGTAATTCCCCAATTGTGAGCAGTATCAACGCTCACTCACGATCCGTCGGAATCATGACTTCAACGTGTTTCAAAACTTTCGATTTATTTTTCGGGAAGTTTTTTTTACATACAGCGGTCGTACGAAATACGACTGTACGTCAGCAAAAGGATTCTCGCACGGCTGGCAAATCTCCTTGAGAGTAGCATGCGTTAACCGCGCTGAACTTTTGACATTTAAGGGGACGAGTCACCTTAAACTTGTTTTATTTTTTTATTTTTCTTGTGACACGATGAATCCAAATTTCAATTTTATGGAATTATAATTTTTGGAATTCCTCAATGAGTTTTTGAGAAAATACTTTTGAATAGTTCTTCTTTCCAAACATGCAACAACAACAAAAAATCGATTTTTCGCTTGATCCGGTTCAATTAACTATCTTAATATCGTCCATTTCACAATGGTCGATTTATAATTTGATAAATTTTCGTCAGACGGGATTTTGAATGATAGGTTGATGGTTAATTAAATTAACGGAGAGGGGGGGAGGCACCGATGTACCAGCTCATCGATCGTAATAATTTTCGTTCGGTCGAGGTGTGACGGTATTCCGTTTAATCGCGTTACAAAATGCGATTCTGGGAAGGATGACACACAGACAGGGGACTGGACAAACATCGAGGCACAGACGTGATAAGATAAAAACTGGTTCATAACCAGGTACGGAAATCTGATAACCGTCATTTTACTTCATACTCTCGACGGTGTCAATCCTATTCACCAATATGCCAAGTAAGTGTCCTTATTATGTATTCATTGAAACTATATTCGATTTCAAGATTTATGACCCCTACGAATAAATAGATTTCCATAAAACATTCGAAATAGCTTGCCATGAGATTTTGAAAAACAAAAAAACAAAAAATACATCGTATCGATATCACCTCAGACGGAGATTAAGGTGATATCGATACAAAAGCTCCAATTTCTCATTTGACATTATTTATTGTTGTGATATGTTTCCAATCAGGAAAATAATATATATTATGAATTAATACGTATTGATATATTACATTTGGGTAGTCCTTACTTTGGGTTTTTTTTTTTTTTTATTTTGACGCATCCGGAGGATAATATGGTTCGAAATAAATTTCTAAAAAATATTCTCAAAATTTGAGGTTCCCGTCTCAATTCATATTTGGTAGAATGTCTTATATATGTATAATATATATATAATACATTTACCTATGGGCTTTTTATCTAATAACTGAATTCGCCGTCCAAATCTTGTCGGACACAATTATATATTTTTCTTTCATCGACATGCACGAAACAATTTTGTTTTTGTTTTCGTCGTACTCGCTATTTACGCAAACCACGTGGTTAATTAAACGCACCTGACAAAATGCAGTCACAAAGAAGATGTTCGAATTTATGTCATGATAAATAATCGTCGCCACAAAGTCATAATTTCGTTATGGGCGTGTCCGTGACGTCAGTCACGCAATTTCGACAAAATTGAATTGTTTCGAGAAGTCAAAAACGCGATACGAAGGAAAAAACCCATTGGACATTCATTTGGACGTTAGAAGATGGCATTTTTTATTTTTTTTTTAATTTTATTTATCTATTATTATTTTTTTTAATTAACGATTCAAATATTGGTGAAATTCAGACTACAAGTGGATTCCCAGTGGTGCGGGCCAGCCGCTTCCGGAAGCAGCTGTACTCGGAGGCCGGGACGTCGACGGTTGTCCCATCTACGTTGGACGTGCTTTTCACGACGGCGATATGATACCCGCCAAAATCATACCCGACAGAAATGCTGCGTACGTAGCTTGCGGGGGCGAGGAACACTCTAAACACCAATACGAGGTAACAAAGACGAAAAAAAATAAATATATATATATCAGCACTACATCTGACGCACTTGAGAGAAAAAATAATCTAATCAATAATTTTGCTCGGTGTGCCCTCATTGGCTTCGAGGTTGAAATCCGCTTCACTACAACAGAATCGTGTCGAACGATAAATACAGATACGAATTTTTTTTTTTCCAAAAATAAAAGTATAAATCTTCAACGAAAAAAAAATCTAATTCAACCCTATCAGTGTATCGCTGTTTTTCAAAGCTTTTAAAAAATACAAACCGTCATCCCAAAAATCTGGAAAAATTCATGAACGAACCTCAGGATTTCTACTTTACGATAAAAATTTTAAATACGGAGTTTTGAGAATTTTTTTATTATAAAACTAACAGTAAACAAATGAATAACAGTAAACATTATTTTCCCATTCGAGCAAATCTGTTTTATCGACGTACGCGGAACGTTGAGAATAAAAAAAACAAATTAATTTTATTTTGTTTACGACTAGGTTTTGGTCCAGAACCAATTCGCTTGGGAATTCAGCAGTAACGGCGTTATTCCCTCCGGCGCTGTCGTAGGTGGACAAACGTCCGAGGGTGAACCCCTCTACGTCGGTCGTGTGCTTCACAACGGTTCCCAAACCGTCGGCAAGGTTCGTTGAATCGTTAACAACAAAAATAAATAATAATAATAATAATCAAATTGTCACGAAAAATAATTCGTGGATTAATTTCAAATAATTCGTCAAAAAAATGAAACGACGAATGAATTAATTTATTTTGTAGGTTCAAGCGAGTCACGGTTGTCTCTACATTCCATTCGGTGGTGAGGAACTTTCCTTCAGAGACTACGAAGTTCTGGTCAATCATTGATTAATTATTTTTTATTCTGAAAATAATCCCAAATTCGTTTGTCTTATTTTTAAAAAAATATATCACTATTATTTTGTGAAAAATATAAAATACATAAAAAATTTTACGATTTATCAATTTATTGTAATTTATTAATTTTCATATGAATTATAATTCTCCTCGTTGGGAATTAATTTGTTTTCTTTAAATTTGTGTGTGTTTTTTTGTTTTTTTTTTTTTGTTTTTCTACGTCCAATTTTTCACGGTGACGTGAAATCCTTGCGAATTCGTTACGCAAGTGCATTGACAATGAATTCGTAACACACTTACTGCACTGCTCCTCAAACTGTTGCCACTTATTTTCGCGCGATATCGGGACGTCACCGTGTCATTACCGTTCATACGCGATAGCACGAATTATTCTGGAAAAAACAGCTTACCCAACTCCCTTCTTTTACTTTTTTGCGCATTAGTTTACGTTCGTGCGTCCGTGCTATCGCGCAAAAAGATAATAAAACGACAACGATTCGGTGTGCGAATAAAATTTTGGAAAAAAACAAAGACGTCGATAGAACACAGTCGAATCGATTGATTGTGCGATACGAATCGGGCAACGTGATAAGCGCAAGATATTTTTGGCAATTTACGTGAGGTTGGCACTGTGGTGAAAGTCCGATCTGCACGTGAACATATATATCGGCCTCAAGGATGTATGACACACACAATGCCAACCGAAAAGGCACTTATCTGATAAATCTCGATTAACAACTGCTTTGTGATTGCTAGAGAAATTTGTAATCGTAAAATATCGCCAAATAGATGTTATTGCATCTGTATTATGTTTTTTTTTTCTTGATAATTTTTTCTTGCCGACACAGGTGATATATAGTTATTCCTATAATTACTATATGATGAAGTAAAATTTGAAGAATATTCTATGAAATTTTCATTAATTTTTGTGAAAAAATGAGCCATTGACAAGCGTGTCTCTTATCGGGATTTTCATGTTCAAACTTTTATTTTCGCTAAGAATTTCTTCACTTTCTCATTTCTCTCGTTGAAGAATCTATTGCCAGTAAAATTGCAAGTTTCAATTTGCTGTTTTTTTTAAATATTTCATTCAAATAAGAAATAAAAACAAAATTCCATTTTTTTTCTTCTTCAAATCTTTATTTTTGCTGAGAATTTTCAATTGTATCATTTCTCTCGTTGGAGAATCCACTGTCAGACCATGGTTAGGTATGTTTATTTAATGTTCCTTTGTTAATTTAAAAAATCAATTTGGAAAATGATTTTAAAAAAATCAATTAAATCCTAGTTTTTGCAAAATGATTTCAAATTTTGTTCATAACTCGTCCGAAAATGGTGAAGTATTCGTTTTTTTTTTATAAACGACAAAATGGCGAGTAACGGATACGTGGAAATTCCATTGAAGAATTGAAATAATCGCGGCACCTCGTCGTCTCGTAAACCAGTCTGAAAAAAAAACACACACACACACACACACAAAACGAAGTTCGGATGCAGGAAGCAAACAGGTTGCGGACTCGCGAAGTTCAGGGAGAGCCCGTGTACACGAGTGAGCGAGCGAGAGATCCACACTCGCCGTTCCCAGGTTGAACGTTTTATTCATGCGTTTGTGCGTGAACGCGCATCAGGGTTGAGGGAACCCGATTGCGCAATCGGCAAACTCTCGTCGGTAACACACACGACTCTCCGATGTTTCATAATTATACCGCAACGTGAATTCCGTTTGATGATGATGACAAATTTTCCATCGCTAAATCGCCGGTGCAATATATAATTCGTAACGACCGGTGTCACGCCAAATTATAAATGATCACCCGGCTCGATAATTGTACAATCGTCGATAGAAATGAACGATTACGTGATGAAAAAAAAATAATAATAATAATAATAATTGAAAATGAAAAATAATAATAATGAAAAAAGAAAATAAAAACATTGTTTTGTCGTTATCGACCGGATTCGAGTAATAAAAAAAACAATTGAACAAACTCTCGCAATGTTGTTTGCGGACGAGTCGCAAAAACGAGACGCGTGAAAATATGCGAGAGATAAAATTTGCGACGATGTAAATTCAAGGAAAAACGAGAAAAAAGACGTTGAAAAATCTAAAACAACAAAGGAAAGGAAAGAATAATCGAATGTTATTCGAGAACGGTTTGATAACGAGCGATATGCAGTTTTAACGTCGACAAACGTTCGTCGCATTATCACCGCGACTTTTCAATGTCAAATTCTTCGTGTGCCAGTGGATTAAAAAAAAAATAAAATAAAATAAAATACACACAAACAAAGAATTAAACTCGTTTTACCGTTTCAACGAAAGCTTTCAGACATTTTTTTTGTCTCCACAAATTTTGCATCGTTCTGCGTTTGTGAGAAAACAGAAGCTGATGAACTTCTTCGTGACGATAAACGCTCCGACTACATTCTTTTTATGCAAAAATTATTCCAACAATGTTTGTGAAAAAATAAAGTGTCTTTTCTTTTTTTTTTGGCATTCACGCACGTTGTCGTCACACATGTCGATGCGTGGATGATCGACAGGAAAAAAAATGAAATAACGGACGACAATTGAATGGATGATGAATATGAAATAATATAAAGATAAGAATAAAAATATAAAAATATAAAAATATAAAAATATAAAAATATAAAAATATAAAAATATAAAAATATAAAAATATAAAAATATAAAAATATAAAAATATAAAAATATAAAAATATAAAAATATAAAAATATAAAAATATAAAAATATAAAAATATAAAACATTTCGATTCGATTCATCGATCTGTCAAACGTTCGAACGTCTGTCCTTTTATTCAAATTCTGTCACATGACCAGTCGAAAATCTAAAAATTCGGACATTTGAATTTTTGTAAACTTAAAATTGGGATTAAAAAAAAATTCGAACCAACGAGCCTTCGAAACATTAAAAATTCGAAACTCTGAGCCCCCCACCCGTTCAAAGCATTCCGCGTTCGGATTTTTAGACGTTCAGAACGTTGATCGTTCGAAAAATCCCACAATCCGTGATTCCTCAAGCGATAAAAGTAACTTTTGCATAGTACTGGCTTTTTGATCGATATCCGTTTGACCGACCCACACACACACACCCACACACACAGAAAAAAATATATTCAGGCCCCGCATTAACACGGTGTTGGTCGGTACGTCCGTTGGGCGATATCGGAGTCGATTTTAATATAAGCATCGCTCGCATTACTCACTTAAGCCGGTGGTACCGTGGCGCGGATGATCGTCCACGGTTGGGGCTGTGTGTCTTCTCGTACATGTGTTATAACACACGAGCGGTCATGTACATGTGTGAACCCCACGAAGCCGAGTGCATCGGAACTCACCGGTATAGAGAGAGAAAGAAAGAGAGAGAGATAGATATAGATAGATAGAGAGAGAGAGAGAAAGAGAGACCGAGGCCCATCATTATTTTATCATCATGTTGCTTTGCCAAGTGCGGCTCTTCTCGCGTCATCGACATCGTCATATCGTCGTCCAGCTCGTCCGAATCTCCGGTCCCCATAGCTTTTGTCCAATATCATTCAATCTCGTGTCTGAAATAATAATAATAATGACAATAATTCACAAAAAAAATCAAATAAACGCGTATAATCATAAATTTCACGTAATACGATTGAAATGTTATTGCAAAATTGTGAATCGTTGATAAAAGTGCGAGTGCGAAATATTCGGCACGACAGTTCGGGCAAAAAAGTGTGAAAGCGTCAGTGAAAAAAAAATAAAAATACATTGGATCGTTGATATTTTTTTTCTGGTTTTTTTTTTAATTCGTGTTTTTTCATTTTTCAAAAAATTTTTATGGAAGCGTCTCGTTCGTAATGTCGTCGTGAAAATTTACGAGGTCGTCTTAATACACGTTTCACGACAAGTTTCCTCTCGAATGGCGGAAGTAATTGTCACGAATTGGCCATTAAGAAAGAACTATCGGGAGATTCGGACGACCCTGGCGTTAAATCATAGCTTGTTTGTTCCGTACAACGAGAACGTGTGGCGCGGGCGCGCGACACCGGCGACCCGCCCGAGGAGACAGAATTGACCACAATCCCAACGGCTTTGAAAAAAATTCGTGTCATGGATATAACGTAAAGGTGTAATGAACATCGCCTTGTATATTGTCGTCAATTTTGAAAAAATTAATTATTGAAAAAACAAAAAAAACGAAAAAAAAAAATTAACAACTAAAAAAATACATCATCAACGAAAGACGAAAATTGAAAGGACGGCTTCGATGTGACGAATAATGAAACATCATTGTGAATCGCGATAATTGTGACAGGCTTATTATTTTTTATTTTTTTAATTTTTATTCATTTTTTTTCGTATTCTGGGAAATCGGTGAAGAGTTAAGTGTGAATTAACGAAGGTTTCATGGACCCAATAATGTCACGGTCGTTGGTAGACAATCGTCAGTGTCTGTAATACACGCAGAAACTTTCATTTTCATAGAAAAAAGTAACATTTCACTCGAACTTTCATTTGTGTCGAAAGTTTGTCATCGAGTCGATCACATTACTCAGAAGATAAATTTTTAACAGTGACAAAGTTTGTCGTACGACAGACTCTAAGCTCCGAAGCATCGAGCAGGCCAACAAAAAAAATAGTCGAGACAAGTGACAGCTGATTCTTATGCTTTTTTTCCCCGTAGAACACGAATCCCCAAAAGACCAAAAGAAAAAAATGTTTTTAACCATTTTCGAGGACTTTTGGAAAAATAACGCGAGCCAATAGATCCTTCTAAATGGGACGGAATGGAAGCTTCAATAAAATCAGAATAATCGGAAACAGTTTATTCAAGTGCGAACGATAAAAATTATAATTTATTAATTTAAAAAGAAAAAAAAAGGTCGCGAGATCCAATTTCTCGCTTCGTGGACCGAAAGAGCGAGGTCCCAGCTTTAATTTCTTCCCATTTAGAAGTTTCGATCGATCAAAAAAAAAAAAAAAAAAAAAAAAAAACAGCTGAGAAACCAAAATTGCAAAATCCCACCTGACATTCGCACAGCAATCCACACACCCCAATAAAACCGAACAAACACATCGTCATCACGCATGTGGAATAACAAATAAAAAAATCATTTAAATAATAACAATAATAAAAATCCACCTCTTTTATTCGTCAATCCGTCGTCAATGTCGTAAGTTCAAAAGACCCGACGCACGGAACTTTCTCGAGGACACGTTCGATAACGTATGCGCGTTGCATACCAGTCAGAAGCCATCGCCCGAACTCCTTCTGCCTTGAGCCCGAGAGGATGTCGCCGATGTGTGGGTTCGAGGTCAACCCGGAAGACGAAGAAGAGGAAGTTGGGCCATCGTAGCTCATCGCGAACGAGGAGAAAAGTTTGGTGAAGGTGATAGCCAAAGCCAGGAACACTTAGTAGTAGTTGGAGGGGACGATTGTAAAGAGTACTCGGGTTGTACCGAGAGAAACACACACGCACGAGTACAGCGAGCAACAAGAGATAGAGGAGGAGGTAAAAAAGAGTGAGGAAGAGAGTGAGGGACAGAGATACATCGCAAAGCCCCGTACGAGGCCCGTGGTTAGTCGGGGGTAGTCGTGCGTTGAGGTCCCAGAAGCTTGGCAGTGTGAATCGTGATTGTCCGTATGTGTGTGTCTGTCTGTGTGTGTGTGTACATGACAAACGGGGAGGAGAAGAGGACCGTCAGCACGAGCAGTCACCATCGGCAGTCACCGGGATAGTCCGATTCCGAGTGGCAGAGAGACAGACACGGACAGACGATAACCGGGCAATCCCACCAGCGTTGGAACCACCAGTGCAACAAGTTGACGAGACACGTCATCAACAACCCGTAGCACGACCCGTAAACTTGTCACCGACTATCATTCGTACTCCGGTCAATGATTGCGACGGTTCTCTGCGATCACGCTGGGTCCGACCGGCCCCCCCAGCAAAATCAACAAATCCCGAACGAAACTATTCACAACCCGACGAAAACACGATCGCTGTTGTTTCGCTGTCATGATGATCATTGTCGTACAACGGAACGACTGATTCAACGCGGTGATTCCGTCGAATAATCGTCGCAGTGTCATCGATTCGACAACTGTCCTTAACCCCAGCCGGTCCGTCGTATTGGGCTACCGATTCCTAGATTACTCTGGATCTCATCCGATTTCGTCAATTTCCTGGTTTTCCGCACAATTCGACGTCAACTTTTTCGGGATATCGACTGACGTCGCAGCGTGAATAGTGCACATTTTGTTATGTATATACGAGTTTGATTATTCATGTTGTTTTGGTGATTTCAACCGGTTTTCCAGTTTCGCGTCATTGAGGTTGATCGGTTTTTTTTTTTCGAAGGAAGAGAAATTAATGTGGACACGGTTTGATGGACGAGGTGCGGGTTGACTCGTTTCAATTGACATTCGTGGACTCATGAAGTTACAAACAAGCAAAAAAAACTCAGTTTTTTTCTACCGATCTCGTGAAAATCGGCAATTCCGTCCCTGAAAATCGTCTCCCGATTTGGTGACATTGAGGTCGGTTAGTTTACGAAGGAAGACGAAGAATCATCGACACGGTTTGATGCACAAAGTGCGGGTTGACTCGTTTTGATTGATATTCGCGAACTCATGAAATTGAGAAGAAAGAAAACACAACTTCTTACCGATCCGAAAAACCGGCAATCAATTAAATCGTTCTTAATTTTCGAAAACGTGAAATAAATAAGAAAGAAGATCGATCGTGCATGAACAACGAAACAATGACGAACAACGTGGCACAACCATCGCCACCGATAACGATGGAAACATCCGCAAAACCGGATCCTACGATCGACAAAAAATCATTGGCGTTGCAACCGATGCAGACTTACAACAACGCGGAAGGGCCAGCGACCTGGAAGTCGATGAGCGTGAGACAAAAATGGAGCTTTCTCACGAGCAACATAACCGTGGAGCCAATGGTCGCGTGTTACATAATGCCAAGCGTTCTCGCCTCATTGGCAACCCAGAATTTGAATCTCGAAAAAGCTTGCCGAGTCAACTTGGCCTATTCGGACGAAATTTGCGGCGCTTTGACCGCACGTAACACGACCGGTTTTCAGGCCGAGGAAACGGCCGTGCAACAACTCGTTGCCGGAATGCAGACTTGGAAAACAGCGTTGCAGAGTGGGGTTCCGACGTTGTTGATCCTGTTCATGGGGGCTTGGAGCGATCGCACGGGTCTTCGAAAACCTTGCATGCTTCTGCCGATTGTCGGTGAATTTCTCACGAGCATAAGTCTCATTGCTTGCGTATATTGGTTCTACGAATTGCCGATGGAAGCCGCCGGAATATCGGAAGCATTGTGGCCCGCGTTGACGGGCGGTTGGTTCACCATGTTCATGGCAATATTCAGTTACATAGGTGACATCACGACCGTGGAATCGCGAACTTTGAGAATCGGTGCTGTCAATGTTTTTTTGTCACTAGGCGTGCCAATTGGCATGGCACTGTCCGGCATACTTTACATTAAAATTGGGTTTTACGGTGTTTTCGCTATATCGACGGTTTGTTACGTCATGGCGTTTGTTTACGGTTTGGTCGTGATTAAGGAAGCACCCAGACCACCGCAAACCATCGTCGCCAAAGAAAAATCAATGACCGCTTGCGAAACTGTGGTAGATTTTTTTTCGATAAAACACATAAACGAGACTTTCAGGGTGGCTTTCAAGAAGGGAGCGAATAATCGACAGAAGAGAGTCGTCGTTCTTATGATCATCGTTATGGTCGTTATTGGACCTATGTACGGTAAGAACATTGGAACTATCGTTTGATTATTTTTTTTTGTGTTTATTTTTGTGGATGTTCGTAATTTTCCATGTGCTGATCGAAAAAAAACACTTTTAGAGAGAAATTTGAGGAGAAATTAAAAATTCGGACACCCGCTGATGTGTATTTAAATATCAAAACGAGCTGCAAGTTGAAACTTTCAATTTGCTTCCTCTGATTTGTAGCCAAAGCGTTTCGAAAAGAAATGCATCCTCGCGGAGGAATCTTCGTTCGATACTTACGATTCAAAGAAAGCAAATTGCAGCTTGTTTGCGTTTGTTTTATTGTTTTCCGAGTGAGTCATGATGGGATGCAACTGTTTGATGGATCTCTCGTGTCTCGGGAAAATTTTATCACGTGTTTACCGAGCTGAGACAAATATGACTGATTAATACGTGAATCCGAATAAGGAAAAAAAACGTAACGAGAGTATGTCAGAACGCGTAACTACATAAAACGTCGAGCTAACCACCGCGATTGGATTTTTCCTTCGTAACTTCAAATCGTACCAATCTTGATCTTCCAAAACGAGAAAAAATAATCGACCTTGTTCGCGTGCATTCAGGTCGCGGGACATCGTTGCGATGCAAACCGATTGATGTGTTTTGGAATTACATGCCGAACGATTCGATTTATACGCGGATTCGAGGCGAATGCAATATTTATATAATAATAATAATAATAATCGAATATCTGTCTCATGCATTAGTTTTTGGGCATCCTCGTGAGATTAATTTTTTTTTTAATCATGACGACCTGTTTACACCCTCTCTTAGAGTCTCGAGAAGAATTCTACCTTACCGACGTTTTCGAACGAGTGTTCATTTACAGTTTCAATCGTTCGATCTCTATTTTGTTTTCTCGACTTTTCATCGCCTCGCCAAATTATTTAAAACAAATAAATATATATATAATTTTGAGAAAACGTCGGTAAGGTAGGATTCCCCCTAGGATTCAAAGAAATAAAAAAAATGGGTCGTCCTAGCGAGGGTTTCTCAACACAGTCAACGATTTACAACCAGTCGAGCGACGCAAAATATTCGCTTACATCGTATCCCAAGAGTTCGTGTGCTGTTCCGTAATGGACGTCTTCCGCGTGTTTAACCGAGCCAAGTGGAAGCCGCAGAGTAATTTGTGTGTGTTTATTTGCGTGCCAACGTGAATTCTTGTCCGTAGCATATATTGCCGAGTACCGAGTTTTGTCGGAGAGTAAAATGGCAAAAAATAGAAAGACGAAAAAAAAAAAACAACGTCGACTAGCTTTATCCCTCGTTCGGTTAGTTTCCTGTTCATGATTATTTTATGATTATTTATGGGATTTCTCGCCTGCGATTTATTCTTCTGCACATCAACCCTTACCACAAAGTTTCTCAAAATATGTTCAATCTCTCACTGGCTCACGTTTGTATTTAAAATTTAGAAAAAAAATTGTTTTTTCCATTATCCGATAATTATGCACGTTATTTTGCAAATCTTCCTTCAGCATCTCATCTCACAGTACTCATCGGATGGTTCACCGATTCCACACGGATGAGCCGTGAAAACGTGTTGCAATTCGTGTGTACCATGGACGATAGTTTGCGTGGGAATAATTATACGTTGTGTAATCGTAATTATATTTCAATCGTATGAGCATAGAGTACCGTTAATTTCCACCACCATTCTGTATGAATCGCGTCAAAGACGACCGAGAATCGTCATTGATCACAAACACATCTAAAACCAAAAATTTCAAACCATTTTATGAAAATTTTCAAAACCTTTTGGTCCAAAATTTCAATTTCCAACAATTTCGAATTTTTTATCCTCGTTGTCGAAACACGACGGGAGATAGTTGATAAACAACTCTCACACGTGGTGAGTCGCGAATAATGACATCTCGGCCGCGCACGATCGCAAGAGTGAAAGTCGCACTTATTGGGTCAGCTATACGTAAACCGGGTACGCGAATAGATAGTTCGACGGATGAAAGTCGCGATCTCCGTTCGGATAGGCCAAAGAATTATCGTTGCGTCGAACCATCGTCGCGATGATATATCATGCACGATAATTTTCCCGGCCACGACGCTGTTTCGTGACGAAAATTCAACAATATCGCGCTTGGTTTGTGTCACGATATACCGCGATCGTAACGGTCGCGTCGTCGTTCGTCCGGAAATTACGGTTACTTCCGGATCAAACGCGTTTGCACGGTTAGCTCGGTCTGTCCGTTTCCGTTTTCCATTTTCAATGCAAACCGTTTCTCTTTGCTTCGGGTTCGCGATTATTCGATATCGCACAATCGCATGATCGTTCGATGCGAATTTGAAAAATATCAAAAAAAACTACCTGTATACGTATATAGATGGAACATTGATATCAATCATGCGATGTGAACGAAAAGAAGTTTGACAAAATGAATCCTGGTAAAATGAATCGCTAGCGAATTTCTGGCCAGAAAAAAAAGTGGAACAATTGAGATATACATTTTAATTGGTTTCCAGTGCAATGACAATTATCGTCAAAAATTTACGTCAGACCGTGAAACGCGACTAGCCAGCCGGAATACCGGTAATCGAGACGTCGTTGAGAAAACAAAAAACGAAGAAGAAGAAGAAGAAAAAAAGAATAATCAAGATCCACAGACGTGGTTATCAACGTACGACACCGCAAAGTTATTATAACAACAATCGAGACGTGGAATAATGGTTAATTTCAGTGACAAGGTCAACCGTGGGACGGATTAGCGTTGCAAGGAGAGGCATGGGGCACGTAGACGGCGAAACCAAGATAAGAACCAACGGAAGTCCTCGACCGTCGGACCGTCCTGCTCCCCCCCCCCCCCAAACCCCTCGAGAAAACAGGCTTGTTCTCAAGAAATTAAGTTCACCACGTGAAAATGATGACTCGGTCGTTTGTAACGTAATTGTTATCAACTCCATTAAGTAATCATGACGTTCGTCGTACAGTCGGTTTCATATTCGGTCCATCTTCTTTCATTCGAACGACAATGTGTTGACATCAACCCTAAAAAAAAAACACTTGCCACGTGAATGCCCATTTAAGGGCTTGATTGTTATCAATCATCGTTCGAAGCCATTTTGCTTTGTTTCTTTTTTTTTCATGCCACGAAGCTAGGTGAGATGATTGGACGAATTAAGACGAATCGCGATGGAAACTCGTGACGATATATAGAGATCATCCGAATCGGATGTGACAGATCGCGTCCGCGATATTTATCAATTTATTTGGTAATTAATTTTTTTTTTTTTCATTCCCAAGGACGGGTTGACATTGTGAAGCGTGTGATTACCGTCAAGTTGGTGGTGGTCCGATGGTAGTAAGGTTGAATTGTCGAGGTAACACGAGACGATTCGTTGAATATCGTGTTATAAACCCGTTGTCAAAACGATTTTTGAGCTCGGGCGGGGGGAGGGGGGTGGCACGGGGACAGACGTGGTGGACCGTGAAGTGGAAGTGTACGTACAAAAGAAGAGACGGACGTAATTTGATAAAGACCGCGGAGAACTCGGCGGAAACGGTTAAATGGACGTACTGATAAACGAACTTGTTGTGCAACCTCGCATTATTGCGCAATGTTTCTGAAATAATGACGCGCGTGTGACCGACGGAATTCGAATCGATGCGGACGCGGCTTGCGAATGGATGAATTTGGGTTTTGCGCTTTTGCTTACTGCGGATTATGGAAGTTTTCATTATTCGCGTTTTTACGGATTGGAAATGATTTTTGGTTAATCGTTTTAACATTTTAATTTATGATATTATTTTTCATTGTGATATCATTTTGAATTATAATATGTGTATTCGGTGTTTAGTGAGAATTTCGCAATATTTTCGTACGATTATAAACTTATGTTGGTATGATTGATTCGATCGATCGATCATTTATTATTTTTTTTTTTTTTTTGCAGGTGAAATGGCAGTGATGTATCTCTTCACGAGGTATCGATTCAACTGGAACGAGGTCAAGTTCAGCATGTTCTCGACCTACAGCATGGTGACTAATCTCATCGGTGAGTACAATTTCTCATTATGGTTCTCGAGCATAAACGACCATTCAGTTCGAAAAGTATTTGAAATACATTTTCATCGAATGAATGCCCGTCCCTACATTTAGGGCGAAGGTTGAAATTAGGATGAAGTTATAAACAATTCTCATCTGCGTTTCAACTTCGTTTAACCCTACGTTTAACCTGCAGTTTTTTCCCCGATTTTTCAAGCTCGAGAGGTGAAACGAAGGTGAAAAAAATATTTCAACCTCGCTTTACTTTCCAATTCGGACTTATAAGGTGAAATAAGTTGAAATTCAAGGTGAAAGTTTCGACTCGGATTCGAAAAGAAATTATCAGTCGATATTCCGCAACGCAAAAACAAATTCTAAAAAAAGTATAATAACACAAACAAAATAAAACTATAATGAGTATAATGACACAAACAAAATAAAACATTTTTCTTTTTATTTATTTTCAAAAAAAAACTATTTGTTCTTAAAAAAAATGTTTCATGGGACAAAGTACAATCAATCCAAATAAAAAGATAAAAATGATTCAAAAAATAAATAAATTGAAGAAAAATAGCTAAAAAAAAATTCGGTCTTAATCGCCAAAGCTTTAAAACTATAATTAATGATTATTGGTGCACGTAGTGAAATTCGTCCTAGAGTTGTCCGCGACCGAAATCGTTAACGACGTACGCGACATTAACGTCAATGTCGACGTGACTTCCGTCCTATCGTGTTGTAATTGATTTTCGTTTCACGAGCGTCCTTCGATGGGTCGATGATCGTCAAATTGTTCATCGAGTTTTGGCCCTGACGCCGGCGCGACACAATCGACAAACCGGTAAAAGTCGGGCAGCGGCGATCGTTAACGTTTCTTCGCGTTCGAACCGAACGACACGACAATTATTGTCCGCTGGAGAATTTAATTGCCGTGGCTGAATCTTTTCGATTCCGCGACTTGTGAAACTCGCGGTAGCCGGTCACACCTTCGGTAATGAGCCAATCGATTTCATCGATCGGTTGAGCGACGAGCGGGGATATAAAAAATCGGAAAAAAATTGGAAAAAATTGAAAAAAAAACGAACAATGACTTGGCAAACAGTGAGCGATGGGCGCGGGCCAAGAAGCAGACCTTCGGCATCTTCGATGAGGTGAATGTCGCGCACGCGCCGATCGACCGGGGGGGAAAATCGTTGATCGTGAGTTCGATCGTAACTCGGTAACGATTTTTCTTTTTTTTTTCAATGTCCTCGCGAATGGAATAATCAACCGGTGATCGATCGAATAGTCGATCGCAGGAGGAAAGACGAAAAAAAATGGAAAAATAAAAGAGTTGACAATTGATTCATCGGGATTGTGTTTCTCCGTTAACTCTCGGGGGGCTCGACACGGATATTGGACTTCACGATCGTAGATCTCACGAGCCGTTGAGGCGCGCGCTCGCTCGCTCGCTCGCGAAGACGCGATAGGCTCGATCGTATGTACCTAACGTCCTTCCAATTCACTCTCGCATTACCATAATCTCATTACGGACGCTAGTTGGGTGTCTAAATTGAATGTGAATTGCATGACCTTAATTACACCGTGTTCACAAAACACGCGCACGCTTGGGCTATGATGAAATATCGCGATTGTTGATACGCTGATGAAAATTTTAACGTAATTAAATTTTTATATTTTTTCGATAGTTTTTTTTATTATATTATTGATTGTGATGTTTTTGGATATTTGGATTTTATAATAATTCGTGGATATTTGAAGATTATAATCAATTGTCAGATTTTCCGTATATTTGAAGTCCATGATTAATTACGATAATTTTTAATATTCGAATATCATATTAATTATGGAATTTTTTGGATTCTTCAACATCATAATTAATTGAGATATTTTTGGATGTTCAAATTCCATAATTATTCTACAGAATTTCTCGAAATTTATCACATTTTTCTGCAAATCATTAAACGACCCAAAATATTGTTTTTTTTTTTTTTCAAAAATGATAGGATTTTTCAAAAATGTTAGTTGCAATGGAAAAATACTGTTATAATTAAAACGTGATTCCCCCATTATTGAAAAAAAATTCAAAACCCTCGACTTGAAAACCATAATCGTCATCTTTCGAGATAGTATTAGAAAAAATAATATTCCAAGTAATTCCAACGTCGATGTGATATCTCGAAATTAATGAAAATTCACAATAAATCATTGCGTTTCAATCGTTTAATTATGAAACACGCGGGAAGTGGAACCAGATGATTAGAATTGCGACGGGTTTGATATCAGTCGATCTACCGATCTCCATTCGATATAATGAGCGTCGTTGTTAAACTCGTTACGTTGTTGCTACATCATCGGCGGAACTTAACGGGGTTTATAATATCGTATACGATAGACATTATTATACATACATGTAATTCGAAGGTCAAGTACGTCGAATAAGATTTTTTTCTCTTTTTTTTTTCCAACGCACCGCGATAATTGAACAAAGCGCGAGTTATTACCGCAAAACGTGTGAGCATTCTTTCATTTCAATGCTTATTAATAGAATCAAATAACGATGATACAATTATGCAACTATCGTCGACGCGTTGCCAAGCGGATTATTCAGTCGTGCAATGTTTTGGAAAAATATTTGTAAATTTTTTCAACGGTCCAATTACCGAGACGCGATTGGAAACAATGGGTATGAGATTGGCGGTGTGATTGGTTGTCAAACAAAAGCCAATGGTTTTCATACCGAGAAACCGCTGGAATTCAATACAAAATGGCGCGACTGATAATGAGGCTCAAAACTTCGGACATTCGAAACTGCAAATAACTTTGGCGTGGGTTCATCGATCGGTCGATGGAAATGATAACTCGAGTCGAAATTTTCACTTTGCATTTCAACCTATTTAACCCACTGTCCGAAATAGAAGTTGAAGTGAGATTAACATTTTTTTTTCACCTCCGTTTCAACCTCAATGTAATGTGGACATTTTCTTCACCTTCGTTCAACCATTCCGAATGAGGGTGAAATTTCTTGTTTCGTTATTTTACCTTCGTTTCGCCCTCCAAGTGAGAATAAATATTTTTTCGTTCGTTATTTCACCTTCGTTTGACCTTCCAAGCTCGAATAATGGGAAACAACTGCAGATTTTCGGGGTGAAATGAAGTTGAAACGCACATAAAAATTGCTTGTGACTTTGTCCTACTCCGATACTTTGAGATCGCGAAGTGTCGAACCGACTTGACTTTGTCAATTAATCTTTGGCACAGGTACAATGGTGTCCGTGGGACTCTTCAGTCACGTGCTGAAGATCGACGATGCACTCGTCGGGGTCATGAGTTGCATGAGCAAGATTCTCGCCTGCTTCGTCTACGCTTTCGCCACGGAAGATTGGATGATCTATCTCGGTAAGCGAACAACCGGTTTGTTACGTAAATCGACCGAAACCCATCGACGTTATGTATATACATATTTTTTTTTTTTTTTTTCGTAAAAATTTCTAATGCAAACGGTGAGCCTTGCCAACGGTGAGCTTTGTTCGTTGCTTTCTGAAAATTTTTCACTTTTTGCTAAAATGGCTCTGGCAATGAATATTCATTTTTTTTTTTAAACAAAGAATTTTTGGTAAACCTTTTGAGCTGTCAATTATGTAAATTTTTTCACAATTATGTTGAGAAAAATTTGGTGCCAGTAAAACTATAAGAACAAAATAAAAATATGCAGAATTATTTACGTATTATCTCTTGGTAATTAAAATTTCAATTCCATCTCAATTGTGTGTCGATGATTATGAGTCTATGAACCTTGAATTATCAATTTCTCGACAATTAGCACCGCTGGTCGAAATCGTCAATGGAACGTCCTTCATCGCAATGCGTTCGATAGCCTCGAAGCTCGTGCCAACCGACGAATTAGGTGAGTCCTTCGTAATCCAGATTTCTCCAAACTTTTTTTTTATCTTCGCAATCGTGGAAAATCCAATTTTAAAAATTTGAAAATCCAATTTTAACAAAGTTGAACATAGAAGTCTTGAGAATGCAGCTACAAGAATTCGATCGTAATCGCCAAAGCTTCGAAAAACAATTTGAAATAATTCGACCATAGCAATTAGCAACAATATTAATTATCTTTTTTTTTTTGTTGGTTTCTTTCGATGTAATCGCAGGCAAAGTGAATTCGTTGTTCGGCGTGTGCGAGTCGATGATGCCACTCGTTTACGGGCCGATGTACAGTTCGGTTTATGCGGCAACCATGAACACGTTTCCGGGGACCTTCTTCTTGCTCGGCGGGGGCCTCACCATTCCCGCTGTCATTTCTTTCTTGTAAGCTGACAACGTTTTATCCCTCACTTCGAACAAACAATCGAACCAAACTTCGATCATCGAATGAATGTCCATTTCTTGTTCCAATTATTTTTCTTTGGAAAATACGGGTCCAAAAAATGCGTAGAAAATATATATAGTGCTTTTAACTATTCTTAAAAATTATTCGTCAAAGTAATGAGTTGGGCTCGAAGTTCAGAAAGGTCAAAATTGGGCTCAAAGTTCAGAAGGGTCAAAATTCTGAACGCCCGATTTTTCACATAAAATTTCACAAATTATCGCTCAACAATTTTGTTTTTTTTTTTTTCGCATTTCCAGATGGTTGTACAAGGAACACAGAAGAGATCGAGCGATGCTGGAAAACGAGATGAAGACGGACAAATTTCGAAAGACTGATGAAAGAAACGAGAACGGTGTGAGTTTGACGAGAACGAGTGCGGTTAGTGAGAAAACGGAAAAAACTATGGACGCAAGCGCGGGAATCGCTAATGCGGCTTTTGTATCGGAACACTTGTAATCCGAATAATGTTTATTTGAAAAAAAAAACGCGAAACAGACTTATCCGATTGGAATTCAAATGGAAATCGGGAGAGCAGAAAGCATCGGGTACGTAAATTCACCTCCCCCCGCCCCCTTAAAAAAACACTGAAAACGACCGTTGTAAAATCATTCTTTTTTATCCACTCATTTACGTGACGAAAAAATTGCAAAAATAAAATCAGATTTACTTTTCTGTACTGTTTTCATTACCGACAGTCGATAGTCACGAAAAACGCCTACTTTTGCTCCGACAAACAACCCCGAAAACACGGCTGCGCTATATAATAAATATTATACAAAATTACGATATTATTAGTTGTAAATATATTTTTTTTTACTCATTTAAGTGTGAGAAGCGGTAAAAAAATCTTCGTCGAGCTCGAAGTTTTTTTCTTCTATTTTTTTTTTGACCCGTTGTTATGCAATGGTACGCAAAAAGTACATTCAATAAGAAAATCTGAAAGGAGAATAATTCATTCGTATCTTTAAATGGTCTACGCAAGTTAAGAATAATAATAATAATAATAATAATAATAATAATAATAATAATAATAATAATAATAATAATAATAATAATAATAATAATAATAATAATAATAATAATAGTAATGATAATAGTAATGATAATGATAATAATTATAATAAAAATAGTAATGACAACAATAATTTCGACAGATGCAACAGTTTTAGAGACTCCTGGTACTTAAATAAATTTACGCATTGACGATATGTGAATTCGCGTTATTGGATAAATAACCGGAAAATCCGGTCAACGATAGCAGTATTACTACCATTATAAATATTTAACTTTTCACGAGTTTATTCATATGACTCCTAGAGCCAACGTTGAATGACGATTCATCAACGATTCACAAATATATCGAACGGTCATGATCGCGTGTGTACAGTTTATTCAATGTCATTCTGATGAAAAAGAAAAAAATGTCGGTACCCGAACGAATAATTATATATATATATATATGAATACATACAGATATAATTTTTTTTGTACGCTACATTTTGGAAAAACGCGTACGGAAATGTTTTTAATGAATAATAATTATGATAGACAATAATAAGCATACGCAATCTATTGTGATATAGCAATATCGTTTTTGTATGTAGTCGCAATAAATTATATTCCAAAGTTATGTATCGTTTGAATCTTCGAAGAAATCAGAATTTCTCATTTCACTTTGCAGATTATTCCAATTTTCTTTCATTTTATTGAACAATTCGATCGGAAATATGTTCAAAGATTATAAAAAAACTATTTTTTTTCGCACTAACCGTTTATCGACGACGAGAGAAATCTGTCGTACCGATCGAACACCATCGCAGCGCCCTAGCTTCGAAAAGTTGCCGCTTCAAGGCGCATGCACATCGATCGTAACGACTGCGTCATCGACAAACGTTCGACGACCAATCGAAGATTCCTTTCCGTGGAAATCGCCCGATCCCATTGGACCGTAAAATCGTCGAATCAAATTCGTGGACAAGCTCGGGGTTCTGGTCGGAGGATTCTGCTTTATCGGCCGAGCGACTTGGCCAACACGTCGCGTGGCGGAAAAAAAAGTAAACCCGACGTTTCGTATCTACATGAAACAACGTGAGTTATGACTAGCAGACACATTCATCACGTCACACAGAATGCTCGCTCACAAATGTTGTCCGTGTCGATGGAATGAGAGTGGTGCGACATGAGAATCTGGGATCTTGTTTGAACTTTGAACAAATAGTCGTGTCGTAGCTAGAAACGCGCCAATTTTCTTCGACCGAGATAAAACACAACGTTGAAACCCATTAAAATTCGATCGTCGGGTTTTAAAGTTTTTTTAAACAATATTTTCTTTTTTTTTTTTTCATTCAACGGCCTCGACACCTATTTTTCTTTCTTTTTTTTTCTTCAATCGTTTTTTTGTTTTGTTGTCGTTGTTTTCTTTTGTTTTGTGTTCTATCACTGTTATTTTTTGTCTTCGTCGTTGTATAGTTGATCATTATTGTTGTTGTTGTTATTGTTTAATTACTTTTCATTCGTGATTGATTACGCGAGTTGACACGACCGGCGTATTGGCCTATTGTGAAAGTACAGTGAAACGGGAGGGGGATAGTCGAGTTTCGTTGTGGGCTCCCCGCTCGTTCGTCGGAAATACACACACACACACACGCGAACGATTTGCCAATTACTTTTTTTTATTTGGCATCTTTGGAAACGAGTGTCGCGCGACGATCGGAAGGTAAGTCAGCTTGAAGACTCTATGGGGCTCCTTTGACTCTCTCACGCCAGTCAGTCACGTGATAAATCGCGTTACAAATCGTTTCGGAAATTTGTAATGAGAATATCGAACTTTGAAGAATATCGATATTTGAAGAACATTCATTTTTTTATGCATATCGATTTTGTAAGAATATCATTTTTTTTTAATAACAACTTTCCAAAAATATTTGATTTTTTGAGATTATGATTATTTTTCTTCTAATTACAATTTTGTGAGATTATCAATTTTAAAAGAATATTAATTTTGTAAGAATATAGATTTTTTAATAATGAACATTTTTTATGAATATTAATTTGTTGTTAGAAAAAAATTTTTTTAAGAAAATTTTTAGAAAAAAAAAAATCCGAAAATCATAAATTCTTAATTCTACATAAAATTAGAAATTTATCATTGTTGAATTTTTGCCATCGTCTACTTATCCAACTATTTCCAATAATCAAGTTTTTTTTTTCACTCGTCAAATCGTCGATAATTTAATAATATAGTACATGTTAATATAATTATTATTCTAATTATCATGCACTTGCAATCGTTCAACTTCTTCGATTAATATCGAATTAATATCAAAGTCTTCGGCAACGTCAGGACGGTTGCTCCGAATTTTCGTGTTTCCCGCGTCGCTGCGCGTTGCCTCACCGAATAAACATATATGCAAAACGCATTCCGCGTTCCGCGGTAACGTTAGCCATCGACCGTCTCATCTGACGCAACGATTTTTTTTTTCGTTTCGACCTGTGGCTCGGATATGAATCACTGGGATTGACCGACAGATGGAAAATCATTGTTCCAACAAAGATAAAATCACTCACAAATGATTCATCATCGCTCCAATATATTCCGCAAACGATTATATCCGCTAAACTCGTGTTTCTCAAAACCCTCTTGTTATTAATTATTCAATAGTTGTCGTTACAATGAAATGAATTATCATCGAATACGATTTTACGACCTTTGTATAAATTTGACTCGGCTTAAATTTATAATATTTCCGGGCTGCCGAAGAAATATTCTCGGGAAAAAAAATCGGGATACTAATTGGAACACTTTAGAATGAGGATATCGTGGAACATTTTTTTATTGAATTTTCAAAATGGCGGAAAAAAAATCTTTTACAATTTTAAATTTCATAATTTTTAATATTTAAAACAAAAATTTGTTTGACTTGAAATCGGGCTTGGGGTCATTTTGACCCCCCAACGACCGCGAAGGGTTAATACATTTTTGTGATTTGAATCGATTTAACGTTAATTTTTCGATGAATCACACATTTACGAGTGTCATGCGAATTTGTTGACGATTATTATGTAACGCGCGTCCGGCAAAAAAAAATATTTAAAAAATAAAAAAAAAAATAAGAAATTAAAAAAACGAAAAGAAATAAGAAAACACGTTGTACACAAGATTTTGTCACACAACTGCATAATACATGGGAGCATGGTCGGGACAAGCGTTGCATCGCGTGCGCAATTTATAGCTCATGAACCTTGACACGGAGCCAAAGGTGAAGCAGAACCGCCATTTATTGAAAGGAGAAGGAAAATTCGTTTGAGAAGCAACGAAAGAGAGACGAAACTACGTACGGTCGTCGCTCACTTGCGTCACATGTGAATTGGAAAAAAAATGATAAAATACAGAAAAAAACAAATAAATAAAAACAAAAATAAATGAATGAAAATTTGTACAATTTGGCAAGATGATTAGAACATTATTCGGCGTTTCTTTTATTCATGTTGCCGATAATCGTACAAAATTTTGAGATATTACACGAATGGGACAAAAATAGTTGAAATTACGGTTTTTCGAATCAACATTTTTCCATGAACACTCGGGAACCCGTTTTTCGTTTGTTAGTTGTTTTTTTTTTTGTGATTTTTTTTTTGGGGTAAAAACTAGAAGATGACATGAGATTTGCTACAACAGGTTTTACGATGCAGTTTGAAAACGAAATCGCTCATTAAATACACGAAATAATCACGTACTCCAGTCGTGACTTGCGTGTATTACATCGAAGCCATCGCCTCACAGACGATACGTTTTTCCATATCCGCTTCGAGCACGTTGCGCGAGTTACGTTCTAAATTTTTTTATTTAAAAAAATTTTTTTCGTTGTTGGTTGAATTTTTATTATTATTTATAGTTCAGGGTTCCGTCCCTCAAAAGGAAAAAACGGAACCCTTATCAAAAACTATGAAATTTTTTTATTTTTTACATTTTAAAAATCGTTTGTTTTTTTTTAATCCATCCAAGTGGATAATATCATGACAATTTCTCTTTGACACGCTTCATGGGCGACGTAAAAGTGAAGAAAGTTGTACCGACGCTTTTTGTGATCGCTGGCACAATTTTTATCGACGACTGCCATCAATTAAGACGAAAAAAAAAAAAATATTAAAAAAAAAGGAAAAAAAAAATAATTCGAACAAATACCGTTGTGAATTAATGACATGGATTGATTCGATATCCGGCACGAGTTATGCGGAAACGAAAGAAGGGGACGAACCGTTTCGTGACGCAGAGTCATGCTGGTCGGAATACAACTCGAGTTTAAAAAAAAAAACGCGAATGGCTCGATTTATCAATTCCCCGCGTTTATAACTCTAATCGTGAACATTCGGTGAAGAATTCCGCGCAACGAAGCTACGTGACTGTGTTCGATTAATCGAACAGCGTATATATACGAACGTGATGCGATAAGTCGAACAGAATTTTTTTATCACTTTTGTTTTTTTTTTTTTTGCATCACAACATACATTATTATCGTTTATTTAATTCGTTTAATTATTATAATTGATTCTTGTATTGTACGAAGCTTTGGCGTAGTGTGACCTAATTTTTTTAGCAAAATTATTGAGTCTCCTATATTAAAATCTTGGTTCGAGTTTGACTATTCTAAAACGATACTCAATCAATATCCTGACTAATATTCAAAAAACTCGTAAATACAACAAATACACCTAATTTCTCTCACAAAACTTTGTTGTTTCTGTCAAGTTTTTTCTTCCACCAATTCACACGTCGATGGTGATGAAAATGTTGAAAGGTGTAATCTAACAAAATGAGTCATTTGGAGCTAAGAAAAAAACGATTATACGTAGAATCTGCTATTTCAATTTTATCTTTCACTTACTCGTATTTAACAATTTTTTTCATTGAATTGAAAAACTATTTTGATTGATCTTGCCATCGAAGCTACAATCGATAAGAGCATTCGAAGCGAGTGCACGAGAGAGCCGATAGAAGATACAAAAAAAAAAAAACATACAAAGAAAGAACAAAAATCTTATCGTCATATCGCTTATGCCGATGATTTGTGCATCGAACCGCTCGACCTTCGACGATTCTATGTTAAACCCGTTCATCGAATTCCGGATGAATAAATTTTTATCGAACAAACCCCTTATCACGTGGTCGTTGGTCCGTCTTCGATCTCGTGGTATTTGTTCTTTACGTAATAAGAGATTACTCGAGAATTATAAATATCACAGTCGCAAACGATTGAGATATATATATTTTTTTCTTTTTTTTTCAATGAACTTTGTAATAAAGGCGATGAATGCGGTTTTGTCATTATTTTGACGTCATGCTCAATCTCATGGATTCACATAAATTTACGGTTACGCTCGTTTAGTATCAATTTGGCAAAAATTCACTTACACATTTGAATCTGAGGAGACAAATTGTATAAACTCACAAATTGAGAGTTTTTTTTTTTTTTTTTTTTTTTTTTCAATTGCGACGAGACAAGACGTGGAGGTCCGTTTTACTCAAGCCGACTGCCTTCCCCGGTGCTTGACCTCACTCGTTCCGACTGAACAATTTTTCCGCTAATTGCGACTCGAGGAACAACGCGAACGTTGACTACGGACTCGTGCATTCCGTTTTTGCGATTTGCCGCGACTTGCAAAAAAAAAAAAAAAAAAAAAAACAACGGACAGACGTAAATCGTTGCAACTGCATCGTACACAGTTTCTGGATTTTGTTCGTAATAATTCCCACGTTTATTATCATCGAAATTCATCGACTCAAAACAATCAGATTGGACAATATTCATTTATTTTTGAATTTGTTTATAACAAAAAAAAATTACGACACGATATCTGATATCGAGACGCTTTTTTTTTTCAAAAAGTGAAATGAACATTTTTCGAAAAATATATATTTGCTTATAACGATTGTAAATTAATAGAAACGAGTCGAAGGGGTCTATTTGATTGTTAAAGTGCATATTGGATGAATCTTGGATGCACCTTGAATGCAATTTTGACTCTCGCGATCGCACAATCAATGAAAGAATGAAAAATTAAAAAATTGAAAATAAAAAACTTAAAAAAAAAAATTTTTAAAAACACAATGTTACTTCATTGAAAATTATAATATAACGTCATTGGTAAACCGACAAAAGTCTGGATAATTGATCTTTGACACCGGCCCGAACTACCTCGCCGCGACTCCCCCCCCCCCTTCCCCTCCCCCACACTCCGACATCGTCTTCGTATTCAAAGTTCTCATTATTTTCGCGTTTATTCCCGTGCTAAGCTTCATACACGTATACATCGAATTTATGTGTGTACAGTGGGGATCGTTTGCGTATCGCAAACGTTAAATTCGCGACGCGACCAATCATCGTTGTCAATTGATGAAAACGTAATTAAATTATTGAAATGCACGTTGTACGTCGGACCAATCGTCACTGAGACATTGTCCGAGAGTTACGATCGTCTCTAAACTACTTCAACTAGCATCGAGTTTTAACTCGACCGCGCTTACTTGACTCAACGATAAAAACAAAAAAAAGTTATTATCTATTTTTTATTTTTTTGTTTCATTCGAAATTAATTTTGAAAATATCGAATCTCGATGATATTATTCATGATCTTAGAGACATTTTTTAGTTGTGAACAATCGTTCAGGCTCGAATCCAATTTTTTTATTGAACTCATTTTTTTATGCAACGTCCCACTTTATTTTAAAAAAAAATGTTCATTAAGGACTTTTTAATTTTCCAGGAAATAAAAAAAAAGTTCATACTTGCAATTTGCTTCATTCAATTTGTAGGTGTAGTAAACAAACATTTATTTATGAGGAAGCCAAAAATTTGGGAAAAAAAACAAAAATCGTTATCATAAAAAAATCTTTGTCAAGTTTGTTGTAAAATTAATTTTCAGTCACTCAATCCTAAAAATAATGAATCAATTGAATTTATGCTCCTAGCTACGAGGCATGAATCTGTCGTGGACTTATGGAATACTGAGTTTACTCGTTTGCGCGAATGCCCTGTCCGAGGTCGAACTTCGAGGGTTCATAAGCCTGACGAAATTCGATTACGAGGATTCCTGCACGAAAACCGCGGAATCCGAATGGTCGTTCATTAACAGACCGAACAATGACACACGACGACGATGGGTAAGAACCAAAAAAAAAAAATTCTTCACCGTTTCAGACCGGTTTCCCATACGATCGCGAATATATTTTCGTAATCGCGATCGCGGCCGAAATAATTTGTCGATCGATTGGAATTTTAGGAAAATGCGGCCATCGAGTTTCGACGACAAAAAATAAAACAGGTTAACGAAACTAGTGCGGAAATCGTTGATACTTTTCACGATACCACGTTGGAATACGCTTACAATGTTGTTATGAAACCGGGAGACGCGTTACTCGAATCCGACGATTTTCGTAAGGTGAGGAATTCATTTACAGGATCAACGACCCATTGAATAAACGCCCAACCTTTTATTTTCATTTCTCATATGATGAATAATATAATTCAATGTTATAATAATAATAATAATAATAATAATAATAATAATAATAATATAAATTATTATTATTATTATTATTATTATTATTATTATTATTATTATTAGTATTATTATTATTATTATTATAAAAAAGAAAACACTCTCATTTATCATGCATTTACAATTTCAAACGTAGGCATTCATATTTCGATTCTATTTTTATTTTCTTATTTATTTGTTTATTTACCCGATAAAATTAAATCGTTGATTGGAAATCAAATGACCAAAGAAAAAGAAATATTTATTTACGGAATTTATTCGAATGGTCTGTCGAGTAGCTTCTTTCAGTGGCGTTTCTCTGTCCCATGTGGGACAAGTGCGCATTCATTGACACGGTTGGCTTATCACACGAGAACTGCTGATACTGTCCTTTGCGTGCTCACGCGTGGTTCTATAATTTCAGCTGGTTTCGTTCACCGGCCAAGCTGAGACATCGCGTCTGACTGGTTACTACACGACGGGAACTAAAAAGCATTATCGACAGGGTAACGATATTCAGAAATTGAAAAAAAATTTTTTTAGAAAAAATTACTTAAGAGTTTTCAGAGTCGCCTTTTCTTTGGACATTTATGGGATTTTTTTTCGAAGAAATTTTTTCGATTGATTGCAATGAAACTCGGTGATTATTTTTAGATGATGGAGACATTTTTTTTGCCACAAAGAATAAATGTCTGCATTAACTATGATAGGATTGATAAAAAATACTGAATCAGTTTCATGGCAACAAAATGAATATTAAAAAAAAAAAAAATTCTGAAAAAACTCGAACGACAGTCAACTCTACTATTAATTAATTTTATTGTTCTTCGAGTCTTTTTTTCGAGCGATTTGTGATTAATATTCATTCCGACGAATTAAATTTTCAGACGTCGAGCGTAGATTGGCGCGCAATGGAAAATCCGATGACAAACTGGCATGTTGGTCCGATTGGCATAAAACACTGGCATCGCAGGCCGCGAATTTTTCGCAAAACTTACAATTGGTCCAAAAGGCCGCGGTGGCAAATGGTTTGTAATGGCGTTCGAAGCCACGCATGAAAAAAAAATAATAATAATAATTCGAAGCGTATTTCATTGGTTTATCGTGATTCGATTTTTCAGGAAAAAACAGTGTCGAGGAGTATTGGGAAATGTTGAGTGGGTTTGACAATGCGTACCAACGAGTCCGAGAGGAATGGTCGAAATTATCGAATCTGCGAGATAATTTGAAAAAAATTGTCAAAAGTTCGTTGACGAAGAAATACGGAATTGACGATAAAAGTGATGGTCTACCGGCTCATTTGTTAGGTAATTCATCGCGTGGTCAACAAATTATTTGATTTTGAATGAAATAAATGGGTTTTAGAATTGCAGATGATTTTTTTATTCTTATATTTATTTATTTTTTTTTTTTTTAAAGGTTCTCTGAGAGGCGACGATTGGACCAACATGGCGATGGACGTGACAGATCACAGTGACATAGTGTTTGATATCAGGAAAAACTTGTGGGACAAGGTGGCTGCACATTTTTGATAATTCGTTTTTTCAAAAATTAAAAAAAAAAAATTGTTTTGCAAAAGTTATTAATGATAATTGATTGTGCAGGAAATCGTGGGTGAAAGTCTCTACAAGGAGGCCTCGAAAATGGGAAATGTCATATTCAAGCACGTGCCCCAAGCGGATTTTTGGAACGAGAGCAATTTCACCGGACAATGTCCTTCGCATTTGATCAATCTGTGTTACGATGGAAAAATGCGGTTGGTACAAAATGTTGTTGTACAAAATTGTATTCACAATAATCTGTAATCAACGGGGGATTTATTTTTCGTTTCATTTTTTTTTTAATCAGAATTTCCACCTGCTCAGAAGCATCGATTGGCAATTTCATCGCAGCTCACAAGAACGTCGCTAAAATCCTCGTCAATCAAATGTCTCACGAATCTGAGCCGATTCTCAACGTTGCCAACAGATATTCCGGTAAAATAATTTTCGAAGAATAAGAAAAAAAAAATAAAAAAATAAAAAATAATCCAGGGTAAAACCGGGTTAGTTGGCACACGTTTTTCGAAACAGCAACATTATTCATATGAAAGTGAATCTAAACGAAACAAGTGACCAACATTTTTATACAAGTCTTTAAGAATCGATTGGTGCAATTTAGTCTCATAAAAAATATTGTCAACAAGCTTGTGATTTCGGTTTTTGTAGAATAGTGTGAAATCGAGGACCTTCTGAATTTGAATTAAACCAAATTTTTATATGTGTATTTAAGTGTTCGTAAAAAACAGTTAATAATTTTCCAAGCTCATCGAATCGAAGTGTCTTTTGAAAAATTAATAATAATAATAATAATAATAATAATAATAATAATAATAATAATAATAATAATAATAATATTTTTCGTTACATGATGATTTTTCTCACGAATTAATTGAACAATTAATTTGATTTGAAAAAAAAAAGAAAAAAGGGGAAAAATAATAATATCGGTAAAGTAGGGCTCTCGCTCTCGCAACCAAGAGAGGAAAGAATAATCTTACGAAATTACATCTACAACAAGGTCGATTCGTCAGAGCATGTCAAAAACATATAATTATAATATAATATAAAATATATAATCATAATACGACCAAAGCAACTGACTAACAAAAATAATAACAATCGCTCCAACTCGCAGCATTGGAGGAAGGAGTTGCCGAATTGTTCGGAATTTTATCGGTCAGTCAGGCGTGGCTGAGTTCGCGTGGTCTGATCGCCAACAAGACGGATCTCGACGACGTTCAAAAAGTTTCATTGATGATCACGGCATTGGACGTGTTCCCACGTATGGCGTATTATCTCGCCGCGGACACGTGGAGAATAGACGCGATAAAGAACAAGACTGTCGAGCCCAGTGATCTGGCATCCACTTGGTGGAAATATCGGTAATTATTCTTGTCCGTGTGTGTGTGTTCGTGTGTTTGATTCGAGCTTGCGTGGGCCTATGATTGAACACGCGCGACAGCCTATGTTTATCGTAATAATTTCTGTATCCTCATCCATCAAGGCTGGAGCACGAGGACATCGATACTAGTGTGCCCAACCTTCCCACCTTCTTGGACGACGATTACATTACCAGCAACAGGCCTTATTTGTCGTAAGTACGCACCAACTTTTTCCGATCCTGTAAAAATACCATCGAAAAATGTCTAATCATTGAATTAAGGAGGCTGAGTCATCTAAAAAAATTGAAAACATTTTTATTTTTATTTTTTTACGTGACATGATCAATCCGAATAAAAAATCGATTTTACCCTTATAAAATACCTATACTCAGCTATCATTCCCTAATCATCTCATCACCTTAAATGTTCATTCTAAAGATTTTAATGAAGCAAGTTATCGAAATAATTCCGTCGTTATTGCAGAAAATTTTTGGGAATATTATTGGGTTTTCAAATATACGAGTACGTAATGGATTCCACGGAAATCAGATACGAGAGTGTCGAACTTTCGTCTCCTGAGGTTCATCAAAAATTTTCGTGAGTACGAAAAAATAAATAAATATGCGTTCAAGAAATTTTAATGAAAATTACGAGTATTCCGTTTGGACTGCTGAATAATAAAAAAAAAATTGTTATTCAATTTATAAATTATGATTGAGAGGTCGATCGTGACAATTGAAGACGAAAATCGGTGAAGAGCGTATTAAGCAAACATAAACTATGTTTGCTACAGTGTTCGTTATAATTTTCATTAAAAGAATTAATTGAAAGCTGCATTCCAAAATGTTGCTCGCACTTTTCCAGTCTATGCGAGGATCTGCAAAAAAATTATATTTATACTAAGTATACTCTCAAAAAATGCAACAAAAAAAATCAATTTTTGAAATCTCTAATTAGTATAACCCCTTTGAAAACATTTCTTCCCAATCGATTTTATTATCCATCGCTAATCGTCGAATATTCTTGATTTTCTTTTCACACAGAAAAATGGTTCGACAAGGTTTCGGAAACAATTGGACGAACGTGATAAAAAAGTACATGGACATTACCGACATAAGCGCGGAAAGTTTGGTGTCGTACTTTTACGCCCTGGAGAGCCATTTCGAAACGTTGGACGATTCGGGATGGCTGGAAGATCCCCAAATACCCGAGGAACAAGAACGACAATTGGACGTTCTTCAAGACGTTTATAGAAAAAAAATCAACGAACCGACAACCACGGAGAGACCATTGACGTTTAACGTCACAACGTCGAAACCCGTTAAACCGAAATCCATCGAACTCGTTGTTCCCGACGTTGTGAAACCGTCGATCAACATCAAGAAGTCCGAAGATTCCAAGCCCTCGAAAAACGTTGAAATTCCCGTGGCCAACAAGACCGACGAAGTTCCGATTCAAACGGAAACCGTTAGACACGAAAAAACCGAGGATACCAGCAAAAAACCGAAACAAGCTCAGAACAAAGCGGTCTGGGCTGTCGGTGCGGTTCTCGTTGCAACCATTATTATTTGCATAATAGCCATTTTCGGCAAGCAACGATGCAGAAGAGCTCCAAAGAATAGAAGATACGTTTAAACATTTTTTTTTTCATTTTTTTTTGGTCTCAAACAAAAATCTAAAAAAAAAACACCCACACAAACAAACTTTTGACGGTTCAATGAAATCCTTTAGATGTAGAATAGTCGAATAACGTCATCGTACTCGCGAGAGTCGACTCGATACCAAACGATTTACAACTAAACCATCCCACACGTCTTCCCCCGTTCGGGGGATGTTGATTATTATTTGTTGTTGTTTTGTACAAGCATTCCTCGTTTCTTTGCTCAAATGAAAAAATTGGCCAATAATTGGTCAAAAAAAAAGAAGGAAGAAGAAGATAGAATGGCTGCCAATGCTTTCGTTGGAAGCAATGTTGAACAGTCGTGTGCTTATTAATTGGTAAGATAAAAATATGTAGTTTGGCAATCGACAGTATTCAAAAACGGGTTTTTTTTTTTGTTGTTGTTGTTGTTTTCCCCGTTGAACCAGTTAGTTGTAACGGTGAATTGAGGAAACTGTAGTGCGATTACATGACTCGAAATGATTTTCAATCGCGAATAACAAAATTTTGGACAACGTTGTCACAAATGAAAATATTTGATAGTGCAGTCACAAATAAAAAAAAAATCTTTGACAGTGGATTCACGAATGAAAATCTTTGGAAAATGTGCATCGTCATCTGATTCCACGTCTGTTTCGCACAAACAAATCAAGAGCTTAGATTTATGTACAATGAATTTTTATGTAATTTCAATTGAATCCGCGAGACGATGATTTTTTAAAAAATGTTTTTTTTTTTTTTCGAAGATGTAACAACGCCAGTGTCATCGTAGCGTCGTCGAGCGGATTCCGATCGAATTATCAATCGTTGATGAATTTTAGATTTTTCATCCAGTTAAGGTGTAGTACTTAGTGTCCGAAGTCCCCGAATCCGATGATCATCGTGTGAATCATCGGTTGATTCGCAATGGTGAAAATTTTTCCACAATCGGAATATTGATTCCGAAATTGTGTCAGGCTGAAAAAAATGTCATATTTCCGTTGGGAAGAAAAAAACCGTTCGTTATTCTTTGACAGCTGACGCGAGATGCCATTTACGTCGAAAGCTTGTGAATAAGAAACGGTCACCTTTTTTCTTTTCTTTCTTATTTCGCGTTAAAATCGCGAATCGCGGAATTATGATTTTTTCTTCAGACGCAATCGCACATTGTCGAATATATATATATATACATCTATGTATATATATATATATTTATATTTTTGTAAAAGTATTTATTTTGTAACGCGAGTGTGTATGTGAGATAAAGTGTAATTGAGATAATGAATAAAATGTATCTCAAAAATAAAAGGAAGAAAAAAAATATTGGCAAAGGTACGAATGATAACTGCGAGTTAAATTTGTGATTGTATTATTATTTTATTTCTATTTTTTTTTTTTTTGTTGGACGAGAGAAATTTCGATTCAGTGATGGTCCGACCGAGGCCGAGTATATCGAACGTGAAATTTAACGATTTCAAGCGTCATCGTGATGCGGTAACGGAGCCCGGAAAACGGATGGGGAAACAAGGTTATCGCGTGTTTTGCGTGCAACCTACGAGAAGCTATAGCGTCGGAAATCTGTGAACCAATTCAATTTCTCAACCACGATGGAAACTGAACTCCACGTTGAATCGATAGAACAGGACGACGTTTGGCCTTCTCTCGTTGCCAACTGGAACGCTCCGGTTCGACGCAAACGAATTTTCGAAAAATATTTTCACCCGACGAAACAACGTAAAATAATTTTTCCTGATTAGGTGTACATTTTTTTTTTTCACTTCAATGCCAATTTGTCAAAGAAATTGAATTTTTTCTATCTTTCTTCTATCTGTATTTTGCGAAATAGATTTTATGGAACCTTGCATCATGTTTTTTTTTTTTTTGCTTCGTAGAGAATTTTTTTTTTATCGAGGTCTTTATGTTCAGAACTTATTTGACTTTCTCAATCTCGTGGATTCACATAAATTAACGGTTGTTTAGAATTGAATTCGGTGAAAATCCACTGGATTTAATTACACATTTAAAATCGAGGAGTAATTAAAATGTTCCATATTCTCGAAAGCGTAGGCAGTGAACAAAGATTCCTGCACGAAAAAGTCAACGATTGAAGAATAAAAATGCATTCTCATCGACGAATCATCATTCACTACCTACGATTCGGAGCCAAAGAATAAAAATAAAACAAATATCCTTCCTCACAGAGTAAGGATCTTCGTTAACTACCTACAATTCACAGGAAGCAAACTGCAACGTTCAGCCTGCAGCTTGTTTCCTCCTCAGAGTGGCCGTCGCCCCTCAAAATTCCCGGAGTGGAAAAAAACCAATAGTAAAAAAAATAAAAAAATATGAAAAGAAAAGAAAAAAGAATAACGACGAGCTAATTTTTTCTCCGTAGCCACCCTCGACGTTGAAACACGTGAACCCGGGATCCGTGCGCGGAAACCTTCAAGAGGAAATGACCCTCGGAGACCTTCGTATCGAATCCGTGAGAAAATCAATACGGGCTTGTCGCTTGGCTTCTTCGCCAACCTAAAGCCCAGACGAGAGCCACCCTTTGAACCGGCCTTCGTTCTCGCAAAATGTGATGAAAAAAAAATAAATAGATTTGAAAACAAAAAAAAAAACGATATCTTTGAACCCTCCCACGTGAATCTCGCACAAGCGTGATGCTTCATCAAATGCGAAAATACGTCACCCCCCCGAATCAATCGACTTGCCAACCCGTTCGTTGGCCAACTACACGCCGACGTATTTATGAGAAGAAGAAAAAAAAGCTGTCTGCGCGGCGTCAATCATCCCCTTCAAAGTTGGGGTTGCGCAAACGAGCCACGAGGAATCTTCCCTACCGACCGAGTCATTAAACCCCTTGAAAAGAATTCTGGACTATCGAAGGGGGAGAGTCGTTACCCATATATTTGACCCTACGTTAAAGGCCACCCCCCTCCCACTTTTGCCCTTTCGACGATGCACACACTTTTTGTGGCTGCTCGGTGAAAAATAAGATTAAAAAAAAAAGAAAAAAAATGTGCTTCAAATTTCTCGTATAACACGGACTAAAATGTTCATTTCGTTCCATCATTCTTTTTTTTCTCGAGATTTTCATGTCACTGTGTTGAGAACGTGGTAATTAAAATTTCGAGAAATTTGAATTTTCAACCGAATCCATCGTGAAATTTTTGTTTTTATGATATTTTGAATTCTTCGAAAATTAAAAATTCTAAAATCAATATAACTTTAGTCAACTTTGACGATCGAGCTTCAACTCTACAAAAGCACAGACAATCATTTATTCGTGATAAGTAATAAAGAAAAATTTCTTGTTCATCACAATTATCGACTTTTGGCAAATAATGCCTCGACATGATTCAAGTTACGATCACTCGACAGCCGGAACTTGGACAAAAATCCAACATTTCGATAATTCGAAATTTTTCGCAACAATCTTCCCCAACAACAAAAATTCTGAAATTCTAGATACCCGAAGAAAAAAAAACCCCAATAATTCCGACGCAAAAGTTTGACTCTGAGTCCATCCTCTTGAAGAGAAAAAAAAAAGAAATAAAAAGGAACTGCTGTGAATATCGGATTTTCCAAGAAACTTCACTGCCAACCGAATATAACCAACCCCTTTCAAGGAGATGCTCCTTAAGTCACAAGCTCAGCTTCTGATATCCTTGTCTCACGGTATCAAGGTTCTCCTTGTCATTTCCGTTATGTATTTTTTTTTTTTTTCTTTCAAATGTCGAGCCGAGGGTAGGCTACAGTCTTGTACGTAGTCGAGGGTGTGTTATTCACAGGTGGTGGGGCACGTTAGTCGTGAAGAAACTTCGATGGTGCCAGGAGAGGGAGAGAGAGAGAGAGAGAGAGAGAGAGAGAGAGAGAGAGAGTCGTTCATCCCCTTTTATCGGAAAATTTGCGCTCGACGCAGCACCGACCGAGTTGCCGGGGCATGCGCGCAGTGTACGTCACAGGGGTTGTTGCAGCCAGGGAGGGGCTCTCCACACTCGCGTGACTCAGTCGTCGCCACATCTAAACCCACAAATCCCATATTTTCTTCACGAAAATTTTACGAATTTACAATTGAAAAAAAAACGTTCCCGATTCCGGAAAAAGTTGGTTTTGTTGTTGTGGTTGTATTTGTTTTTTTTTTTTTTAACGTTTTGCCCGATTGATCATCGATTGCTCGTGGAAAAAAAAATTGGCAAACAATCGGTCTCGTGAGGAATTCATCGCCAATGCACTAGTTTGTATCGACGATCATGGAAGATACATGTTTCTAATGTGAATCTACCGTGGATTTCGAGTGCCCAGAGTTTTCGCATGGATTGACATCAACTATGGCGGTTTAACATGAACGTGAGTACACTCGATGCGTTTTTTTTTTTTTTTGCTTTCTCATAGAGGAAGCTGTGTGAGGGTGAGACGTTTTTCTTGTTTTGAGATATTGATGCTACGATTTTTAGAAAGTGTTAAAACGTCGAGGAAACACGTTTGGAGAAAGCATCCAGATTTATGTGTGTGTGGTATATAACACGACCACTGATCAAAATTTAAATATCAAAAATCACAAAAACAAAATTCGTCCATGAGGAAGCATTGTTTTTCTCGATCCTCGGCTTCCTCACGGATAAATCTTCGTTCTACGATTCGGAGAAAGCAAATTGCAAGTTTTCAACTTGTGCAGATTTCCTTCGTTATCCTTGGCGCGGATTGTTCAAGGTTCGAACGTCCGGCCACGATTGACGGTGGCATTATTGAACGGTAGTTCACGTTGGCCAGACTCAATGACGAATAATGCGGGTCAACCGAATTCGGGAGGGGGTAGATCGTTGCGAGATTACGAGTGAAGAAGCAACGGGAAGAAAAATATTTTAAAAAAACGGAAAAGAAATATTGAAGTATCAATATGCCTGTGAGGCTTTGAAAAACAAGTCATTGGCCTCTGGATGTATCCGACGATATGTCAAAACGACGATATTTCTTCCCGAGAGCCGTACAATACGTCGTCGGCCTCGTAAAGAATATATTATTCACATCCGGAAGAGGCAAGGGAGGGGGAAGGGACGATGGGGGCAGAACCCTGGAAAAATATTTTGTGAAGATGGATTATGCAGGCACGAACAAAGTTGTAACAATACTGGGCGCACTTGGGTGCATCATGACGAGCGAACCACGAAGACCACGTAGAGATCGGTGTGACGAAGATGACGTTCGGAGGTAGGCACGGCACGACATCCCGTGTGCCCGCCTCTGCATATCCAATTATCAACGTCGCGCGAGTCCTCGTCACGTGTCGCAGTCGCATAATTACCGTTGTCCCGCATCGAACTGCAACGACGACCGTTTCGAAAATTTCATCAATCCCAGATCCGCCACATTGGACAATTATCGGAGCTAATTATCGATCGCCGGTTTGTCGCGTCAAATTTTATCGGCTCAAATTGTCCGTCACCATTTTTTTTCTTTTTTCCACTTGATGAGCCAATTAGGAATGGAGATTGTTTCATATTTGTTGGGCTCTTTGTATTTTAATTTTTGGTTTTTCGTTGAGAAAGCTGGTGTGACGGTTCGAAGAAATATAATTCAACATATTTTTAAGGTGGTACCCTCCATAAGAAAGTTCCTCGTCAGATTTTTGTGAAACTTGAAATACTTATAGGTATTGATAGGATAAAGGTTCAGTTAAATTTTTATGGATTTCCGGAGCGGGAGAAAAAATATATCAACACTTTTATTTTCACACGTTTAACATGGAGACTTATGGAAAATCTTCTTGGGGGTTCTTTTCGATCATTCGACTTCTTGTGGGATTTCGGGTCCTTTGATTCGATCGTTAATTTATTCGAAAAATGTGTCCTGGTATTATTGATTTTCAAATTTAATAAGTAAGGCGAATTTTGTTCCCATCATTTTACTCTTTGAAGTGAACATTTTCCCATTGATTCTCATCCTTTGCGTTATTTCCGAATGAACTGTTGGTAATCAATGTTGAATGTGATTGTGTTGTCCTAATGTGTGCTGAAAATGTTGGTGTTGAATTTTTTTGTATTGGTTTTTTTGTATGTTGAATTTGTGAATGTTAAATGAACAAGTAACCGAATTCCCAATACGAGAATCCATGAAATAGCGAACATAAAAAATTCCAGTGGTTCGAAATATGTATCCAGATTCAAGGTTCACCCCCGATGTTTGCTCTCCGTCAGGGATTAAACTTGCCAACCGGGGTATTGGACGACGTCCAACCGGCGTTCGATACTCAACCGAATGGTCCAAGAAGTGGGTGAATATTCTTGCGTCGTGATGACATTAATCGCGAAATATTTGTTGCTCCGCTTTAACGGAACGAGAAAAATACACGAGGCCAAGTTGGCACCCGAAAGATAACCAATTGGCTACGATTTTGTGTACACAAGGACCGATGAATCTTCGAGACGTTGGATCTGCTTTCGAATTTTTTTTTTTAATTTTTTTTTGTGAAAGCTCTCTCTGTTTTTTTTCAACCATCAACATCTTGAGCCACCGAAAAATATAGCTGCCCTAACTATCGCGTTCACAGACGAGGGTGGTACCCGACTCGGCGATGGTCCAATGAGTGTTAAATTTGGAAAACTATACACCGAAAATTTTCACTCGTTCGATTTATCGCTCCAAAGGGTAACTCGTTAACATTAACACGTGATCTCAACTTATTTAGGGCGTGTTTCCCTTTTTTTTCGGAAATCCGGAACAGGAATCCACCGAAATTCACGTTTTTTCCGGATTAAAAATAAAATAAATAAAAAACTATCCGATCGATTACTTCGAAATTGTTAAGTTATATTTATTCATTCTTCATGTGTCAACAAACAGCATTTTAATTCGTACATAGTATGTATTTATATCTGAATGTACCAGCAAGGCTAAAAAAATGTTTCGACGAAATCGTTACTTGTCCAACCGAAATTATCAGTTTTTTTATAAAAAATTTACCGATTTTTTTTTATAAACCAAAAAAATACACGACGTATCAAAACAAAAACAAAAAAAAAATCATTACCAGTTTGACTAAGTTCTCAAAGTTTGGGTTCTCTTGACAAAACAAACGTAAAAGTTATTCGTGGAATGTCTGAGCAAGATTATTTTTAACAATTCCAGAAAGCAAAAAAAAAAAACGTTCAAAGGACCATGAATATCGGTGTTGGGTTATCATCGCGGTCGGTTTTTATTGCTTCGACCGAAATACACGAAACTTTGAATTCCAACGCGAGATACATATGCAACATCGGAGACTATCGTAAAAGTTCATCGAATCGTTATCGCAAACGGTGAATCAACGTGAGGCTCACGAAGCCCGCTGACTTCCACTCGACTCGAAATACTTAGGCGCACTCTCCGATTAGTCATCTTTGAGGGAGATTAAGTGCGAGTGCGTTCCGTGGAAGTCGCGAAGCAGCAATGATGATCCCTACCCTGAGCTGGCCGTGTGCGTGTGTGTGTTCGAGTTTAGATAGGGCTTGACGAACGTAACCACGAATTTTCCATTCTCCAGTCATACGTCCAATAGGTACCGTAAGCATATGGCGTTTCTGGTCTCTATCTCCCTCTATCTCACTGAGAGAGAGAGATCTCTCACTCTCTCTCCCTCCCTCTCTTTCTCTCTCTCTTTCTGTCTTTCTCTCTCTTTCTGTCTTTCTCTCTCTCTTTCTGTCTTTCTCTCTCTTTCTGTCTTTCTCTCTCTCTTTCTGTCTTTCTCTCTTTCTGTCTTTCTCTCTCTTTCTGTCTTTCTCTCTTTCTGTCTTTCTCTCTCTTTCTGTCTTTCTCTCTTTCTGTCTTTCTCTCTCTTTCTGTCTTTCTCTCTCTCTTACTGTCTTTCTCTCTTTCTGTCTGTCTCTCTCTTTCTGTCGCTCTCTCTCTTTCTGTCTCTCTCTCTCTCTCTTTCGGCATCTTTCTCTTTCTGCATATTTCTCTTTCTGCATCTCTCTCTTTCTGTCTCTCTCTCTCTTTCTGTCTTTCTCTCTCTTTCTGTCTCTCTCTCTCTCTCTCTTTTTCTGTCTCTCTCTCTTTTTCTGTCTCTCTCTCTTTTTCTGTCTCTCTCTCTTCCTGTCTCTCTCTCTTTCTCTCCCTCTCTCTTTCTCTCTCTCTCTCTCTGTCTCTCTTTATCATCGGTAGCTCAACCAACAAGCCAGAGGCCATCGTAAGGGGTTGTTATTTTGAACAGCGCATCTCTCCACCATGTGTGCTTTGCGTGCCACGAGAGAACTCGACTATAACAACATACACGAATAGATTGCCGTGCTGTGCCGATGACGATATACCTACACGTGGTGGCGGACCCAACCTCGTGACGTTCTGGAAGATACATGACAAGTGCCAGTGCAGCCTCTGTGGCATTCATGACTACTGATTTTCGATTCTTCCAACCCCTACCCCCCCCCCCCTCCCCACACACGCGTCTAACAAATGTTTTCACGCTTTCGAGAATGAATCTTCTATCCCAATCATTGTTCCTTATGCAAAGATGCTCAACGACCATTCCGTTTAGAACCCAATTAAAACATTCCAGAAGACGTAACTCTGAGGGTTCGAGAGTTTTCTCATTACAACGATAACCATGAATTAGCTTAGCTTTTCCTCGTTGAAAATCCAAAAATTTACTCGTGATTTACTTAGAGTGCTCGGAAAGTTCGGTATTTCGTGTTCGAGTTGAAGAATCAGGCAAATTTTATGTGTAATGCATCCTTAAATTCCAGGATCACAGAACGAGGGTACGAATGTTCATCTGATCCGCATTTCGACCACATGGCAAGGTCAGAAACTTCCCCTACGAGTGTCAGCCCTCTGATTGGCGTCGAGTTCGGTTAGCCGATCAAGTAGGGTCGCCCCCCGCCCCCCCTCGGGCCCCTCCGCCCACCCCTGATTCCCCCTGGTCCTGCTCAGTTCACAGCCTCGTTGAGCACCCACAACCATTCTCGAATTTCACATCATTCTTCGGTTCTTTCGTACACAAACCGACTGGGGTTTTTCTCACGTCGCAGTGAACGTGTTAACTTGACTGCTTCGAAGAAACAAAGAAATACTATATATATATATATGTATATATGTATATAAAGGCGAATGACTATTAAATGCATTATTTTAGGACGGAACCCTTGCTCCAAGCGTAACATTGAACAAACATCACGTGTAGCAATTACCATACGAAACTTTAAGACGTTAAGGTCGGTAACTGTTTAACGTAGAATAATGTATTTGCTATTTCACTTGCTCGGTTTTATTTTCGGTTGCGCGATATGGAACGTAGAAAGTGGCCGGATATTTCGTTTCTGACTATCGACACGATTGGATGGATCGGCCAATGCGGTTTCCCGAACTAACGCAAGATTACATTTTTTTTTTTTTTTGGCCGCCTCTTACTAAGGTCCATTCGATGGTACCGATATAGGCGTCGATATAACAGCCATGGCACGCTTCTGTGCGTTACTTTCTCCCTGCCGCACGGATCACGTGTATTTTTTATCAGCGAAAATTCTTTCAATGCAATGAATGTCGTTTTTTTTTTTTTTTTTTTTTTTTTTGAGAAGAAACGTCAACACAATGGAAAATGATAATTCTAAAACGTCTGTGAGACTGGTACGGTGGAGAGTTCATTGAGACTATGATGTTTGCGGTTTAACTGCGACTCTTGACTCTTGCTTGTTCCAAAGAACCAAAGAAAGTTTCTTCAGTGTCTGGGTGGTAACCCATCGCCGTCCGTCTAAGAAAAATATTACAAGTTCCGACCATTGTGCGAACGTCTCTTGTTATGGAAATAAAAAATTTCCTTTTCATTCAATTCCGACGCGATTCTGTTCCAAATCGTTCTACAATAGTGAATAACGTTCTCATAGAATTATTGTCGGTGTTGAAAAAATATCGGTAAATGAAAAAATTGGGTTATCAATTTTTTTTTTTTTAATTTTTAGGTTATTGAAAATTTTGTGATAAATCTTACAGCGTTCAGATGCTTTGTATAGCTATAGAAAAATTTGAAATTATAGTTTTGAATAAGCATTCCATGAGGGTAAAATGGATTTTCAAATTTGGATTGATCGTGTCACGAAAAAAAAAAAATAATAAATTACAATTTTTTTAGATCACTCAGCCCTCTTAATTGTAGAAAATTGTGATGCGATCGGTCGAAGTTCTAGCGACAAAGTTGATTTTCCGAAAAAAAAAAGCAGACTATCATAAAATCGAAAAACCCTTTTTTTTCATCGTACCATTATCTATAGCTTCGCTTGCGCGAAAACACAAAAGATGTTCGAAAAATCTCATCGATATGTGCGAATAAATGAATTTTGAACGAGTTTTGCGACGGGGGACAAGCGCGGCGGGCTACACGCACGATAGGATTCAATGAGTCCGAAGAGTCGTAGGTCCCGAGCTGTGTGTGATGGTTTCCCGACCGTGCACCGCGGGGGTATTATTAATAGAGATTAAACTTCGCGTCGTGTAGTGTCGTGTGCAAGAGTTCTCCCGCGCGGGTCTCACGCAACCGAAGCAGTCTGAGTCAGACCGTGGTCCACGAAAGCTCACACCGACGATACAAACGCGTGTGTGCTCGCTCTATCGTGCTAACCCCGAACGATTCGGATCACGACGATCCACAACCCACCCAGCCGCCATTTTCTCGACGCAACGAGAATAAGAAGAAAGAAAAGAAAAACCGCAAAAAAAAAAAGGATTGTCGTAATCGAGTTGTGATCTGTGATTTTAAATAATTTGTTTTTTTTTTTTTATCGTCGAATTGAGATATCAGATCGGCGATTTGATCGTCGATCGAACGTTTGTGAATCGGTTCAATCACGCGAAGAGGACACACAAGTGGGTTTCGTGCGTCGCCGATAACAAATGACACACACAGACTTTGGACCCTGACAATGGTCCTTGGAAAATTATAAAAGTGATATTAAAATTGTGAAAGTGCGAAGTTAATTTTTTTTTTAATTGGTTCTCGAGTCTACAGAATGGAACTTCTGGTGGAACTGATTTTGTTAAAAGTATTGTTAGATATATAGGAATCGTGATAATTGTGGAATTGAGGTAATGAGAAAAAAAAAAGGAAAGAAAGAGAGATGGAATTTTTGTTGTCTTGCAAATTTTCCATTTCGATTATGGTTTTGATGTTAGTTTTGATTAAGAGGTTTGGGATGAGTGGGGGGGTCCGCCATTCCGGAAGGGGAGAGGGGGGAGGTTCTTGATGAGCTAGATGGGAGGGAAACGTCGTTATCTCACTGGCCGTTCGATTAAACTGGAACAATTGGTTCGTCACTTGTTGCAATTTAAACGGACCGGCGCGCCTCCGACGCTGACGTAACGTCTATTATTGTCGTCCGTAGAAGTCTTTTTACCGAAATCACTTTTTTTTCCTTTTTTTTGGACTTTTTTCTACTTTCGGTGCATCAATGAAGCTTTGAACGTTGATGCAAATGCGACGACTGTGCGCAGCTGCATGCTGACAGTCTGTTTTACTGTTTAACACGCCATTTTGTAGAGACACGAGCGTATGCATAATAACACTGACAATGGGCGCGATAAGAGCTATACGATATACTTTTCATCTATCTTTCTCTCTCTTTCGCTCTCTATTCTGTCTCTTTCCATCTCTTTCTCTCGCTTTCTGTCTCTCTCTTCCTCACACACGATTTTCATCTCTGTTGACTCGACTTTATTGTCCGTATCATAATACTCTTACTCTGAGTTACGATATGGAACGTTAATTGTTTGATAATAGTTTGCGTGGCTTATCGGTGTTTAGCTAGAATATGTAATCCCCGAATGGGGATACCTCGAATAATAATCTCGAGTGATCTTTTCGAGGTCGAGTACTGGGAGCTTGTTGAGCTCATTCAGAATTTTGATGAATATCGTTATCAATCGAGTACCGGAAGTACGTTTGTTGTTTCGTTGAGTCATTTTTAACATACAAATATCGAATAACAAATGATAATCCATTAAATGAAGAATTCTTGAATCGTTTTTTCCTTCAAAACAATCTGTTTTCCATCAAATTAAAAAAAAAAGTCATCCTCGTATTTTATGTCGATAAGCAAGAGCACGAGGTTACCGACGAGCATTATTATTCACGATATTTTTCATTGTTTCGAGGCCGTTGATAACCCAACAATGATCGAATCAATAAAATCATCTCAGAAACACTGAAATACAAATAATTCATTCGCCATTGAATTCAATTCGAACGAAACAACATTATTTTGATTAACACAACGATCTTCCGAAATTCATCGTTTATATTTAATTTGTTTATGTTTGTTTGTTTTTTTTTTCGACAAAATTTAGAACAAAGTGAAAGAAATGTTGGACTCAACAGATTTGCTGTATTGCAAAAAGTGCGCTGGACTGCGAGTTGGTGCACTTTAGTGCGTGATATTGTTATTATTATTATTTTTTTGATTTTTTTTTTGGTTCTTTTCACGCGACTTTCCGTGAAATAAAAAAAAACTGATCCGCGCGGTCGGCCAGCCGCAAGAGTGGAAAAAAAGGGCAGCATAGGTGCAGCGACTATGCTGTAACAAGAAAAAAAAAGAGAAAAAAAAAGATAGAAAGAAGAAAAAGGAGGGGAAAAAAAAACTATCACCGACAAACATTGTCAAATGATGCTAGTGCTTCTTTTGTGCGTAATCATGAAGATAGCAGAGTTTTCAGTCGGGCGAGCGAGCCCCCCGCTACCCATGCCGGGACGTAAAGTCATGCCGATGTGTTGCAACAAACGAAAACGCAGATGCCGTAACCAACACACACGGAATACAAACGACAAATGCAAATGCATCAACCTAAAACGTAAGCCACACATATCATCGTCGTTTTACCGCTAACATATAGTGTCACCCTATAATAATAATAATAATAATAATAATAATAATAATAATAATAATAATAATAATAATAATAATAATAATAATAAGACCGCAGGGGAGGGCATCGAATGCCTTACGTGTATGGCACACACGCGGACCCTAGCCAAACCACTATAGGGTTAACCTCCCTATAGTGTGTTTTTTAGGTTTTCAACGACGAAGAAGAAGCCTCGGACAGGCGGTGCCACGGTCGGGAACACCGCCTGAACCCTACACCCGATCAACCCAACTCCACGGACACGGCTACGGAAACGGACAACGAGACAGCACCAGCTAGTAGTGTTTTGCAGGATCTTATGCCTGCAACCACCCTAGCTGGACACCGAAGACAGCGGATGAGATGGTCAGACCCCATCAACCGACACCTCATCCTCTGCTACTACCGAATAACTAACTTAGGAACTAATAGAATTTCATACCGTTCACAATTACATACCGCATTCATCCACACATTCCCAGAACTCCACTTCATCTCAGAACAACGTCTAGCAGATCAAGTCAGAACCATCTTTAGAAACAATAGAATACCACAACCAGAACTCGACAACATCAAACAACAGGCCCGTCAATTACTAGAACGAACCAGTTCACAATCAAGAGAACAAACAGAAAATAATCAGCATCAACAAACAAACAGACACGAACACGAACACGAACAAGTAAATTCAACTGAACAACCACAGACAGAATTTCAACAACAACAACAACAACAAATACAAACACTACAAGACCTAACACAAAGAACAGAAATAGAAGAAAAATTCGAACTGACATTCATCCAATACGAAAACGCGAACACAGACACCAGACCGTTCATACACAGACTACCAAACAACCAACACATCGAGAGGACAATAACACAGATCAATACAATCATACACAACAAAATTAACGACGATACAACTATGGAAGACCTCCAGCTACTAATCTACACCGGAGCACTCACGACAATAAGAATACACAACACACAGAAAGAAACAAACACGACTAACGGACCTCAGAAACACATAACGCCAGCTTGGCAGCACAGACTACAGAACAAAATACAAAAACTAAGAAAAGAAATCGGTCAGCTAACACAAATCATATCGGAAAGAATATCAAACAAGAAGCAAAAAACAATACAAGTCAAATCGAAACAAGAAGCAATAGAACTGTTAGACGAAAAAAAACAAAAATTACAAGCACTAGCCAAACGACTTAGACGATACAAGAAAAGCAATAACAGAAGGAAACAGAACCAAACATTCAACACTAATCAGAGAAAGTTTTACCAAACACTAACCGACACAAAGATCACAGTAAACCAACCACCAAACATAAAAGACGTCGAACACTTTTGGAAAAACATATGGTCAAACCCAACGCAACACAACCAACACGCACACTGGATACAGACAGAAACGGACAAATACAGTACAATACAACAGATGCCCGAAATAACAATCACACAAGAAGACGTAACTAGAACAATCAATGCCACGCAGAACTGGAGGGCACCCGGGAGAGATAAAATAGCAAACTTCTGGCTTAAGAAATTCACATCAACGCATTCACCTCTAACTAAACTTTTCAATAAGTACATGACCCGACCACATACAATGCCACACACACTCACACAAGGAACGACATACCTGAAACCGAAAGACGCAACAGACACAACGAATCCCGAAAAATACCGGCCCATAACCTGTTTACCGACAATATACAAAATACTAACTTCTATCATTACACAAAAACTTACCGAACACACAACACACAACAACATAATTAGTGAAGAACAGAAAGGATGTTGCAAAGGAGCAAGAGGATGTAAAGAACAGTTAATAATAGATACAGAAATAACACACCAGGCCAAAATCAAACAAAGATCAATGCACTTTGCATACATAGACTACAAAAAAGCTTTTGACAGCATACCTCATTCATGGTTAATTCACATATTAAAAATATATAAAGTCGATTCCAAATTAATAGATTTCCTGGACACGATAATGAAAAACTGGAGCACTACACTGACCATTCAAACAAACACAGACAATATAACATCACAACCGATAACGATCAGACGTGGAATATATCAAGGAGATTCACTAAGTGCTTTCTGGTTCTGCCTGGCATTGAACCCTTTATCTACCATACTAAACAAGACAGACTACGGATACAAAATCACTGGAACACACCCACACAAAATCACCCACCTACTATACATGGACGATCTCAAACTATTAGCAGCGACAAACCATCAACTTAACCACCTACTCAAAATAACAGAAACTTTCAGCACAGATATAAACATGACGTTCGGAACAGACAAATGCAAAAAGAACAGTATAATTAGAGGAAAACAAACGAAACAAGAAGACTACATACTCGACGACAACAACAATAACAATCGCATAGAAGCAATGGACCATACAGACGATTACAAATACCTGGGCTACAGACAGAAAATAGGAATTGAACCCGCAATAATCAAAGACGAACTGAAGAGACAATACAAACACAGACTATCTAGAATACTGAAGACAGAACTAACAGCGAGAAACAAAACGATAGCAATCAATACATTTGCAATACCGATACTGACATACTCTTTTGGAATAGTAAACTGGAGCAACACAGACCTAGAATCGCTCAACACCCTCACACGTTCAGAATGTTACAAACACAGAATGCACCACATCCACTCAGCAATAGAAAGATTCACAATAGACAGAAAAGACGGAGGACGAGGATTTATTGACATCAGAAACGCTAACTACAATCAAATAGACAACCTTAGAAAATACTTTATACAACGAGCACAAACCAGCGACATACACAAAGCAATCATCCACGCAAACACATCAGCCACACCACTAAAATTCAATAACAACACATACAACCCTACAGACAATATTATAACGACGGACGTAAAGAAAGAAAACTGGAAACAAAAAACACTGCACGGCAAACACCCACACCACCTGACACAACCATACATTGACGAACAAGCATCGAACATGTGGCTCAGAAAAAGCAATATTTATAGTGAAACCGAAGGATTTATGACCGCAATTCAAGACCAAGTCATTAACACCAGATACTACAGCAAACACATAATCAAAGACCACAACACAACGACAGACAAATGCAGACTGTGTAATAACCATATAGAAACAATAGACCACATTACAGGCGGATGTACAATATTAGCGGGCACAGAATACATTAGAAGACACGATAACGTCGCAAAAATCATCCATCAACAACTGGCCATAAAACACAACCTCATACAAGAACACACACCCATATACAGATACCAACCACCGAACATACTTGAAAACAGACACTACAAATTATACTGGAACAGAAGCATCACTACAGACAGGACAACACCACACAACAAACCAGATCTCACGCTCATACACAAGCTAGAGAAAATCACCCAACTCATTGAAATATCAATACCAAACACCGGAAACATACAAAAGAAAATAGGAGAAAAAATAGAAAAATACATTCAACTAGCCGAAGAGATTAAAGACATGTGGCACCAGGAAAAAGTCGAAATAATACCAATCATCCTATCATCTACAGGAGTCATACCACACGATATTCACAGATACATTAGAGCCATACAACTTCACCCAAAAACATACATTCAACTACAAAAATCCGTTATTATAGATACGTGCTCACTAACTCGAAAGTTCCTAAATGTACTATAAGACTCATGTATTAGATTAGCTTAAATGTAATATAATATACTATAAGATTCATGTATTATATTAGCGTAAGTGTAATATAATGTAATTTAACAGTTGTAAAGAGAACACGCTTGACTATGGTCCGCGTGTTTCTCTACTAAACCACCGGACAAAATATGTAAGTCCGAGAAAAATGGAATAATAATAATAATAATAATAATAATAATAATAATAATAATAATAATAATAATAATAATAATAATAATAATAATAATAATAATAATAATAATAATAATAATAATAATAATAATAATAATAATAATAATAATAATAATAATAAAGTTATTTACAAATAGTCCATTGTTGACGACGAAATAAAAATATGTTAAAAAAAAAAAAGGAAAAGGAAAAAAAATCCACGAACGCCTACGACTAAATGCCACGACATTTGAGTCTCGTCAAACGGGGGCGAGATCCAAGCGCCGTGAAAGATATTTAAAAAAAAAACTATACATATGTTATATACATATATATTTAAACGCATTTTTTTGTCGCGAACCACCGAGCTCGATCATTTTCTAGCTCAATGGCTCATAAGCTCTCCCAGTTCTCATTTCGGTAGCTAAAGTTCCTTCAAACAGCTTGGCCATTAACGACGAGTGGTTTTTACCCTTACTAGTGTGAGATCCGCTCTCTTTAGTCCTACCCTCGACTTTCTCTATCTGCATATGTGCCGGAACGACAGCGGCACATCTGGCATTGATGCCCCAGCAAGACTTCCCCACACCTATGGGATTTCGTAAATTCGAACGTCGAAACGAATTATTCCCACGAGAAAATGAACATCGGAGCTTTCAAGATCCGGTTTTTTTCTTGTTTCGTTATTTGGAGCAACTCCTAATTGTGTGGGAACAAGTTTCGAACATATATTTTTTTCTTTCTCTCTCTGAAGATTCTCAAGAAGCTCGAACCACACACGTGGGATAACACTTCATGTGTGTGTGTGTGTGTGTGGGATGCATGACGTCACGGTGAATATTATTACGGTTAGAAACGCGGTTAGAATCATTTAAACCGAATGGATATGATGTGCATCATGAGCTGACGCCATTTTATTGCACAACGAAGACTTGTTCAAATGTTATGAATTTTCCAAAATTTTGCGAAAAATTTTCACGATCATGATGGAAGCTCGTGTGGCGTGTAAACGTTGAGCTTGGTTAATAAATGTTCGTGAACAAAAGTTGGCATTAATGGAGGCCACGGTGCTCGGGGGAATCCAGAGGCGTGTGGGATTGAGTTTCACCAGAGTGTGCGAATGAAAAATTCGCTCGACTTATTCACGAGAGCCGGGCGACACTGAGAGAACGGCGGCCAGCGAAGGAGGCAAAAGGTCCGTACGAACTACCACGCGCGAAAATTTCTCGGTTTTCCGTTACTGCTATGCGTTTCGAGCTGCTCCGCGGCTAAAATTACATTCCGACGATGTTGAATTTCTGGCTTCGGACCATTTCTATAATAACGCCACCGCACTTGAACCATTTGAAAAAAAAAAACGAAAGAAAGAAAGAAAGAAAGAAAAACACATTTGTTTCATTTTGTTTGTTTTTTTTAATTGTCTTTTTTTAACTTTCTTTTTTTCTCTGCATTATTTTTGAGAATTTTGGTGTTGTGGTGGTTAACAATTTCGAATATAAGAATGTTCAGTCTCGGTTGTCGTTCTTCTAGAGGGGAACCGTTGTCTGTTTAACATTTTTATAATGTTGACATTCGGTCGACGCAACACAATGCTCAATATTTTTTTTTCAACAACATTTGTTGCAGCAGTTTCTTTTTCAACATATGATTCAACATATTTTTTTTTCTTCGCGGTCTTTTGGATTTTTTTAGATTCTTTTAAGGTTTTTTCAATTTTTTTCGGTTGTGTTCTTTTGAAAAAAAATTAATTCACACAACCGCAGATCGGTCCTTCGATTCTTTCAATTTCGTGCGTCGCATAGTTCCCGAGAAAATCGGCTGTGTCAGACAAACAGACGCACGAGTGATCTAAGGGTTCTTTTTTTTCTTTGGAGTCACAAAAAAAATTTTTAAATAATGCTCAGTGGTCGTTTGATGTACGAAGCATATATATAATTCGTCAGATAGCTTCGTCGAATTATTTCAAGATTGTACGAAGACAACGAAACAACGTGTCGACCGAGGTCATCGCAAACTGGTTCAACATCGTTGATGAAAGCGAATGAAAAAAAAAAAAAAAAAAGAAAAAAAAATTTCAAATCAAATCAATCTACATACGATGTTGAAGAGTAAAGCGAAGTGTTACCACGTATAGAAACGTCGATGGTTTGGTATTCAATGGAGCCCATCGACCATTGTTCTCCGATGGACTCGCGCACATTCGTGACACCTCACGTACGTGTGGAGGAGTAGTGTGGCGAGCCACCCTCCGCCCCCCCCCCTCCCTCCCCCACCGACCCCGCCTCGCGGACGTGGATAATAATTATCGTCAGTCGCGATAGTGTAGCGGTTCGGTGCAGAGTCACAGTGGATAACGGTCATGTGGACCACGACAATTACTTAACGATTTCGGTCAACGTTTAACGAGTGTAAATGTTTGCTGATAAATCGATTTTATTGTCGACAACGGCATCGCCATGCGGTTTAAATTTGTCGTACGTCCAGGTGGGGTCACAAATATCACGTGTTTCAACGATTTCTAAAATAATTACAACATTTTTGCCCAAAAAGAAAAATAATGTTCAACCCTTTGAGGTCACTAGGGGGTCAAAATGACCCCAAGCCAAACTTCGACCCAAACAAATTTTATAAAATGAATTAAAAATTGAAAACTCAAAAATTATGTAAGAGATATGATTTTTTTTTCAATTAAAAATGGGATTTTTCACGCATTGACCGGTTGATGATTTTTTATCGCCATTTTGAAAATTCGGTAAAAAAGATTTTCCATGATAGCGTCATTCCAAAGTGTTCAAACTGATATCCTGAATTTTTATGAGTCGTTGGGAATGTTATTGTTAACCCGGCAATGTGGTTGAAATATTACTGGGGTCATTGTGACCCCGTGCGATCAGCGCGTTATTCGCGGAACGTGTCATCTCGAAGGGTCCATAGGATGCGAAACAAAAATTTCACAATCCGTTGCAACGCACATTTATAGCGACATAATCATTCAAGCTTCCAAAATTATTTATTCGATAGCAAAATAATTTTTTAATTAAATCTTTTTGAAATTTTTGAAAAAAATTATTGCAAAAAATGATTATTCGTAAAAAAATTCAATTCATCACACGAAATTATATCTATTGAAATATCCGATTGAAATAATTCGAACATTGCCAACGAAACTCCGAACTAATATATTTTTCGTTGTGCCACATTCGCACCCCGACGACGGCTACGTGTCGCGCATCGTATATACAAGACACGAGTCCAAAAAAATAATAAAATGAAAAAATGTTATCGTGCTACATTCATTAAGGATGTATGACACATGTGTCAGTAATATCCAGAAAAATTCTGCAATTTTTACAGCCCGTAGCTTTTATTATTTCTTAAGAAAATCCAAAAAAAATTCAAAACGATTAATCTACTCGTTCGAGAGTTACAGCTGCATGAAATTTAACATGTGTTATTATGGGAAATAATTACATTGCGACAAATATGCACGATAAACGGATAGAAATACATTCTTTTTTAATTGAAAAAAACATCAATTTTTCGGAATACAGATTAACAAACGTCCACAAAACAAATGCAGGAACATGAACCTTTGACATTAGCCATTGAAAAATATGGAAAAAAACCTGATACAAGATGTAATAACATCTATTGAGCGAATATTCGATGATCATGAATTTATTTAGCATTAGCAAAGCAGTTGTAATCGAGATATCACAGATCAGCGTACTTTACGCTGGGATTTTCGGTGTCATACATCCTTAAAGTAGTCGCGGGAGCGTCCTACCTTACCGACCGGCGGGTTACAGCAGAGCTGCATAGCCGGGCTAGACTGGCAACTCGAACGGCCGGCGGTGGGGGCGGACGAGAGGCGCCGGGCGGCGCGCGTGCGCGGAGATTCTCGAAGAAGCGGCCATCGCGCAACGTGACGTCACACACACACACTTACTGGCGATCGCGGGTGGATGTGACGGGCACGGACGTGCATCAGTACATTCCAGGCTCTCGAGATGGTGACATCGTTCCGAGCACGGTTGTCACGCTGATGCTGCTCGAGTGTTGATTCCCCCGCCCCCTCCACCCCCCACAAAGGGGCCTCGGATTTTGCTATTGATTGTACATCGATATTAAATCTCTCTAACGCGTGTGTGTGTGTGTATGTGTGCTTGTGCTTGCTAGGGAGGAAATAAGGTCCTGTGAATAATGTCGTCGCTGGTACGATTGCTGCATATTATACGCGGGGCTCGGATCGATCGTCCGATTGCCATGTAAGAAGGTTAGTACCTCCTCTCGTGCTACACAAACATCGAGGGGGAACAACCCCTCCCCCCCCCCCGGACCCCGCTCCCCTCCACCCCCGCCCCGTGACAACTGTGTACGAAATATCGACCAATTGTTTGGATACACGGGTTAACCATCTTTGAAATGTCTTACGATTATTCGTCACACATGTTTTTTTGTTTTTTTGTTTGTTTTTTTATTTTTTTATTGTCGAATTAATTTTTCATTGTCATCGTCGGTGTTGAAGCGATTAATCATTCAACCGTGTTCCACGGAAATTATTGTGCGTCACTGTGTTCTATATTACGTGATCAAAGGATTATGTGATGGAAGATATTAAAAAAAATAAGTTGAAAAAAAAAAAAAAAAGTAAAGAACGAAACGTTTGGGCGATTGGACGGTGCACAGTAGTGTTGAGGCTCTCGAAATCGAATTTTACGAATGTGTTTTTGTTTTTTTTTTTATTGTTTATATACATTTATTGGAATGTAATTTTTTTGTTTTATTTTTGTTCTATTGTTACCGTATATACAGAACATATGTTTTTTCAACGTATTGCATCGATATTGTGCGAAAATATTGTTCAAATGACTGATTTATCGTTATGATCGAAATTTGTAATTTCGACAGTGAGAATTTTCTTGATAATTAAAATAAAAAAATGTACGATTGCATAGAATGTTGATGAAAGTTTGAAGAGGTTTGATTTTGTATCGAAGAGAATAATGCATTGTGATTATTTTTATGCAAATGCATTTGATGTCGTTGGGAAATAAAAAATATAAATGAATAAATAAATAATAATAAAAAAAATTAATGAATAAAATTGACAGATAGAGAAAAAAAATGTATAAAGTTTGTGGGTTATCTTATTGGGAATAAATAGCAATTATTGCGTCACTGTTCCATATTGTTGTTGTTGGAAGGTTTCCGAGGCGAGAAGTCGGTGTGCCCACGAATGCATCCTATCGGGGCTCGTAGGTGCGATTTTATAACGTTTAGAGAGCGAAGGAGAGAGGGAGAGAGTGAGAGAGTGAGAGAGTGAGAGACGATGAAACTCGCGCGAGACCCGCCCCGAACCACTCGCTCGACGCGACGTCTAATTACGGAGACAATTTCAAAACACGTCCCAGATCTTTCATTGATATTGAAGAGGTTTTTTTTTCTTTTTTCTCTTTCTTTCTCTCTCTCTCTCTCTTTTTTTGTATTTACTATTTTGCCGGTGTATGCATCTCTGGCCGTACGTTTTAGGACGAGATTTTTCGATGCACGCTGAATTTGGTCGTATGTTACTTGGCACACTGGGGTCAAAAATCCCCCAAGCAAAATAAACCGCAATTCAAGACGTTTATTCTTTATTTCTCGGAATAAATACCTCTTTTGTTCAAAAGCCACTACAAGGCTACTTTCTTCTGAAAAAACAATATTTCGAGAGTATGCAGTTCAGTTTTTAGATTAAAATAATGTAAAATGAGGAAGTTTCGATTTTTATTTTGAGGCGAAAATTGACAATTTTGCGATTTTTTCACCTTCAATATTTTTGTTCTTTTTTTTTTTTAAGTAAAGGTTGAATTTTATATTTTCATTATTTATACAATATTACTGTCATTACAATTTTCTTTATATAAATGCATATGTGGGAGATAAATTTTCATTTTTCGGTGAAGAACATTTGTCATTGTTGTTGATATTGTGAAAAAATTTTTTTCGATCGTGATTTAATTATAGTTTGGAATATTCGAATGATTGTCGCTCGCTTGAAAAATAATTTTGACGATTTTTTTTGTATCAGAATTATGTATCTAACAAAATCCAAGCGACTGCATCAACCATCGCATTTTTTTTTGCAATAAAAAAAAATGTAGACATCGCTACGATGAGAAAATATCATGAGATTTAATATCGAAAATATATTTTTCAATTTATTCACGTGCAAAAGTGAATTAATCTATCAAACCCAAATTTTACATCTCAATATTTTTTAATTATCGACGCACTAATACTTGAAAAATTATATGTATATACATATACATATATATATATATATTTTTTGGTAATGATCGATTGTTGATCATGAAATAACAATCGTCCATACGATCTTCAACGTGTGTATAAATGTATTGAGGTCACGATTGAATAAATCATCGAACGAACAACCATTAACGATACTATGAATAATTCAACGAAAAAAAAAAACTGAATGATATTTCGTCACAATTTCCAATGCATTCGTATTATTCGTCTCGATTGTTATTAATTTATCTTCAATTAATCTTGTTTTTCAAAGGCACTGTCAAGGGAGCTGCAGTGATGGAAGATCCACAGACACCGGGTTCCGATTGCAACTCCAATCCTGCGGATCCCATTTCCCAGGATCTGATTGGATCCGAATTTGTTCAGGACAATTCGGAGTATCAGTGGTTCATTGATTACGGGTAAGAATCAACGTTACGAAGATTAATTCGGAACGTTGGGTGGTAAAAGATGGGTGGGAATCAAGTAAGGTGGATGATGATAAAACTGCAGTTACAGAGATGGAGGTCTTCACGTACATCCGAGCGTGCTGTCGTCCCTATCCACTTCGTACACCCAAGACGATTTGGGTTACTACGATGATCTCGCACGTAATTTGGATGCCAATTTGGCCGAAGTCGATATGGAGAGTTTCAAGACTGCGGACATTCATACTCTACTCACTGCTCTGCCGGTCATGTGTACCGATCCCGTTCAGCATTCCGAGGTGAGATTGACGAAAACTTTAGCCACGTGAAATCGTTTTTTTTTTTTTTTTTTTTTTTTTTTTTTTTTTTTTTTTTTTTCAAATAAAAATCTCGTAATCGATTGAGGATGTGTGACATATACAATTATTCCAGCCAACAGTACGCTGATCTGAGAAATTTCGATTCTATATATCTAGCTTTGTTAATGCTAGAAAAATTCACTAATTATCAAATGTTGCCTAAATAAATCATTAGATGTTTTTATATATTGTATCCTGTTTTTTTTTTTTTTTTTCATTTTTTCAATGGCTAATATTGAATATTGAATATTGAATATCAGAGGTCGATCGATCTGCATTTTTTTTTTTTTTTTTTTTTGTGGGGCATTTATCAATCTGTATTTCACGATAGATTTTTTTCAAAAACTCCATTACCACGCGTTTATCGTCCATATTTGTCGCAATGTGCCTGTTTTCCGTAAGAACATGTTAAATTTGAATTCTTCTTAATATTTTTGACACCTGTGTCATACATCTTTAAGGACGGAGTTGTTACAAAATTTTTGTTGCAAAAAAATCCTGAAAATTCTCGAACAACTCGCCCCCTCAACAAAATAATCGCAGATCAGTCTTACTTTCATTGTCATTGCTCGTCAATTTGCGATCGCGTTGTCGCAATTTTGCAAAATGTATTTGATCATCACGAAGAAAGCCATCGGAAGATTATGAACAGGATAATTTTGAGGATATTGTCAGAGTTGACATTTCGACGGAGTGAGAAATACAATTTGAATCATTCGCTGAACAAACAAAGCCATGAGTCATTCGATGATCGAGCGAGAGAGTTTCAACGGATTTTCAACGCTTCTTCATACCAAATTCCCGACGATTAGATTACGACGGATATGATTCCAGACGTTGCAATGAATCGACGTAAATTGTTCGATCGAGTGACCCAAAAAAATTGAAAAATCAATGAAATAACAATTTCCCAATAGATTTTTTTTTTGTATCGGGAAAAAAAAGATTCGATGTGGTTAACTAAAAAAAAACAGTCGGAATAAAAAAAAAAAAGCACAGAATACGTTCGAGACATTTGCTGCGTAGTTGATTCCAAATGATTTCCAAGCGATTAGATATCGGTCGGATAATGAGTTTAATCGAATCAATTCTCGTTTCACAACAGTTTAACTATCAGAGGGAACGGTACGCCAGTATCTCTGGCTCCGTCATGGAAAAGATCGACATTGGTTCCTCTCTCAGTCCTCATACGAGCAGCCAGGTACGGACAAAGGCTGCTTGTGATAGAAACAAAAAAACAAAAAATAATAATAATTTTTGAAAAAATACAACAACAATGAAATGAAGAATGATAAAAATATTGCATCCTCGAGCTTGTAGCAACGATTTTTCGGTATCGTAATGAAACACGATAACGAATCATCGATATGAAATTTTCTTATGTCTTGCTTGTGACACATTTATTGCGCATGATGAGAATTCTGGTTTTGTTTTTGAGGGTTCCGTAGCCAAGCGGGATCCTTTATGGTTTATGTCTGTCTGTATGTCTGCAACATTGAGAAATAATACTTTTTGAGTAGCAAGCAAATTTGACGATACAGCTGTTGATACGGATCATAAAAAATGGTGTGAGAATGTTAGTGAGAATGGCTACGGAATCCTATCATGTGCGTGCCTAACACCCTTACGGCCTGTCTTTCCCGCCCCTCGTTTTGCACCCTTTGAACACGTACAACGGAATCACGTCTCACTGTTCTTGAATTTAACAATGAGCTCTATGTCTCACTTCGTTTCCAAATACGTAGCTAAACATAATTTTTCAAGAATTTATTTCCATATTCAATCACATTAATTTAGTTAAATAAAATTTTAAATCACTTCTTTACATTTATTTGTATTTAAAGTTGATTTACATTTTTTTTATTGACGATTATTCCCACAATGAATAATCCATTTCAGTTAAAAAAAAAAAGTTTTGACAAATTGAAACAAATTTTATCGCGATACTGTGGAACAAATAATATTTTTCATTCGATAAATAATTATCGTACAACAATCTCAAGCTCGTCATTAACATTTGACAACCCATCGTAATTGCCAATTTTCCAATGCCCATTAACGTTATTGCACGACGAATGATTATTTTCTGGCGACTCGTTAATTCGAAAAATTGCAATAATGGTTGTGACCGACCTAAACTCATTATCGATGGCAGACGTCGTTAATTGCGAGACGTAAGCGTGATACAATCGAATTTGAAGCATGTCGTGGCGCATCGTACGAATAGTGCATTGTTCAATCCTACGAAAAAAAAAAAAAAAATAACAACAAAAAATTATACCATCGCGAAAATTGCTGAAATATTTTATTTCATTTTTCCTATTTTTTTTTATTTTTTTTTTCTAAATCAAAGGGAGAAGATTCGGCTTGTTCAACAACGGATACAATATCCATATGCAAGTCGTCACTGCTATTCTCCCCCGTGAAGGAGACACCCGTGCTGCCTCCCGGAGGCAGCTACAGCGTCGACTCCCTGGACTGCGAAGACATGTTACTCACATGTCAAACGAACAACAAAAACAATTACACTATCGCGTTCGAAGGTAGCATGACCATGTACTCTGATGGATCCCAAGATTTCGAGACTCAAGGTAAATCTAAAAGAATAAATAAATAAATAAATAAATAAATTAATTAAAAATTAAAAAATAATAAAAAACGGACTCGTAAATCCGTCGACGGAACTTTACAGAATGAAAAATAAGTTAAAACCTATTTTAATAGCCTCCATGTATAATTTTTTTTTTTTTTTCGTTTTTTCTAAAAATTCTTTTCATATTCGTAGAAAAACAAAAAATGTACGAAGCTCGAGAAGCTTATTACAACACGAAACTGGATCTGAAGAACATATTGGATCTGTCGATGGCCTGTTCGGACTCGAAGATTTACACGACTTGGAGCAATTTGAAACACTCGTCGTCGAACAAAGCGATGACCCGTCATCCATCCGGAAACAACAATACCATACCGAATTTTTTGACGGGTTCCGGAAACGTTATGCTGAGTTCGAACAAGCGAAGTTTGAGCCTGCCGGATCTGCGAAAAGCTCGGGAGCTTCAGCAGATGCACGCACCCTTGAATTTTTCCGTAAGTCGGTTTTTCGAGAAAAAAAACAGACACCGGAAATTTTTTTGTAACATTATTTTTTTTTTTACAATTTTTTTTTTCACAGGTTGATTCGGCCGAGTCGAACAATCATCCGGCCCATCTTCAAAGTTCCGGTTCGGCAATGAGCCGTTCGATAAACGAGGACAGTTCGGTGAGCGTGGAACACGCGACAACCGGTAAAAAATTGCAAAATCTCAGTCTCGTGCGTTTATTCATGAAGCAAAAGAGCATGAGCGCGGAGGGCATGAGCCTGACGCTCGATCAGTCGGATTCGGTGAGCGAGAGTGGCTGGCCCACGAGTCACAGCAACAGCGACAGTGGCACGAACACAAACACACAAATCACGCGTAAAAATTTGAACGACGGTTCGTCGAACACCACTCGAAGTCACAGTCAAACTTTGGAAAACGATTTTTCCATAAATTGGGTGAAAACAGATTGTCAAAAGAGTCATCAAGATCCTAGCACGAGCGATAACACATCGAAACACGTTAATTCGACGAAAGAATTTCCGGAACAATCGCCATCGGTCGAAGAATTAACGTCCAGTCTAACCCAATCGATTTCGTCCAATGAAAAAATTGCAAAAAATCATTATTCGACAAACCACGATAATCCGATAAAAATTGTGAAAAAAGCATGGACGAAATCAACGGAAAAGGACGCTCCATCGTCGAAAACCACGGGAATTCAAGCGATAATAGAAGTCGAGGAAAATGGTGTACAAACGTCTCTCATCTATCCTCAACCACCGCAAAAATTCGATTATCCGAATCTTCGTGAAAAAATAATCGACAAAAAACCCGTTTACGTTGTATATCCGAATTACACATTGCCAGATCTGTCTTTCCTCAATTCCAAACAAGTTTCCATGGACAACGTCGCTCTGAAACCGCAAATCTACGAACGTGAAAAAATTCGCGAAAATTGGAAAAAATGTGGCCGCGGTGAGCGTCCATTTTCCTGCAACGACATCGATGCCCTGCGACAACGCGGTTTTTCCCACGTCAAAGATTGGGAATCATTGACATTCTTGTTACCCACGGAATACAAAAAAGTTTTGCACGACGTTCCGGAAGTTTCGCGTCATTACAAAATCGGTGAGGAAATGAAAAAACCGTTGTTCTGTTTGTCACCGCCTGTGCGTCACAGAACACGAGCGATGAGCGAAATTTTGCCGTGCAACGTGTCGTCCAGCAGCAGCAGCACGGCCACCCAACCGTCTTCGGGTTATCGCGGTTCGTCCACCATACTCACGGATTCATTGTCCAATGCGCAACAGCAACAGCAACAACCTGGACCAACCACGACTAATCCCATGTATCTCTATCGTTACGACAGCATGAGTTCGGCCGAGGCAAGTCTAGTGAGTAACGAAAAAAAATTGCACCGACCATTGAGTCATGGAAAAACTCCGCATCCGACATTTTCCAAAAGATCGATATCTCTGCCTCAGGGCGAACAGATTAATTGCACGATCGACGGTACGAAAGTTCCACCGCGTCCGCCATTGCCGAAAAGTATATTGCGAAAAAATCGTGCAACAACGAACAAACGTTACAGCATGTTCGAGATGGGCGAGGTTGAGGAGGTTGACGATCGACAATCGCCCGAACCGTCGAAACGCATGTCCCTGCAAGAACCTTATTACATGAACAACGATTTGCAAATTTTTCGACACTCGCGAGTCGTCGATTCGGAAAAAGACGTGGACGAGGTTGAGGAGAAACGTCACGCCGAAAGATTGCGCGAAAATTTTACCACATCGACGACGAATCAGGTGGATAATTCGGACAATTCGGAATCCAGTCAGGGCGACGATGTCCGACAGCTCGAGGAATTTTTGAAACGCAGCGGATTTTCGTCGCAGAGCAGCGATGGCGATTGTTACGACGATCCGGATGTCAAGTTGCGTTCTTACGTGAGAAAATTTTTGTCACTGCGAATGAATCGTGATATTGGAAAAGCCACGGATATGATGGAATCGCAGAAGAAAACTGTGAGCTTCGCGGTACAACGTCGACGTGCTTATCTCGAGAACAAAGCTGCTCTGGCCGCGGGTTTGGTCGATCGGATGGAAACCGCGACGGGGCGGCGTGACAGTTTCGGGAAAATCAATGATACGGGGAAAAACGTTGATTTGGAGGATAAGAAAAAAATGATGTGGTCGGTTAACAAAGCCGTGGACATGATTGTCAAATATTGGCACGGTGAGAGTGTCGAGGATGGTCGCGATTGTGGGGATAAGAACGAGTGCGCGCAATTGTGCGTGAGCAATTTGTGTCCGGCGCTTTATGCGATTATGTCGGACGGATTGAGACCGCAGTTGAATTCCACTTTTGGTCCGATTTCTAACAGCGTTTGGCAAATCGTCGAAGCTTCGTCCCAACAAGGACCTCTCACCAACACGCTCAACGAGTTGGTGCAAAAAATAAACGGCGAGGATTTCATCACCGAAGGAATGTTGAAGTTTCACGCATTCGTTTTTGGTCTTTTGAAGTGAGTTTTAGGTTTTTTTTCTTCTTCTGTTTGTCGACTTTTTTTTTTTCGGCCGGACCGAATTTTTTAGTTCGCTAATAATTTTAATATGTTTTTTTAATGACTAAAATGAGAACTCATGATTTTTTTTTCAAATTGTTTAAAAGCTAAGAATTTTTGTTAAAATGTTGAATCAACAATTAATTTATCATTACCAGTTCAACAAATTTTTTTGTTTCAATAAAATGTGCAATTGCACAAAAAATCGAACCTAAAACGAATCACTGATTCGTCATACTTTTTTTTTCCCTATTTCTCGATGTTACACAATACTGAATCTGGTTTCGTGTTTTTTTTTCTCGCAGTCTCCGAGCCCTGGACGCTTGGTTCGCTTATCTGTGCACGCGTGAATCGATTCTACGGAAGCATTACAACAGCAACAGCCTATTCGTCGGTGCCCTGGGTTGCGTAAATGCGCGCGAGGTCGTCGACGCTTTTCTCAATATTCTTCAGCCACTCGCATTCTGTCCATTCCAACTCGATCTTCTCTATCAGTATCGCCAATTGCACAATAGCTTTGGAAATATAAACAACCACGTCATGACCGTGAGTATTAAACAAATAATAATAATTTGAAGAAAAAACAAACGAAATTGTAAAAGTATTCATAATCTCGATTAATTCTTTTTAGTCACACTGTAATAATGACCCTAGAATTTTTTAAAATTATAGCAATTTTAGTGAAGAGTCGTTTTATATATATTTTTTATCTTTTTTTAAAATCTTTTTTATCTTTTTTTTTTTCTTTTTATTGTTAACCTAATAAAAATTACATTTTGGCTCTTATAAGATTGCAAACATTTTTTATTGCAATTCAAAGTTGTTGAGGTAAATTTTACACATTGTGACTAAAAAGTAAAACGATTTCGTTTCTTTTTCATTAATTTTATTTTTTCCTCAACAAAATTATTATTTACAAACGTTGTATCGATCGCATTGTCAGACAACGCCCTTCAGAACCGTCGAATCGCCAAAGGACCATCATCAATTCGAAAAAACCGACCAGCCAACTGTCGCACCGAGTCCAAAGAAAATACGTCCACGCTCGTGCGGCGTTTATTACACGGATGATAAAAAATCCACAAAAATCGACGCCGTCGAAGCGTCGATGAAAAAACGTTGGAGTCATTTGCCCGGTGGTTCGAAGTTGTATCCGGGTCTCGAAAAATTGCAATCCGAAGATTCCGAAGATTACACGGACAGTCTGGAGCATTCGCCTCTGAATCATCGAATGAATTCACGACCAAGCGGAAAAAAATCTGCGTCGAACACGGACGTGAGACATCCGGCGGACGAGGACGATACCGTGGTCGGAGAATTGAAATTTCGCAAGTTGCAAGAAAAATGGGAATTGATGGTGGGCAATGAGGAAGCGAGATCGGATCAGGCAGCAGCTGCGACGATTGTCGGTGCTGTTACGTCGCCGAATCAACAGATCACACCGACGAGCGCTAGCAAATCGAAGATTCCACGTTTGCTCACGTCACCCGTCAAACAACCGTCCGTCGGCATCGTCGCAACCGGAAAATCCACCAAATCACCGTTGTCCGGAATTCCATCGTTGAAAAAACCAATTGGCAACACGACCACGACGAAATTGGCGCCGAAGAAAACTGGGGAATCAAAATTGAAGGAATTACCGAGACGCACGAGTCGAGTGGATCAGGAAGTCGTTGGTCCTGCGCGAACCATCGCACGACCCAGTTCATTGCCTTACAAATCGCACGGGATTGCCGCGCGTGACAAGAGCTTGATATCGCCACACAGAAGAGCCGCTTCCACGTCTCTGCCCAGGCCAACCGCACCCACCAACTCCAGAACCAACGCGCAATCCAAACAACCGGTCAAGTGAGTAGCGATTGTTTTTTTTTTATTTGCAAAAATAAATCAATTTTCAGCGGTTTGGAAATTTTTTGGGGTCGGACTTAAGGTAGTATCGCACATAGGAGACTTTCCCGTCCGATTTTCATGAAACTTGGCATACTTATGGGTATTGATGAGAAAAAGGCCCAGTTAAATTTTTATGGCCCTCCGGAGCACGAGAAAAAAGATATCAACACTTTAATTTTTTCACGTTTAACATTGAGCCTTATGGAAAAACACGCTAAATTTGATATAATACAAAAAGTTGCCGTCAGATTTTCATGAAAACACTTCGAGCTGCAAGTTTAATATTCGGGCAACATTTTGGGCACTTGACCGTAAAAATCAACAGACTGTGACGAGAATAATAAGCAAATAAACATCGGAAAATATCGTCTCTCTCTCTTTCTCTCTAATCGACATCATACCACGCGTCTTTGTCACACACAGGTACTACGTAACTCATTTGGAGATGGTGTAGCTTCAGGCTTGCTTTGACTCTTACGGTTTGTGCGTTACTACCTTAAAAACTACGGAACTGTAGATAAATTTTGGTCTATGCAACGTTGTTTATGTAGCTTTTGAACGGGAAGTCGTAAAAACAATATGAAAACCAATGCATTTTTACCTTTCCGTCCAAATTATACAATTCGTTATATATTTTAAGGGAGTATTTATACATTTTTTTAATGTGCTTACGCAGTCGACTTTTTTTTTTAAATAGAACATATGTGACTAACAAAATCGGACATTTCGAAACAGTTATAAAAAATTGCAATTTTTTTTCATCATGATTTTGGGCTTACCTTTTTGTCGGTTTGCTTTACATATTGTATTATTTTCCTGATCTAATAGCAGTGTGTTATTATTTTTCCGAAATATAACTTCCGTCTATAACTTTCAAACGAATCGATCAATCGAGTCGAAATTTTACAAATTTATTTCCCGATGATAAAAACAATATTACAAACATTTTTATAATCGTCCTATTATTTTTACACGACGGCGATACGTAATCCTGATTACTTTTTCATCGTGATTTGCGTTTTAATGTTTTTGTTTTTTGTTTTAATTTTGTTTTTACAGAGAAGTTCGTACGCTGACGCACAGATTGCCATCGGACAACGGTCATCTGTCGTTCAACGAGGGCGAGAGACTGCGAGTTATTCTCGAAGTCGACAACAAATGGTTGTTGTGCGCGCGGGGCGATCGCAAGGGTCTCGTTCCGAAATCTTGCGTCCACGCTGTTCAGTCCTAACCCACGGCCCTGTCCTGACCCGGTCAGCCGATTAATCCGACGAGATCCAAATATTCGTGGCATTGACTATGACATAAGATACCTCAAAACTTGAGGACAATATCGCCAATTGGGCTTTAAGATGCGCGCTTTTTTTTTTTGGATCACAAAATGCGATTGTGAAAAAAAAAAAAAAAAAGAAAAAAAAGTAAAAATTCGACTAAACGAAAATTGCAGTCACGCGCGAGGCAATAAATAATAAGCAAGAGAAACAATAAGAAATCAAGACTATATTGTACAGTGTATGAAAAAAAAAAAAAGAAAAAGTAAGAAGGAATGAAGAGAAGAAAAGAAAGCAAAGGGTGAAAAAAAAAAGAGAAAGGAAAATAATAAATATACAGAAGCTTAGAGTCAGTTCTATCGTAAATTAAGCAGTCACGTTAGTTTCTATACTCGTATTTAACGACATTTAACCAAAATTTCAACGCTTGGTTTTTCCGTATCACGTATTACGCGAAATAGTATTTTTTAATTGTTGATTTTTACGATCACTGGAACGAGAATTAGAGTTATTCCCGCCCCGATCCTCATCCTTCACCCTTTATCGCCCCCCCCCCCCCAACGCTAGTCATAGGCTCTCGGTACCAGAGATTGTATTTAATTATCAGAACACACGCCTATTTATAACCCGGATGTACATATATATACAAGTGGCGATGAAATACGATCGGAACGACGGCGATGACTAGTATAATATATATATATATATATATTGAATATATATATCGTATTATCATAAATGTAACTGTGATCATAGCGAATAGGCCGATAAGTTTATCAAAAGTCCGATGAAACGATTAATCGTTTCACCGAAAAAAAAAAAAAAAAAAACACATTGTCATCTCTCACAATTTAATTTTTTTTCCCAATGAAGTTTCGTCCATTATTATTTCTCCATGACATCCCCCCTCGCCCCCACCCCTTGTTCCCCCCCTTTGCGAAAAATGTCGTAACGCGCAAAAAAAAACATCACATTTGCGTTTAATTGTTTTTATTTTTTTTCCTTAATTTTTGGGACTCGAACGAAATGGAAATTTTTTTGTTTTTTTAAGTTTGATGTATGAAAAAAAAAAGAGAAAAAAAAATCGTGACGACGCTTATGTGATTCGTGATGTAACCATCCTTTTTTTACTTGCTTGTTGTATTTTTTAGTGTACCTATGAATACATAAGATGATGAAACACGAACGAGGGAACGAAGAAAATTCAAAAAAATGAAACAAAAAAATAAATAAATAAAATAAATTATATATATAAATAAATATGATAACTGATGAAAAAAAAAAAAAATGAAGGATAAATCTTATTGTAATTATCGTTTACGGCTGTACAGTTATTTTTTTTCTTCGACGAAACGAGCCTCGTAATTGAGCGAAATAATCGATAAAACTTATTTCCAATTGTCGAAAGATTTTTTTTTTCGGATTTAACAAGTACAATGACAAGGGGAGTCTCGTTAATATCGAGATGCAAGAGGATGTAAATAATTCGATGTGCGAGTGTATGCTTATCTTCGGCTTATTGACAAAATGTAAAATGAAATGATAAAAAAAAAAATAACAAAAAAAACGTTATAACCATCAGAACGTTGCGATTAATTTTGTTGTTTTATTGTTTTTTTTTCTCCCTTAGGGAGGCCAGTTTATATTTATTTTCGCGCGAAATGATCGACGCTTCGCTTTCGATGAGTTTGCTTCGAGTGTGACCGGGGAACATCGGGACAAGCCCGTACAGTCATTAGCCTCGGTACACTCGATTTTTTTTTTGTTTTGTTTTTTTTCTTTTTATATTAATTTTTCGCATTCTTACGTGCCTCGCGGAAAAAAAGTTTATGAGAAAGCATGACCATTGAGAGTGAGATCGATGAAACGAAAATAGAATGGAGAAGGGAGAGATTTTTCGCGCTGCTGGAAATGAATAACATTGGCCTCGTATCAAGTTTATTAATACGTTCGTAATCGAAGTTTAACGTACAAGTATGTATACGATGGTATAAATAAAAACGATCATATTATATGCTTCATCGTTTTGGTAATAAAATGTTCCCACGCCCGTATAATTTCTTTTTCTTTTTTTTTTCACGCATTGAACATGATTTGGAAGCGTGTAATCAATTGTGCTTTGCTTGAACAAATAACTCTGTTATTGGTTTTTTTTTTAAGGAAGCAGAAAAAAGTTTTCAAATCAAAAGTTTTCATATCTATTTTTCAAGATCTTCATGCCACCATGTTCAGAATCTATCGAGAAGTTTTTTGAAGGATTTTGCGTTATTATTATTGTTTTTTTTTCTTCGTCATAAAGAAATCATTTTGTGAGAATATTTTTTGTTTAGAAGAAAAAAGTCTGAAAAAATTTACAAAATTGGTAAAATGTCTGTGAAAAGTATCGTTCGATGAATAATAAAACAAACGTTGTTATGGAAATGAACGAAACGCGTGATTTTCGTTCGAACAGCACACAAGTCACTTCGAAACGAATTTGTATTTTTGGCTCCAAAATGATGATGCAATTTTTGGGTTTGATGATCACGCGCGTCATCGGTGTACGTAGCAGGAACATTCCATTGCAACGCAATACGCACGTGTGGGTGATGGACCGAAGAAAAAAAAACACAAGAGAAAAAACACAAAAATTCATTTCGATAGCAATAGTCTTTAAATCTCTTGGATTATTACGCAAATTTTTTTTTTATTTACAAGTGAAAACTAATTGTGAGACATCGTTCGGTGGTTCAACGTCGAAGATTTTTCCATCTCTATCGTGTCGTTCGTCCAAACGTAATGGCAATAACGTTGGAGTTTGGGATTATTCGTAAAGATTAACTAACGGACAAATCAATGATCAATCGTGGCTTATTCGGCTAACGCTTACAACAACAGACACCCCAAAAAGCAACCGTAATTCATTTTTTCTTGCCCCCCCCCCTCCTTTTTTTCTTCATGGTTCAGTTTGTCAACAGGATACGTGTAAATATAATCGGGCAAATTATTTTGCCACTTTTCAGTCTCTGCATTATTTTTATTTATTTTTTTTTTTTTTTTTTTTTTGTGTCGACGAACAAATCGATTTGTGACAGTGAGAAATAATTCAAGAACGATGATGAATCGATGGGAAAAAAAAATCATGCTCAACAATCCGACAAGAAAATTCAATAAAACTCTGAGTAAATAATTTGGTTTGAAAAAAGGACGAAAAGAAAAGAAAGAAGAAAAAGAAAAATCCGAATCTCATTGACTTGGATCGTACGAGATGAAAATGATGAAAACCAAAGCTTAATGTAACACTCGTGATAATCAATTATCGTATAATCATTACGTAACAATTTTAGCACGACAAAATGAGCGAGCGACGATGAAGGAAATGAATTTCGCAATCGTTTCCTTCTTCCTCGCGAACTAAAGCCCGAAAAAAAAAAAAAAACATGATTTTGTCTCTCTTTTTCAAATTGAAGAAGAATAAAACAATTATATAATTCATATACATATATTTATATATGTAATTTCAAAAGAAGTAAAAAAAAGTTTTATTTTCTCAACTTTAGTTTAACAACTGGGATACACATAATCACAATCAACCTTTCGATAAAAATGCTATTTACTTTGTTCTTCATTATTATTATTATCATTATTATTTTTATTATTATTATTATTATTATTATTATATTTTTTTTCCCTTTTCTCTCTCTCTCTTTTGTTTATCATCTTCTCGCGGTTATATCTTATCAGTATTATACATTCCACGTTGGAGAGAAAACAATTTCGAAAATCCTTCAAATTTGCATTCTCCGATTTCTCGAATACGAAATTGACGCAACGAAATTCGCAAAAAAAATTATATATATCTATATATATTGTTGTTTCCATTAACAATCGAAATTTCACAATTGGCGACGTGTTTGCGATGAAAAAATTGCAAATTCAACCAGAAACGCGACGAACAACATTCGTTCGACATGATAATTCGAGCTTGACGGAAATTAGGAACAAATAAGGGCCGGTTACAAAAAAAAAACTCCACGGGTCACGTTGAATGTGCTCCGAGCATGCACCGGGAAAGGACAAAAAAAAAAATCAGCATATGTACAAGTTACAAACTAATTACCTCTCTCACAATTCGATCGACATACAATTAAATCGTCGTTGATAAAACGCAACATTGCGAAGGATCTCCGAAATCGTTATCGGCATCCGATATGTCATCAGTCTCGAAGACTCGTTTTTGCGCTTGTTATTACAATTTCTATCATTTTTTCCCCTATTATTTTCTTTTTTTTTTTTTTTCGTTTTCATTTTTTTCTTTTCCTTTTTTTTCCAGACGCGTCGAACATCGAAGGATCTACTGTATTCCTTCACTCGTTTTCACGGTTTCCTCAATTTTTTTCCCATTTTCGGCCACACCCGAATCTCGGCTTAAATTCTAAATCTTAATGCTAATAAATATACAATATTGGTAATTAAAAAGCGTGTCATATGCATTATTATTCGTACGACTATTTGGCACTGTCGAAACCCAGTATCAATGACGAAGCTATTAAATCACAAGGGTGGAAACGAAAAACCGAGATAAAGAAGACAAAAAACAAACCGTGAAAATTGTTTTTTTTTTTTTTTTGTTTTTTTAAATAATAAAAAACCGTTAACAGTATGGCGACGCGGTGCAATAATGATGGCCCGACGGCCGAGTGTAAATAGAGATACTGTACACATTACTCTTGGCGAGTAAATTATCGGATAAATCGTTAATAATTGTACCTCGATGTGAAACAATCGTGGAACCGGTATGAGCGAGATACCGGGCGGAGACACCGGTAACCACCTTCGTTTCAACTTTGCTCATTTTTTCCCACTTTTTTTTCGTTCCTTTTTCATTCTGTTTTTTTTTTGTTATTCTTGTGTTATTTTATTTTTATCGTAACGATGTAACAATTATTTGCATTCTTCTTTTAAAAAATCGTATAATCTACTTAGATAATCTATATGCTCTTCGGTAGATTCACTGTACAATTAATTACGTATCGAGGGCCTTGTATAGGATCAAGCGTGTGGATTAATCCGGTCGAAACATTTTTTCTTTCTTTCTTTCATTTTTTTTTTGCTTTTGTTTTTTTTTCCGCAACTTTTTGCCGAGCAGCGAATCGCCATTCGGCAATACAGAACATCTTGTGTATCGTTCGCAAAGAAGACAAGTGACAAAAAAAAAAGATAAAACAAAAATACAAATTGGCAAGGATGATTTTTTAGCAGACGAATTTTTTAAAAATTGTTTTTTAAAAATAATAATAATAATAGTTGAACTAACATTTTTTTTGTTTTGTTTCTTCATTCGAAACGTATCGACGAAATTATTACCGATTGAATGAAACGAAAATTGCAATTGCTAATTTTTTTTTTAATGAAAAAAAAAATTTGCTTCAGCGCGAGAGTCTACTAAATTCCTCGTGGCTTCCAATCGGTCAGCACGATTGGTTTCTACCAGGTACATCGTAATAGGGTCGTTATAACATTCTCGTAGCGATACACGATTTTTTTTATTTTTATTTCATTTTCGTTCTCGTTTTTTTTTTTTAAACTTTTCCGGATTTTTTTTCTCGTTTTTATGCTTCTTGTTTTTTTTTTTAAATTTTTCAATATTTATTTTTGTTGTTTTCTGCGCAGTGTCGAAAAGTGTCACACACTCTACCGAAATCGGGTTTACTCGGCTCAATGCAGATTGTTGAATAATTCATGATCAGGTGCTCGTCGTTCGCTGGACACGACGGAAAACGCCGGGAAATTAGGAAGAAAAAATATCAATGGTAGACGAAACAAGGGTGCAAAGTAGAACCTTGCACATTGCTTCCTCATAGTTTCGTACCGTTTTTAAATTATTGAGATGTAAAGTAGAACCTTGCTTATGGCTTCCTTATCTTCTTACACATTTGCCAAAGCTTACTCTATGAGGAAGCCAAAATTGATCGACACATGGTTTATCAGAGAGGAAGCTTTGGCAAATGTGTAAGAAGATAAGGAAGCCATAAGCAAGGTTCTACTTTACATCTCAATAATTTAAAAACGGTACAAAACTATGAGGAAGCAATGTGCAAGGTTCTACTTTGCACCCTTGTTCACTTTCGTGACGTTGAGGGCTCCTTGTGAGTGTGATGTGAGTCGAAATCAATATACATGGGGCAATTTATATGAAATTTGAAAAATTATAATTCGCATAAAATCTGAACTCCTTGTTAGATTTTATCCAAATTCAATAGGAATTCCCTCTGGATGATAGTGCAACTTCGTACTAAATTTCAGCCGGATATCTAGAAAATTATGGAAGCTAGAGCACTTACATTGAATTTTGGAAAAATTTCAAAACGCCATAAAATCTGAACGTCTTGTTGGATTTTGTCCAAATTCAATACGAAACCTCTTTTAATGGCAGTGCAACTTCGTACTAAATTCCAGCCAGATATCTAAAAAATTATGGAAGCTGGAGCAGTTACATTGATTTTTGGAAAAATTTCAAAACGCCATAAAATATGAATGGCTTGATGGATTTCGCCCAAATTCAATCGGGTTTCTCTTGGGATAATTGCGCAACTTCGTACCAAATTTAAGTCCGATATCTCAAAAATTGCTCCAGTTAGAGTGTAAAGATCGTTTTTTTCACATTAAAAAATGCTTTAAAAGTAAAGCAATGCGTGGATTTTTTCCAAATTCGGTATCGAGCATCTCCCTGTACTCGTACAACATTATACTGAATTTAAGCTCGATATCTCTAAAATTGTGGGAGCTAGAGACCAAAAATAATTTTTTGAATTTTGAAAAAATGCTGTGAAAACAAAATAACTTGATAGATTTTTCCAAAAATTAAATTGTGCTATGCGCCGTGAACCCTTCACATGTGTGACAAATTTCAGCTTGATATCTCGAGCCGTTCTCAAGTTGTGAGCGGTCAACCATTACTACACACACACACACACACACACACACACACACACACACATACATCCGGACATTTTTTCTAAATGTGTTTTTTGGGTGTTTTGAGACATACTGAACACGTTTTCATGAACATCTCGAAAAAAAAAAATTTCACGAAAACAAAGCTTCCTCTATGAGGAAGCAAAACGACAGAAAAAAAAACAAACAAATCGTACGCGTTTGTACGACGCAACGAAGAACAATAAAATCGTCTTAACGCTTCGAGCCACGACAATTCGTTTATTTACAATGGTTGATCGACCCCCAAAGCCGACCCGATGGTAAAAAAATTAACATTTCGCACTTTTGCAATGGCGTACGACGTTGATCACTTTTCAATCGTGCAAACGATTGCTCAATGTTACGTTTGTTATTAATTTATTTTTTTTTTCAACGAATATTAAATCTCCCAAAATTCTTTTTACAAAGAAACGAAAAAAAAAAATTACCAAATACTTGAAAACTTGAGAAACGATATAAAGTTCCATCTATCGTCGTTGATTTCAAATTTCATCAAAGAATTTTCATCGATAAAAGTGATAATCGATTACCCGACGAAATTACAAGATTATCGAAAAATTCGTTACGTTTTTCGTTGCTAGGCCACATCATCGATATTTTTCATCAAACTTACACGAACGACTACGTCTAATATCGTAATTTGTTTTTTTTTTTTACGTAACCCGCTGCGGTCTTTCGGGGTCCAGTAGACCCCAAGCGAACTTCATGGTATTTATGCAATAAAAATACCATTTTCCAACATTATTTTGTCCATCTAAACGTACCACTTTCATTTTTCGACATCCACCGAGAGTCTTGAGTTCAAACTTCAAAATAAATATACTATTTTTCACAGTTCATAAAAGCTCTACTTTTATCTCGAAAATATAATATCTCAATAGTAAAACGGCGTAACATTTTTTTCACCATATGGCAAAAATTAAATTTTTCACGAATTTTTTTGTAAAAAGATTCATTTTCTTTTACAAAAAAAAATGGAATTTTTTTTTCCATCGTGTTTTGACTGCTCAAAAATATTAAATAGAAGAAAAACAACTATGAGATCATTCAGAAGACATGTTCAATCGAAGTTTGGCGCAAGATTCAAGTCGATACATCAAAAACAACGCAGATAGGTTCGATTTATTTGAGTGGGGTTCGCTGGACCCCGTGTGACCGATATGTTATTAATTGGAGGTGTGATCGCAACGGGTTGAAAAAAAATCAATTCTGTTGTTCGCGGGCTTTTGTTCGCATTTATACACTCGTTAACCTAATTAAAAAAAAAATGTTAAAGTAATTGAAAAAAAAGAGAAAAAAAACATTTTGTTGACTGTAAATGAGGATTGATGAATGAGCAATGAATTTCCCGATGGGAATTATGATCGGTGGGGCGAGTACTATTTATCTACAATTTCGGCGTTTCCCGTCGTATGCGATCTGTCCGTGTGTGTTTGTGTGTGTGTGTCTATGTATTTGTGTCCGAGTGTGTGTCTCTGAGTGTCATAATGTGTAAAAAAAAAAAAACAATAGATATGAAAATATGGTACAGAAAACGGTTGGTTGTGCAGTTCAACTAAAACTATAATACACATTAGGCTACCTACATACTAGACTCCTTGGTGGTGATGGACTCGTTCGTGTTGTCGACTCTTATCAGAGCCGACGAATTAATAACGAGAGTTCGGCTCAACGTTGACACACGTTCCATCACGCACGAAGCCGACAAACGTGCTTCCGCGTCGTGATCCCAACACTCTTCCATCGTGTCGCAAATCGAAAACAGACCCTGAAACAACAACGTTCAATGGTTCTGCGTAAATATATATCATTTTTTTATTTCAAATTTCCAACCGATAAATAAAATGATAAGATTGTGAAATTAATTGGGTGGGGCTGAAAATTCAGAACGAGTTGAGTTCATGAGGGTGAAAATTAAGGAGAAAATTAAGCGGCTGAACGCTAATTTTTAGAAATCTAGAAATTCGAGTACCCAATTTGCGCCCTCTTCAAATCTTAAACGAATATTTTGAAATGTTAACAAGGCCCTAAAAATCAAGCCGATCTCATGTATCACGTATCATCGATAAGAATTGTTCAAAAATGTATAAATACGTGACGAATCGTCGATGAAACATCGATTCTTGCTTACCGGATGCATTCGCCACGTTTCCAATATGAGTGGGCGTTCTTTTTTGTGCACCACGCTTTCCTGCATGTCCTCGAGGGTCGGATGAAGACCGACTTCCTCCTCGAAAGGCAGTCTGTACTCCCCAATCGGTCCCTGCATACAGTCCACGAGAAAAGCAAAAAACCACAAAATTGTGAGATTCGATTTTTCAAAAAAATTCCGTGATTTTGTTACGTGCGAGATAACAAGAAAAAAAAATAATAATAATCTGGACTCACGTCTTGCACGGTACATCGGGAAGCCAATTCCCACAGCACCAAACCACAAGCGTACATGTCGATGCGAAGGAACGAATCTCGAGTGAAATTTATCGCCCCTTCCAAAACTTCCGGTGCCATGTATCTCCGTGTACCCACCTGAGACAAATAATTACGTATAATAACCGGTAGTTGACCAGCTTCAGGCAAAATTTTAGAGATTAGGCGTGAGGAATGTCAATCTTCAAAAAAAAAAAAAAGCTCGATGGCAATGAGTTGAAATAAAGATAGAATATGTCAAAAATGTTGGTTTCGGTCAGTCCGTCTGTCTGTATGTCACAGTCCTCCCAATCTCTCATTTATGTACCGATAAACATGAAATTTCATACAAAAACGTAGATCGATCATTCTAGAAACGAAAATGATAAAATATCCGATGACCTTACCTGACCGTGCGTGTCGCCGCAAGGTTTTCCAGGATGAAAAATGAGAGCAAGCCCGAAATCCGCTATACAAGCGCTCATGTCGGATTTCAAAAGAACGTTCTTCGATTTGAAATCACGATGAGCTACCGCGGGTTTGTAACCTTCGACCTTATTGGGCGGAATTTCCTCGTGCAGATGCATCAATCCCCGTGCCATTGATTCCGCGATTCTGCACATTTCCGGCCACGATACAACGTTCGCTTTCAAATAATCGCACAGCGATCCTTTCTCGTGATAAGCCGTTATAAGCCAAAATTCCGCTTGCAAATTGTCACCCCTCTTCTCCACACCGATGAAATGCAACACGTCCTGATGATCCATGTGAGCAAGTTTGAATATCTCTTGCTCGGTTTGCCACGATTGTTTGTCCTGCACCGGAAATACTTTCACGGCAACAACGTCGTTGCGCAATTGGGCCTTCCACACCGCGCCGAAACGTCCGCGAGCTTTTATCTCGACCAATTGAATCGGACGCAGACCCAAATTTGGCGACGGCTGTGGCAACGGCAATGGCTCCAACGTGGGAACCTGCTGAATTTTCGTAAATTCCGTACGGTCAGTCGAACGTCGAAATTATTTCAATCGAATGTAATACGGAAATCGATATTTATTTATTTCTATTTTTTATTTATTTATTTATTTTTTTCTATTAAATTGTAGAAAAAAAAAAAACGAAAAAAATACGTCTTGGACTCGTCCACTTGCCTCGTTGAAGTATCCCAATTTTCGACGTTTGAAGCACCAATAAAGCGACGACAGTATTATGAGAATCACCAGCATCGGAACTGATATCGACAGCATGAGCGTCAAAAGTTGTTGCTCGTTGTTGGGCACCGCTTTCGGTTCTGAAATAAATTTTACATGAGAATTAAAATAAAAATTAAACGTATAGTTCGCTTCGGATAAATAACGATACGTTTACTCACGTTCCGTGTGCGGTCGCTCTTTGGGCTGCGGATCCCAAGTGAAATTTTGGTTGCACATATTGCCGTCGCAACAGCAGAAGAATAGTTTCTTCTTTCTGAGTTCGCTCTGTTCGACGCACTGCGACTTTTCGTAACATTGTATGTTGTCCAAGAAGCAACCCTAAAAATTAAAAAAAAACGACATTTGATAAACGAGTCAATGTAAATTGATCCGTGCGCCATAAACGCAGCAAAGTCGCAAAAAATCAATGGCGACAACAACCTTGAGTTTTATCGTCGATTTGTTGGTGGCAACGTCGATCTGCCACAGAACGTAACAATGATTTCTCTTGTCCTGACCGTTGGGATCGCAAACCTCTCTGTCCGAACAGCCTTGCTGCGATTCCGCGCACATTGTTTCGTTGTAGAATTCGCAGTACACCGAACCCTTGACATCGTGTCCGAATGCCGTGCCTGCAAACAATGCGATGAACGTAAATTTGATAAAAAATAACGAAATTGAACGCTCTGTCGTTCGTCGATTACGATATCAAAGACAATTTCGATTGAACGAAGACAACTACCAGGACTGAAAACCTATGATTCGTTTCCCCTCACCCGATCTTTCAGAATCGTCGGAGCTCGACTATCGACAAAATGAAATTCCGTGCGACCGTATGAAAAATAAAAAAAAGAAAACGTCCCGTCGCAATGACGCACTGGCCTGGCAGGTATCTTAATCGTCACCCCCAACATTCGCGACAACATTACAACCCGAAACCACCCGGACATAGAAAATAAGATCGATGAAGAAAAAAAAAAAACAAACAATCAAAACCAATTCAGCACGACGACGACGCGAGATTACGCGTTTCCTGAATCAAATTATAACGCGAGAGGAAATAGACAGTTGATACGCTTGGCAGTCGAGCTACCAACGACTGCGGACGATAATTCATCGGCTCTATCAGCGGAATCTCAATCCGAGCTACGAAACACACCGGACGACAAGGAAAAAAGAAGAAAACATCATAATCGCTTCCTGGTTGGGGGAAAAAAAAACGACAAATAAAACACCATTGATGAATGATAAAATGAAAAAGGTGCGACAGGCAAATGCGAACGACATCCCATCGTTGTTTTTTTTTTTTTTTGATTCTCACCTCAATCAGGTTGCAAATCATCGTTTATCGCAATATTTCACGAACAAACATTGCCACGGTTGTCTCGTCAAACCGGACGCGAGCTAATCTCGCATTTGCCGCTATTTACCGATCACGCTCGTGAATCAAAATGAAAATGATTGCGAAAAGAAAAAAGAAAAGAGGAAGAGAGAACCGAAGCATCAACAAGTACATAAAACGTTTGGAGCGAAGTATCGTACGCGCGGCCGTTGATCATCGTCTGAAAAAACACATTTCGCTGATCGAAACGGCATGTCGAAAGATTCATCCTCAAACATTCCTTCGGGTTGTAATAATAATATTTCAAAAAACACACACAGACACGATAAGAAGAAAAAATGGTGAAAGAAGAAGAACAAAACAGCAAAACGAAGGTCAGTGAAACGAAAAAAAATATTCACACACGCATGTCGTGTATGCATATATATATGTGTGTATATATATATATAGATGAGGAACATAGTAGATACAAGTGTATATATATAGACAAGCGTGAAATAAAATAAAAAATAAAAAATAAAAAATGTCGAAATTATTTCGTTACCTAAGATTCCGATGGTGATAATGGTCGCTATCGTCGAATACGTGAACATCGTGAACATATCACGTTGGCATAACACTAATTTTTTTTTTTTATTTTTTATTTTTTCAGTCTATTAGCTATCAAGCAAATTGTAGTAATTCATCCACCGACACATGTCTTCCCGTCTCTGTCGCGCGACTTCTCGCTCCGTTACTCCCCCCTCCCCCGCTGCAACCCACTCGCTGTCTCTCTTTCTCACTCTCTCTCTATTTCTCTATCTCCTTTATCTCTCGCTCTCGCTTTATAATAGAGCAACGCATACGCCACCGAGAATTCACATTATTTCACACATCGAAATGTCGTTGTGGCTGCGTCCCCACCGACGAATCCACAAAAATTGTGGTTCGACGAAAATGGTTAATCGTGCACAAACCGAATAATCACACGCGACACGATTCTCGCGTATTATCTCGACCGAAGACGAGACGATGGCTTATTATATTTATTTTATTTTTTTTTTTTTTGTTTTGTTTGTCCGCTCGTCGTCGTCGTCGTCGTCGTAATTATTATAAAAACATACGGAGGAGGCCCGCCGCACAGACGCACGGACGAAAGGTTTTTTTTTTTCGCGATGTGGGTACGCGACGTCGTCGCGTTGGGCCGTGGTGGAGCCACCGTCGGCCCCCGCGCCCTCGTTTCGCACGTCGGGTCGTCTCGTGCGACTTTTCGGAACGTTCGGAACGGTTCGGCGAGTCTTCCGAAATCACGATTCGCGTTTCAATCTCGTCGCGCTGTCCGCCAATTGCCGCGTCCGGTGTAACGGGATTCATCCGTCGGATTGGCTGGATTCTGTGACGGATTTTTTTTGTTTTTTTCGTCGCCGAACGCAGCGCCAGCTGTGAGACGGACGGGCGAGTGTCGAGGCTGGCGAAAAAAACGGGAGGAGATGCATTTTTCTTGTAGAACGTCTCGAACAAAAAAAAATGAAAAAATAACAATTTTCGAGATTTCGATTAGTTTTCGAGATATCGAGTTTATGTGGTTTTTTCGTACGATTCTCGTAGGAAGGGCGGGGGGCTATCTGGTGATCATTTTCGATAGATTTTGACGTCCTGAGCAAAAGAAAAGGAATACAAAATTTCGGTATCTCGCTCAGAGCTTTCAAAATATCGAATTTTTTGTGTACAATAAACTCGAATAACATTTTCTTTTTCAATCGACGCTAGAAATTGAATATCTCGATAACGAATCGAAATCTCGAAACAATGTCATTCTTGTTTGGTCGATTTATTTCAGGCGTTCCACGAAAAAAGTCTTGCCAATTGCCAAACGGGTTGTTATCGACGGAGGCGTTTAGGACTGGACGGAGTTGCGGTTCGGCTGTCGGGGGCGGTGGACAGATGGCGCGCGCGCGACTTCGATGAATGGTCCGGTATGCGTTTTTTTTCCTAAGAAGGCGCACGAGATGTGGTTTACGATGGAATCTCGAAAGATTTGGAATCGATTGGGTCGTTTTGGTTACAAACGACCTTGTTCGATATTATGAATGACGCTTCTGTTTATGTATCGCCTCCGACTTACTCCATCTTTTCCATTCAGATTAATGAATATATTTACATACATACGATTTTTTTTTCAAACAGATATCTACATATCATTGATTATTATCGTGCAAAACGATTGAATTATTATATATTTCTTATTCGTCCTGAATAATTCGAATAAATTATTGGTTTGCAGATTTTTATTCTTGACAAATTTTATCGCACATATCAAGTGAATTTTTATCAAATGATTAATCATATCTGATTTTACAACTGAAGTTAATGAGGCCAGAACTTTGTAAATTATTGCAAATTTTTTCAAATCATTTTCGATGCTTTCCAAATTTATTGATTTATTCGGTTTGGCTTATAGGGTCGTACGACCTGCATCTTCATTGTAAACAAACACGAATGGAATGTCGATAATCGTGAAATATCGGTCGTGTTACGTTGCCATAGCGACCCCAGAAACGAATTAGCTGATGCGCGCGTGATTAACAAAATCCCGCCCTCTCGGTTTACTATCATCGATGTCTCATGTTTGCACCGGTTGTCGCACAATGTCAATCTCCGAGTCGGACTAATTTTTTGTGTTTGTTTGTTGGTTCGTTTTTTTGTTGTCACCGAAAGATTTGTGAAATTCAATTAGCACGGTTTGCGAACGAGTTTGCGGTGTGAAATGGCTTCGAAAACGAGTCAACAGTGTCAAATGTGCAACAGAGGAATGCAACCGTATAACATACCGTTTGGACAATCGACGAAGAAGGATACTTACACGTTCGTCAAAAGTCCGAGAGCCATACTTCACATTCAAAAGAAATATCGCAATCCACCGACGTAAGAGTTTGAAAATAATTCCTAATTTTTCTTTCTTTTCTTTGGTTTTTATTTTTTTTTTAATTTTTATTTTACTACTCATCATAGTTTAGCAATAATTACAATCATTCTTCATTTTTTTTGGTAGTGAGCTTTTTGCTTTGGGGGGTCGCTTCTCACTATTTGGTTGAGTGAACAAAGACAAATTAAAAAAAAAAAGTTCTAGAATTTATACTTTTGTAAATTGAATTGATTGATTTATGTATTCGCATTTTGTTTTTATCGAACGAAAAAATTGAATTTCATTTAAAGATACAAATTTGTAAGTTCTTTTATTTTCGTAAATTGAATTGATTAATTTATGCACAACTGCAACTGATAATTCATATTTTTTTATGAATGAAATACATTTTTTTATATCGATATAAATTTTTAATCAAACATAACTTTTACGTAGATTTTTTTACTTCGAATGAGGCAATTATATTGTTTCTACCGTCAGCCACCAGGATCGCTTCGATAATCGATGATAAACTTCGACGATCGACACGATCTCATGAAAAATTCAAATAAAATTGATACAATATTGACAATATTTGTCGTTTGAAAAAAAAAATATTGATAAAATTCGAAAAAATACAAATTAATGTCAGCCAAACGTAGAAGCGGGAAATGGTTGTATCGATCGTGAGAAAATATTGTGGTAGAGGGTTGTGGGTGGTTGATGTGCGAGAGTCTCATTGCCGGACATACACCACCCTCGCACACCGGGAGGGAATGACCGCAGCGACGATATCATCAGTCCTGCAGCTAGCGAGCCACTCGCCAAGCTTTATACCGAACGACCCTCCTGCGCTATCCACGCACGAAGAGGGCATCGTCCTGATGATTCGAAAAATACACATCAAAGTGACACGTAAAATATACTTTCGTCCCATATCGACCGTTTCTGCATTGCGCTTTTATCGCGGAATATGAATGTGTTTTTTTTTGCTTCAATTTTTATCTTTGTTCGATTTGAATATTTTTTCGAAGTAAATATTGAATTTGAATCACATAACCCGTGGCACCTCTCGAGGGGGAGTATCGAAGAATATATGAAAATTTTTCCGAGTCAAAAAAATCGATTGGGTTACTCTTAGCAAGCTTTTTTGCGCCTTGGGGTCAAAAAGACCCCTGTATGCCGGCTGTGTTATACACCGACAGGTGTGCAAGCTAAGGATCAATGCCCCACTAGATCTCTACTAAATCTCTACTAAAAGCTCGTTTAAATTTTTTTTTTTTCGTGCTTTCGTGGATTTTGTAGGGAAATAAAATTGTAATATTAATCGTTTTGGCATTTCTTTTTTTTTAATATAGCTTTTCCAGTAATTAACTATAAGCTGCTATTATTATAGCATCAAGTAGTTGATTTGTCTTGCAGGGTTTTTTCGTTTCGAGGGCAAGTTCACCGATTCGCACTACTCTACTTATAATTTTGGTAATACTAGTGATTTTATTTCCAGCTATACCTCTTTAAGGTGCTAACATTCTAGTAATGTTAAAAATATATAAAAGTTGGCCCACTCGAGGTGCTCGTCATTGCTCGTAACCTTGTCACCGTGTCTTCAACCTTCTCGATAATATTATCCGTAAATAAAAAAAAAAACTGTTCCAACAATCATTTTCGTCCAATCGAGTCTATTAATAGAACTCACGTTCGTCAACTCGTGTCGTACTTACGAATCTGGGGGGGTCAAAAGTGTCCGCCCACCGATTCACCTTGACGTGTTGCTAAGGGCTCGCACCCTCGGAGGAATTCTCGATGTTCGGTGCGACACCACGGTGAAGCGTTGAAAAAAAAAAGAAAAAAAAAAGAAAGACAGAAAAAAATTATCCACGCCGTTGATCGAGTTGTAGGCATGCGCTGGAGTGACCACCTTTGGTCAGCTACGCGTTATTGAGTTGCGCCACCGGCCGCGATCGTTCAAAATATTCATACACACCCCCACACACACACACAAACACGCACAAGCACACGTGCAATGTGCATGTGATTGTGCACGGGTAACGTCTGCAGTCTGATGTATCGAGCCACTGTCGGACAATGTCCAGCGGTCTTTCTTGGCGAACGTTCGAACGAACCTTCGTGCGCCGAAGGTCCGGTCTCAGTAGCGCCGCGGGTCTCGTGAACGAACTTCCGGTCGTCCCGCGATTCGTCTCCCACGATTCTATACTCGTGTCTTCCCACTGGATTGTGGAAAACTTATTTTTTCTTCAATTAAAATGCTTGTTTGATAACTCAATAACTCAAAAAAAAATGTATTTGATAATTTAATTCGATGACTCATTAAAAAATTTATTTGATAACTTCATGACTCATTTGAAGATTCATTAAATAACTCAATAACTCGTTATAAGACTTATTTGATAACTCAATAAATCATTAAAAAATTCATTTATTGACTCAATAACTCATTAAAAAACTTATTTGATAACTTAATAATTTATTTAAAAATTGTATTTAATAACTCAATAACTCATTTAAAAGTTCATTTCATGACTCAATAACTCCCTAAAAAGATTATTTAATAAATCTAGTCGACGAAGGGGTAAAAGAATGAGGTCTTAGTGGTGCCTTGGATCGCGTGGATGAACTTCCGGTTGACCTGCGAGTGCGGGATACGAAAATCCAGAAGAAACAAAAAAACTCTACTAACCCTATTTCTCTAAATTGAATTCAATCGTCAATAAAATATTCATTTTATTCAGTTGGGAACGAAAAACAATTTTGTTGTTGTTGTTGTTGTTGTTGGTATCACACATGAACTGCATTGATCATATCGATTCTGGCGATCGAACGTAGATCTCACGAAGCAAAGTGACAAAGCTCACGGGTTTTGAATTTTTTTTTCGTTGTGGCGAGAAAAAAAAACGAAAAAAGGAATATGGAAAATTTCGATTTAACGTCTGATCGCAGACTGACATTTTCCACTGGGAGATGACGAACGCCGGTTCGCCCTCGCGGTCGATGTTCGACCGCCTCGCACGAGGTACACACACACGTTTGTCGAAGACACGATAATACAGTCGGTGACGACACAACTGGGGCCAGGATCAATGAACGATTGTCAATATCGTCGAATCGAGATGAAAATTTAATGAACGGATCGATCTCCAAAAAAAAAAAACAAAAGAGTTTGCATTGGATGTTGATCATCGGCTTCGTACGAGCACAGTGAATAGGAAAATCTACTGGCAACGAAAAGCGTTTTATTGACATTATTATTATTACCATTATTATTATTATTTCATTTTTTTTAATTTCAACATTTTGATGCAAAAAATAAAATAATTACATTTTTTTGTCAATAATATCGATCGATTTTAACGTTAATATTCTTCGTAACTCAGTTTGGCATTCGTGTCGACACGATAGCTCAAGTATAACTAGCACTCCTCCATATTAATGGAGTTTACATTCGCGACTAAAATTGTACGAACGTAATTTTTGTCACGCGAAGCCGGAAAAGAAAAAATCAAATACTCGGTTTTATTTTCCAAGTGAACGGAGCGAAAAAGAATTGAAAAATTTCAAAATCCGTCTGAAAGATCGATAATCGGCGAAGGTAAATGATCAATGCGATAAATCGATTCGTTCGAAACAATTAAAATTCGTTCGATCAAATGCAAATTCATCAACGACGATAAAAATAAATTAAATTTCTCAGTCAAACGATATTTTCACAATTTCCCGTAAAAATAAAAATTTCGGTTGTGTGAAAAAAAAATAACAAACAAACAAAATAACAATAAATATCGTCGATTCGACGAATAATCGTTCAATTCGAACAAACAATTTTTCACGTCGACGAAAAGTCTCTTCTCGACGAACCGATCGATCGAAAAAGATTTCGATCGCACTTAATTTTTTTTTTCTTCGTCATAGTTTCATCTTTCTTCACCATCGCGACTGAGACGAACGATAACCCAGTCGGTCTCACGCGACGCTAATAAAAAAAAAAAAGAAATAAAAATAGAACGGTAAAAAAAATGGTAAACCCTCGTTTCTCACGAAACGCGATATCCTCATTACTTATCAGCTGCGACGATCGGTGATCACTTCCGGAAAGAAAAAACGCAAAGAACACCAAACTTCTGGTTAATAAAAAAAATAAAATACAAACTAAATAAATAAAAAAAATCAAATGTGAATAAACGATCGATTGAAAATGCCCGCTGGAATATCAAATTTGGCTCCGTCATCGGTCGGGAATTCGTACGATTTCGCAATCGGCAAGAATCTACCGGCATTCACGATAATTCACAACAACGCCCTGGAAATGACTCTTCCGATGCTCCACATCGATCATCAGCACGACGACGATCACGCGAACACGAAGACCGATTACGAAAAATGCAAAAAAACCAACGAATCATCGTGCAAACAAAAAATCGATTATTCCGGACGTAAAAGAATAAGCCGATCGAACGATCATTTACTGCTCGCGAGTCTGCAGAATCAAAGATCAAATCCGTTGCCCCCGAAGCGTCACACCAAGAGTCACGAGAATCTCGGTGATAACGAAAAAAATGTAAAATCCAACTCTATCATAACGAACAACAATAACAACGAAAATCGTCAAGTACCGATGACATTGTCCACGGAAAATTTTCATCGGGTGCTAAATGGTAAATTGAAAAAAAATTCAAACAACGACGATGATTGTGAAAAAAAACGTGGTTGTAAAAAATCGGATGGTACGTTGAAAAAACCGTTTATAACGACGGTGAAGAGTGGAGAATTTTTGATGCCACCGCCGGAAGTCGCGGCACTTTTGGGAATGGCGCCGAACGGATCGTGGATCGGTTTGATCGGTGACGATGACAATCCGGATTCCACGTTTAACGATAACGATATTCCGAGATCGCGATTTCGTCCGTTATTGTCGTTGGGACGACGACCGGAAGTTCGTCATTGCAGTCACAAAGCGCGATGTCAGGCGGCGGTCAAAGCGACCGTCGATTTTGGTTACAATCTCGCTAATATAACGAACATAGGCGGTGGTAACGATACCAATACCGGCACGACGACGACGACGAACACGATCGCACGTGGAAATCACGTTCGTGACGAACGTCTTCGACGAACGAACAATCGGTTCGCTCATGCGGAAACGTAAGTTCGCGATATAGTTACGTCGATCGTGGTTTTTAAGGTATTATTAATAGTGATAAAATTGTTAAAAAATGTCGGAAGTTGTTAAAAACTTGAGAAATGGATATTCTCGATGGAACAATGATACACGAATTGTTTCAGATTTTTTCACTGAATAATTCGATAGTTATGAATTTATGAATTTACTGGCATTTAAGGGGGCTGAGTCGTCTAAAAAATTGGATATTTAAAAAAAATTATTTTTATTTATTTATTTATTTATTTATTTATTTTTTTTGTGACATGATCAATCCAAATTGAAAATCGATTTTACGCTGATAAAAGACCTATACACAGCTATATTTAATCTATACTAATCTAATGAGACACCAAAATAGAAAATTCATTGAGTCGTATGGTCCAAAAGTTACGTCAAGTACAAAAAATGTTGTGCTAAATCTTACAGCGTTCGGATGTTTTATATGGCTATGAAAAAAATAAAAAATGATAGATGAGCATAGACAATTGACCAAATACAATTTTTTCGTTAACTCAACCTCCTCAGCACAATCGCTAATGGGAAAACAGGTTCTGCAGACGTTGATGGGTGCAAAACTAATGAAACTAAATTAGAATAAATTCTGAAAATATTATATCATCGAGATTTAGGATCGATCGATTGATCACGCCAAGTTTAAAACTAATCGACTAACGTAGTTGTCGAGAAATCAATTTCAGTAGGTAATGAGGAACATCGCGTTTTTATGAATTGTCACAGTTGACACGGTTGAAACGGGTGTACAGTCATTGACAAAACCTCAGTCAAGCATACGCAATATCGTCGAATTTGACCTCAATTATTGTTAAAAAGGGAAAATTGACATGACTAAGTGTTAATTCTGTCATTGGTTTAGCTATTTGTAGGGCTAAACATGTACGACATGGTCTAAATCGGTAAATCCACGATTCGCCCATTTTCGACAAACTTTTTGCCAGACGGTCTATCCGTCAAGACCTTAACGTTTTATGCAATAACCACATAGCTCTCTGGGCTTCTCTAGTCGACGGATGTCTGAAAAAATGATATTCAAACACGTGTCGTTGACGGGAATCGTGTTTGAGTGAAAAAGTTTGGCGTGGCATTTGTAGGCCATAACGATTGTTACCCAGCATGAGCTCGAGTGAAGGGACAATGTGCGAATGTCAGGGTGTGACGACATTTGCCGTTGCCGTTGATATTTTATGATTTTTCGACGTTCTTGACTATTTTTAGGATTCAGTACTTCTGAATGAAGAATAAAAATAAAATTTAAAAAAAAACAAGCTGAAAGTTTAAACAAAATTCATTTGATTTAGGGCTCAAAATTGAAAACCTTTGAAATACGCAAAAAATAAATATTCCATGCGACCGGAAGTCGCCTTATTTTTTTGTTCCAAATTCACAACTTTCAAAAGCCCCACACGCTTCGGCATGTACGATATTACAAGCGGGAACATTATTGTGTTATTTTCTAGAGAATGCACGAAGACGCCAAGGGCGTTACCGAAAAAGTTGGAACCGATCGAGGGTATGATGAGTATGCTGCTGAGCCGCGGGTAACGTTTAAGCACCGTTGTGTGGCCTATACGTTATCTCTGATTTTATGATTTAAACTATGAATTACGTATATCGTAAAAGATTATTTTTCATCATACGCATTATTATCACTATTATTATTATTATCGTTACCATCACAACTATTATATTAACTATGCCATAATTATCATTATTATTATTTTGCGTTAGCTACTGCATTTTCTTTTTGATATTGAATAAATAGTACAAGACGTTGCTATTATTTTCTCCTGTGCAGATCAGTTTGTTTGATCTAATCCACCTTAGTCACACTTTAGTAAAGTTACAAATTATAGTCATACTCGGTAAAATTCACTCCAGCAACTTTGAAATGCAATAAAAAATTTTGCATTCGACAAAATAATGTTTTTTTTCAATTCTGACGACATTTTAAACCTTTTTCGACATGTCCACATTTTCATAATCGTCAGAATGTATTTTTTTATAGCTAAAAAAATCTTAAAAAAAAAATCAACCAACTCTTCTTTGCCCTAAAATCGCTATAACTTCTTTAATTTCCATATCTTTGAGTTAACTCGATGTATCTGAGGTTGAAAGACCGCTGGGGTGAAGTTTACTCGGTCTGACTAAAAAGGGTTAAAAAAATGTTGTGAATCTCCGGATTTGATTGCAACAATGAAATGCCCGAAAAAAAATGTATTTTGGCACGTTAGCAAAAAACGGAAAGTTTTTGGATGCCTTTCACACGCTATTCTATACTATACAATATATTATATATAAATTCTGGTTGAGTTGTGCGTGGTATTGAATCAATGTAGACTCCATGCCGGTGTTGGTGATGCTCCTGGTGCTGTTGGTGCTGCTGCTGTTGACCTCGAGTACGAACCCGACCTCGAGCCCCACAAGATTTAGAGTACCCTAGTGGATATTTATAAGACACATAGCACGGTCATAACGAATCAAGGTCATCATGTGTGTTCTGCATTGCAGTGACAAACCTCATCCTTTTGGAAACCTCATGTTTGATCGACGAGTCATTCGCGGTAGCACTTTTGCTTCGGCACCGATGATCGTGAGTTTATTCAACAATTAATTACATAATGGTCATTGATTACGACTGAAAGTCTGTGTTTGGCAGTCTTGTTGAATTTAAAGAAAAAGTAAAATACTGCGGCTTATGCTTTTTATTACATTCAATTTTTTTTTTGTTGAATTGAATAAACAATTTAATTTTAATTATTGTTCTTTCGTTTCTGGCCATGTACGAAAGATCGACGATGAGCAATCGCAAGCTGCGAGACAGGCCGAAGCGAAAAGACGACAAATTGCGAGAAAACGAAGTCAGTGTCAGGCTGCGAGATCGCTAATGATGCGAATTGGTTCGCCACCACCGGTTCCAGGACGAAAACACGAACCCGTTCAAACGGAATTGTATCTCGAGGAGGTGATACATGATAAACTATTTATTCAACGATTCTCCAAAATTCAAAACATCTGTAACTTGTTGTTAACTTGTTTAACTGAAATTGCGAGTTTTTTTTATTTTTTTATTTTTTGTTATTCCGGGAACCTTGTATTATTATTGCATTATCGTGTGTTATCGCAGCTCTACGACAAACCCGACGAATCGGAAGTCGCCACCCAAACGGATTATTTCCTGGATCGTCCAGCCACGCCGATTTATTGTCCGGGAAAAGTTGGCCAAGACGCCGAAACCCAAATCGGACCTGGAGATGTGAGATTCATTTATTTCTATCGCATCAATTTTACACAATTAAATTCATAAAATTAAAAAAAAACAAACGGTACAAACGATTTTATTGTTTTCTATCACAAGTAACATTTTGTTGGACTTTGAAAATTTCCATCGTTCTATCGAAGTATCCATCAAATAAAAAAAAAACATTCGAAACAGTTTCCACCAAGAAATGCATTATTTTTAAGAATAAAATAAAATTTCGCAAAAATGATGATGTAAAAAAAAAACTAAACTAAAATCAATTTATTCTGACACGAAAATCAACAATTTAAAAAACAAACAAAAAATGTTGAAACAGCTCTTCGATTACGACGTGGAGGTTCAACCGATCCTCGAAGTCCTCGTGGGGAAGACGATTGAACAGGCCCTGATCGAAGTCCTGGAGGAGGAGGAACTCGCTGCTCTCAGGGAGCAGCAACGAAGATTCCTCGAACTTCGAGCCGCCGAAAAGGCGGAACAGCAGAGACTCGAGGAGCAGGAAAGACGTCTCAGGGACGAAAAAGTAATCGCACCAATTTATTTATTTTTTTATTTTTTTGCATTTCAAAAAAAAATTGAATAATAATGATTAAAAATTGTTTTTTTTTCACAATCACACTAATGAATAAATGAATAAACATTGGAATCACAGTGTCGACGTTTGCGAGAGCAAGAAGAGGCGATAAAGACGCAACAAGAAACGGAAGAACGAGTTGCGGCTGCGGTACTTCTTACCGGTTACATCGCCGAACTTTTGCCGGCGGTTCTCGAGGGTCTCAAGATGTCCGGCTTTCTTCTCGATGAAATTAAATCCGGTGAGTCGAGAAAACCCAATCGGAAAAATTTTTCAGACTTTTCCCAGAGAGAAAAAGACAAAACGAATCGATTGAATAACTGAAAAATAAATGAAATAATAATGACATTGCGAATAACATTTTATTTCTCAAACTTTTCAACAGATGTCGAGGAGGGTTTCATGCCCTGGCTCATGAAGGAAGTTAAGAAAGAAATGGGTTCGATGATCGAGAGTCGAGAACTCCTGATGGGTAAATAAAATTGAAAATTTTTTGTTGTTTCAATTTTTTTCGCAACAATTCAAAGGGATTTCCACCGTTCGTAACATTGTCATTCGAAAAATTGCGCGTCCGGAATTTTGACCCTTCCGAATTTCGCGCCCCACTCTTCGAATCACTGCGCGTTCAGAATTTTCGTCGTTCCGAACATTGTACGTTCTGAATTTCGTTCTCCACCGACCGCGACGTTGCATGACGCATCCATTTATATTTGCCTCAATGAGCAATGCAAAAGTACAAAGCAACGTAATAACAAGCTTTATTATTCGTCCTTGTACGTCGGGTTAACGACTTTTCGCTGATGAACCGTTCGAGAAAGACGGACAGGGGTTGGGCTCGAAACTCGGAACGAGCAACGTTCGTAAAAGCCAAAATTCGGGACCCGCAATGCTCGGGACGAAAATGCTCGGAACGGTCAAAAGTTGGAATATGACATGTAGGTCTAGTCGCGGACCTCGTACATTGCTCGACTTTCGAGCTTTCCTACGCGTAAACTATCAATGTTAGATGTATGCCGTCCGGGACTTTTTTCTAGCGAATTTAATTCCCTACAACAATGTTCATGTAAACTTTTGGTCTATCAGCGTTTTTCAGCCAGCCTTTCGACAGGAAGATAAAAAAATTGAAGAAAACCAATACATTTTTACCTTCCCGCTCAAACGCTGGCTGAACAACGCTTTATAGACCAAAAGTTTACATGAACAATGTTGTAGAGAATTAAATTTCCTACAAAAAAGTCCTCGACGGCATACATCTAACATTGAAAGTTCACGCGTAGGAAAGCTCGAAAGTCGAGCAATGTACGAGGTACGCCATATTCCAACTTTTGACCGTTCCGAGCATTTTCGTTCCGAGCATTGCGGGTCCCGAATTTCGGCCTTTCCGAACGTTGCTCGTTCCGAGTTTCGAGCCCAACCCCTCAGGGGGCTGCGGGGGAGATCGGGCACGATCGTAAAACAGCCTTTTTCCGCGTGGTAGAAGACGAGATTACGAGCGTTGCACTTGACGCTCGTTTGTAACGTCCAAGCAACGGAAGCAGTTTAATATTTCCACGACGATGTTTCTTCAATGCCCAGGACCCCGATCAGGTACTGTACCTGCGGAACACGTCGCGAGCCCAAACGATTACGGTCTCGTGGATGACGGTCGGCTGTGAGGCAGCTGAAACGAGGCATGTGGCGCCACAACGGAGTTTATGTCTCCTTTAGGCGCGACGCCAAAGTGTCGCGACGATGACGTTTCCTTGCGATCCAAACTTTTCAACGATTTTCCAGAGGAACGGTGGTGGGAAGAACGGGGGGGGGAGCGTTTGGTAATATACCCAAACGCCCATTGATAATTGGGTCTCAGTAGGTTGTCGATCGGTTCAACGTCATTATCTCGTTTTGGCGATCGCTTCGGGTGCGGAAAATCCGACGGAGAGTCTGAACTTTCTATATATTTTCGTGCATATATATATATAAGTATAAGTATATATGTAATATGGCTTGTAATTATTTTTTTTTTTAATAATTTCCGCCGACAATCGTTCGAATTGTTTCGATCGGTTGGCTTGTGGAGCGAGTGCACTTAATTACACGATTAACCGGGTCTGCGTGTGCGATCGTCTGTGGCGACGTTGCCTCCGATACCAGCGAACCTGCAGCTACCAGATAATGCGAGATTAACAAGTCCCGGACCGTAGTATCTAAGAATTTTGTCGGGCTTCTTCGTGTGTGTACTTTGTTTTCGAAAATTCGACAGAATTATTTTCATTTTATTATTATAAATGTGATATTATTAGTTTTATTTATTTATTTATTTACTTATTTATTTATTTATTTATTTATTTATTTATTGTTGAAAACAAAAATTTGGCCCAAATGTGCGAAAAAAATTATCGCTTATAAACATTTCCTTAAAATTTTCCAATGCAAGATTTTTTTCATTTTATTTATTTTTTTTTTTTCAAATTTCCGTCACAGAAATAATCCGAGAAATATTGGAAAATCGTGCCGAGACTTACACGAGATTGGGAATGGATTACGACGACACGAGGGCACGTGACAAATCCGTCGATAATAAATTGGTGAGCGAAGACGGCATCGCGATAGCCGAGACAGAGGGTGAAAACGAAGCGGCTTCGGACAGCGATTACGTCAATTACGAGCCACCCGTCGTCGAACACGAGACGAATGTTCCATAGCGCAAAGGTATATATGATGTTTAACCGTGCGTTAAACGGCTATTTATCGGGCTTAGAAAAAAATAAAAAGAAAAAAAAATAATAAATGAAAATAAAAGGCAAATGACTGTGAGCCTGATTAAACAGCGTCGGAAAGAGCAAGTTAGCGTCGACTAACATCGGATTTAGGGACATCTTAACCAGCAGTCGATGGACCGAACCCTCCGAGGTTGCGCCTGGTCCCCGGCCACGGCACCTTCCGTTCCCCATTAGGAAACAACTTCGTGTACACAGCTGCGCGTCAAATTCATCTCTCTCTCCTGTCTCCACCCCGCGACTGCAACCCTCCGACGTACCGTTTCACCCCATTGGAAAATATTCTATAAGCACACACACACACACACACACACTTGCCATAACGCATCGGGCTGTCTCGAGACGAGCAAGAGAACTCATCGCACGCCCACTGCGATTAAAAAGTAATTATTGATCGGAAAGAAAGAACGAAATGCGAGAACAAGCGTCGTAGAGAAAATCTATTTTGTTGGATCCTGTTGTTCACGAAAAAACTGTGTCGATTCAGTTATCATAACTTCCATTCATTCATTTTTATTCCTCCATTTTGTTGGAAAATAAAACGGAATTAATTGGAAAAAAAAAATATATTTTTTTAATTTAACCCGATCGATCAATCACTTCGAGTTTTATTTGCATAAGTTTTGAAAATTCATTTATAGAACTTTTTTATTTAACACTTAGTCCGGAAACGTTGGTCGTTTGCCTTCGATATTCATTTTTTCGTACGTTGTTATAAGCGTTAATGTTTGCTTCGCTTTTCTGTTCGACAGATTCGTGTAATGGTGCCGGAGCGATTGTCGCTTGAGACTGATGGAGATTCCGCCGATAAATAAATTGATATTGAAAATATTTGTGGATCGTTGAAATTTTACGTTTTTTTTTTCCCTCGACCTGAAATTCCGTTGGGACATTCGTTGATTTTATCACTGTGGAATTGCGATTTGACCGTTTGGCAATTGTAAGAATCAATGGAGAGAGGTATAATTACGCGGATGACTGTCGCCTAATGATCGGTGACCAATGAGGTTACTCATTAACGCTCACTGATGAATTAGCGAGGAAGATCGGAAAATCTTGAAACGCTTGTACGACAATATTTGACAAATTTGCTTTCGGAATTTCGTACTCAACCAATATAGGTATTTTTTCATAATAATGATCAATCACCGGTTCACTTGTATTTAACAGATTTAACGAATCTGCAGTTCGTCGTTTAAATTTCAATTTTATTTTTGTAAGTTGCGTTTGCATTATTTTATCGTGAATAATTCCGGCCGTCAAAATTGTATGGAAACTATCTCATAAAAATAATGGGAACTTTTGGACATTTTTAAACGAAGCAATTTTTCGTTTAACTTGAAAGTCTCGAGCGATCATTACGCAGGTTAGAAAAATCGCCACTAGGCGTCGCCCAACCAAAACTCGTCTTCCAAGCAGTTTGTTTTCATCGCAAAAATTATGACAATGGCTATCAAAGCTTCCTGGCAAATCGTGGAGCCACTGATTGTCGAAAAATCGAACGAAATATAGAGCAAAGTCGATGAACCAGTAAGCCCCGAGGCTATGATAAATAAAATCGTTCCCCCATGTCCGTTGTTTCAGCGTCGGTCGTCGGTCGATTGCCACTTTCCCGCTTTCCCTTCCCGATTTAAGGGTGAATCACTAGTCCCATACCCGTTGAACCAACTCATTTTCGAAGCTTCGACGATTTTACGAGAACGCCCATTAAAGCCCAGCCAGGTCCCTGTCGTTGTGCCAACGTCGTTTGACACTTTGAAAATTTGTACAGCAAGGTACCACGAAAAAACCTGACGCAGGTTCGGGACCTCGTTAAATTCCACGCTAATCCCACGAACGTTTTGCTTCGACAATTTTTCCGGAACAAGTGCGTCACTATATCGTCACGAACGAAACATTACGGTCGACTTCTTTATCGGAATATCGGTTGTGTACCTACCCAACGTTCACAATGGCCAAATGATCCCCACGATTTCGTCGAACAGTTCGCAGATTTACCGATATGAGGATATTAAAAAAAATTAAGGAACCTACGCGAGCGATCGATAGCGATCTGGATGGATTTACGATATATTTTAATATCCTGAGAAAAAAAAAAGTTTAATGGCCCCAGTGACAGACTCTAATGACCACGAGTGAACGTAGAGAACACCCAGCGTTTTGGAGACGAAGACGAAAAAAATAAATAAAATAACATAAAATAAAACAAAAAAAAATTGCGGTATCGGATAAAATTGCTGAAACAATTCAATTCTTGACCACGACGTTGATCTTGAAATTCTCCGAAACGCTTTCACCAATAAAGAAAAAATTATGCACTACAAGAATTAATAGTCGGTATTCAATAAAATTGATAAATATTCACAAGTATCGATAAATTATTCATTATTAACGAGTATTGATAAATATTTACAAATTTCAATGAATATTCACGGATATTGATAAATATTTACAAATATTTACAAACATCAAAAATATTCGAACAATTGGTTCGATAATAAATCGTAGCTGTACAAATTTTCCGTACGTCTGCGAAAGCACATCGACCGAAAATTCATCGCTGAACAGTGATCGTAATGTCCGAACGAACGTGAAGAAAATACAATTGCAGGGGTTAGAGGGTAGTTACGGGGGCAATGAAAATGTAGGATTTTTCGTTGCACCCGAGTTGGTTGTATAATTAACTGGAAAAAGGGGCACGAAACCCGTCGCACCAACTATCGGTTGGTGTTCCTAATTTTTTCGACAAGTCGGATTCACTCGAAGATTGTCGGTATTGTCCGCAATAACGATGGCGACATTTCGGCGCCGAATCTTAATCCGTCAGCGATGTCTGGCGTCGTGGAATATGAGTTAATTACATTTGTCCTCATATTTTTGAGGAAGTGAAAAAAAAAAAAACGAAAATGCTTCTTTACGGAGGAATTGCCTGTTCTCTGCGTAGAATTCGGAGGAAGCTATTTTTTCTATCTTTTTCCATCACAGGCCTATTTTTTTATAAATTTCTAAGTTTTTTTTTTAAGGTAGTACCCTCCATAAGAGAGTTCCTCGTCAGATTCTCAGGCTTTGCGGAGCGCGAGAAAAAATATATCAATACTTTTATTTTCACACGTTTAACATGGATTCTAATGGAGAATCACGGTCAATTTGATATAATACAAAAAGTCCTCGTCAGATTTTAATGAAATCACTTGAGCTGCAAGTTGAATATTCGGACAACATTTTGGGCACTTGACAGTAGGGATCAGGAGACTGTGATGATAATAATAAGCAAATAAACATCGGGAAAATACAGTTTATATCAGTAGTTGGTCGTGATCCAGTAGATATGGCAACGTTGCGCGTTAGTTTCCCATCTTCTCTCTCACACACTAATCGACAACATAACACGCGAGGTTGACACATCAAAGTACTACGTACCTCAATCAGGAGATGGTATATCTGAGGCTTGCTTCGACTCTCACATTATGTAGGATACTACCTTAACAACACATTTCGAAACTTTATTCCATTTTTTTTCGTTTTTCAATGTGCATGAGAATCAATAAACGAAACTTTACCATTCGTGCGATAAGGATGATCCTGCCTCGACGTTAAAAAAGTGTATGTACATATTTATATATCTATATATATACATATCAGCCATCGAGATTATCGTGGCAACGGTGCGACGGAACCGACGCGGCTGTTTCCGTTCACCGCAAAGACAAACCTGTCTGATCCAATCAGGATTAGATCAATCATAATAGGATGAGGTTTCACGGTGCATTGAGGTCGGGGCACAAAGTTTTAAAAAGCCACCCACCGATTTCAAATGCACCCCTTGCGAAGGGGCACGCCGCATTTGGGGTGGGGCGCGGTGGCGGGGGGGGGGGGGGGCACGTCGACGGTCCATAGGGCGGAAGAGTGAAAAAATTGGAGGGGCGCGAGGGGGTGGGGGGACAACGTCCTAAGCGAGAGGGACATATTGTATTGGATTAAATTAAGCATCGGGGTGGTACACGTTCCCGAAACGCTTTGCTATTATACTGCATATATGCACGAAGACTTGTGTGCCAAGTGAGTCGTGTTTTAGAAGGGCCCACAAGAGTTGAGTGAGGGGGCTTTGCCGATGCCCATTGCCATCCTCGCGTCGTGTCCCTACCCCACGAGCGTACCACGGGGGGCAGGGGGGGGGATTCCAATATTATTTCGTCATGTGACCCGTGTCACCTGCTCCGCACGTGATTTTTTTTTCCCTCCCCTTCTTCTCCTATCGAACACTATTATGCTTTTATCGTTTGTAAATTTTTCGTTTTTTTATCTCTTATTTTTGTTTTGTGATCAGTTGTCTCCGATCTCGCGATATGTAATGGCGTAGATGATTAAGCTGGCAGTGGAATATGTTTTATGCGAAAAAATCTATTTTTGCGAAAAAGCTTGATTAATTTCTTTGAGGTGTTGAGAATGTGTGTGACCAATTTTTCGAGTTATTTAGAATATCTGTGGCAAATTTTTGAGTTTGCGGGACTACCGCGGGTGAAGTGGTTGAAAGCTTTCAGAGCGTTTTTCTCGAATGATCCTTTTTCGTGATCGGCTGGCTTGATATTCACGATACTAGCCGAGTAAAAAAATTATATATAATCTATATATAAACTATATATGAGATTTGGCATATATAATTTATGTATAGATTACATGTAGTTTATACATAGTCTGTATATAATCTATAAATAAACTCTATACGCCCAATCCTATAAATAGTTTATATATAATTTTTTCACTTGGGTATGTATAGTCTATGCATAGTCTATGTATGGACTATGTAGAGTCTACGTATATAGACTATACATAATTTTTTACTTCGGCATATCAAGCAAACATACTCTCATCGTTTGACGAACCAAAAAGTTGGATATATATTTTTTATTTCGATTTTTCGCTCGTTCCATCTCCGCCACGAGTGCGAGCGAGATAGCGCCATCGGCGCTGGCTGCAGAGCGAGAAAGAAAGACTGATAAAGTTTTCACAATATCTCAAAAATAATTCGGGTATGAAGGAATATTTTTTTCGTTTTTTTTTGTTTTAAATTAAAAAAAATTGTGGTACGAATTTTTTTTTGTGGACGATGGGATGTTTTGAAATCATTTGATCTTGGGATACTTGATTCTTGATTCGTCGGTTACGGCAAATGATACGATGTTTTGGATGTTGTGAGGCTGTCGGCACGTGCGACGCCACGTGGCTTACGAAGATCAGTGTGGATCCCCCCCACCCCCTCCCCCTTTCCGTCAAGTGAGAACACAATGAAAAGTGCATGCTACGAACGTGTGTTTGAACGCATTTGAAAACAACTCCGTGGGCGGTTGCGACTCTCTCGGAATCGTGTAAACAGTATCTAATGGTTAAATAACCGGGCCCTCGAACAAGTTATGAGACTGTGTGTTGAAGAGAGCGAGTTTTTCGGGGGTCGGCGCGGTCGCGTGTCGTGTTACAAGGCAATCGTCGGTGTTGTTTCGCGGAGGCGAGGACTCGGGCAATATGCCATTGTGCAATATGCCCCCCGGGGCCACGTGGCCCAGGAATTCACTCGACTAGCACAACGGAAATAACTTCGGTGACAACATATTTTCGTATCTCGATTCAATTTTCCACAATTTTTTCACAAATCCCCGGGGAAAAAACGTCTGAAAAATAATTCAACAAATTATTGATTTTCAAATAATTAACATATTATTGATTTTTGAATAATGAACAAATTATTGATTCTCAAATAATTAACAAATTATCGATTTTTACAAAGTCGTAACAAAAATGAACATATTTTTTGGGAAATAATGTTATATTACTCCAATTTTCCAAATGGTCAAATTTTTATATTTTAGCATAAAATTGTGTGTTTTTTTTTCAAAGTATTTTTGTTTCGTTATCTCGTAAAAGTTTTTTTTTAACAGTACACAATTGGGCTGAATACTTGAAAAATAAATCTATCCTAAAATCTTTGAAAATAAAGTTCCAAAAAATGATCGTGCACTTATTGTAATAACAAAATGATTATCAATGAAAAAAAAAATATTTCTTCAAAACTTCGATTGTTTTTATTTATTTATCATTTTCTTTGTTGTTATTATTATTATTATTATTATTATTATTATTATTATTATTATTATTATTATTATTATTATTATTATTATTATTATTATTATTATTATTATTATTATTATTATTATTATTATTATTTTTCATAATTCACGGTGCTGGTTCGTGAGGATGAATGACACACGACGCGGTATGATGTTCAAACGACGCCATGGTGGTTTCATAGACGACGGTCCTATCGTTTATTAATAATACATGAGGAGCGTTCGAACTCGTCCGCGTATAATAAAGCCGCCGCATATATATATATATACCATAACTATAGAAAACCATTAGAAATATAACTTTCGACACTTGCCGGAACCGCGACGAATCACCTTTATCGCTGGGCTCCCCGCAATTTCGACCATAATTCAGACTCCGTCCCGCATCGACCGCGCGGCACATCCAAAACCCGTCACGATATAGCTTTGTACGCGTTCGTCCGTGGTTGTACCCTCGCGCGACGTTCGCGGGAGAACAACCCCAACAATGACAGATTCGTCTTGGTTATCGCGAATGACGGGGGGAAAAGGCACAACCAGACATTATATTTCGTTACGACGTTGTCGTATCATAGTCGTGCGTCAGAAAATTAACTAACTGAATAGTTATTGTTTAACGTGTTGGCAACGTATTATTTATTGCTGAAAAAAAATCAACATCGTTATCGATACTCGAAATTGTTTTTTCTTGCCTTATCGTGAATTTGGATAAGAATAAAAAAGATGTACCGAAAATTTTATCGGATTTGAGATTTTGTGAGAGTGAGAGATTTCGAGACAGAAAAAAAAAAAGCGCATCGATGAAAAATTATAACACTCAGAATTCAAGACGTGTGCAAAACGATTTTTTTTGCTTTTAATTAACGATATGAAATAAATATTTAATCTCGTATACTAGATACCAAAATATTGAATTTTACATCCGACTTTATTGACTCTCAATCACTCTTCTAACGAATTATTTATGATATTTCAAAAAAAAAAATAAATAAATAAATAACCAACTAAAAAAAAATATAATCGTTGAATATAATAATTGTTTTATTATTTTCCAATGAAAAATATTGATGACAAAAGTTTCTACAAAACTATTAACATATATAATTATATATATATCCAAATGTTAACAATATCTATCAATATTGTTTCTATTTCTCTTGAAAAAAAATGTAACCAAATTTCATCAACAATATTCTAATTTTTCATTTTTCCAATCTCGTCATATATATACATATAAACATTTTTTTCTATTTAATTTTTTTTCATTGTAAAATGATAAATCGAATTGAGGAAAAGAAAGAAATATATGCGAGATCGAGGGGGAAGGGCGGAACCGACCTTTTGACACCGCCGTTTGGCGTACGAAAATGGTCTTTGGGACAAGCAAAAGCAGTCGGTGCACGGGGCACGTACTCGATCGGAGGGTGGCTTATTCGGCGGTCTGCCGTACGTGTTACCGCTCACCCCCAGCAAGCCGTGGTACAACACACAGGCCCATCGACCCCCAAACCCCCCGAACCCCCTCCAACCCTCATCCCCCATGCGATAATACGTAGATGATAATCGCGATATTAATATCGCATTGGGAAGCGCGCACATGCGTGCAACTTTCCATTGGTCACGGTGGAACACTTGCTCGCTCGATGGTTCGCGGTTTTAAGCCACTCTTTCATCTCTCGCTCGCTCGATGAATGCACCCTGATTTTTCCGAGGCTGTATATACGAATAGACACGCTCACGAACGCGCGCGCGCGCGCGCGTGAGGGTCGTCGATGGATATGCGCGCGTGCACCACGACAGAGAGAAAGTGAAAAAGGAAGAAAGAGAGTGAAGAACCCTCCCCGACGCGGGACCCGCGCAAACGACCGGAAATTTTTTCGTTATTTTACCGGGAGGGTGGCCTCGCACGTGACAAATGCACGCGGTGCAAGTGCATCAACATGTAAATAGATTTTTTTCTTTTCCGAAGACACTTGCATCCGCAGCGAGCAGTCTACACGGACGATGCATCGTTGAAGCTTTGACGGTCATGTGGGGTTTGACAGACCCCAGCTAGTGTGTTAGGCATTTTTATTTTAGAAATAAATGAATCAATTAATTAATTATTCAATGAATTGATGGATTGATGCATTGATGAATCGATGAATCGATGAATCAATGAAACAATGAATCAATGAATCAATGAATCAATGAATCAATGAATCAATGAATCAATAAATCAATGAGTCAATGAATCAATGAATCAATGAGTCAATGAGTCAATGAGTCAATGAGTCAATGAGTCAATGAGTCAATGAGTCAATGAGTCAATGAGTCAATGAGTCAATGAGTCAATGAGTCAATGAGTCAATGAGTCAATGAGTCAATGAGTCAATGAGTCAATGAGTCAATGAGTCAATGAGTCAATGAGTCAATGAGTCAATGAGTCAATGAGTCAATGAGTCAATGAGTCAATGAGTCAATGAATCAATGAATCAATGAGTCAATGAATCAATGAATCAATCAATGAGTCAATAAATAAATAAATAAATAAATAAATAAATAAATAAATAAATAAATAAATAAATAAATAAATAAATAAATAAATAAATAAATAAATAAATAAATAAATAAATAAATAAATAAATAAATAAATAAATAAATAAATAAATAAATGATAATTGATTTTTGATTGAATTAAACATATGAGTATAGTCAAAAGTGACGAGAATATTAGTTGGTAAAATATCCGATTCCCCCTCACCTTTCGTATTTCTTTTGATCCATCATTGATCATCACTCCGAGGGTACCCCAGGGTGGTTGCTGCATCCCGAACACTTGCTTCTACGCTCTGGTCCGTGTATCGCGAGGGGCAGGAACCGGGCGTAGCACGAGCGCGGTGTGAGTGGCGCGCGCGTACGAAAAACACTCGGTGCCCTCAAGATCCGTAAACCAGGGACGACCGGGCGCGGTGTTTGGTGAGAGGGGTTGGTGCGGCTTGTGAACACTCGTGTTATTCCCTGGTCCGACACCATTGCGAATGAATCACGACCCGCCCGTACCATCGCCCGATGGAAATTCGTCGTCGTCCCGATATTACGTTCTCGAATTTTTTCATCAATCATCGATAAGACATTGACATTATTCGACCGAATTTTTCCATCCTTTTGTTGTTTCATTTTTTTTTTCCGTCTTTTTGTTACAAAAAAGTGTTGACTTTCAACTTTTTTTGTTGAAAGTTTTCTTAAATTTTGATGTGTGGATTTTCACCAAATTTTATACCAAATAACCTGGATTGTTGGTGACAATTGCGATTTATCAGAACTATCGGGACGATTATCTCAAAATTTACGAACGCTCAAGTGGTAAACGAGGTTTTTTGGAAAATTTCAAAACGCTGTGAAATCCGAGTGGATGCGTCAATCGCTGTAAAAATTACAGACAATCTAACAATTACAAGGCACTATAGGTGTACAAAATTTGAGCTCTGTAGCTCAAACCCTTCTCGAGTTATAGACGTTTCAGTTTTGGAGGGTTAATCCACACACACATTTTTTGCAAATGTGATTTCCGGATCTTTCAGAACATTTCAAATAAGTTTTCATCAAAATTCCGATAAAAGCTTTCTGAACAGTCGCCTAACTTTCTCTACGAGGAAACAAAAGAAAAAAAGAAGAAGAAGAAGAAGAAGAAGAAGAAGAGAAAATATTCGAAAATTTTCCACAGCTTCTCGCTCTTCGGGAGGCCACTCGACAAGAGTCACGAGGGTTGGAGCGTGGGGGGAGGGTGGTCCATCGGTTTCACCGATCACGCGCACGTGACGCTCCACGATAAAATCATTTCCACATGGCGCGATTGGATCACGTGGTATTATACGTCACGGTAAACACACAAATCCACGTTGGGTGAGTGCATGTACATATAAATACTCGATGATCGTTATCGATCGTATAAAAAAAAAAAAAAAAAAGAAAAAAGAAAAAAAATCGAGAGATCGTCGAGCGAACCAAGTGCACGTGATATCGCGATATAGCGATAACAACGAAGAATGAAGCACTTAATTTGCTAATCAAGCGTCAATTCAGATGCACCTTTCGCCAGGGTCGACGAGATTTTTCTTGCTTCAACCCCTCCTGCCCCCACTGGGTGGGGAGGGGGCGAGGGGGGTAGTTCGAACAACCGAGTGGGCTTTCTAGGACTCGTCCTCCCTCGATGGGACGAGCCCATTGGTACGCAGCTGAGCCAAACAATGTATTTTCACATGAGGCTTTTACAGCCCCATAACGTGACGCGCGGGGGTCGTGTCACACACCGTCGACCCCCGATCACGATTTCCGCACCGCGGATATCGCGAAACCTTCTTTTTTCGTTCCACGAACGATCCCGATTTTGCAAATCAGGTCAAAATGCGATATAATAATCATCGTACTCGATGTACCAACGCTGGACCGAATGGGGGTGGGTTTCGAAGTCTTTAACCATCATTCCGTAAACCAGGGTCGTTTTCGTCCTGTCGATAATCAAATGTTGTCCTAGGTTGCCTCATCTTTTGTACAAAACATATATTAAAAAAATTAATTTTTCATAATTTTATGATTGGGACTTTTAATTGAAGGCTTGAAGAACCTTCGTTATCAATCGTAAATATTTTTACAATATTTACTCGCCATCGTAAAAATAAACCAGAAAAAAAAACAACCCGATAAAATTATAAATAAAGCATATTCTTCTTTCTATTCGAATAACAAATTATAATTGTAACCGTGGAAACCTTAAAAATTTTCTCATTGACGAATTATCGTGTTGTAAAATTTTTTGTGGCTTTACTGGAAACATTGTTCGACACTGCAATTACGAAACGAGGTTCGTTTTATTTTTATAATCGAGCAAATTCAATCGGTGAAGTAATAGGTATTTTTATTACTATTTTTTTTCAATTTTTTTCATTCTTCTTCTCGGTTTGTTTCGTCGTTGTTGGATCTTCGCACTTTCGTCGGTTGCGGGTTTTTATTGACACTCGTGAGGAATTGTGCGAACAAGAGGACGAGACGTAGGATAATATGCTAGGGTCACCAGCACGGAAGCTCGCACAAATATAGTCGCGCGGCCTCCGACACGAAAAATGATTTTGGTCACTGGGACCGGAGGAATCGTGTTCGATTATTATCGCGCCTGCAAAGTACACGCGAAAATCCATCCACCAACCCCCAAATAATACGATCGTCTGGCAGACAGAGCCAAAACTACGACGGGACCGTACTTTGGCGCCAAACGCTCAGACACCTGGCATTGTCGTCAGCTAATGGTTCAACGACCATCGACGTCTTCGGGTTCGTTCGGATTTTTCCGTATTTTTTTTTTTCGTTCGTAATTCACGAAAAATTCGAAAATTATTAGTATTATTTTCATTGTTGTTATTATTTTCAATTCCTTCGAACGAATTTGGACAATTTTTCACACATTTTTATTCATCCCAAACGAATTGAATGATTTTTTTGTCGGTTTTACGGATTAAACGATATTCAATTTGCACGAACCCAGATGAACAAGTTGGTTATGGATTTTTTTGGTCACACACATTGAGAGTCCTCGGAATTTTTCATGTTTATCAAATTTTTTTTTTATTTATCGATTAATTTTCAATTTTTAAATTTCGAAATAATTATTTGAAATCCTAGTTTGATTTGTTAATTTTTGATTTGTCAATTTGTTTGAGCTCTCAAATCATCAATCCAATGATTATTGTTTAATTTTTTCATTTGAAAAATCAATTACTTGCAATTATTGTTTGATTTATTAATTTTTACCATTTGAGTTTTCAATTTATCAATTGTTCAACGAATTATTTGCAATCATTGTTTGATTTATTAATTAAAAAAATTGTAGTTCTGCATTTTTTTCGTTATCATTACCGATTGAAATATCCATTATTGGTTGGCTCTTGATCGAATCTATAGTTTTTTTCACGTGAATCAAAATTCTTACCTAAATTGCAAAATAAAAGTGAAAAAAAAACCAACAAAATCGCTTCGGGCGATATATGGCAATCTCTGCAAGCTTCAAAACTTCGCGGTTGGATTCTCTCATCCGGAAGCGAAGCTGCTATATATAAATATATATATATATCTGCATACGTGGTGCATGAGCGTGCTCTCATTAACATGCTTTTGCACCTGCAAAACGAAACTTGCATTATATCACGCATGAATGATTAACCGCATCGAATTATCATCCGTTCTTCCTTTCAACTTTCTATTTATCTATTACTCCGCGATTAAATTATTTCAATCGCGGGTAAACAAACGCGAATTATCAATTTGCCAAAGGAATTAGTCGACTCGATTAACCCTTTCAAATCCCAAACTCATTAATTCGCTATATCCGCGAACGAAATCATTTTACACACGCAACAACAACAACAACCATTCGACTGATTTTCACGAGTAAAAAATAAATAAATAAATAACAATAATCGCGATAACTTAACTGAACTCTCCAACCTAAACCTAAACCTAAACATTCACAAAGAACATTTCAGAGAACTTGTCAAAGATCAAAAAACTTCCCGAAAAAATTGCGCAAAATTTCGATCCCATTGTAAAACCAAAATACAAAAAAAAACCTCAAAAAGAAAAAGACAATTGCGCAAACTTTCAATCCCACTGTAAAACCAAACTACCAAAAAAAACCAAACAAAAAAATAAGAAAACATAAAAGACACGTCGTAAAAAATTACAGAAAAAAAAGAAATCCTCCCGAAAAAATTACGTTAAAAAAAAACATAACAACAAAAATCCTGACAATTGTTCGCGGGGAGCACGTGCTCGAGACAGTCGGTATCTGTCAGATAGGGTCGGGGTGGCGGTGCGGGGGGGTGTGGGGGTGGAGTCGGTGTGCCAATCGGTTGCGATTAACCCACGCCTGTATCAAATGCCTCACGGCGACGAGACGTTTGCGACTAGTTCGAACCAGTGTCGGATGCACCTTGCGGTAACAGCACGCGCCACATGTACGCACCCCCTCCGCCCCCCCCCTCGCGATTCTTATTAGTTTTTTTTTTCGGTAGCGTTTCATCCCCCCTTCCCCAGCCCCCCAAGGAAGAGCGAAGACCACGATGGCAAAGCACCCCGTGTGGCAAACACAGAAGAGGGAGGGGCACATTGGTCACGGAGTCGTTTCGTCTCCGAATCGTCTGCACCCTGCGTCGAAAACGGGGGTAGGGGGGTGCTGCGATGGGGATTGCTCTTTAAATACAATTACGCGTGTATACTACCGCACATATATATATAGATATAGATAGATAGATAGATATAGATATATATTGTATACATAATGCACCGGAAGAAGGGTGGGAGGGGGTGGGGGGTGGGGGGTTCAGACGGAGGCCGCAAAAGCTGTGGCTCTGTCCATCCCCCGAAAAACCACTGCCACGATTTGGGGTAACTGTGCGTGGACTACGAGGTGGGGTTCGAAAACGAAAATCAGCGATAGATGCCCAACCCCCCCTCCCCTCTGGCATAATGTTTGGTTCATGGGGCCAGGACCTCGGAATATTTAAGCCACGTGCACGATGCAAGTCGCAGTCAGTTAACACCTAAACCTCGTTCAACAATCATCTCCTGCATCTCGGGTTCCTTAAACGTTCCCGAGAACACTGGAAATTAAAAAAAATTATAAAACAAACGCGAGATTAAACATTTTTTTCGCGAGAATTATTTGTAAAATAATTCTCGAAAATTTGTATTTTTTTTTAATAATATATAGAACGATGATATTTTGAACGACGAAAAAAAAGAAAAAAAAAAAAAGTTTTGGTGATAACGTGAAACAGTGACGATTTTTCCGGAGGTCCTGGAAGTTACTTTTTTTTTTTAAGAAGAAGAAGAAGGAGATTATTCTATTTATTTATTTATTTTCGGGAGGGTGGACGAGGGTGGGAGGAGTCGTATAGATTTTTTATTTTTTGGATATTAAATCGGACAAATAATAACCGGTCATTGATGAGCGTGGAACTTCGGGGCACTGTTGTCTATCCCATGTTCCCCGATAACGCTTTAATGATGAGCATCCAAGCGCTTGAACGCACGACGATATCGGCTGCGCTCGCGAGACCGAACAACGGCAGACCCGGGGTCAGAGCCGCGACTCTACTCGGTCGTGACTCCTCGACCGAAGTCATCAATGTCAATCGGCTGTCACAGCGTAGCACCTCCGTCATACAATACGTAAGTTGTCACGTAACAAAAAAAAAAAACAAAACAAAAACAATCACGAAAATTTCATCGTGAATCGACGAAACAAAACATTAGATAAAAAAGATTTGAAAAAAAAAAAAAAATTTTTAAATATTGAAGTTCAATCTAAATTCGAAATATTCGAAATTTCGTTCAAAAATAAATTTGTATATTATTTGACCCGTTAACTGGCAAACTGGGGTCAAAAAGCTCCCGCGCAAAATCAACCCTCACTCGAGAAGTTTCAATTTCTTAGAATAAACACATTTTTCCCAACAGCCACTATCAGCCTATTTTTCTTCTGATCTTTGAATTGAAATAAAAGAAAAATATCAAAGTTTCAATTTTTTCGGCCGAAAATCTTGAATATTGATATTTTCCTTTTTTCACTTTCGATATTTTGGTTTTCATAGTAAATATTGAATTTGAAACGAATGACCTATGGGCCACGCTTGAAGGGAGTATCGAAGAATATATAAAAAAAAAATCCGAGTAAAAAATAAATCAATCGGTCACTCGCAGCGAGCTTTTTCGTACTTGGGGTCGAAAAGACCCCCCTGTGTGCCGGTTGAGGGTTGAACAAATCCCGATCGTACAATCCATGCGGCCCGGAGATGTCACGTAATTCGTTGTTACAGGTCGAGGTGGCCGACTCTAAGGGACGTCTCTACTGCGTCGACGGTCACGTTAACGCATCTTGCTGGTTGAAGATCATCACCCTGGCCAAAGATTGTCAGAGCAGCAACGTCGAACTCATAAGCACGGAAAAGGGTGTAGTGTTGAAAACGATAAAATGCATACCCCGGGGCGAACCCCTTCTCATGTGGTTCAATCAAAATATATTGGCCATGATGAACATGCCTTTTCTCACACCCGCAAATATTCAAGGTAAATTTTTCCAAAGTGAATGAAATTCGGAAAAAAAAAAACATTTATCCGACATATTACTATTAATTGCCATGATAATAATAATAATAATAATAATAATAATAATAATGATAATAATAATAATAATGATAATAATAATAATAATAATAATAATAATAATAATAATAATAATAATAATAATAAATTAGATAAATCAATAAAAATTCTTCGAAACCAAACGATTATTTTCGTCAGTTTCTAATTTTGCAACTTGTAAACTTTTCCAACCAATCGATGAAATAACAACAATCAATAGCAATGTACCAAACGCATGGCAAAAATTTTTGTGTTCCAGGTCAAAATCGTTACACCTGTCACATTTGTCACAATCATTTCGAATATCCGAATCCACTGAAGATTCATCTGGTTCTAAAGTGCAATCGTTTGGACAACAATCATTTGTGGACGATTCTCGCACGTGAATTCACATCCACACCCGCGCCTTCGTTGCCGTTGAATTTTTTTCCAAAAACCATCGAACCCTTCAGATTTGCACTGTCGAGTCCACCGCGACGTCCATCGCCCAGTCAAACTTCACCGATAATCGTGGAAACGTTGGATTCGCGATCGTCCCTGACGAACAATTCGCCGACATCGTCGATTCAAGCATCGCCCACATCGTCGGACGGACCATCGCCCAGCTCGTCCGATCAACCGTCGCCAAATTCGACCACACAAATATCACCGAGTTCGTCGGCCTCACAATTGTCACCGGTGCGAAAAAATTTGGTACATCGTAGCTCGTCGGCTTTCAAACCTTACATGAACAAACCCAGTGGATACGAAACGAGTCACGTTATTGCGAATAATCGTTGCAACGATACTATTCACACGCACAATGCTTATCGTCATATGCCAACCGCTGCGCCCATCCGAACGGACAATCACGCGGCTCAGATGGAAACGATTGTCAGTAATCTTGGAAAATCTAAACAGGGACATCTTTGCATTTATTGCGGAAAAGTTTATTCGAGAAAATACGGTCTCAAAATTCACATCAGGTCAGTAAATATTTTTTTAAAAATTTGTTTTTGTTTTTTTGTTTGTTTGTTTGTTTTTTTTTTTTTTTCAAATCGATATAAATCCTCTTTAGTGACACTTCAGTAGAATTATTCATTCAGTCGCACGGTGCAAAATTTACCGCAGCAACTTTGAATTGCAATAAAAAGATGTTTCAGTCAATAAAAATCGGATTTTAGAAAAAAAAATTCTAAGCATATTTTCAAACCTTTTCCTGCAAGTAAACATTTTTACAATAGCCGAACGATAATTTTCAATATGCTAAAAAATAGATCTCGAAAAATAAAATTTAAGAAATTATTTTTATAATTAAGATTGCTCCAACTTTTTGTGATTTTTGAAATATTTAAAAAAATGTTGAGTTAACGTGACACGTTTTAGGATGAAGTGTGACTAAAAAGGGTTATCAATATTCGAATTGCTTGAATGATAAAAAATGCATAATTGCATGCAACTGTAATTTTAATGTTTGCGTAAAAGAATGATTATCTAATTATCGAAAAAAATGGTTATGGATAGTTTATTATGGTCTTAGATCATATATTAAGTATATGGTCAATCGATTGGTTTATTTATTTATTTATTTTCAATTATTTTTCTTCTTCGACAGGACGCACACGGGTTACAAACCGCTAAAGTGCAAATTTTGTTTGCGGCCATTTGGAGATCCGAGCAACTTGAACAAACACGTGAGGCTCCACGCGGACGGGGAAACGCCATACAGATGCGAACTTTGCGGAAAGGTTTTGGTGAGGAGGAGAGATCTCGAGAGACACATGAGGTCCAGGCATCAGGCGAGCGTGGGTCACGTGTCCGAAGAATCGTCCGATGGCATGGACGCTTAGAATTTAATTATTATTGAAAACTGCGACTGTGCAGTTTGTAAATAGACTTAACAGTGAGATTTGTAAATGATAAGAAAATTTTAGAATAATTATGTATAGATATATTTTTTTGTATTTTATCGTATGTTCGAGCATGCGATGAGCATGTATTTGCTCATGATCTTCGAATTTTATCGATTCCATCCAATTTGAATCGAACGAGGATTAATATTTATGAACAAATCGATTTTTTTTTACATTTATCAAATTTTTGCTTTTAGTCGTATTCGTAAATAAACAGCTGCGCTGTTCACGTGCTGGTTCACGCGATTCTGCGCCATATTTCAACGAATAATTATCGCAAAGATTATAAAATTACTTGACAATAGCGTTTTTTCCGGATATATTGCGAGACAGATATTATTTTATGATACTACTTTTTTTTTTTTTTTTTTTTTTTTTTTTTTTTTTCAATAAAATTCTAAGCCCGTTGTTATCTTAGTTCGTAATTTCATGAAAGAAATTGTTATCTCGCAAGTCTGTCTTCATTGATATTTCCCGTTCTTTCCACTTTTATGCTTTCAGCATTAACGTTCTGAGTTTTTAAGTTGGCATCTCAAACCTTACGCGACGTTAAGATTTGATGTGTCTCTCTTGCACTCAGAAATGTGAGTCAAATGGAGTCCATTACCTTAAATTTTAATCTAGTTCACTCGATACGTTCGAAAATTCTGAGTTGACCCAATTCGCACGTCCGAATGGTCTTTTCTCGAGTTAACTATTTCTACATATACGTCGAAGTGGTTACGGCAAGTTAAGCTCGGAGCTTCGTTTAGAAACTTTTACCAGGCTAGAGTGAAGTCGACTCATTGAGTTAGCGAAATTATTGATAAAGGACGAATGGACTATTGAGAAGTTTTGCAGCGATAAAAAAAATTGCAAAGACAATCATCCGACTGCATTACCGACAATTTTTACGATCGCTCCGTCGGTAAGGTAGTATTATAGATATATCCGTCTCGCGTTTCTCGGGCTGTATCGACAGCGCCGAGAAACGACCTTGCATCGCAGCAGTGCTGCCGCTCGTAGCACTGTAGCAGACGTCGCAGGCTCAGAACGACTTTTGTGCCTCGGCAGTCTCCAAATTTTATCACAAAACAGAGGCGAGACCGGTTACGAGGTAAGAATATAAAAATGTCGAAACTTCAATTGTTTGAAAAATTCATTTGTTCGAATAAGTTTCGATTTTCTCGTGAAGAATCATCGAATATGTATATATATATATATTTTGGAGTTTATACCAATCTGATTGATCGATTGGAGGTTATGTCGTCAGCTGCCTCACTCCCTGTGATGTAACACTCGCGAACGCGTCAAATTGGTTATCCATTCACGAATTTGCAACGTTTTTTTTTTTTTTCTTCAGATCAAACAATGGCCACCCTTGCGCGCACCCTTCGCCCTTATCTCAGATGCGTTCGCAGCCAAGTGAGAAACTATGCCGAACCAGGTTCCGGCAACGAGATGAAGTTCACCTTTGCCGGAGCTAATCAGGTACTCAATTTGCAACGGATATGAACATTTCATCCAATAATTCTTTCGATGCAACGATGACAGATTTTTTACATGTTACACACGACTGCGCTTGTTTAGGTGTACTACGATTCCGCGGACGTGCGTCAAGTCGACGTTCCGTCCTTCTCCGGAGCGTTCGGCATTCTGCCTCACCACGTACCCACATTGGCGGTTCTCAAACCTGGAGTAGTAACCGTTTACGAACAGAGCGGAGAGGTCAAGAAAGTTTTTGTATCGTCGGGCACCGTAACCATCAATGAGGACGCCAGCGTGCAGGTCTTTATGATTTCTCAGATTTTAAAACGTGCGTGGAATATTGTGTATTTTGAAAAAAACAAAAATGGCTCACAAATGTGTGTGTTGATCAGATTCTGGCGGAGGAGGCTCATCCAGTGGAGAATCTCGACAACGCCGCCGCGCGAGATCTTCTGAACAAGGCTCAGCAAGAAATGAGCGCGGCGTCGTCGGAAAAGGACAAGGCCGAGGCTGCTATCGCCGTTGAAGTCGCGGAGGCTCTCGTCGCCGCTTCGGGATGAACGGACATATCTCGATAACCGATGCGACAAAGAGGATTCAAAGTGTTAGATATAGAAATGTTATTCAGTCATTCGATGTAACGGTTCAGCGTTGTTACAATAATGTGTAATATAATACCATCATTCGCCCCTAAATGTCGAGGCATTTTTTTGTTTTCTTCGAATCCTTTTGGAATCGGGAGAATGGCATTTTTTTTTTTTTTTTTTCAATGGTCCAAAATTGATTTCACCTTCAACCCATAACCCTGGACACACATTCAGACATTTTCTCCAAATACGTTCGTCGACGTTTCGGCACATTCTGAACATGGTGACACGAAGGTCCCAAAAAACAAATTTCCCACCATACCATAGGTTCCTTTATGAAAAAGCAAAATAAATAAATAAATTTAAAAAAAAGAAAAAAATACGTAATTGAAAACGTTCTTTATTATACATTAGTTAAGTCATGTAGTCAAAAGTTATATTTGTTCTTTTATCGGCTAGTAGAGGTACAAACTCATTTCTATAATCAACAAGCAAGTATGCACAAAAAGTTCGTAAAACAGCCGTCTAAATCGTCACACTACGAGGCTCGAGATTTCGTCGCATAAATATGTTTTTAAATTATCTACATGATTTTTTAATAAACTCCATCGTTAACACATCTTTCGGTATATATTATAAAAAATATATATTATATATCGTATATATATATGGATATATATATATAATATATATGTGTATGTTTGGATATTTATACAGTACAGTCAGAGCCGGTACTGCAACGTCAACGTGAAACTCGTCGTACGTATAACTTTGGCTAATGATTCTACAATTATAATTTGGCACTTTGTTAACGCAGTCGCAGTCATTTTTTTTCCGTATACGTACAAATTTTATAAAACTCATTAACGTTAAATACGTTGCGACAAACCTAAAATATTGCAGAAAAAAAACTCAAACGACGACATTTTATTTGGTACATTTGTTTTCTCCGCTGCTTTCACATAAAAGCTCATCTGTGCTTTTTTATCCTTTGTACACGGTGTATTCTGCATTGCAACTACCGTGTACTGGTGGTTAAAACGATTCAACGTGGATTAGAATTTAGAGTACAATTTGCACTGTGAAAAAAAAACAACAACAACAAATATCGGCGGAATGGTAGTAGCCATATAAATTTTTCGTTAAAAATACTTTGAAAAAAATAACAAACAAACGAATGAATAAACGACATGTGGTGGCATTGGTAAACCGTTTAAATCATATTTCGTAAGCTACGAAATGAAATGCAATAAGCGAGAATAAAAATTGATGCCGCGATAATTAGCTTTTTCGAATGAATACTATGAGCGACGTATTTGGATGGGAATTTTCCCAAGCATATATATATATATATATATATATATATATATATATATATATATATATATATATATATATATATATATATGAAATAAACAGATATCCGCAATTATCAAAAAGTAACGCATTCGATTTTCTCATCAACAATGTTGATAAAAATAATATACGATTCGACTCTTAAAATAGCGATGTACGAAGCAACATAATCCAAGAGTAGCTCGGACGTTTCCACGCAAGTCCATGTATTCTCTTAAGCGATCGGAGATCCAAGTATTATTCGCGCCTGATTAATATCCGCAAAACAATCGCGCAAACCTAGTTATTCCATCGTACTTCGATATCGGTGCCATGAACCAAAGTCACCGACGTGTTTCAGTCGGTCGATTTTAAAATTTCCGAAATTTTCTGAACAGAGACCGAAATTCAAAACGATTAAACATTCGGATGAACCAATGCTTCGAAAGGTCAATATTCAGTACGTCTATTTATAGCAATAGTTGCGTACCTCGTTCGAAGATTTTCAATTAGCCCGAAAATCTTTCCAATGTCGTTGATAACACCACAAAAATTTCAAAGGTGTGTAACCCTTTGAATTGTTGCAAAAACAAATTGAAACAATGAAAAATCAATGCATTTTTGACGACTCTTCTCATCTTTGCTCGTACTGAATTTCGATCCCCACCCCTTTTAGCCGATTCAAGCGTTCCAAATCTTTGACAATATCATCTACCCAAAATCCGAGAGTTTCCGCAAAACCATCAACAACCGCGGCAACTATCTCCATCGAAAATTCAAACTCTCCGAATATCATTCACAAATCTATCTCCGTTCGCATGACTAGTCACGAATAAACGTGTGGCAAAAAAAAAAAAAAAGAAAAATCGTTATTCACTGATTGTTAGCAACTTGGCTCTTGATCAAACAAAACGACAAATTCCCCCGTTCGGTACCTTTATCACCGCAGCAAGACGTTCTGCTGTTCTCCCGACAGCAATTACGATTTTTAAAAACCCGTTGCAACTGTTGCAAAGTTTTCAGACAAATGACAACGCAACAAGATTCACAATCGTCGCCCTCGCACGGACATTCGTTCTGCAAACATGACACGATTTCGCTGACGATTTGCATCTGCGTGTCGGTTCTTCGGTAATTTCCAACGGGCCTGTCATCCCCATTGGTGCAATTTTGACAATTTTTCAAATGATCGCACTTGCAATCGGTGCATCTGCATATATCCGCATCGGCGGTTATTTCTTGAAGAATATTTCTGTCGCGTTTGTCGGTCCTGGCGACGGTTGTTCTCGCGCGTTCGTCGTCTTGGTCGCGTTTTTCGACGGTTGGAACGATCACGGACGAGTCGCAAGTGGATTTGGCCGGGTCGACGATCGTCTCGTCGTCCAGAGTTTCGGCCGCGCTTTGCAACTGATCCTCGATGTCCAGAGGATAGGGTTCGGGCCCAACGAGATCGACCAGCGAGTGAACGGCCGTGGGAAAAGCGTTGAGCTCGGACCACGATTGAGTTCTGAGAGCCGGAGCCGTGGCCAAGGCCATCACGTCGATCCACGGCGATGGCATTTCTTCCTCCGACGCTATCGCCAATTCCACGGCTTCCGATTGTTCGTTGTTCGTCAACGCAATCGAAGTTTCCACCGAGTTCAACAATTCCCGGGCGTCGCTGTTGAATGACTCGAGCACGTCGACGAATAAATTTTCATCGTTGGTTTTCACGGTTGAACTTGTTGCATCGTCGATCGCACGATCAAACCCAATGGCATCGGTCACGCAGGACGATTCGTAATTTTTACAATTCACATCGTTGTTCTTCGTGACTTCGGACAATTGTTCGATCGTATTGTGAAGACCGTCTTTCATTATTTTTTGTTGCAAATTCAATTGATCCGGTTGGATGTTCGTGACGTCGATTTGTCGATTCGTCGACCCGGTCGATGATGACGATGTGGTGTTCGTTATGTCGTTGCTCGTTAATTGCGTGAATATATCGACGTTTTCGTAATCGTTCGTTTTCGTTAGATCGTTTATCATCTCGTTTTTTATGTTGTTTACGGTGATAAAATTCATCGGGTCGGTCGATGAGGGCTGGGACGGTTGTTCGGTGGTTTCGTGGATCTGTGGCGATTCCGTGGATGTCACGTCGAAATTTATTTCATCGACGAACACGTTTGCCAGAGAATCGCCGGTGATGTTGCGATTTTCGCTCGGATGGTAAGTTGCGGCATCGTTGCTTTGGGATTCGGACGAATTCATGGATATTATGGTGAACGTTTGGACGTTTGTTCGATCGGAATTTTCCATTTCCGTGGTTTCCGATTTTGGCAATAACGACGAATTTTCGTCCGTGTTTGATAGCCGAATCGTCGACATCTTGTGCTTCAAATTAAATTTTGATTGATTTATTTGTTTGTTTATTTATTTATTTATCTATTTTGTTGAATAACATTTTTAATGACTGAGTTGTTATTTTTCTATTGAAATTTAATCACGAGAATGATTGAAAAATATGAAGAAGAAAAAACAAAAATGTAAACAAACCGATTCTCCATTGGCTGTGGATCTTTTGTGGGTTTTGAGGTGGCTCTTCAGGCTGTGAAGAGTCGTGAAGGATCTCTGACAATTGTCGTGAGCACACATGTAAGGCCTTTCGCCCGTGTGGGTTCGTTTGTGAGTCTTCAGATGATGCGATGCTGTAAAAGCTTTGCCACAACCATCTTCTCTGCACCTTTTTTTTTTTCAATCATATTGCAAAATATTTTTTCGTGATGAGTGAAATTTTTTTTTGAGATGGGATGATTTTTTGGGCGAGGATTGTAAAAAAAGATTGTAGAGCAAAGGCACCGATAAAAAACGTTCGATATTTCGGGCATCGACGAGTCTGTCGTTAAATGTTTCAGTAATTCGTTTGAATTTTTGGTTTGGTGGGTGTCAGTTTATTCGCGACAAATGAATATGGCAATAAGGGGGGGGGGGGGGATGGTCAAGAGGGTGTGCGCATATGAATCACATATGCGAATCGCGACGACGAAAAAATAAAAATAAAATAAAAACAATTTTTAAAAAATATATCAACACTAAAAAAATTGTTTTTTTCGCAAAAATTTTGCAAAATCAACACGGCAAAAGCGACGATCTTATGAGCATCAAGAAACGTACTTGTACGGCCGTTCTTGAGTGTGGGTACGAACGTGTTTCTTGAGATCGCTCAGTGTAGTGAAGAACTTAACGCATCCCGTTTCCTCGCAATTGAACGTATTGCCACTGTGCAGTCTCTGATGAGCTCTCAGCCTGTAAAGCGTATTGAACGCTTTGTCACATCCATTGTGATTGCATTCGAATGGTTTTACTTTTGTGTGTACCCTAATGTGGATCTTTAGGCTGTACGACGTGAGAAAAGCCTTTCCGCAACTCGCTTCCGCGCATTTAAATCGATATTCGCCTGAAATGTATCTTATTCAAAAATCTCATCGACGTGGCATCAATAAAAATAATAATAAAAAATAAAGATAATAAAAAAATTTTTTTTTTTCAAAATTAAAATGAAATAAAAAATAATTGCAGACGATAATGAATTATCGTAACTGACGCACTAACCGAAAGCCATGCAGGTCGAAGCGATCCCTTCGCAATCACACCTGGACGTTCAAGGATATACACAGATAGACAATACTCGTGGACATGGACGAAAAAGCTTGCTTTTTGTTTGTTTGTTTGTTTTTTTTTAAATGCTAATCCTATTCTGAGATGCCATTCTTTAACTGTGAAAAAACATGATCACGATCAGTTAGTTTTTCGCAGTGTTTCGCGCAATGATATTGTGAGTGGCTTAAGCGGCTTCCGATTCAAATTCAGTTGTATCGTGTTTAACAACACTTCAAACACAGTAGCACAGATTATTGTTAATGTTGAAAATGGTATTGACTGAACCGAGTGTTAAACACATGAATAGATGGGAAATTTTTTTTTTCACGGGTTTTGGTGAATGTCGGTTCGATTGTCGAGCCTCCAGTCACACTGGGTACAATCGACCCAGTCAATTTTCTCCCGGAGAAAATATGAGATATTCGATCTCATATTTTCTGACTTCCAATGGAATATTTTTTAACAAGTTGCACATTTCGTTTGTTATGAATATATTTTTCGTACATCATCTAGCAGGTGACAAAGCATGTTCCGTATTTTTTTTTTCAGTTTGGACGGATAGTTTGCTCACGATCAATTTTTTTGTTTTTTTTAATACCGACTGGATAGAATCAAACCAGTGTGACTGGAGTGTTATTATTTGGAAGTGTGACCATGATTAGTGAGGCCAAAAATTAATCGAGGAAGAATGAAAAGATGAGTTGACGATTCGTGTGTCATGATATTTGTCAATTGTGATTTGTGAGCGAAGACTTTTTTTTTTTTTTTTCCGACAGTGCGTTATTCGACCAGAGTCAGGATTCGATCCGATTCTAAGGGATTGGGAATAAAATTTCTGATCTTAGTAGAGTGTTCGCAAGTACTCACCAAAATCATATCCTTCGCAAGCGTTTTGGACGAAAGAATAACAAATAATCGAATGAAACTATGTGACGATGATGAACGATCTTTATTAAAATGAGCCAGCATTTCCGATACACCATGCAAAAGCATTGTTGCGACAATTAACTATTCTAAAGCTCACCGGTTCAACGGTTATCACAAAAATTTCAAGTTTCACAGTGTTCGCAGTCAGCCCTTGAACACAATACTCAAAACAACGACAAAAATTGAAAAGCAATTTTTTTAAAGCAAAGTAAAAAATAAAATACGATTGCACTATCGAAAACAATTGAGAAATAAATTCGATAGACTTGGTAATAATTCTTTCGACGCTGATGTAATGTGTTGAAAAGTCAACGGCGACAGAGCAAATAGCGTACTAAGCTCGACCGAATTGAACGTGGCATTATTAATATTATTATTTTTTTTTTTTTTCGATAAAATCAATGACAGCGACTACCTTTGTGAGTTTTCATGTGTGTTCTGAGATTGCCCACCGTGCTGTAGGTGCGAGAACATCCGTCGTACTCGCACTCGTACCGACTGATGTGTTTCTGATTGGTGTCCGGATCGGTGCTTTCGATCGTGATTGTCGCGTGCGACGGATCGTCCGGCATCGAGTCATCTTGACCCGGATGAATTCGCATGTAAATCTCATTGGGACTGATCGTGTGATGAATGTAACTGCGACAGAAATAATAAAATATCGAAGAGATTAAGAAAAAAAAAAGTACATGTCGCAACTCTGAGAAAAAGGTCCTTTGAAATTCTGGACGATGAAGAACCATCTTTAAATACATTCATGGCCAATAAATGACACCACGTTTTACTTTTCTCAAGAATTGACTTGTAAAAAATCAATTTTCGATAATTAAAAAAAAATAATTCACAAAGCTATCAATTTTTTCATGTAAAATTGTGCAAACGCATCACTCCCGCTTCAATGAAATGCAATCGACCAAGTTCAATTCCAACCAAATGCCAATGCCAGAATGAACACACAAGACTCATTATTAATGTACTGCGAGCGGCGACACAAAGTCAGCGTTCTCGACGATCGCGCCCATAATTCATAAGCCTCGAAGAAACCTAAATTTACAGCACACAGCTACTTACACCTGTTACACACACCGGACACTGTTTCCCACAAGCCAGACATAACGCCGCAAAATGACGATTTCGATATTGAGAAACTTCAACAACCTATGAGCTAACTTTCGCCCGAATGTATTTTTAGCAGAAGGACGAGTCGGTGGTCACCGCGATCCACCGTCGAGAAATATTAGCGAGCGGCATGCCGCATACCGTCTTTCGCGCATTATAACAAATAGATCGCCACGATTTATCGCTTTCTATTATTTACAACATTGAACAACAACAATCGCACGATCATTAGCGCAATTGTAATTAACAAAACAAACATTTCAATTGTTTAACGATAAGACGGCTAAAAGATAAATTCAATTGAATATAACCACGCAGCGATAAACATTCTCACCATTAGTAATTAAAAAAAAAAAAAAAAAAAAAAAAAAATGACCAAATGAAATTTTCTAAAAATTATTTTTAGTTTTTTTTCGTGTTTTTTTTCTTAGTTTTTGAAAAATACGAAAATAAAAAGCTATCGACCGTCGTTCGAATTAATGAGCGATATTGTTGGAAGTTTCAATTTCAAATCCCAGGCAAAATGTCCTTATAAGGTAAGACCATCAAAATACCGCGTGGACGAATAAAACGAAAATTTCACGAACCGCCGACCATCGCGATCATTATCGAGTTCGACATAACCAAATAACAAAAATCATTCGTCTCGTTATGATCGATGATAAAGATCGTTTAACATTGCGTCGGACTCGCGTGAAAAAAAACAAAAAAAAACAAAAAAAACCGCTCACCCGGTACTGTCATTCGGCAGCTTGACGGTGGACGGGGTATCCTCGTCCGAATATTTTCCATAATCGAAAACCGTCGATTGCTCGTAAACTCGTTCGAAGCTCGATAGATCCAAACTATCGTCCAGACAATCCTGAAGATCGTGAGTCACGAGAATCTCATCGAAATTACCATCGATCTCATCGACATTTCCAGCATCGACGAATTTTTCACTTTTCCACGTCGCCATACTTCTTTTTTTTTTATTCCGTGGATCCCCCCGTTTTAACAAACAAGCACCCCCACCGCCGACACTCGCTCGGTCTCTTTTTTCGTTCGTTTATCTCGCTCGCTCTTTTCGCCCCTCCCACCGCGCAACCCGCTGATCGAACATATGTCGTGATGCTCGTGTGAGACGCGCGTATATGCTGCTGTCGTGTGTGTCGTTATTGGTGTCTGTTGCGTATCCGAATGATCCAGATCGAAGATTGATATCGGAAACGGCTAGTGAGATTGTCAGTGGAGCTGTTTTTTTGGTTCACGATGAGTTTTGCTCGTCGGCGCGACGCCAAGCGGACGGCCCTCGAACTGTATCAGCGCGCCAACTGTAGCCAGAAGTTGATACTATTTTTCCCGTACCAGACTCCGACACTGGCAATACGATTTCATGTTCTTTCATCTTGCTAGCATTCGTCTATGATTTTTGATGCTTTGCTTGTGTGTTCGTGTTTTCCACGGAATTCAAACGATTCCAAAAATATCTACTTGCAGTATTGAAACGGAATTAAGACCAGGTTTCGAATGTTGATCAATTAATCGTGCGATCGCGAAAATGCTCGCTCTAAGGGATTATGGTAGTAGCGATGAGAATAGCGGTTCCGAGGGAGACTCGGTGCCCGTTACTACGCCGAGTGAGGTTAGGAACGAGGACAGAACGAATATCGCCAACGACGATGACATGTTTGCGTCGCTGAAAAAACCTTTAACAACATCGTTAGCCTTACAAATTTGCGCTGCTCCTGATGTCGTGCCCACTGTGAGTAACGAAAGATTTTCAAATTACGAAAGAGGTTATATAGTTCACATGTACAATAATGTTATGTTTGTCAACAACGATGATTATATTTACAGGGCTCGGAACTGTGCAAACGACACATAGATTCCACCTGTCAAGAAGTCATGTACAATCCAAAGTACGAGGAACTTTTTGCTCCCGACGTCGGTCCCGACAATCCGTTCAGAACGCAACAGCAAAGAGCGGCCAAAAATATGCTTTCCGGTTATGTGGAAAAAGCTAATATAAGCGAATTTCAGTTTGAGAATCAGAGGAGAACATTTGCTAGCTATGGTGAGTATCGATGTGGAATGGGCTGAAATATCATAATTATTTGAATAATTGCCACTGAGTACAAATGAAATTAAAAAATATCGGAGGCACTAGATAATCTTATCTGTTATTATTATTGTTCTCACAAAAAAGATTAGAAGGCAAAATAGTAATTGATAAATATTCGTATCGTTAGGCTACGCGCTCGATCCCACGGTCGACGGTACTACGGACGAAGGTAAAACTCTGATCGGAGCCAAGGAAGCGGCGGTGGAGAGTGGCGCAAAGACGGTATTCGAGACGGCGGCATTGCGCGAGGCGGACAAGCGCAAGAGAAAAAAAAATGACGACGCCGCGGACATAGAAGGTTTTTTGGGTCCGTGGGGTGGGTTCGTCGACGAAAAGAGAATAATGAAACCGAGCGACGAAGAAGCGGCCGAACTGGAAGAGATTCTGGCAAAGCGAAACAAGAGAGGCAAACAGACGGAGGAGAAACCGCTCGAAGAAAAAACTGTGCTGCACAGTAAGATCTATTCGATTATAAATTTGTCCATACTTTTTGTTTTTTTTACAAAGTTTTTAACCGGATACTTATTTTTTATTTTATTTCATTATTTCAGTCAAGGACAGCGTGGATTATCAGGGCAGATCGTTCTTACACGCTCCTCAGGATGTCGGTGTTAATCTGCGATCCGAATCGCCGCCCGAACGTTGCTTCCTTCCGAAATCACAAATTCACACTTGGGAAGGCCACACGAAGGGAATATCACAGATCAAATGGTTTCCACGTACCGCACATTTACTGTTGTCCTGCAGTATGGATTGTCGAGTGAAAGTAAGCACGGGTTTCCGAAATATCAATTTATTTGTATGAGCGAGCAGAATCCAGATCACGAGAATTCCAATTTCGATCTCAGGCGATGAAAAATATTACTATAAAAAATCGTTTTTTTTCTTTCTTTCATTAATTGTGTAATGTTCATTTCAGTTGTGGGAAGTTTATAACGAGCGACGATGCGTGAGAACGTATTACGGTCATCGACAAGCGGTTCGCGACATAAGTTTCGACAACGACGGCAAGAGATTTCTTTCGGCTGCTTATGATCGTTACGTTAAACTGTGGGACACCGAAACGGGAGCGTGCATAAGCCGTTTCACCAGTCGTAAAATTCCATACTGCGCGAAATTCAATCCCGATCCCGATAAGCAACATCTTTTCGTCGCTGGTACCAGCGACAAAAAAATTATTTGCGTAAGTTTTACAATAAAAAATTTGATTGTTCTACAAAAAGTTAGAATTTTTTTTGTAAATTATTTCGTACATTGCCTGTGATTGCTTTTATGACTATTAATTTTATTCACAGTGGGATATAAGATCTGGCGAAATAACTCAAGAGTACGATCGTCATTTAGGCGCCGTCAATACGATCACCTTCGTCGACGAGAATCGTAGATTCGTCACAACGTCGGACGATAAGAGTCTTCGAGTGTGGGAATGGTAAATTTTTTCATTCGGATTTGCATTTTTTTTAATATATGTATTTTTATTTATTTAAAATGTACGGAGACCGTTTCATTTCAACCATTCAGTCACAAGATATTCGTTTTCATAGTCGTTCACAGAGTGACTCTCCTCCCCCCTCTAAATTCTGAACTATCAGTTCACAAAATCGAAAAAAAATTCAAAAGTCAGCTTTTTTAACTATCAGATTCAATGAAAATTAAAACGAACGCTGTGGCAAAAATAGATGACGAAAAATATAAAAATGAAAAGGTTCCATCAATGCTTTTGTGGACATTACATCTTTCGTCAATGACTGCGATTGCGACTGAGAATGGATACGGATCCTTATCACGTGCTTTCCCAGAACGCTGCTCGACTATTTATTTTTTCTTTTTCTCACAGGGACATACCGGTAGACATGAAATACATCGCAGATCCGACGATGCACTCGATGCCCGCCGTCACACCGTCCCCCAATCAAAAGTGGCTCGCTTGTCAGAGCATGGACAACAAAATTGTCATTTTTTCGGCATTGAATCGTTTCAAAATGAATCGTAAAAAAACTTTCACCGGACACATGGTCGCCGGTTACGCTTGCGGATTGGATTTCTCACCGGACATGAGGTATCATCTTTTTTTCTCGTCAACCACAAATCAAAATCATCAACAACAACAACGAAAATTACGAAATTGCTTCGAATTATCCAGAATTCAACGAGTGATCTTTTTTTTTCGTTTTTCTTTTCAGCTACCTGGTATCGGGTGACGCCGATGGAAAATGTTACGTTTGGGATTGGAAGACCACGAAGCTGTACAAAAAGTGGAAAGCTCACGATGGCGTTTGTGTTTCGACTCTGTGGCATCCTCACGAACCGTCGCGACTTGCCACGGCCGGATGGGACGGAAAAATAAAATATTGGGACTAATTTCTTCGTTGGCGATTCGTATCATGTATATATAACAAATTTCGAATAACCTGTGTGTGTATATGTATATATATATACAACGACGCTTTTGTGTATTTGAAAAAAAAAATTCGTTCGATTGACAAAAACAAATGATGAATGACGAATTTTTTTTTTCGGTTGTTTTTAGCAATACTGATGACTATTTTTACACAATTCTTTCTGATTGTTTATTCATCCGAATCCTTTCAACCCTTATTCATCATTTTTTGCACCTTTAATCTGCGACCTGGATCGCTTGGGATCCGCCGCCTCAAAAAGTACTCTGAGCTGCTGTAAAAAATTTCAAAAATGTACAAAATCTTATAAACCATCGTGGTACGAAGATCGATCGTTACGTTGCAGAAGAAATCATCCGTTTGAACGATGTAATCGCATAAACAAATGAAAACGTGAGGAACTCAATATTTTGTTTAAAAAAATCGTAACTTTGGATATAACTAGATTTTTTTTAATAAATCAAACGGGGAAACTCAAGCTTAATTGTACTTTTGGAAAAAAGAAAATATTGGTATTCTGCGTAGAAAAAAATTGATGCTTAAATTTTGAGCATTAGAATTCAATTATTTTTTTTTTTGAAGATTAACGGTGAGTCGTACAAAAAATCAACTAATCCTCAAAAAATATTCCACTCGCGTCGGTCGGAATCATGAAAATAAAAAAAAAACAAATGGCGTCGCGGCGCGGAGGGTCGGATGGCCATTGGGCTTGGACGCGAAGGGTGGGCATCGAAAAATCAATAGCTATGTGGTAACCGATGACTCCCCCGTGCTCCGATATGATGCTCGTGGCTCAGTGCAAGTCTGACGTTTTGACGAAATTGTGATCGACATCGAATAGCCCCAAGTAAAACGTTATCGTCGGCTGTCACACGAGATGTGGGTCGCGATTATTCCAAATTTCATCGATTTTACATCCTAAATTAGAACTATTACGCGGGCGTGAGAACGTTGGCTCGATTGGGCAAGGTAAATGTTCTTATCTTCGTTTCATCAATGGACTCTGTTATCAATTCCATTCACATCTGGACGAAAAAAAAAAAAATAAAAATAAACATAAATAAACAAATGCAATGAATTTGAATGAAATATGTTAAATAGTTTGACTTTGATGTTAAGATTTTTGTGATAATTTAGGATTCGTGATCGTTGAGGAGAATTCGTATGATAAAATTGAAAAAAAAATGTTGTTGTGATCAGAATAACGCGTAGTACGAGAGATTATAATGGAAGGGTCCGGTCTCGGATATTCCTATCACCTTCCATCGGCCGGATGGAATCTCAAGGTTAGAAACGCTCTGTCGCAGTTCAGTGACCTCTTCAGCGAATTCAACAAATACATCGCACCGGCTTATCATCATGACAGATGCGAGAGGTGAATTATACGTCGGAAAATTGATTATCATGATTTTTCATTGCCAAACACCATTTAAACTATTTTTTTTTTTAGATAAAAATAATTAATCGTTTAATTTTTTTATGCAGATCAGTACAAATGCGTTTATACTCGATGCACAAACGTGAATTCGTCATGGTTTTCGTTGGGTTTTTTGCCTGCTTTGGATTAGCGGTATTTATTGGATTGGCAGGTAAGTGAACGACAGTTATTATCATTGCTGAAATTTGACTTTTAGACTGGAAACCTGAGTCGTTTTTGTTCGATCAAAAATCATATGTAGTTTGTAAGATTTCTTCGATTTTCCATAAAAATTATATTTGAAAAATGTATTTTTATTTGTCAATTAATGGCTTTTACAACTACTAAGAAATTAGTTGTAAATTCTGTGAGTTGTAATTAACAACGAAACTTTGGTAAAAAATATGCATTATTAACCAAATATCTGATAATTAATTAACACAATAATGATGATAAATTGTTATGAATTATATTATGGCTACAAATCAGCTACAGATTGAAATTACAAAATAATAATTTTTTTATCTGGATTGACTAAAATCAATTTTTTTTTATATTTCTGTAGGACCACCGATAACATCAACCAGCGAGCATGTCGCACACCTGAATGGCACCGAAATGGCAACCGGACCGTTCATCATGAAAACTCCGGCCCTCTCGACTTACAGTCAACAGTTGTGGGTCATCGCCAAATTTTCGACGGCTAATAGCGACGGTAAAATTAACTCACGTTTTTTTCGTGATAAATTCTAAGACCTAAATTTAAAAAAAAAGAAAAATGTATTATTGTATTTTAGATGAAAGATACGACAAAACTTTTCAAGTCAGCGTTTCGGTCGATGGTATCACTCCCGAAGACAGGCTGTCGTCGGTCCTATCATCGGGAGCTGGACACAATAGGTAATTTAATTACCTTCTCTGAATTTCGGTTCCTTCGTGTTATTGTTGTCAAAACATATAAACAATGATACATCGGTTGGTTTTAAACATTTCAGAACGAGACATTTAAAATGCGAGAGACAATCTTGCGAGGAGATCATCGTTGCTCACTTGGGATCCCTCGATTTCACTCATTACATAATAACAGTTCGTTTCCACGGTCTCGAGAGCTTCCACCAGCGTTATTCGATACGGAACCTCACATTCTACGTCAGTAAGCACATGGATTGAAGAAACGAACAAAACAAAACGAAAAATATAGTCACAGTCGGTTTCCAAATTATTACGGACGGTCCAAATTTTCGAATGCAAATTAATTTAACAAGTAAATAATTGGATTTTGGTCTTGCAATCATTTTTTATTCATTACAGTGCTTTATTTGTTCATGAAAAGTGATAACTGGACAATTTTCAAAAATATTCGAATTCAGATTTCAGAAAAACTTGTTTTGACAGTCTTGGACTAAAAAAAGTTGTGAAAAATGATTCCAGACAACAATAAGTAAGCTCACACCGGCAACACTTTTAACCGATTTCGGAAATTTATAATAATGATTCCCGAAAATAAAAATTACAAGATAGAAATTAATGGGAACTAATTTATTTGCTCGCAAAATTAATTTGAGCTTGAAAAATTACTACAAAAAAAAATGTGTACTGTCCCTGATAATTTCTCCACCCACTGTATAAGCAACAATCCGAACTTCTGTATTTTCGGTGACTTCACTAATTTACGTGTGGCTTTATTTACAGTTTAAAAATTATAATCCGGCTTTCACGCAAATCGAGATATGGTTCAGATTGATATTCTTGCTCGCGACTTTCATCGTTACGGTAAAAATGATTGATCAATTATTATTCTCAGTTCAGCTTTCAATCCGATTGAATTTTATATTTTATAATCGAATATTTTATTTTCGCCAGTGTTGGTTCGGTCACGCCCTGAGAAAATATCCCATGCAGGACTGGTCCATAGAGCAGAAGTGGATAGCTTTGCTTCTGCCACTGCTGATTTTTTACAACAGTGAGAAAAATTCCATTTCGTTTGCGACCTTGCCTTCGAATAATACGTCAAATGGGATTATAATTGTTTCGATTTTTTTTTTCTTTTTCAAAATGTAGATCCGATGTTTCCGATGTCGTTTCTCATGAACTCTTGGGTGCCAGGAATGCTCGATGCGATACTTCAGACGACGTTTCTCTGCGCTATTCTCATGTTCTGGCTGTGTGTCTATCACGGTCTCCGACAGGTATTTGTTATATTTTAATTTACAAAGTTATTTTACGATTGGGGTGTCTAATTTTCGTCGGAACAAAAATTTCATGACTTTCCAGGTTTTGTTAGGCACGAAATAAAGATTTTTTATGAAAACCCGCGAATACATCGATTCGTTTTTGGCATATGCTCTTTTTTCGCAACGTTTTCAGAATACATTTTTAAATATGTTAATTAAAATTATTTTTAAAAAATATATTTTTGTATTACACATAGCAAGCTCTTTTTGATGATACATATTATATAAAAATTTGAAAAAAAAGCAATTTCAATTACCAATTTGCTCCTTCGTTAATTTTAAATAATTTTTATATCGTTAAACAACCTGATAATTGATAATCCGAATAATCTATGAAACTGTACAATTGTTTGATATTTTACAGAACGAGAGACGTTTGTTGACATTCTATCTACCAAAAATCGTTGTCGTCGGTTCCCTGTGGGCTGCAACGCTCACTCTCGCGACTTGGCTACGATGCACCGAACTCGAGGATCCGACGTACAATTACGTTCTGGATACGTCCAATTATTACGTAAGTCATTGTATTTACAATGTACGATCAACCATTTTTACCACATTGGGTAAATGTTACCTCAGCGATTTTTCAACCTACAATATGTCACGTTAACTCGAAGAAAATGTTAAAATCGACAAAATGATTTCAAAAAAATCCCTCAGGATATTTGGAACATTTTTGTACGAGTTGAATTTTTGTATATCAACCAAAATGTGATTCTCAATCTGCTAGAAAAAAATCTTAGAAAAAGTTACAGCAATATTATTAAAAAAAAAGTTATCGTCAAAGATTTTTTCTAGCATATTAAAAATCCAATGTTGGCTATTACAAAAATTTGTAATTGTACAAAAAGGATTCAAATATGTTGAGAATTTTTCAAAAAATCATATTGTCGATTGCAAAATTTTGTATTGCAAATTCAAAGTTGCGCAGGTGAATAGTTTGAAAACGTAGATCGTTCAACAAACTTGACAATGAGCTTTGTAAGGCCAATCGCATATTTTGTGAACGGGGCTGAAGTGAAGTCCTGTGGGACAGGTTCGAAGACGCGGGATACCCCATTCGCACTGATAAAAGTGATCGCACAGATGTGGATGAGACAGATAGAGCGGTTTCAAGAAATTCGACGGACATTGAGGATAAGGCCGTGGACATTCGATCCTCGGAAAATCGCATTGAGCTTGCCACGGCCAATCGCAAGCTTGAAGCTGCGAATTGAAATGCAATTCGGGCGGACACTCGAATACAACGGTCGAACCCCAGTCGCACTTGTAAAACTGAAAAAAAAGAAAAAAAAACAAAAGAAACGAAAAAGTTTTCACTCAACGTTCAAATCGGTAGAATAAATTCAACGATACTAGCGAATTACCAGAGAACAATTGCCAGGAAATGGTAGAAGATCCGTTGACGATGAATCTTGAATATTCTGACAAGGATTTTCCTCGAACGATTGGAAATCCACATTTTTCGGCGAACTCACTTTGTCCTTCATTTTGCAAGTTTTTCCGTCATCTGGAAAGCATTTGAAGATGAAGGAATCGTTTTGAAAATTTGTGGTTCTTGGCTGTGGGAGAAGTAGTTGGGAGTCGAAATTCAGAACGATTATAATTTTCAGAACCCGCAATGTTTCGAATTTACAGAATTTCTGACTTGTCGACGTTCTGAATTTCGACCCCCGAGCGAAAAATGTGCAGCTAAGTTGATCGAAAATCTCAATGGATCCGTACGCGACATTACCAACGTGCATTCCGAAGGTTGAAAATCGTCGAAATCGAAAATCTCCGAATGTGAGTAAACGGGGCATTCGATTGTCGAGAAAAATCCTCCGGAGCCGTGTATAAAATGAAGAGTCAGTAACGTAACATCTGAAAAAGACGAAATTTAACTCGTTCAAGTATGAGATTCTCCTTTTCACGCAAAATTGATCCTAGAGTTGCTTCAATTGTTTCTCAATATACATTTAATTGAATCAATTCACAATTTATTAACTTGTGTAAGTTTTCCAATTAAATTTCGATCGGCACAACATTTATGTTAAACAAGAATAAATATACTGAAAATTTGCATATCCCATGGCTCATGCAGTAGGTCTCTGACGAGATATAATTTTCCGCAGAATAATTTATTCGGTAAAGAAAAAAAAGATACTGAGTTTGAAACATAAATACAAAATGATCCAATAATCATTTATTCACAATTCTTCACGTTTCAATGATATTCAGCGTAAATAATTTCGTTCTATTAGTTAAACAAAAGATCCCCATTCACGAACAATTCAACTATAAACTTCAACAAAAAACGTTTCTCTCTTTTTTTTTCGAAAACTATTGAAATAATTTCTTCTTTTTTTTATTGTCACGAAATTAGATTCGAACGAAAACGAGAAATGTTTTCTTGTTGAACAGACTTGTAGATAAAGAAGTCAAAAAAGCTCTGGATGCACTATAACGATTACTCACGAAGCGGTTGCATTTTCACGAATCTCAAGAACGAAAAAAAAGAAAATAAATAAATAAAACTTGTCACGAATGATCAACCACAAGTCAGACAAAATAATAGCAATGAATGAATCACAGAAAATGAGAAACGTGAACAAATTTGAATCGACGTTGAAACTCGCCCGAGTAGCGATCGTTCGAGTGCGTTGCACCTGACTCCACACTCGTATATATCCGTCCGAATCATCCCCGAGTGAAGAAGCGAAGAAGTGAAAATGAAAAGATTCGCATTATCACTGCGAAAAAAAAATAACTGTGTCGCGTATCGCGACAAGTTCCACGACCGGTTTTCCACGAGATCTATATTAGCCGCCAAAGCGTCGAAAGTTGTACAGAAAGCGAATAGTTGCTCGTGAAAAAAATATAAAAAGCGTCGGACGATGACCACATTTCTCGAGGTTCGTCACGTCCGTTGAACCTGACCGTCGATCGATAAACCAGCAAAAATTGCAGATCCGCAAAAATACTTATAAAGCATATCATTATGAATAATTATATAATTATCATAATAATACTTGGTAATTTATCATTGCAGGGATTCAAGGTATTCTTCTTTACCGTCTGGGGAATTTATATCGCTTATCTTCTTCTGCTGATTCTAAGGGCGTACAGCGAGCTGAGATCCATGCCATTTTTCGGTAAGTGAAACTATACCCGGTGTATTTTCAGTAAATAATTCAAATAATTTAAATTCAGTAATTTTCGGTAAATTTTCAATAAAAATTGTATCCGTTGGAGTTTCTAATTTATAATTATCTGTCGTCAGATCTACGGTTACGATTTCTCACGCTACTCGCCGCAATAGTTGCAACGATTTGCGCATTCGTCACGGCCAGACATTTCGGTGCCGGTGTTCTCGAGGATAGTTTTGCATCTCGACTGTCCGTTTATTACAAAACGTCGGCCCAATTCATGGCGCTTTACGGCGTGCTGAATTTTTATCTGTACACGATGGCTTACGTTTACTCGCCGGCACTTCAACAGGTTTACGGACAACGTGAGTGCAATTTAACGATAAGTACAATCCATCTTTGCATTATTTAAGGAAGCGAGTCACAAGCTGAAAAATGAAAATGTTTTTGGCAATTTTTTTCTGAGCGAGTTATTATCGGATCTTTATGAAATATTTATCACAGCTTGTCGATATAAGTGCAAAATGAGAAAATCTATTAACAATCATTTTGTCCGCCCCAAAAAATTGACGAAGGTTCTTCAAGATTTTAATTTCAAGACTCAATTATAAAATTGTGAAAAATCGATTTTTAAAATATATATTTTTGTACAACATATAACGGACGTAAATATAAATATCGGACGAAAACGACCCAGGTTTTCAGACTAAGGGTTAAAAGTGTAAATATTGTCATAGACTGGAGGGAGAAATTTTTCTATGAAATTTTCAGACAAAATTTCCGATAAATGTATTTTCGAAATATGCAAAGAAAAATCAATTTTTTCCAAAATCTCACCGTGGTTCATGTCCTCTCAATGCACAAACGTCCATTGTAGCTGAAACCTCCCACTAATTCTGGTTATTATTAATCGGTTGTAAAATTTTAGACTCTTCCATAACGAAGGACAATCCGGCTTTTTCGATGATCAACGACTCGGACGAGGAAGTGATTTATGGTTCGGATGAGGACAGCCGTAGGCCTTTGACCCGAGCTCAGCGAAACACCGACGACAGCGATTGAACATCGGATATCAACGATCAACGATGAAAAAAAAAAAAAAACCAAATACGCAATTTTGAATCAATATTTTTTTTCCATTCGTTCTCATTTGCGTCTAGTTTGTACAATATTAAATCTTTGTACAAATAACTAGTCGAGTATTCGAAAAATACTCGAAGGATAAAAGAAAATTCAATATATGTTGTTTGGTCGAAAAAAAACGGAAGATCTTGTCGATGGAGCGCTGAATGACTGAAATTCCAAGCGACCCGTAGAAAAACAATGACCGCTTTAGAAGCGGTGCTTGAAACATAACATTTTTCTACGAACAACGATATATTCACGTACGAGTGAATAATTCGCTATGTATAACGTCTTGGATTCATGCGTAGGATGATCTCGATACAATCGCGTTCACAGATCAATCGTTTGTCGTCGATCCTTAGCTGGCACACTGGGATCAAAAAGTCTTCAAGCAAAATCCACTAATTCAAGACATTTATTCTTTATTTCACGGAATAAATACTTTTTTTTGCAGGGCCTCTGTCAGGCTATTTTTTCTAAAAGTAGAGTATTTCGAGAGTATCCAGTTCAATTTTTCGATCAAAATAATGAAAAATCGGGATGTTTCGATTTTTTTTTGGGTGAAAATCGCAAATTTTTGGTTTTTTTTCACGTTCAACATTTTTTTTCACAAAGTAAATATTGAATTCGAACCAAATGACCTGTGACACCTCTGAAAGGGAGTATCAAAGGATATATGACAATTTTTTCAGGTCAAAAAAAATCAATTGGTTACCCGCAGCAAGTGTTTTTGTGCTCGGGGTCAAAAAGACCCATGCATGCCAGCTGCGTTACACGCCGACGAGTATGCCAGCTTAGGGTCAACAACTGTTGTATTTATCATTGTTTTCTTTTTTTTTCGACGGTATATACATGTAAATATATAAACTATATGCATGTCGAGCTGTGAATACGCCGATAACGATACATTGTAATTGTTTATACGTAATAAAAGAGTTAAGAAATAACATTCCGATGTTTCAACTGTTCATACTTGATCCCGCGTTCTCTGGGGACGGGGGTCGAAATTCAGAACGATCGATGTTCTAGAACCAATCCTTCGAATTGTTGAAAAAAAATTAAAATTCAAGCAATAAAAAATCAATACATTTTTATCTTCCTGTCCGAACGCTGGCTAAACAACGCTATCTAGACCAAAAGTTCACATGAACAATGTTGTAGAGAATTGAATTTCCTACAAAAAAGTTCCCGGCGACATATATCCAACTTTGATAGCTTCGGCGTGGGAAAGCTCGAAAGTCGGGCGATGTGAGAAACCGCGCGACTGGAAGAAGTTCGAAATTCTGTACTTTCGAAACATTGCGCGTTCTGAATTTTGGTCGTTCCGAACATCGATCGTTGTGAATTGCGACAGCTATCCGCTCTTCGGCTGGAGCTTCGACGCGTGATATTTTATTTTCGCTGAGGTGTGTGAACGGCGATGCAAAGAGAATCGTAGAGTCGTTCGATAAAGGTGAAAAAAAATCATAATCTTATCACAGAGTGGGTCAGTTTACTGAATATTGTAGCGATTTAACTAAACTCGAGTCACCGTGCGAGCGGTCGGTTGGCAATCAGATATCGTTGGTTGAGCATATTATTCGTTTTGATAACAATTCAGGGGGATATTCCGACCGATTTCGATTCTGCGTAGATCCGAAACGATTTTCGTTCTTCTTCTCTCACTTTGACAGCTCACGATGTGGAATTGAACGTTGCTGGCGCAAATCGCGCGGTCTTGGTCGATGTTCACTGGAATTTCTAGCTCGAATCTCAAGCTCAGGATCGTATTCACCGTATCGAACGGACGAATTGCCAAGAATTGCATTTACAGGTGAGAGTCTATGGAAAATACAATAATTTTATGGATCGGACGAACATATTGATTATTGCGATAACTTGTAAATTCTTCTCCTTGCGTCAAATTTCGATTTAACATGTTTTCTAAATAATCTAATAGTTGTTGTCTTCTATCAAAGATTTTCAAGTAGTTTCAAAACACGATGAAAACAAAAATTCACGAAATCTGACTTTTTTTACGAAAAAAAGAAATCGTGAAAAATTTAATTTTTTCTGGACTTTTCCTTTTTGGCGTTAAACAATTATTAATTAATATAAAACTCATCTCGATTTTGTTAACTGTGAGAACTGTAAGCGATCGATAGTGTTTCGTAGAAATGTTTCGTTACGTTATTTCAATTACTTATTCGACTCCGGATTATCTGAATTTTTTTTTTGTGTTTAGATTATTTAATTAGTGTTGTGAATAAATAATTTACTTTTTCGCATGATGAATACTTTGGTGAATCAATTCTCCGAGCTAAAAGGTATTTAACTGGGAATTTCGGATCTTGCGACGACGTTCTTCTCCCGAGCTGTGCTGTTCCAAACTCCGTAAGTGAAATAAATTATAAGACCTGGAATGATAAACGTATCCTGATTGTAATATATCATCGAAGCTAACCGTATATTCCATTTATCATCGGACCCATTTGTTTTTTTTCAATGATTCTGTTTTTCTTTCTCATAGAGATACAAAAATCATGAATTAATTGATTATCAACCAACAATGTTATTTTTTTTTTCTCATATATTATCATTCAATTTTCCTGACTTCGAGTGACTCTAATGAAACTTTTCATTTCAGGACACCCCAGTGCACAACTTACAATTCAGAAGAATCAAATGTCCAAGTTTCAACTTGCACATTTGTCCTTTATTGATAAATATTAAAAAACAAATATTTCTACAATTTCTACAAGTCGAAAATAAATAGTGACCGAGTATAAATAAGTTTTTAATGATTAATCAATCAATCGTACTCACCGACTATCATCCACACCGCAAATCTTATCCACGTCATATTGTCCAACATCATCATCAGATATACGTTAACGAGTATGCTTGTCGCTGGTAAAAATGGTACTAGCGGAACCTGCGATAATAATAATCAACTCAGTCCTTTTGTTTATTTATCTATTAATTTCTTTTTTTTTTCAACTGTTAGGCTAGGATCGACTGCTACGTACCGAGAATGCGAGTTCCTTGCCAGAATCTGGTTGGCAATAGATGAAGAAAAGCACCAATCCAAGCAGACCGAAGAGAACGCTCAGAAGCCCGATGACCAAAACGTTGCCTTCCGCAATTGTATGACCAAAGCCGGATATGAGTGCCGTGATACAGATGCACAAAACAACTGATGAATAACGATAAATTTACCATTTTTTATTAATCACAGAATTTTTATTAATCACAGAATGCAACAAAATCCATTCAAAGAGATCGATCGAATGGATCGAGTTTGAGAGCTTTTTTTTGCATCACTTACAGTAGAAGAAAACTAGATAAGTGACCATCTGAGCTGTGAGCCTTGTTGCACGATTCAGTCTGTTGGCGTTGACCAATTGTTTCAAGACGAATGTGATTGTTCGGGGATCACGATCGACCTTCTTCTCGTAAGTCTCGCTCTCCTCGTATCTGAATCAATTGATTTAAGTATTACAATTAATGGATATAAAAAAATTCTCGAAAATTTTAGGAATGATATCTGACTCTGGAATAATGATTCATGAATTATTTTGAAATTTTTGAAATTCACTGAATAATTGAGTAGTTATAAATTCATCGAGTTAACTATAACACCTTATTTGATAATTTACCTCAATATGAGTACACAAGCTGCGACGATCGAGTACGCAAGGAGAGTTCCGATGCTCATCATATCGACGAGTTGGCTGAGCTCGAAAATCGCTGCCAAAATTCCTGTGAGCAATCCAGCGGAGAATGTTCCCATGAGAGGTGTGTGAAATCGTGGATTGACTTTGCCCATCCACTTGAATATGAGACCGTCCGAAGCCATCGCGTATATCACGCGTGGCAGAGGAAACATTGCTCCGAGCAAGCTGGAATACCATAAAAAAAAATTGTTTATGTTACGCTGTCCGTAAAAGTGCGGTTTTACGCTAACTTCGTTTCAATGTTGAGTTTTTTTTTTTAAATTGATTTTTCAATTTTTTACAGCACTTGGAAGTCAAAATACTGATTTTTCATCAATTTTTTTTTTTTCTTTTCAGTATTTTGAATTGTAAAAGTGCTGTCAAAAATTGAAAAATCGATTTTTTTGAAAATCGACGTTGTTACGTGCAGAAACTTATCAACTGATAAAATGATTTTGGTCTTTTGATTCCAGAGATGATCAATATTTTTCGAATATTAATTTATCATGTATTAATCATAGAAAAATATGTATATTAACTTAGTCGTGAAGAAAAATTATCGAAAATATGTTTTTTTTGTATCGAATTAACCTTACTCCCCCCCCCTTAAGCCATGTTCCGATAATGCAATCGGACGGAATACGTTCGATTGAGATTAAAATGACATCGTGCATCTAATTTCAACACGAACAAATTTTTTTCTTCTTTCATCCAGTGTAAATAATTTTCTGTACGTTTGAAAAGAAAAAAAAAATTGGCATATCATAATTACCTGGCACAGAGACCGCAAATAGCACCGAGAGTAACGAGCCACTTTGCCCAATTCCAACCGATTTGTTCGAACATGTGGGGAAACGGAGCGTCGGAATTTTGCTCGTAGTAAGGAAGCACCATCGTCAAAACGGCCGAGACACCGAAATAAGCGAGAAACACGACCGTCAAAGATGCCACGATCGCAATTGGTATGGATTTCTTTGGATTTCGGGCTTCCTCGCCCGCGGTCGCCACGCAATCGAAACCGATGAAACCGTAGAAACACGTGGCCGCGCCTTTTATTATTCCGGCTATTCCGTAAGGAGCGAAACCTCCGGTTCCACGCTTGCAATCGTTTTCCGTGCATTCCACGTTGAGCTTCCAATTGGATGCGCTTGCTTCGAAATAAAAATATTTTGATCAATTTAATCAGCATTTTTTTACTCCAGTTCACGAAAAATCTCAAGTACAAATTAATAATCTGAGAAAAGATAGTTTTCTCGTTGAAATAATAATAAACGAATTATTTCAGATTTTTTGACTAAATAATTTAGTATTTATGAATTTTATGAATTTACTGGCGTTTAAAAATGTCAGTAAATTCTGAAAATATTATATTATCAAGATTCAGGATCGAACGATTGATTACGCTGAGTTTCGAGTGAATCGACCAACGTAGTTGTCGATAAATTAATTCGAGTAATGATGAATATCGCCTTTTTAAGAATTGTTATCAATATCGTAAAAAGAAATAATATATGAGGAAAAAATGTAGATCAAAGTTTCGTTAAAATTAGTTAGTGAAACCGGCATAAACCGGATATTGAGATAATCGAGCGATAGATAACGAGTACACATCGGATTTATCGTTTGGAAATAAAATTTACCTTTCAACGATCCGGCACAAATGACGAATAGAACGACTCCGAGATTAACGAGGGTGAAAATATTATTCGCCAGTGACGATTCTTTGGCTCCGAAGGCTAAAGCGGCTAAGGAATGAAAAAAAAAAACATGTTCAATCCGAGCAAAAAAGAATGTATATATAGATTATATACTAGAAAAAAATATTATATAGTCTGTATATAATCTGTGTCTATATATAATTTATATATAGACTAGATATAATTTTTTTACTTCAAAAATGTAGATCGTGATGGAAAAAAAAAATTCGTGAGTTTGTCGGTAACGTTAAAAAAAAAAAAATTTGCGTTATCGAATGGTCGTTGAGATATAATTACCGGAGAAAGCTATCGTAACGGCAAACGCAAAAAAATCCGGATAAGGCGACAGATGATCAACGTGAATATGAGCAGCCGATTCGAAGGCGTTTCTCATGGCGTTGCTACAAAGAGCATCGACGTAGGTGCTGAGACCCCGGACCACGCTTGCCGAACCGATCACGTACTCCAGTATCAGGGTCCAACCTATGAGAAAAGCCACGAACTCGCCCATCGTTACGTAACTGTAGACGTACGCCGATCCGGCTTTTGGCACCCTCGCACCGAACTCCGCATAACAGAGACCTGTACGTGTCAACATGTTCAAATTTTCAGTCACACTTCAGGTAAATTTCACCCCAGCGATTTTTCAACCTAAAATATATCACGTTCGAAGAAAATCGGACCTTGGAGCTTAAAAAAAAGTTGTAACAATTTTAGTGAAAAAAGGCGTTCGTTTTAGTTTTTTTTTTTTTTAAGCTTAATTAAAATTACATTTTGGCTATTAGAAAAAATGTTGGTTGTACGAAAATGCTTGAAATGTTTTTAGTATTTTTTTCTAGCTTATTTAAAATTAAATTTTGGCTATTATAAACATTTTTGGTTGTAGGAAAAGATTTGAAATGTGCTAAGAATTTTTAAAAAATCGTTTTGTTGATCGTAAATTTTTTTTTATTTCGAATCTTTTTTTGTTTATTTCAATTTTTTTTATTTTTCTTGAGGAGCGATTTTGGAGAGGGTTCAAAACTGAAATCACGGAAGAGACTGCTCGGAACGTTGCGATACGTATCAATGAAAAATGAATTCACATTACCTGCGAACATCGAAGCTATAGCGGCGATTGCGAACGATATGATAACCGCCGGACCGGCGATTTTTAGTGCGACGGAACCGGCCAAAACGTATACACCTACGCCAAGAGTCGAACCGATTCCCAGAGCCGTGAGATCCAGCGTCGAGAGACATCTCGCGAGTCCAGATTCTCCAGGTGCATTTAATTTCTTCTTTCTCGTGAAAGCGTCGAACATTACTCCGAAACGCAGCTGTTTGATCTCCCGTACAATCTTAATAATATTGAAAATTAATAATGATAATAATGATAATAATTAATTTAAGACTATATTCAGTTTGTCTATTTTCTTATGTTCATGTTATTCCTACGTTGCTATGACTTGTTTATTTGACTGTCACTTGTTCTGAAAACTTTGCAACTTTCACGTCGTTGTTCTCAATAAAACATCATTTATTCATAATATATATGTATCAGGTTATCGGCCCAGAACGCTAATATTATATTGAAAAGTGAAAAAAAAAACAACGAGAATGTAACTCAGCAAGTGTCATTGATATGAAACTTTGGCTTTTTTCTCCACGCAGCACCATTGAAAAAAATGTCACATAAATATAAGTAAATGGTCAATGAAACAATTGGAAGAAAAAAAAATGTCTATAATTTTTCTCCTGATAATTTTTTAATAATTCGACTAAAAAAATTTAAAAAAAAAGAACAAAATAAAATACGAAAAATCACGAAACAAGCGCACGATATAATCATCGATCAAACTCACTGCGGAAGCTTTCGTGAAATCATAATCCATGAGTTTGCCGGTGTGTACTACTCGGTCACGTGAAACACAAACGTTGGGAAAGAAAAAAATTCTACGACGCGTTCGACACGACAGTCGGATAGTTATTAAAAGAGACGCCTTCTGAATTAAGTCGGTTCTCTGGGTTCGTATACGAACGTCGAGTCGCGCACACTTCGGTAGATTCAATTGATTGAATAATCGTTATATGCAGCGAGTCCACGAGTTTCGGTTCGAAGCTTTTTCGTGTGTCACGTATCGAGAGAAACCGATCACCAATTGACGAAGTGTTTTCCTTTTTCACTAATGACGTTCGACAATTGACTTCTTCTCCCCCCCCCCCACCTCCCCCCTCGTGCCCCTCAAAACTATCGCGAGCGTATTAAGTGACTCCAATTTTACGTTCGCTCGAAAACTTTAACGGCCGTGTCACATTTTAATGAACAATTTTACGTGATTCAATGGATCACGAGTAATTAGCGATGAAATTTACAAAAGTACTTTCACATGTAATTGTACAAATACTGGTTGATGTCGGTTATATGGGCCGTTCGTCATTAATTGTCATGGAATGTCGATGTTCATGATGACAATTTTTTTTTTTTTTTTTGGAAAAACGTTGTTGAGCGTTTTTTTTTCTCGTGAAACTATCACTTTTTCACAATTCCAAATGCCATGCGGATGACGTCGTCATAGACGTTTCGACATTTCGGAAATCGAGATAGACGATCTTTCCATGATTATAATTTTCTTACTTAACTGGTTCTAGAACCGCTTAACATCGTCGACGAAATATCTCAACGCTTTGGCGGCGTTATGTCCAAATGGCACTTGGGAGATGGAATAAAAAATAGTGATAGGTCCAACGAGAACGGCTAGACTCGACGACTGCGTTTTCCAACGAAATTCCGTCAAGAAAGTCGGTTTCGCTTCTAATAAAGTCTACGGGGTGTCTAATTTTTATCGGAACGAAAATTTCATGATTTTTTTGAAAATCGAAAATTTTTTGCAAAAGAAATTATAAACTCTTTAGCTTAGCTTATAACCTCATTGGCTTATAAACTCAATTTACTCTTCTAGAATGATTATGGATGATCTTTTTTCGCAGATTGATATTCCATGCCTTTTGTCGTTCACTACGCTCAAAACACCGTCAGTATCACCTTTTTCTTTTCTTTATTCAAAAAATACAAGAGGCGAATGTTGATGAATACCGAAAACACTAAAAAAATGAAATGGAATGATACTTCAATTCATCTCACCACAATTGTTATTCTTCATTTTACCTCTTTTTTTGCTATCTACGTGTGTATTCCCCCTTAATCCAGAGACGATAAGAAAATATGCCGTTCAAAATCGGGGCAGGCATCTTGCGTAAACGAATTACGCGAAAAATAGAAAAAAATAATGTTACATGGTAATTATTCATGATTTTTTTCAGGTCGTGTGGAATTTCATTTAACAATTACCATGAGTTTCCAGGTCGGTTAGTCACTGTCATATATCTGTACGTAAGATACGCCTATATCCCCCCACCCCCTCCCACAATTACTCAATATTCACTTACCAGTATAATTTTTTCCAATTATCAAATCTTGCGATGAACGAAAAATCGTTCAAATTAATCCGCTGTCACTTGGCAATTCATGCATCCGGCATGAACGCTACTAACGAAAAAAAACTTTTGTGCCCGACAAGTGTCACGTTAATCAAGGTGATTGTCTCTCGAAGACAATCGCGTTGCTTATCTGTGCTGATAATGACGTCGACGATTATTTATCTGTATAGAATGTCGATTAGTGGTAACTACAGCATCAATAAAGGTAAAAAACGATGCGCAACGAGATCGGACGGACCGTTCCCCACCCAACCATCCGATCTTTCACATCTACGTTCGTGCGAATCATTGTTACAAATCAATGTTAAAATATATGTAAGTACGATGTTTTTTCGAATTGCATATGATTTTTACATTAAAATACCGGGATCTGTCGATCGTTTAATTTTTCGTACACCCTGTATATTGAAAGTCGGGCGCGACACGATGATAGGTATTCGAACTGATAATCGATGGATAAACACATAACACGTATAACGACTTTGCTCGGATCATCGGCGAGTGGGGATCGTGAAATCGTAACGATTATCGTTGGAATGAAGAAAAACAAAAAAAAATACAATACGTAAATATACATATCATTTTATTTTTCAATGTACGTTTGAATATTTGTCGTAAACAATTGTTAACATTAAAACAAATACCCAACAGTGGACGGATTATGTTCTCTATCTCAAAATTACAGATTTACAGTTTTGATAACAGAATTTTCAACATATATGAGTCTTTCAAAAAAACTCAGGATCTCGTAGGACGTTTTATTCTACGGTAAGACTATTTTTCGATCGGTTACATTTCGCAATACTTAAAAAACATCGAGGTTCGATTTAAAAAAAAACAAATTGATTATCGTTTGAATCAATCATGGCCATATATGTTTGATGTTTGGAAGAGTTTACGAGATCTTCGATGATAATTTGTACGATGAAGTATGCGTTTATCGTTTTTTGTGTTAAAACGATTATCAGTATTGTGCGATGTTTGCTTCATTTAGCGGAGACATAAATTATTCGATTGATTTCTGCAGCGAGCTATGTGGGACCAGGTAGCCTAGAGGACAGCGCCTCATCGGAACTTCGTCATGCAAGCGTTCTGATCCTGTTCGCATGTTGCTATATATAGTATTCAAGCATTTGTCCACATTTCCTGCCTGATCCGTACATACATAACAATCTGTAACACACATGAACAATCGATTAAAAAACAAGAGTAGTTCAAAATCGGGGGTTACTGGTGGGATTGAATTATCCTGAGATTAATTGATCGACCAATAACGAAACAGTTCGATGTACTTGTATTCTGCGTTCTGGACTATTTTGCAAGTTCGACTGTTTGCGAGGTTCTACTGTAGATGCCGCGAAGGCCGCAATGGAAATGCCGCTTAACATCAGAATGAAGTTCCATGTTTCATGTAGCCCAGCCTGTATGGACGTACAGACTTTTTTATCATAAAAGTTCGTAAATGCGCGCAAGTTCGCGCTCCGACGTTGAACGAGCGACAATTATTTACAATTTTTATAGGTTAAGTAACACGTGAATCTTACAAAAATGATAGTTTGCAAGTATTATCAGCAAGGAAAATGCTACTATGGGCAAGATTGTCGATTTCAACACATTAACAATTTCGGTAAGTTGAATTTCAACGGTCTCGGTAGAATTTCTAACCTCAAAATGTTAACCCAGTGACAGTCAATAATACGCATTTGCAGGTGGGAACCAAGGAAATAGCAACAAACCGTTCACCGAGAGCAAAAGCATAGTGTGAGTATTTCGTAACTTAAAAAAATGCTCCTTATTACATAATCCTTGGACACGAATCACCGTAGCAAATTGATTGATCAGTCTAGCAGTAGCGGAGGAAGTCCTAGCTGCGGAGAGAGGCGGACAATGGCTTCTATCGTGCTTCGGTCCTCTGAAGGAGCAACCCTGCATACCAGGAATGGACGACGTATCACCGGAAGAAGTTCGATGGGAGATATATCAGGCGCAGAAGAACGGGAATGTCGATCAGACCGTTCGTACATAATCTTCACTCAACAACGAATCGCACGATTCACAAATATCCGAACTAATCAAATTCCACGAGTATTAAAACATTCTTTGTCCACTCGCAGAAACTGCAGTTTCAACAATTGTGTCAAGCTATGACTGCGAAACGAGATGCCCTGAAAAATCCGACGCACGAGATTGCCGCCATGTTGGTACGTAAAAAATGCTGGACGTCATTGACACGGTGTTCGAAACAGATTCCCAACGTTGTAAAAATGTCCACAGTCGCGATATAATTTTTTTAACATCCTACAGAAATTAGGTTATGTAACTCTAACTCCAACATGTATATATTTCTAACCGAATACAATTGTTTCAGGACAAGTTGCAGAAGGGCAACAGAGACGGTGGATTCGGTGGAAAAACGAATTTCGCCTTATCGACTCCCCAGATGTCGCAGCCCGGTGGCGCGGCCACCGGTGCCAACCCGTTCGGTGCGAAATCCTTCGCAGGTGACAGCACCCCGTTCGGCGGTGGTTTCAACGGTGCCACCAGTCCGACGTCGTCGTCCATATTCGGGCGATCGGCCACGAGCAACACATCGGTGTTCGGAGCCTCGCAACCTTCATTCGGTGGAACACCACTGTTCGGCAATCAGTCAAAAACGAATTCGTTGTTCGGCGGTGGTACAACGAAAACCACATCCACGGTTTTCGGTGGCAATCAAAATATGCAATCATACGCAACAGTCGCACCATCGACAAAGTCCGTGTTCGGTGGTTCGACATTCGGCACGACGCAACCGAGCGGTGGATTTTCCATGTCGCAGCCGGTTCAATCGACGACCGCGCAAACCGGAATATTCGGAGGAACATCGTCGACCCTGTTCGGCGCAGCGACGCCCACGACCAACCCATTCGGCACGGCAACGACGGTACAACCGTCGAATCCGTTTGGCGGACAATCATCCACACCCGCGAGTTCGACGATAGGTTCGGCGTCTCTGTTCGGAGCCGCGAAAACCACAGCCGCGTTCGGCGGAGCTCCGGTTTTCGGTGCGACCGGAGGATTCGCTTCGACGACCGGCGGCGCATCGGTTTTCGGAGGTCAAGCGACCTTCGATAATCCACAAATAGCCGGGACCAACGTTTTCGGCGGTGCCGCGACGCAATCGTCGACTTTCGGTGCAAACGTTCAAACGACAAACAGTTTCGGAGCTCTCGCGGTTCCGCAATCGGCCACGGGTTTCGGTGGCGTTGTTTCCACCGCGAATAACACGCCTTTCGGCACACCGAGCACCGGTCCGTTCGGTCAGTCGTCCACGGGTAATTCACCGTTCGCCATAAACACGCCATTCGCCGGAAATGAAAAATCACCGTTCGCCCCGGCTGCCAATGGCGCTGGGGGTTTCGGAACTTCCACGGCATCCCAACAACCTTTCGGAACTCCGAATTTTGCCAATGCTCCGACCACACCGTTCGCCTCGACCACCAGCACAACCACCACGAGCAATCCGTTTGCTCCGCGATCTCAACAACCGGTCAATACACCGTTTGGCGTTGCTCAAACGAACGTATCGTCCACGCCTTTCAAACAATCTTCGTTCGGCGACCCGAACAATTCGCCCGTCGTCGATGATACGGCTTACACCAGTCCCGAACAATTGACCGACGATGAGAAAAGTTTTTTCATGGCTGAAGCTTTTGTGCTTGGAAAAATTCCCATCAAACCACCTACGATAGAACTTCGATGAGATTTTATTTGAAATTGATTTGGGATTGAGTATGAAGCGGGAGAAAGAGAGAGAGAGATAGATGTGACATTGTACCTGATTGCTTTCCCGATCGAGTCTGCAATTTCATCGAAAGAACAAACATTATCTGACGACACTTTATTATTTGTTTTTTTTTTCTTTTTTTTTTCGAATTAGCATACGTTGATGAACAGCGTTGTACATATTTTTTTGTAGTCGACGAGCCCTTGTCCGATAAGGGGCTATGTAGTTCTTTGCGGGAAAATTGAGGGATTTTTGTGAGTTTTTTCTAGCCATGTTGAATATCATTTTATTGGAATATACACTGAACAGTATCAATTGCAACATATGTTGAGGTACTTGAATGCTTTTTTTTTAATGAAAAATGTTGAAATGTTGAAGGGGAACTGTTATCGTTATCGCAAAACCCAAAAAAAGGTGTTGCGGAACAATGGCAATAGTTCCCTCAAAATTTAAAAAAAATTCATAAAGAAATTCATACAAGAACGTCGATATACGTTGCAATTGATACTGCATATTGTATTCTAATAAAATTATTCTAACTTGGCTCAAAAAAAAAAAAATCATGATTATCCGTTCATTTTTCCGCAAACAACCGGATACAACCCCTCAAATTGTTACGCTTAACTCGAAAGCAAATATTTTGTTTTCTACGGAACGATGATGGAATTAATAAGAGAACTCTATATTTTTTTTTGTTCCGTCAGCCATGGTTTTTTGTGTTTTATTCGTTGTCTCAATATGAGCGCAATTTATTGCGACACCGTTTTTCGGCAGAAAGAAAAAAAAAATAAACGACTCGAACATTTCAATTCAGGTTTCGATTTGCGACACAGGCGTCGATTGAACACACGTTATGGTTTGTCATCGGAGTCGTTGGACTATTTGTGCGGGTGAGGTCGCGCCTTGTATTTCTCACGAGCGCAATGAGCGTGACTGTGTGCTCTGAGGCTGTTGAACACTCTGTTGTTGAGTTTGGCATCGAAACCGCCGGTATCGCCGGTTTGTATTCCCGGTGGAAATTCGAGAACCCGACAAGCATTTATCCTCGACGACATAAGCATGTCGTGCTTCGTCACGATTTCCGAACCCTCGCCCATTTTTTTGTAACCGCAACGTTTTATGTCGGCGTATTCTTTTTCGACGCTCTGAAACGAAAAAACGATCGATCGATCGATCATGGTTTTTCATGGGTGGATTCGCGTGGATTTGATTTTATCGAAAACTCACGACGAATCTATCCAAGTCCTGTTCCTCGTCGTTCGTCGCATCTGGTTCGTCCGGATCTGGCGTTGAACCGGCTCGATAATTCGAGTATGAAATATTTACTGAAAGTTTGAAAATGCAAGCTCAAAACTTGATTAAAATGTGAAAAAACTGCGTTTTCACGACTTTTCGCTTGACTCGGAATTGCTTTGCAAATACCGCACAGAAAAAAAAAATCACTCCCAAAAAAAAAAAAATGTTTTTTCGAATTTTGTTTTCTGTACAATATTTACAATGCAACACAACTGTATGTTCAAATGGATTACCTTTCGAAGCTCCGTTGAACTTGGCTTCCGTTCTTTTCAACATCAAATTGTATTCGTTGTTGAATTGATTTTGAAGCAACTGAGCAATGACGGCGTCGCTGTCCGTTCCGTCCAACGCGCATTCCTCGCATTCATCGACGACCTCCTCTTGGGGCTGTGGCTTTGCATATTTCTGAAACTCCCTGAACGCATTTGTCACAAATATTAATGCGATTGTTCGAGCGTAGGTTGCGGAGTTAATGAAACTGCGACTATAATTACTTCTCCTGTTGGCTCTTGACGAGTTCTTCGGCCGCAATTTGCTCAAAACTAGTCGCTTCGTTGTCGTTCTGTAACTTTGCCCACGGCGAAGCCATATCTGTATCGAAGATTGCCGATGATGATCTGCGATTTGCGGAAATTCATTTTCATTGTGACGCAAGATTGTGAAATAGGAGCGGGGGTTCTGTCGGAAGTTAGTGTACAGTTTGGAGTTTTTGAAGGACATTCAATTGTCAAGCTTTTTCCAATGGACAAGTCGAGATAATCTATTTTTTTGCAATAATTATGCAATGATCATCTTTGTATATTTTTTCAATGACCTTAACATTCCAAACATCAGTCACATATGTAGGTGTGTTTGTTGAATTGATTTGGTTAGTTTTATTTCAATAATCAGAATTCAGAATTGCGATGATAAGTTTTGACAGAAATTTTTTAAAAGAAAAAAAAAATTGTTACTTACCGGGAAGACTCGTCGACGAAAAACAAAATCCCAGACGCAGGAAAAACACAAAATATCACAGCTGCGTAAACTACTGCAATTGATTCAAGACTGAAGACTGAGAATATGGACTGAAGAACTAGAACTAGTGACAAACAGCTGATTCGGAAAAAAGTGACCCCTATGTTTTAGAAAGTAAAAAGAAACAGGAATTTGATTTACCGACGGTCGGTAAGTGGCTGAAAACAGTTGGACACTCGGGGAGAAAGAGGGATTGCACGTTACTTTATCGACTTTTACGAGGTTTTAGGTGAGAAAACAGAAGTTCGGTTATTCGTGATTCGCGTATTATATTTTATATGTATTATCATTACATTTGTAATGTTGTATATAAAGGTCCGGGGCACAATGAAAGTTTTTTGGGGACTCTTCAAGTCGAGGTGTCTATTTCGCCAAGGTAGATCTGCTTGTCGCTCGAGCCGGAGCACACTGAAAAAAAAAATCGCAGACTTAACTTATGAAAAGTATAATAATTCAATTGTCATGGATGTGAATCAATTCTTGGTCTCTAACGCTTTTTTCAGCACCTTTACTCTGTAAACACAGGTAATTTGTGCTGGGCGCGTTTAAAAGTACTTTAAAGTGCTCTAAAAAAAATCCACAAAATTCATGAAATCTCGTCAACTGTCATATTCTAAGGATTAATCATAATAATGCTGAAATAAGCAATATTGAATAAGTTATATCATAACACCTTCAATCTTTTGTCAGAACGTAGATTGATTGATGTATTTGAAATAAAAGACTTGTCGAATTATTTACCAATGGGTTCTTTGGGATGAAAGTCAACGTCGTTGACCGCGCCGTTATGTCCGGGTAATTTGTACAGAATTCGTCTCGTGGTGGTGTCCCAAATGTATTGGAACCGATCGGCCGATCCTGCCGATACTTTGCTACCGTCGGGCGACCATGCGCATCTCAACAGGTTCTGAATGTAATAATTATCGATGTATTAATAACAATTACATTTTCATAAAAAAAAAAAAATAAATAAAAGTAAACGGTTTAAAAACCTTTTCGAAATTATGTTGATGTCCGGAAAGAATTTTCGCGCAACGTTCGTAAGGTGCGAATGGTCTGATGTCCCATATCCTGAGAGTATTGTCCATGGCGTTGGATAACAAGTACGAACCATCCGGACTTATGCTCAAACCCGTGATTGTCTCGGAATGTCCTTTTAGTTTGTACAAAACCGCGTTCTTTCTCAAATCCCATACTTTTATGTCGTTATCGATACCACCGCTGATAACTTGTTCGGCTGTGTCGTTGAATGTCGTTGCTATTACCTTGATAACAATCGAATTACATTTGATAACGCGAAATTGGATGATTTTGCAATTATATGACTTTTGGATGGAAAAAGAAAAATCTACGCAGGTTCCCGTTGAAAAAATCAAGTTACCTGATAAGTGTTGTTGAGTGTGTAACACTGGCCACGTTTTCGTGGATCCCAAATTCTGACCGTACTGTCGTCGCTTCCCGAACACAGCAAAGTCGGTCCTCTGCGCGCTCCGGAAACGGAGTTGACGAAAGAAGTGTGTCCCTTGAGCTTTTTTATTCTCGTGCCAGCCGCGAGGTCCCACAGTCCCAGCGTCGTGTCCGTGCTGGCTGTGTAGAGATTGCTTCCGTCCGGACTGAAATGCATTTCCATCACCGATCCGCTGTGTCCCGACATTGCCGATATATTCTCGCATTCTCCGTAAACATTCCAGATGACTGTGAAAATGAATGAAAGATTGATCAAATAATTCCGGAGCTAGAGTTTAAACAAAAACTGTGAAAAATAATCGATGACCGAGCACTCACAAATTTGTCTGTCGAAACCGGTGGACGCCAGGTATTGACCATCGGGATGAAATTCCAGGGAAAATATGTCACCCTGGTGGCCTTCGAGCAGCATAATCGGCGCCATCAACGACGAAGTCCTCGGCGGCCCCTTTGAAAATACAATTCACACATTCAATCCACAATTATGAAAACCAAACGGCGTTTCTAATAGCAAAATATGTTTCATATTATTATGAGTATCAGATTTCAAGTTCCAGACAGACTATTTTAAAGCTTATCAGTAAAGCACTAATCTATCATAGAAAAAACAGAATAATTTAATAAATATGGCCAGAAAAAAATGGTATTTAAAAAAATAATGGTTTTTTGAGGTTAACTCACACTCGTGACAACTGCTTTCTCACGGCTGCTAAACACAACTTCATTCTTTGTTCTTTTGGAAGCTGGCACGAGTGCCAATATATCATCGCCCTTTCTTTTATCCGAAACCGGCATTTTCGGTCAATCACTTTATCAACAATTATTTCGAAAATAATAACAACTGATGACAAAACCGAACGTTGGCCAATACGATTCGATAATTTTCGATATTATCGCGTGAATGCGGTCGAATGTGTGCCCAGTGCTGCCACCACGGTCAACCAGGAAACCTGAAAACAAAAAAATGTCGTTGGCGAAACTGCGTTAACCGGCCAATCGAATTCATCGTCGTTAATTGTTTACGTTACAAAATCCTTCAGTTTGAAAAGTGGATGCCTCGCGTTGTGTTTTGTTTGTGTGCGTGTGTTTTCTGTGATTAATTAAGTGATATCGGGCGTGAAAATGGTTCGAGAAATTCGACTGAAGGGTCTGTACGATCTTGAGAAAACAATTGGTTGCGGTGGATTTGCGAAGGTTAAACTGGCGACTCATGTGGCAACCGGCGAAAAAGTTGCTGTTAAGATAATGGAAAAAGCAGCGTTGGGCGTAAGTCAATTCACAATCAACACGATGATGATGATGATGATTCCAATTTCCCATTTTTTTTTTCCCTCGATCATTTACAGTTAGAGTTAAAAACAGGTTTGCAACTCGATAAATCATGTTTCAGAAGCTTTTACTTTTTTCATCTTGTTTCTGTTTTGGAGAAAAAAAAAACATATATTATTTATTATCCGATTGTTAAACAAGTGGTTTAATAGAATTCCAATGGGAAAAAAAAAATACCAAACATGCTATTAAAAAAATAACAAAAAGTAGACGGTACAGTGTCAAAATATTTGCCTCCGTAGGCTGAGCAGGCTCATAATTGCTTGGAATCCTTTTTTCCAATCTCCAGGACGATCTGCCTAGGGTCAAGCTCGAGGTCGAAGCCCTCAAGACTCTCTATCATCAACACATCTGCAAGTTGTACCAAGTCATAGAAACGGATAGCCATTACTTCATGATAATCGAACATTGCTCCGGCGGCGAACTCTTCGATCATATCGGTTTGAATTTTTTTTCCCTCGTCTCTATTTCATGAAGAATTTACCTTCGGGACTGAGTTTACAAAAATTTATTGCATTGCAGTGGAAAAAAACAGACTCACGGAATCTGAATCGAGAAAATTCTTTCGACAGATTGTATCGGCGGTGGCTTATCTACACAGTTTGGGATACGCTCACAGAGATTTGAAGCCGGTATGCGCTGGAAATTCAATATTTTTTTTACCGTAGCTCGAGAACATTATCGATCTTGGAATTCAAGTGCAAAATGCAAAATATTGCATTTCGCACTTGAATTCGTCCGATTTTATTTCCGCGCAGCTTTCTTCACACCGACAAAGCTTATTCTCGTGAAGTAATTTTGATATTTTTCCAACAGGAAAATGTTTTGTTGGACAGAGAACAGAATTTGAAACTCATAGATTTTGGTCTGTGCGCCAAACCGAAAGGAGGCATGCAAGCGCATCTCTACACTTCTTGCGGTTCACCGACTTACGCAGCTCCGGAATTAATACTGGGAAAAAAATACATAGGTAATCATTGGATTTGTCATGCATTGTAGAATCATAAAAAAAAAAAAAAAACACGACGTTATAAAAAAATTGATAATTATCGTGGGTATCAGGTTCGGAGGTGGATATTTGGAGCATGGGTGTTTTACTCTACGCTCTTCTCTGCGGATTTCTTCCGTTCGACGACAATAGCATAGAAAATTTGTACAGAAAAATACTTGTGAGTATTATAAATAAACTGTCGATATTTATTTATTTTTTAATTTTTTTCAAATTTTTTATGTCGTAAATAATTATACAGAATGATGAATTTTTCAGAGTGGAAAATACGACGAACCCAGCTGGCTAACTAGCAGCAGCAAAAGAATAATTCGTGCAATGTTACAAACAGATCCAAAGAAACGAATAACGATCGAAGAGTTGTGCACCCACTCGTGGATCACATCGGGATTCTTGAATCCTGTTAGCTTCGTAAAAAAAACCAATGTAATTATAATTCGAAGCATATTGCGGATATATTTAACTTTAGTGGAGAGTTGTCTGTTGTTCGGTCATTTTCCGATGAATTTTTAGACATATTTTTAAACAATATTTTTGGATTTATTGCAATGAAATTGAGTGAATATATATTAAAAATCTCAACAACTTCGACAATTTTCGTGAATACGTTACCAACTTTTTAGAGAGATCGTTCTCAAGATTATGAACCTCAAACAAAATGCAAACATTTTACAAATCGAAACACAGGCAACTCTCCCTTCAAACGATTAAACGAAACGCCGAATTATCATCGTAATCGCAGTTCTACAGAGACGAGGAAGTACTGAGCACCATGGCGGCAATATGCGGCGAGCACAACGAAGATATTTGGAAAACTTTGACGAGAAGTGCGAGAACGGATTATCGGACGGCCACGTATTTGTTGCTTCTTGACCGAAAAATCAGGGGATTATCGCTCAGGTTATCGTCGTCGTCAAAATCACACATCAAACACGGGGTAATTGTTTTTTTTTTCATTTCTGTAAAATTTATCACCCCTAGAACTGGTAACTGGGGTTATACGCGACCCCACTCGAAGTTCAACGTTGTCGCTCTTGACTGCTTACAAAAAAAAAAAAGTTGATAAACAGATAATTATATTTTTTTTTTCAAAGAAACGAAAAAGTTGCTGATATACTCTTGAAGTTTGACTACTCTTTTCTCAAATTCCGTTGGAATTTTTGAAATCGCTCGAATTGTTGAAAAAATATGGTACGTTTTGAAAAAAACGTCGAATTCCTGGAATTTTTTGGCTTCTTTTTTTATTTTAACAACTTTGTTCGTGTATTTTTGAAGTTAACAGAAAATAATTGGTACCATTGTCTTCCTCATTGAAAAAACAAAGAAAACGCACTACTTAAAATTTGTCCCAACAGAATTTGAACCATTATTCCACACGGTACAATTCTGGGGTGTTGAATGACCCCAGTCACCTGTTTACGGACGAACCAGCTATGTTGCACGGTCTAGGGTTCATTAAGATCATAAATAATACTGAAAAATGATTATTGAAAACTATTCCTCAAATTTCCTCAAAAGCAGACGGACGATTCGAGTCCACAGTCCGAAAGAGGAATTGACAGCTTCATCACGGAACTCGATCAATCGCGGAGAAGCAAAGTGCCCAGACGTTCGCCGATCGTCGATATAACTTACAATTTACTTCCACGAACACCGGACAACGGTAAAATAATTAACCCGTTCTAGATTTAACAACTTATCGATTGTTTACTCGCGGAGAAAGTCAGCGATGATTTAATCCGCGTTTAATAATTGTTTTATTTTTTCTTCTTTCATGCACAAACAGTGGACATGGGTCGTGAAAATAATTTCACGGAACCAAACGTGCCAGGACGAAAGAGATTGCGAAACAAGGATCCGGACGACACGTCTTCGCCCGGTAAGTTTTATCGATCGTTAGTTTGTAATTAAAGTTTTGGATTTTGCGGCCAAGTATCGAAGACGGTTAGTACGGTAATTAGACCAAGTAGCCAACTAGTTAGGAAAACTTTAACGGAAAAATCGAGAAAAGATCGTCGTGACACGTAGGTAATTAGACTGCTGATGGAGTCTCGAAACTTTTTAACAAGCGCAATTGCGAGGTGCGAAATAAATTTACCCCGTCGTTCTACTGATCGATTGCTCGACGTAGATGCCGTGTTATATATAGATATACTTGAGACTGTGTAGAATAAACATTTCATGTCTTTCCTTTTTTTTTATGCTTTGATTTCTTTTTTTCTAAAAATAGAAGTTTTTTTTTACAGAGTTTAACATATTTATATGTTCGTTTGTCGTGTTGCAGTGCCTACGAAGAAGTGTACGGAAAAGAGCAGGCAGCAACCGACGACACCCACGACGAACATCGTGACGAATGGAAGGTGAGATTTTATCCATTTAACTCGATTTTTTAAGTTCATAATTGTTTGAAAAAAATGTTATTTTAATTTTTCAAAAAACATTTTTTTTTGTTTAATTGTTCAGAGGATCGCAATCGACGCCGGGCAGTGCGAGAAAGGTAATGATGGGTTTGGAACGAGGTCTGAACAAGGTCCGACGAGTTCTCACTCCGAAACGTCGCACGAAGACCGAGGATAATCATCCCGACCAACCGAACATGCTCTCGAGCAAGGTGCGTCGCGTAATCCCGTCGATCGCGAATAAAACTCCGCGATTATTCATTTTCTTTTCTTTTTCTTATTCTCTTTTTTCTTTTACGCAATCGCGAGAAAATACCCGATTATTAATATAATTGTTCAGGGGCTCTGCAATGTATCGTCAACGTCCAGTGACTGTCCGAAATACGTGCTGTTGCAACTTCGACGAGCGCTTCATCGAAAAGGAATAATATGCCGACAGAAAGGGTGAGACTTGTTGTTTCAATGAGTATGAAACTTTTTTCTACAAATCTCCGAACGTGATCTGTTTGATTTTTCAAACTGATTTGTTTATTTATGTTGGACCGACGTCGTTCTTTTCAAATTCTTTTTTTTTTTTTACAATTAACGCTGATAAATCTTACAGCGATATTTCCTTTATGAGAAAGCAAAAATATTAATATTATTATTTATAATATTAAATATGTCAAACAACGACGATGTCACCAAAGCCATTGACTCCAATTGGGCCATCGCCGATTGACTCACAAAGTCCACGACAAAACTGAAAAAAATTGAGAATCGAATGAAATTTTTTGTTGTTCCATTCAGATTTATTCTCCAAGGCGAAACGGAATCGTTGGATACGGAAAACATAAAAGATCCGTCACGGTCGTACAATTCGAGAAAAGCTTGTTCCTTCGAGTTGGAAGTTTGTCTGATGGAGGGAATCTCGGACGTGAAGCCACTGGTCGGTATCCGTCGGAAGCGGCTGAAAGGCGATGCCTGGGTTTACAAACGAGTGTGCGAGGAAGTTTTGGCCCTGACCGCCGAGGGCGTGCCGATCGAACCCGTTCTGGAATCCGAATCAAAGTGTCTCATCTGATCGTAAAGAGAGTCACGGAGTCAACGTGACTCCTCTTCGTTTTGGGTCTCGACACGCCGAGCAGCGTCTGAAATGACAAATTCCATCCAAGCAATCGAACAATTTTTTTTTTTTTTTTCAAATTGTTTTTCAAAAACATGCAACAATCAATTCAATAATTGTTAAATACAACGAGCCACGAGTATACAATTTTTCAAAATAATTACGCAATATGAGAAAACGAAAATAAGAAAAAAAATGAGCTGTATTGTCAATCAGATCATAACTAAATGTAAGATTTTAAATCATGTGCTTTTAAAAAATTACTTTTTGTACTTAGTCCCAGCGATGTCGTAATTTTCCGGGCGTTTATCGTAATTCATATTTCTTTTTTTTTAATGTCCAGTAATCTTGTAATTATTTATAAACCGTCGTCGGATGTTAAAAACATCGTTGATGTTCTCCGGTGTGCGCGTCGCGCTTGTAAACACCGAGTTTTCGGTCCCCACGGATTGTACAGATGCGGAGAAAGTGCTGCAGTGTGAATGTTCGCACGAGAGAGTAAATGAATTAAAGTCGTAGAAATAAACTGTATCGAATATTTCGCAACGAAAAGTTTTTCAATTCATTCGTCCCGCAATTTTACGAAATGCAAAACTTGCCGCTCATCCATAAACTTTCGTGTTGCCTCACGGACACGACGAGTGGTGGCGCTGCTTCGCTCGTCCGTGTCCGCGCATGCGCTCTGACCTTCGCTTTGCTGCGTTGGACTCGAAATTCGGACGAGCAATGTTTGCATGGGCCTGAATTCGGAACGTGCAATGTTTCGAACGTTAATAAATGGAGACTGGAGAAAAGAAGCAGTAAGAAGCAGAAGCACTTACACGCAAGGCTAAAAAAACGTTCGCAAAAGTCAGGAAAATAAGCACCACTGAACTTCGAAGAGGACCGAGATGAAGTTAGCGTCATGAGGGCTGGACCAATCAACTGTGGAGACTACCAACTTATAGCTCACTTCACTTCGGTCATCTACAAAATTAGTTTCTCGACGTTTCAGCGAACAGATTTCAACCAATTTCAACCGTGATTTTCACGGTCGTTCGTACTCCTAACCTCCAGTCTTCGTGATGTGACACATCGATAGTACCGATCCTTTTGCCATAGTCCTTCGGTACTCGGGAAGGATTGCAACGATTGACCGCAACAAAGGCACATTTTCAACCAAAGAATTCAGACCCAAGACTGCATATATATATATATATATATATATATGTAAAACTTTGGGCTCTAGTTTATATTACATTGAGATATAGTGGTAAAACGAGCGGCTCGTTTGAACGTGGCCGTACGCTCGTCCCGCGTTAGTTTATACGCGGAGCAGGTCGAAGAGTTGTAAAATCACCACAAATCGATCAGCTAAAAGTGGAGCCGCCGCAACCTCGCTACCATTTTGCTTTATGGTCAAGCACAACGACCAACGTCCTTTTATCTTCTTCCGCTCGATGATCCGTGATCCTTTGCGCTTCTCACAGTAACCCCCCTACCCCTCCTCCTCCTCCTCCCCCCACTTTCTCGAACCTTCTCACACTACTGTCTCATTGGCTCACATCGTTGCACCAACTTATACGGCCGATAGTAGTGCCGATCGATTTTTTTTGTTCTACCGATCTTTCGCCCAGCTTGTTTCGACGACGATATTCGCGCGTCGAGACAAAGGGCTGCTCCGGCGAAGGGCCCGGGGGGGGGGGGCATCGATTTGCAGGTTAGAGATGCAGGATCGATGCGTTTAGTCGTTCGGTCTCGTAGCTACCGACAGAGTTGCTCCGCCAATCTTTTCTCCTCCTCCTCTCTCTCTCTCTCTCTCAATTTTTTTCTGTTTCGTTTGCTTTTTCATATGCCGACTACCAGAATCGAAGAATCGTGGTTGCATGCCGGTTTCGTGCATCGTTGTTGCAATTGCAGCGTACACCTTTTTTTTTGTCTTTTTTTTCTCTCGTTTATTTTCGAACGGAATTCCACAGGTGTCCGACTACGTCGGAGCGTTGATTACGTCGGCGGTATTATTTTGCACTGGCTGGTATGAATTCGTACATACTTGTTTCTGTTATGTATATATGTCTATGGGGAAAGGCGTCCCAATTCAAATAGGTGAATAGCTGAATCCTCACCCCTGGAGAAAGGCAATTTTTTTTTCAGTTTGGGGTAGCCCGAAAATATCTCTTGATTTTTTTCAAAAATTCCCCTCACTTCCTCTCATCTGAAAAATGTAAAACATAAAAAATTGGATATCAGATGCATTGTGCAATTTTAGAATGGCATCTTTATTGCTAATATTTTTTTTTTTATTAATATAAATTTTTTTTTTTCAATTAAAAAAATCATTCTCGTGAAAAAATCAATATCAGCCATAAAGATGCCTTTCTAAACTTGCGAAAGATCTTTAATGAAAAAAAAAATTCAGAATTCGAAAAAAAACCTTTATTAATTTAAGAAAACGGCACAATGCCTGTTTTCTCTAATTTTTTATGTTTGACAATTTTTTCGGGGCGAGAGGGTGGGCGAATAATTTTGGAAAAAAATACGTTGATGTTTAAGATGTTTTTGGGTTAACTTAAACTCAAGATAATGAATGATGACCATTTTCGAAGGGGTGTGGATTTTGATACATCATAATTGAGGCGTCTTTCACCATAATCGTATGTGTGTGTGTGTGTATATATATATATATGCACATATCTGTAAACGAATGGTGTTGCCACTTGCATCGTACACGTTTATTTGCGGCTCGGTATAGTTCCGAAGCGAGGTCTTCGTTGGATCGCTCACGATTGACCGTACGTGAGGAGGCACACACACACACCGGCCCGCTTACCAATTACCGTCTGGCGAGCAGTTAATTAACCATTGGGGCAATGAGCCCCGTCGATGGAGTTTCTGCGATAATGATTATCCGAGACGGTAATTGAGTGAGTGTAAGCAGGAATAAGGCAGAAGCGATTCTGGCTGCGTAATGTTAAGACAGCGATGAGGGGGGGGGGGGAGGTTACGGGGATGGTGGAGGTGGTGGGGAATCGAACATATGGAGGATTAAGGATGTACGACACATGTGTCAAAGTATCAAGAAAGATCTGAAACTTATTGTTTCTTGAAATGTCGTTTTATTGTAAAATTAATTTTTGTTTTCGAACGATCACACATAATTCCCTGTATATCTGTTAATAATCTAGCAATCTTAAAATAGTAACTCGGTATCTGAAAACAATATAAAAATCATACTACTACAATTTTTGTTTCAAACCAAATATTGTCATGCAAAAGCCATATAAAAAATATTATACTAGCAACATTCTACGTTCTCCCTTCTTCTCTCTCTTTCTCTCTATCTCTCGTTCAAAAACAATTTGCAACATTTTTCATGGACCAACTGTAAAAATGTCGATCGCAGAAGAATATAACAATAAGACGGAAAATCGAACGATGAAACAGATATGACGAAAATGAATTTATTGAAAAAAAAACTTTTTTTAAGATAAAAAAAATTGTTTTAGGATAGAAATAACATTTTTTAAGATAAAAAAACTTTTTTTAAGATAAAAAAAAAAACAGAGTTGATAAATGTCGAAACGACGTTAACGGGCGAGAGGAATGGCAAAGCTGTTGTGCATAACCGTGGACGAGTAACAACGAAGTTGTTACATTGCCCCACCACACGGCAATTGGGTGGATCCCATCGAGGCCCACGTTATATGCCGGCTGCATAAACGCGGCGGCTACCGTATCTCTTGGCGGTGCGCGCACATATACGTGCAACATATATACCCCGCGTGCACGTCGACGTCGTGCAGCGTCGATCTAAGTAAGGTAAGTAAGGTAAGTAAGTCAGGTATAAGGATGGCACGCGCGCGGCTTGTTCTATCGCTTCCGGGCATCAGCGTGCTCGCGAGCCGCGGCTAATTGCTCTTTAATGCGCAAGTGCGTTGCTTTTATACATATATATTTATATGTGTATACATGTATATATATATATGGATATATAATATATATAATATATACATAGTATAGCTCTATCGCGATTCACGGACCTAGATTAGTCGGCGCGAACCATATTTTTATCTCTCTCTCTCTCACACACACACACTCACACTATGGTTATCTCTTTTAGAATGGGTAAATTATTTTCGATCGTACGGTACCGGGCAAGCTTCCACGCACGCACCTAAACCTCGATGGTCAAAGAACTGATAGCCATTATACACTCCGAGATCAATCTAGTTCATTCATTATAAATACAACTATGTATGATTATTTATTTCTATTTTTTTTTTATTGTTTCTAATTACACAATTTCGAATAACGAGGATGCGACGGAGAAATTTGTTGGATTATAAATTATTATAAATTGAAAAGTCGAATTGTTTGAAATGAAATTTTCTTTTTCGGGGCCACTACGTAACCCAGTTTGTGTTTATTTATTCGCGAAAAATGTTATTTTTTGTCGGAAAGAAAAAATGTTAATGAGAAATTAAAAAAAATAAAATTTGAAAAAAAGACAATGAGAGTACGAAGAGAAACAGTAGTTGATGTGAAGCGGGGGCGCTGTCGTGAACTGGAATAGTCACAACCGTGTCCGACTCATACATATATGTAGGAAGAGAGAGAGAGAGAGAGAGAGAGAGAGAGAGAGAGAGAGAGAGAGAGAGAGAGAGAGAGAGAGAGAGAGAGAGAGAGAGAGAGAGAGAGAGAGAGAGAGAGAGAGAGAGAGAGAGAGAGAGAGAGAGAGAGAGAGAGAGAGAGAGAGAGAGAGAGAGGGAGAGAGAAAGAGGGGCGAGTCTCCGGAAAAATGAATATGCAACCCCCTGCTACGGTGGTTTTTATTATTTTAAAGTGAAAAAAAAAACAACAAATATTCACCCTTTGGTCATCGTGAGAGTATTTTTTTTTTTCAAGTGCTTCAATGTTTTATTATGCGCAACTACGAAGGAACGGCAGCTGTGGGGGCTGGAAACGCGTTTGTCGACCATGCGAAGTAGTGTTTCGATGGTGAAGTGAGAAAAATAAAATGAGCTGCAAGTTGAAACTTGAAATTTGTTTTAATTGACTCGTGGGTAGTGAACGAAGTCCTTCCATCAGCGAGTATTTTTATTTCGTCGATTTAATTTGTATAATTTTCAGTTTCTTGGAATGACAAATTTTTTTTTAGATTTTACCAACAAAAAAAAGTTGAATATGAAGCCATGTAACAAAAAAATTGAATAAGTAATCGCTTTTAACCCAATAAACAACGTTCAGCCAACAATCTAAATAAAAAATCGTCACCATTTACTGGCATCCAAGTGGGCCGACGAAAATAGAATAAAGTTATTTCTCATCCGACAATGGACAATTACAAATCGTGGAAAGCACAACAATATTGTGACATGAAATTCGTTTGACATCAAAAGATAAAATCTTGGAACGAGTGTCGAAATCATAATTATGCCGCCTCGTGCGTGACATTTTCACAAAAAAAAAAAAAAAAAAAAATCGCCCGACGTAACTCCGACACGACCCGTTATAACCATTTTAATTTGTTCCAAGTGTAGCCCAAAAAAAAAACAAAAAATTCTCGAACGTCTCCGCGACCGTTTTTCAATTGTCTTTCACGAAAAAAAATTTGTTCGAACGATTGTGACCGACAGGATGAGAGACTGAACCGAAAATTTTCGGTATTGTGAATTTCCTAATGGGCTCTACGTGTTGTTCTACGTGCCACACGTATGTGCTATGTACATCTACCGGAGTTTATGGTTGAAATGAGTTCACGACTGAGACAAGCCCTATAAAAAAAGATACACACACACACACACACAAACATATATATATATATAATATATATATATTGTAGCCCCTTATCACGTGGGCCCATAGAGGAAACGGAACATTAAATCGAGTCCGACGAAGGCGGGGTGTTTCGGTGGGTGCGTCCGAGATTTCCTGTGGCCGACGAGCTTCGCGCTCGTGAATCCGACGCCCGGGGAAGCTTCGCCGATGTTCCACCCGCGTTACGTCGCATTTTCAAACAATTTTTCCCTTCGCTATTCCCCCACCCCTCGTCCTACTCTCGCCCCCCAGTCGAAAGGGCTGCGCCTGTACGTTCTTCAGAAAACATCAAGAAAGGATATCCTGTTGGAAAAAAAATACAAAATTAATTCTTCAATCAGAATAACATTTTATTTACCATGTTTTTTAAAAAAATTGTTTGAAAAAAAAACGAAATATTTTACACATGGAGTTGTCGTCAGGGCATAGTCAATATTAGAATGTCGAACAAATTGTAAAATGTCCAATCGGAAAAACATTTAATTCGCTATATATACATATATATATATATTTTGAAAATTAATTTTTTTGAAAAACACATTCCACACGAATGGAGTCTACGTCCACGTATACAGTCGTTATCATGATGTTTAACAAATTGCAAAATTCAATTTTCCAATTGGAATAACATTTTATTTTTTATGCATTTTTTTATGTTTGAGAATTATTTGTTTTTTTTTTAAGATGTGGACACCACAGATGAAGTGGTCGTCGAGGTATGGTCGATATGATGATGCGACGAAAATGGCTTACGTTGTTATTAAAGCAGCAGTGGGTTCGCATTATCGAGGTTGGAAAATTTGTATATAATGGCGTGTGGTGGCCCTATGTGTGTGAACACACGTGAGATGCACTCTCGACGCCGGGTTACGGCCGCGACGCATATAATGGCGATATAGTACGCGAGCTAGGTACCCAATACGACGGCAATTGTATGGAAATATGTATCTATGAATGAAGACACTTTCATTTATGAAACCAGATACTTATGTACCGGACACGAGAGCGTTTGTAACATCCTGCTATTATGTGTCTTATATTCGTTTGTACCATGCGCGTTGCGAGGGCACGTTCTCTTACCCCGCGACCCTCGTAGACGCTATATGTGGCCCAGCCCATTTCTGTACGTGCAATATGGTTCTTCAATTCTACATATATATCACAGTCGAAATTCAAGTTTTTTAAACTCAACATTTTTAAGTTTGTTTTTTCTTTATATTACCTTCAATAGTGACTTTTGGAACTTTGAGCTTCATAAAAAAAAAAACAAAATTTGCACTCTGCTCGACTCGATATTATTTGAAAATTATTTTTCAATTTTGTCAACAGTTTTGATTGAATTATAATCATATGTAATACAATTGAATCATGTTAAATTAGGAAACTTATAACTCGATAATAATTTCAACTTGATAAAAATTTAATTTCATTCAATTGACAAGCTAGAATTGAATTCAGCAATCGCTAAATTGCGTTTCTGCAATATTTTCCAATAAAACGCACCCCCCAGTGGAAAACGAATGTATCGGATCAGACACTCCATTGCGTTTTTGTTATTTCCTAAAACTTGGCGTTTAAATTGACATCATGAACAATTACGGTCCCAGTCAAGGTGGAAGCCAAAGTTTAAGTAGATAAAAAAAAACTGCTTCCTCATTCAAAGACTTCGTGGACCACCTTCGCTTCAAATGAATCAAATACCAAGTTTCAACCAGGCATCTTGTTTCACCGTTTCTTCGTTTTGAATTAGCGTGGATTACCGATTTATTTTCGTTTATCTGCGACGATGATTGATAATTGTGTGGCAGTTGGAGACGAGCGAGTGGTCAGACCGAAGCAACCCTTGTGAGCTTCCGTGGCTAGCGTTTCTGAAGAAGGAAGTGACGGAGTTGGATGAGCGAGAGAGGAACAACGAGCAGTGGCAGACAGAGGAAAAGAAAGAGAGAAAGAGAGAGAGAGAGAGAGAGAGGGAGAAAAAAAACAATTGGTAGCAGAGAGAACGAGGCTGAGTTCGCCGACTGTGACGCTTTCCGGTCAGGTGCCGCCCTGACGATCTTCCCCCCTTCCAATTTTCAGACGGATTCGCTCCTTCCTTCGTTCTCTCGTGGCTTTAGCCTCCCCCCCCCCACCCCGTGAACTACCTGTATACACACGTACCGTCCGAGGTACAACGTTCCCGCTCCCCTCCCCCTTCCCGTCCCGCCGCTATCGTCAAAAAAGATGATGATGACTCTGTGTTACAGTCTGGCAGAGTCGGGCGGAAGGTCGAGGACCGGAAGACGATGTGATTTTCCATCGTGTCCCATCAATCGGGGGCCTCTCGTCCACTGAACGAAACTCGTTATACGTACCATGAGCTTTTCGAATAATCAATGACTCGTCAGGATTGTAAAACATCACATATATATATATGCATATAATTATCACATTATGTTACCAGAAGTTGACATTTCCTTCAATGCGTTTACATCAATTAGAATCAATTTGTTTAGAGTTTGGACTGACACGGTCAGGATGTTAAAAAACAAAGGTTCATCACGTAGAAATTTGTTTTTTCTTCTTTTTGTTTCTTTATAGGAAACTATGTGACGGGGTAGGAACATTTTTTTTTATGATTCAAGCTGAGGGTCGGATTTTCCGTCGTTTTCAAATTCGTTTGAGAAAAAAAAAGGACGTTTACAGGTGTGAATTTAAGGAGAAATTCGAATATTAGACACCCTATTTTGCTTCCTCTGGATCGGGGGTAGTGAACGCACAAAAAAAGTGCCAGCGGACAAAAATTGCAGCAGTTTCAACTCGGAGCTTTGTTTTTGTTGTAATTACGCGGTATCACGGGTTTCACGAATTTGACAGTTTTTTTAAAGTTTTTTTTTGTTAATTCGGTTTTACACTTTTTTATTTTAACCCTAGATTGATCACCACCTGGAGGCTTAGGGTCACCTGATGAGAGAAGTGCAGTATTTCAGCGTTTATTGTATCCAACCATTTTTATAACTTCATTCTGAACCTTTCATTGTATTTGAAAAAAAGAATTAATTCCTAAAAGCTTCAATGAACAAATTCTGATTTTTTTTTTAATTCTGCCGATTCGCAAGTAAAAAAAAAACGATGCAAGCTGGTGATTCTCTTGCGAGGTAACCAATCTGAGGTTTAAATATAATGAAATAAAAAAAATCGTTGTCGTGGCTTGCTTTATCGTGCAAAGAGCACAGTCGACGTAGCGCATACGGAAGGGAAGTGTGGGGGAGGGGAGGGGCATTAAGGAGAGAGCAATTATCGCAGCTACACCTCGAAAAACCCTTGGCACAATGGGTAATGAACAGCAAAGCAGCACCAGCAACAGAAGTGAACGCGATGGTTGTCCGTCCGTCGAGAGAGAGAGACAGAGAGCGAGAGAGTGAGAAAGTTTCACTATAATTATCCGTCCGAAATCTTTTGCCTCCGGCGGGATGGCACTTCCTGCGTGCGTCGCGCGTCGACAGTGGACAATGACCACTTGCCGCAATGGCACACCACCGTCATTATCATCGTCATCAGCGGCATTAAGGCAGCGTGACACCATGGGAAAAAAAACAACAACCAATCCAAAGCACGACAAAAACATATTTTTCAAAAAAGCATCACATTTTTCGATCTTATTAGTGAACCTTTTTTTTTTGGATTTACATACGAAAGTCTCGTTTGGAGCGAAAAATAAATCTATCTGCATGTTTGCGTGGTTAATTTTGATTTTGAAACGAAGTTGCTCGCAAACGGAACGCACAAATTTCAATATATATTACAACTCTTATTCCATCTTATACGTCTCTCATTAAAAACCGAAGCGAGGTGGTTGAAATATTTTTTCACCTTTGTTTCAACGTCAATGCGCTTTCAATCTTTTTTATTTCATTTCCCACCTTCGTTTCGCCTTTCGAGTCAGGGTAAAATTATTCGTTTCGTTATTTCACCTTCGTTTCACCTTCCGAATGAGGGTGAACATTCTTTTTCACGGTGAAATTTTGAGAAAAATAAATAAAAAATATCTAAAACAGATAACGATAAATAATAAAAAAATTAAAATAAACAAAAATATATAAAGTAGATTAAAAAAATTAAAATAATTAAAAAAAAAATAATAAATAAGAATAAATCTACTCATAAAACATCATAACAATCAATGCAACGATGTCTACAATCCCTCGACGAATCCAAGTCGAAGCAACACCTACGCCGGACAACCGACGACCGGACAAGTCGGTACAGTCGCAAAACCGCGTAGCCCGTGGCCGGCGGGGGGGAGACGCGCGTTCGTTCCCAATATCTCGTCGAACGATCTCGTTTGCGGAAGTAGTCACGTACGTATAGTGCGTTCCGCGCGACGCGCGCGGGGGAAGCGAGAAGCTTGGTGCGAGCTGCCACGATTGTTCTTGTTCGAGAAGATGAGAGTGCGTGTGCCAGGCCCAGCCAGCCAGCCAGCCATCGTGGCGTACAACCAACCGGACAAGCTTCCCTTATCTCCTCACCTATCCATACTTTTACAACACAAACACACACACACACACACTTACATAGACGCGCTCATTATCTCTCTTTCTCTCTGCGTGTGGCAGATTGTTACGTTCATGGGTATGTGTTTGTGTGAGGTGTAACACGTGTACGTAGGTGAATCGGTTGCGAGTAGCGGGTGGAGAATCGGTGCGCGGGGGGCCTGAAGCGTGGAGGCCCAACAACTGCGGGGCCCGTGCCCGCGGCGGCGGCGGCGTCGGCCGCGTGAGGACGCTTTCTGGAAGGAGGATATGATGGCTCGTGGCGTTATGCTCCGCGAGTCGTTATGCTCCTCGGGCATCATCGGACCATGAGCCAAGCTACTTCACTCGCCTCCCCGGGCCTCTCCTCTCCGCAACCGTGCTTCGAACCATCGCCTCCTCCTCCTCCTCCCCCTCCTCCTCCTTCTCCTCTTTCTCCTCCCCACCCCCACGACTCACCACACGTTTCTCATTATCAACTATGTGTACGACACTTGTGTTTTAAGGATGTGTCACACTCGCGACAAATTATCGAGAAAAATTTCGAAAATTTTTACAGTCAGTGAGCTTTTGTTGTTTCGAAAGAACATCGGAAAATTGCAAAACGATCTGTCGGATCGTTTGGAAGTTGGAGGTGTATGAAATTTAACGTGTGGTCTTGTGGAAAATGAAGCCATTGAGGCTTTGAGGCTATTATTGACGATAGAAGCATGGAACTAGCATGAAAAAACATTTAAGATAATCTTCATCACGAAAAAATTCGATAGTTCTTTACTTTTAATTATTTTAATCTAAAAATTGTAACCGATGCTCTCGGAATATTCTACTTTCAGAAAAAAATAGCCTCATAGAGGCTGTTGGAAAAAATCCTGAGAAATGAACGATAAATGTTTTGAATCGGGGTTGTTTTTGTTTTTGGGGTCTATTTGACCCCAAGCAAAATTCTCATTTTCTCCGCATGGCAAGCGAATCGTGTCCCATGCAACAACCTCCGGCAACTCTACCGAAAAAAATATTTCCATGCCAAAATCAAACTTCAAATAAAATAAAATCCAATAAATTTAATGAAAAAAAAATTCGAATGCAATATGAAAAAAAAAAAAGAAAAAAAAATTCGAAACGTTTGCATGTTGGAACGAAGACGCCAATGGGGATCTAGGCACGAGCCACGTCTGGCACATGCGTTGCACGCGTGCTTCTTCTTCGCGTCCGTCGGAATCCGTTCGAGGCGGTAGCCTCGGCTCGGCAACGCGCGGAATATGCCCGAAGTCTCTGACCCGCAGTTCCTCCCCCGTAGGCACAGACACGGGGCCGGGGGTGGGGGGGATAGTCTTCCGGGGGAGCGTTCAGCGTGCGTAAGGAGCATAATGTTCCACGTTCTACGCTCGTCATAGGTGGGGGGGAGGGGAACTACCTCGCGTAGCCTCATCTACACGAACGATGAAACTTTGTGAAATAAAAAAAAAAAATAATAATAATAATAATAAAAATAAAGAAAAAAAACTGCGAAGAACGCAATAAAACACGAACGAATGAGAAAGTCGCAAGACTGTGTTCGCGGTGGTTCGATTGCGTGGGCGAAAGCCGCGAGGGGGTTGGATGACGAAGGGGTGGGGGAAAAATTTTGCCACGCGCTGCCTATCGTTTGGCTCCTATCCTCTCCACTCTTAGCTTCGCAATGTAAGTACCATAGCACTTATGAACATACACACATATATATGTATATATTATACATGTATATATGTATATTATGGGGTGTGTTGAAAAAAGGCAAAGTTTTTTTATTCTTCTGGCAGTTTGTATGTTTGAAGTAGATGCTATTGAGAGACTTCTGTCAAAATTTCAACCCAATCGGACTTTATTGAGAGGTTCCGCTTTTATGATTTCGACTTTGCCTTTGATTAACACGCAACAAATTTTCTTTTTTTCAGCTGGAATTTATTTTTCGGGTAAACGAAAAATTTCGGGGATGGAAAGTAAGTGCGATACATTGGACGAAAGTCGGTCGAATTGGAGATAATTTTTGTTTCACAATTTTAAATAAAGTTGACGACTTTCTATCTAACAAAAAAATCGTTGATAAATGATTAAGACACTCAACTCTTTATTCTATTGTAAAACGAAAAATATCTCTCTTTTAAGTGACTTTAATACTACGTGTTGCACCTACTTTCCATCCCCGAAATTTTTCGCTCACCCGAAAAATCAATCGCGGCCGAAAAAAAAAATATGGTTACGTGTTAATCAGAGGCGAAATGGAATTCGTGAAAGCGGAACCTCTGAATATTATCCGATTGGGCTCAAATTTTCACAGACGTCTCCCAATAGTATCTGCTTCGAATGTACAAACTGCCAGAAAGATAAAAAGATCTGGCCTTCTATCAACACACCCTAATACATGTAATTAAGGTTCCTCTCAAGTCTCCCCCTCCCTCCTCTCTATTCCCGCAAGCCACTTCTCCCCGCTCGTCACTCTCTTATCTCTGGACGCCATGCCATGCCGTAATATAACAACGACTCGGCTTCGTCACACTCTGCTTGCCCGCGCACACGATAATTGCGCTCATTACAGTTATTTGAAAAAAAGATGAGCGAAAAAAAAGAAAAAGGAAAACAAAAAAATAAAATAATAGAGATGGAAAAAAAACAGCGGCAACGGCGGCAGCGCGTCTGCCACTGTTTTTTTTTTTGTTTTTTCAATTTCTTTTGCGCATGCGCGATGTTGTCCGAGCGATGGAAAAATAAAGCGGCGCACCGGCGAAAAGCGATCACGAAACGGATGGCGAAGAAAAAAAAAAAATCTAATCCCGCTTCGCACGTAAACTAAGGGGCGGCAGGGGGGGGGGAGGTGAGGAGGATTTTTTTTTTTTTTTTTTTTTTTTTTCGATGTTGCACGGCGAGGGGAAAAATCGCGCACACACGTTTGTGCGCACAATTCCGACGGGTTGAGCGAACGGGTTAGATTCCGGGCGAGGATAGGGCGAGACGCGCGCGGTAGCACGCGCGCGCGCGCATGCGCGATTTTGCCGGGGCGGGCGTCTTCGTTAACGAATATTATTACGACGACGACGATGAATAACTGTGTAATGACGAGGCGATAGCGCGCAATTGCACCGCGAGCATCGCGAACCCCGACCGATTTTGTTCCGGGACAGCGGACTCGTGTGTGTTGTTATTACATTTCCATCGCCTTTCTCGGTAATTTTATAATTTCGCTGCGCGCGCACGCGCGCACACTCACACACACGGACAGGTTTGCCGTGGATGCGGCTGTGCAGCGCATGGACGTCTTACGTATCTCCGGAATTAATCATAGAAGAAAAAAAAAAAAGATAACTAAATTGGTTACCAAATTATAGCTTTGCCGAGTGATGGTTTTTTTCTTCTGCTTCTTCTTCTTTTTCTTTTTATTATTATAATTTGAATTTGTTATTTATTTATTTCCTTGGTTTCCGGTGGAAAGGATTTGCATTTTTTTTTTGATTTGCAAGTTTTTTTTTAAGGTGGAATAGCCGGAAACGTGATGGAAAAGGAAAGGATGAAATTGGTTTTTGACATTATGGCTATCATGAATTGATTTAATCGAGTTTCAAAACTTGCAGCTTTTTTTCGACATGGAATAGCTGCAAGAATAGGAAGCAAACGAAGAATTAAAAAAATATATATAAATAAATAAACAGAAAAAAAATCTATCTCTTACTTTGTTTCTTATGTCTTGTTTTTTTTATCTTTTCCGAAATTCCCACGATGTGAAATTTCGCGACGTAGATCACAGCGGGACGTTGAAATCACGGTTTTGCGATGATAAGAGAAACGGGATTGCCACGAGTTTCGTGTGGTTCATGCGCGTGCGCGCACTTCCGCGTTTATTAATAAATGTTCCTCGGGGTCCGAACACGAAATGGCGACGAGGTAGGTTAAGAAACGTTTCTTTTTCTCGGATCTTGGCGGGCTTCTGGCGCGGATCGTTTCGGTCATGGCGGTTGCAAAATGTTTATCATCGTATCGTCCTCACGCGAGGACGCGAACGATCTCCGGACAAACTTTCGCGACGACGAGAGCGGAATTTTTAAATGTTTTTTTTCTCCTCATCGTGTCGCAGGTTGACCGCGATACCGGTCGAAGATCTCGAGTTATGTATCACGAAGATAAAACCAAACGCACGTTTTCGATATTAAAAAATTAATTAATTAAAACAAAAAATTAATATTTTTTGATTTCAGAAAAATAAAAATGTTGCAAGCTGAAAACTGCAATTCGATCCCTCTGAATCAAATTGCAAAACGAAAATGCATCCTCATTGATGAACTTTGTCCACTTCCCGAGATTCGGAGGAATCAAATTGCAATTTTTTTATTTTTTTGTCTTCTCCGATTTTGTTTCGCGCCGAAAGGATTTACATCGAGATGCTGCAGCGTCGGAACGGGAACGGTTGAGCGACGAAAAGAGGCCTCGGGGCGTACATAGACATAAATGAATAATAGGCGGAGGGTGTGGTTGCTTCTGGTGGTCGAGAACACCGCACGGGCCGACGAGCCGCACACATGGCCGCGTCGTGACCCGTCCGTCTTCTTTTCTCGCGAGTTCCGTGCGCGCTCGCCGAGCCCCACGGTCTCTCAACTTTATCGTAACGTTTATACGTATAGTGCGGTACATTAGGGTGGTCCTTATTTATTTATTTTTTTTTAATTTAGCTGTTACCAGAGAATTATACGGTTCGAAATGACTGAAAAAAATATGATGAAAATTTGGGGTCCTTGTGTCAATTTTTATCCTTGCCGCAGGTCTCTCACACTTGGCCATTTCAAGAACACAATGTTTTTTTTTTGTATTTTAGATCTTTTCTCACCATGACTGAAATACTGCACCAAAAATCTATAACGACAACTGTAGCAATACCGATAATTATTCATAGATCATAAATAATTATTCTTTAACGCGTTAGTCAAAATGGAAAAAAACCCTATTTTTAATGTAGAATGACCCTGAAAAATCATTGTTTATAATTTACAGTAAAAAAAAAGATTTTGACGAAATGGATGAAAATATCATTATACTTTATTCCCTATTGTTTTTATTGTTCATTCAATTCTCTCCCATATTTTGATTATTGCCAAATGAAATTTTTTTTATAAGCACAGAGTTATTAAATAATGAGATAAAAAACCTACATCTACCATTTAGTCGAATAAAATCATAATTTTAATAAATGAGATTAGAGGCTCCCTTTATTAGCCTGACGAGATTGATATTCAAAAAATACATTTCACCAAAAGAAACACGAAAAACCGACTCAAATGTTATGAACTGGCTCAAGAATTAATACTCACCAAGGAATTATTAATTACTAAGTAAATTACTCGGGAATAAATAATGCATGGTTCTTCCTAAAAGAAAATAAAATATCTCCCTCTCGAATCTGTTAAGAATGTCAAAAAAATGGTCTATTTCAAGTATCACATCCAAATTCGGCCAATTACTGGACAAATGAAGATATCAAATCGCAAAAGTTTTCAAAACGTTTCCATTTTCTTTTTTTTTTTTTGGTATCGAACAACATTTAATGAGTTTCCGGGATCCGACGAGTGGCCAATATTTTCAAGAATCGACGGATGGTGAAAAATATTGAGAATCAAGTATGACGGACGATCGCCACCGATATCGCTGTTTTTCCCCCGGACAATATGTGCAACGCACGATCGGCCATATTCCGTCGTGTGATGCCAGCGTCGATGATTTAGCCTCCTCCTCGATGTTTCACGAGTGGAGGAGGTCTCCGAGGAAGCCTCTCCTAGCTGCTGCTGCTTCGACTTCGGCTTCAAGTTGTCGGAACAATGCGGCATTGTTTCGTCGTCGAGGCTTCCTACTCGACTTACAGCCTCGGTATATCTGCTACTAGATGTGTCGAGCCTTCTGCTACGGTAGCCAAGGATAAACCACTCACACACATAAATAAATATAAATACATATAAATAAATATATACGTCCGATGTTTATTATTATATGCAATGGACCATGGGTCTTGAACCAACAATATCGACGGCCAAACAGTTGATCGATTCATCGCGGATATCGTTGTTAATAAATTTTTCCTTATTTTTCGAATTCATCATAAATACAAAAAAAAAAAAAACGACGAATCAATGGCAAATATCGCAACAAAGCCGAATGAACAGATGTGGGATCGATGAAATCTAAATCTTGAGTAATTAAAAATTAAATTCAGAATGTTTGTGAGTCGAAATAATTTTTTGTTCAGCCGAACAAAAAAATTATTCTTCCATCTTCAAACCCATAATTGATCAAATACAAAAAAAAAACAGTTGTTTCCGAAATTCGACTACAGCAAATTTTCCATGTTTCCACTCTCGTCAATGTCGATAAACAGCGAGGAAATTCGATGAAAAAAAAAACACGAATAAAAAAAAATGTAACGGAATGAATGTGTAACAGATGGCCACGGGTTTTTCATTAGCATGAAAATTGAATTTGGCAATTTCGACAACAATGCCCTCCACGACCCATACACGACACGTATTTTCCGTCGGTGTGCTCGAGTGTCCGGGATTGTCGGTTTGTGTACGCGTTTAAATGCAAATTTATAGTATAAGAGAAAAACCGTAAGGGCATTATAATTTATATTACTACATGTGGCAGCGCGCGGTGACTTCCGGCGAAAGCATAGGCGGAGTTCCGGTCAACCCGGGTCGTAGAGATCCTACATCGCCAGATTATGAATCCGCTCGTACCTTATATATATATATATACATATATCTATATATACCACACGTATACTCGATGTGGTCGTCGGACGGTGCGACGAATGTACACTGCCAGACCCGAGAGCACCGCTCTCACTGCCAACGACCATTACAATGGGTCTTCTCTGCCCCACTGATACGTCAGAGACGGCGAAATGGTCTTCTCCCTTCTCCACAAATCCACACACACACACACACAGGCTGTATGCACACGTACGCGAAGCGTTGATTTATCTTACGAAAATTTAGAAAGCCCGGAAAGTCAGAGCTATTAAGTTTGCGGACGTTTAGAGGGCCCAGAGACCACGATAATGGAAAAAAAAGTTGAAGTATCATCGGTTTTTATTACGTGAATAATAAACCATGAGAGTCAACCTTTTTGCTGAAACGCTTTTTTTCTTCTTTTGCATCTCATTTTTGATAACGGGGTGGAGGTGGGTCAGATCGACCCTGCTTTTTTTTAAATTGTGTGGTAAATATAGTAGATATAGTTTTGGGGAAGCTTGGAGTTGAAACTTGCAATTTGCTCCATCTGAATCGTAGTGAACAGAGATTTCTCTCTGAGGAAGCTTTTTTTTTTTAATTCCTCGGGTTCCTCATAGAGGAATCTTTTAAGTCTGTAGTCTCACGCAGGGAAAGGTCGTGTACCTGTGAAATAAAAAAAATTGCGAAGTTTTGAAAGTTTTTTTTTTACAAAATGAAGGAAAAAAAATGTTTGAATAGTTTATTGACAAACAAACGGAAAATACAGGAGAGTCTCAAATGAAGAAATGTTTAATCTCGACCGTGAGATCTGACGAGGTTGAAGATGTTATCGGTAATCGTTGATAAATCCGATTGACCGAATTCCTCGAATTGCGGATCGATCAAGATTCGGACGAGCTGTTTTTGGAATAATCGACGATTCGTTGTACGGTGTTCTGAAATCGTCGCAGAGTGTCCTGGGCGTCTCGAGCGTTGGTCGCACGGAATATGGATTGGGTGTAGGCCGCTGTTACGTCGGCGACGAATCGTTGAGCTTTTCTCGCACCGGCCTCGATCGACGATCTCTCGGTATCGTTGTTCGATTTCTCAGCATGCTTTATGCTTCTCACTATCATGGATATCAGATCCTTGTCGTCCGGTAGAAAAACACGGTTTGACAAATTTATGAGAATTTTGTCGATTTCCGAGTCTGTAATTTATTGAATTTTTCATCAATTGAAAAAAAAAACACATACAAACGTTTTATATTTTTTATTTATTAATTTTCGTGCGTCACAAAACAACGATCACCACGCTTTCGACTGTATTTTCAAAAAGATCTGTGGAATTATGGTGAGAAACAACTCAAGAACCATCCGAAATTTTTAAGCTTCAAAAGTTCAAAATAAATTCAACAAAATTATATAAAATGATAAATTGATTGAATTGTTGTTTGAGCTCTGGCAGACGACGTCTCGATATTATTATTAATATTGTTACTTATTGTTATCGACGTTATTCCATAGCACATATCTGATGTATACAGGGTGGTCCATTTAAGTTGACACAGCCAAAGTATTTTTAACACGATGTATTTTAGATCAAGATGCTTGCAATAAAATTTTCAAGTTTCGCAAATAAGACAAAATACTGTGCCAAATAAACTGGATAAAAAATTCGAAAAAAAATTTCGTAAGAGATTCGAACAAAAATATCGTAAAAAATTCGAACAAAATTATCGTAAAAAATTCGAACAAAAATTTCGTAGCAATTCTAAATAAACTCGATAATAAAAATTCTAAATAAATTCGTAAAAAAACTTTACCTATCGTTGCATCGATGTCTTGACGATTATCGTGGGTGGTAGCACCGATAACGCTGATGGGGCTCGTGACGACGGTGGACCGCGCGATTTGTCCACCCAAAAACACCACCAGCCCGACAATCACGATCCGTCCGGCCATGCTTGCCGATACTCCAACAAAACCGTTGTGATAAGAAACGCGATGGAATTTGTCATTTTATACGTCGGCTGAATTCCGCGTTTCGCCACATCGTCGCACGAAACACTCGTACGGGGATAAACGAGACAGGGGGTTGTTATGTAAAATAGAACTTGGACAATCCGAGCATGGAACGACGACGACAACGGACACACACACACGAGTCGCATCCACTGTTACGATAATTATAATCATCAATCGTTTTCACAGCAAAAGAAAGTCGGACGACACGAGCCTTTCACTGTGCATCAGAAACACACACACACAAACACATCTTACAATCTATTCGATAAAATTATTCCGGCATCGAGCTGTATTTTCATAAATATTACCGATTAAATATCGTAATTGAAAATTCTGCTCAAAGTTTCGTCGTTATGTTTGAAACCCGACAATTAAAATTAATCGAATAAATTGTTAAAATGATAAAACATATATTTCGAGCTTGGGATTTTTTTTTGTTGGTAATTCAAATTATAATTTGATTAATTATAATAAAAATGAAAATAAAACAAAACCAATTTGGCGATATCCATGAAAATATTAATACGATTTGTTGTTATTGTTTCAATTAGTCATTGACCTTTCTCTCGTGTTCTTGAAATAAAGAAAGAATGAAAAGATGCTACGTAAATGTTTTTGGAACGTTAAATTTCAAAACAGGTCGTCTGTTCTCGAAGAAGATGGAAGAAGGAAAAATTTTGCACGACAGAGGGTTGGGTTTATTTTTTTTTCAACATAAATATAAATATATATATATATATATATGATAAATGGGCATCGAGCAACAGGTCGTCGTTTTACCTTGAATCGCGTTGATTATGGCCGATGGGAGACGCGTCGCATCACGGTAAAAGTGCGTGAGTAACGCACAGGGAGGGAGTGCATCGAGCCATGGTTCCTGTTCACCGATTTTAACCCTTCCTGCCACTAAACTACGGTACGTACGTTTTGCATCCCATACCTTCACGACTACATTTATATATATATATATATATATATATATATATATATATATATATAAATTTACCTATGTGTCCGCATTTCCTCTGTGCCCCATATTATGCAGTCTGGATTTCGTTAAATGGAACTCGATTGAGACTACGAATCACAAAAAAATACATCACGATTATTTCAACCGGACATACGTGTGAAAAATCTAAATTAAATTGTCATGCCACACTTTAAGTTTTTTTTTCTTAAATTTCATTTGATGAGACAGATTTGGAATATACGATTACACGATTTACTTCTCAATTAGGTTCATTGGAATTTTTCATAAGAGTTTTAAAGTGGGAAAAACAATTAATATGAATAATTTTGCTAACAATATTAATAATTATAATAATTATATATTATAATAATTATTATAATAATAATTTCGCTAACAATTTTTGAGATAAAAATCTGTCTCGAATTAAAAAAAAATAATCAAAAGTCAAATGAGGGGGATCTAAAACTCCATCTCGATTGCTCATCTTTGGACAGAATTTTTTTCCATCTATCTAAACTAACTATTTCAGGTTTAGCCCGTTGGAAAATCAATTTTTTTTTCTTTTCAAACATCCTAACCTATATGTATAGATATGAACTATATACCCTTTATCAAAAATATGTAAGAACATCAAAATTGTGGGAACGGTGGAAAAAAGCTAAAAAAAAAACACAAGGGTGGGATGGAGGAAACAGTGATTTGCTTTTCCGGACGTTGGACAACCGCAGCGATGGGTATTTCCCGTTAATAATTTGTCCACAGCGAACGACATCACAAATGTCCTCCCCATGTGCGTTTGCGAGGTGGCAGCAGCTATGCAAAAGTTTCGTGACTCTGGACGTAGGAGTTGCGCATGCGTGTGTGTGTCTCTGTCTCTCTGTGTGTGTGAGTACCTCGATGTCGGGAATGAATGAAAATGTAGGTACTTTCAGTCGGAGTGTATCAAGCCATCAAATTATATTTCATTCATGCAAGAAAGCAGACGTGCGGGGCGGGTGAAGGCGAAGGGAGGGGGGGGGGGGGGAGGGCAAGTGCCCGATGTTCCGGCATCATGTGCTTATGGTTGCGCGTACCTCGGAGTCGGGTATGGCGTACGTTGTACACCGTGCCATAACCTAAGAGTCCACCGTCGTCTTCGTGTAATCACGTTGCTGGAAAATACGAAATGTCTATTATTTTCGAACATCCTGTTGCTTCTCGTACGCATTTCTCCTCTATGCGACTAGACGTGGTATATCCTCCCCTCGCTCACCGACTAACCCATCCCTCACGTCCCGTCTCCGTCAGTTTTTTTTTTTTTTTTTTTTTTTTTTTGCCTCATTGTTTTTCATTCGTAAACCGTTGCGATAATACGATGGTGTCTCGACTATTTGCGACGAAATTCATCGTTGTTATCTCGAAACGAAGCAAACAATTTTGGGAGGCCTTTACACAAATTTTATACCATGATATTTAGCTTTCTGTATGGGGAAGCAAGGTTATGGGAGAATAATCGAATCCACGAGGTTTTACTTTACACTATTATTAAATAGTGATAAGATGATTGTGACTTTATTATCGATAGATATATATATTCACAAAGGAATAATTTTTATGATTTCATTCACAAAATAATAATTCAAATAAGTAAAAATTGATCTCATTCACAAAATAATAATCCAAATAATAAAAAATTGATTTCATTCACAAAATAATAATTCAAATAATAAAAAAAGATTTCATTCACAAAATAATAATTCAAATAATTAAACTCACAGAATAAGAATTCAATTAATAATCACAAAACAATAATCGTAAAAATCATATCCACAAAAAAATAATTTGAGTAATTATATTTTTAGAAATGCAATAATTATTAAGGAACCGTCTCGAGGGGCATGAAATGAAAAATATACAAATATAAATTCATCTTGGTCGATCGACGCTGTGATATCGAAGTATTTTTTCTTTTTCACCGGCGATCGTCGATTCAACTCGATCGAATGCGAGATTATGCAATAACCGATGGTCGTCGATGTACGTGTACGTACAATGAGACGATGTAGGTACGTACAATGACCTACGGAGGTCGCTCGGAGACATCGACCGTTCACTCGTCCGAGCTTTCGTTTTATTATTTCATCGATGAATTCACGCTGAGGCAGATTATGCTTTCACGAATTGTCGTTTCTCGCATTCACACACACACAAACACACACGACAGACTCGAGAGATCAACTTTCTCGCTCGCGCAACTCGCTGACAATACAAATCCAACGAGATGAAAGATCGCGACGAACGTGTTGGTCCGAGAGTTCGCAAGTCTCGTACGGTTAAGTCACGAACGTGATTCACGCGATCGTAAATCCGCACGGGCAGGTCTGTACACAACAATTCACGATCGTTCGTGCGCTTTTATATTTCGTTATCAATCGAATATCCCCTCGCGATCGTTCGGCACCGTTCGACGGATTATCCGGTCGAACGATGTCAGATCGACAACCGCGATAAACGTCAACCGATCGCGCTTATACTCAACGACAGAAACCTTCCTTATCGACCCCACGATTGGTCGTTTATTTTTTATTTTTTATTTTTTACGTTTCAACGAATATTCTGGCAGCTTGATCCAAGTTGTCTCGGATCACGAGGCTGATGCCTCTGTGTCGGTACTCTGCAGCTCGGAATTTCGGACTGCAGGTCTTCTTCGACGACTTCCGGTTTGGATAAGTTTTGGTTTTCTTGATTCGAGCACATTGCAGCTGTGTATCTTCGATGATCGAGCTTGGGACCGGTGTTAGTGGAGATCGGTGAAGTTCGGTAGCGAGAAAAAGATGAAGAACAGGAAATCGAGATTCGGCATGGGCTGTGGGGGTTCCGCTAGAACGGGCCGGAGTCGAGCGAGAGAGTTCCCTCAACTCGCTATGGATATAAACGCGTCCACTGTGAGATCCTTCGAAGCGCTTTGCTGCATCGTTTGTTAATAATTAAATCCCGTTTAATTAATACATTAATACAAGTGTGAAGTGATTCGTAATACATTCGTCCAAAACCGATTGAACCTTGCTGGATAAATTGATAAGCCAAAAAAATATAACCGTTGAAAAGTTGTAACGCCGGAAATGGCAAAAAAGATATAAAAAAAAACCCAAAAAAGATATTAAAAAATATTCAAAAACAAAGATTAAAAAAAAATAACAACTCAGTAGCAAACAATTATTATTTTCATCGTTCCCAAAAAAAAAAAAATTTAGTCGAGTGCAATATCCCAAGATCGTTCGAAAAACCGAGACAAAGATTTCTCCACGAAAATGGTGACACGCCGATCGGTTCCCAATGTTTTTTTTTTCCGTCGTTTGTGTGACAATTTCGAACGGATGTCGAAACAACGTTTAAACCACGTTGATTCGTCATTCGCGTTTGGAAATCGTCGAAAAAAAAAAAAAAACACGACGAGGACAGTTTGAACCAGCATCGAACCACCGGCAGCTGGCAGAGTTTGAGTGAGAGCTCGAGGCGATTCAACGCAGACGCGATTTGACAGCGATGAGAGCATCAGGGCGTTTTGCTAGTCGATGTAAATTACAGGATCTCGTTGTGCATCGTCTTCGTCTTTATATCACTTTATAACCGAACGAATTAATATCGAGTCGCGTGGGCGTTGGGCACGCTTGGGCCGTGAAGCGTTTTGCAAAGTTGTCCTCTGCCCCCCTCCTTGCCTCTCTTCACCGGTTTTCAATATATGGAGATGAATATAGCTTCGAGGAGGTCGAAGATGCATAAATGGTCTCTCTGGTCCGCTGGCTCGATCGTCGTGACTCGCCCGGAGCGTTATACACACGTCGCCCGCAACGACGTCGAAGAAAGGAGGCGCGACATATAACACACACACACAAACACATACACGAGATGCATATATCCTCGTCCAAGACCGCACGTACTCTTGCAACCCTTTTCACGGATGACCAGCCCGAGCTTGCGCGGGACGACGCGCGCGCGAGCCGTGCCCAGCGCGCGTGCTCATCCGCTCTTCTCCATGTTCCACATAACACTTTTTACATGCATCCCCCGTGTGCGTTATACCGGGTGTCCCAATGACTATGTTGTAGCACCTTCGATATCTTCGAAACTACGAGGTTCACGGAAATATTTGTTGAATAAAAATTGTGCAGTACGGAGAGGGTCATTCGATGATACCGACGTACCCACCCCCACCTCCACCCCCTGGGCTGGGCGCCGGGCAACTTTGAAATCTCCAATGGGAACCCCCATTTTTTATTGTAGATTCGGATTCCCCATAAAAAAATACGTAACTTTCGTTTTGACATTTTTTTTCTATGCATCGTAGATGGCGCGGAAAAAATTCCTGAAAGTACAGAGAGGCGATTATTATATTGTCGCCTTTCGATTGCGATTACAGCGCCATCTATCACGAATCGATAGGAAAATAATTGTGATGGAGTTACCGTATTTCTGCGTCTTTTGCGAAAACGATGATATTTTTTCTCACTCCAGAAATTACATACGAATTTTTTCGTTACGATGGACGAAGACGAAAAACAAAAAAATTCGATCGTACGTTTGGGGGGGGTTGTTACGAGACGAATGTGAAAATCGTGGAGTCATATAATGCGATGACTTGTAATTTTCTACGTGGCGCTTGGCGTCTATGACCGATCATTCTCTCGATGGTTCATCCGGTTTTCGTAGGAAAATACGGTTCGAAAGCCTGAGAAACCTTTTTTCTTTTTTTTTCTTTCGAAGGTTCGCGAGGCAGGTGCATCGCCGCTTGACTGCTGCCACCGTTGTTTGCCGACGTCAGTGGTCGGCTCACTGAACTGTCGAGCAATTTCGTGGTTTTTATTTTTAACCATTTTTGGGATCGAAGAACCGCGAGCAAATATTTCTTACGATAAATCATATTTTTCATGATAATCGGTGTGATTCGTGAAGACATTGGTGAACTGTTGAAAATCGTGTGCAGGTCGTCATCAAACTTTGACAATAAAATTTGAAAAAAAAATCAGTTTGCACAATAATCAAAAGTTTGCACGACGTCGCGTCGCCTCTGATTGAAAATCCAGGTGCACCTGCACCGTGTCTCGAGACTACGTATCCGAGTGCATCTCGGATATCGGATCGTAGGATGGACGTTAGAGGAAAGAGGAAAGAAGCGAAGAGGCCACAAGCAGACGCGCGGGGGTTAGGAAGCATCGTGGGATATCATAGACAAAGCGGATATATTTCTTTTCGTCGTGTCAAAGGAAGCGTGCGGGTATTGTGTGCTCACCTCACGGACAGTCTCATCGTGCACACCGCACCACGCCAACAATAGTTGAGTTTCTGCAATAAGTGACCGGTCCTAACCGAGAGGACTACGGTGACCGTCTTACCCGTTCGAGTTACACCCGTTTGACCGGTCCCCCCTTGCCACCTTGCCCTCTCGCGTATGTGGGATATCATACGACCTCGCAAAGTACCCCACGGAATCAACGAAACCACTACCGGGTGGTGCAAAAAAAAAAAAAAAGGACAAGTGCGATCAGGACTCGAACCCTGGGGTTTTTTTTGTGTAGGCGTCTACACAAAAATCTTCCAAAATGTTCAAACGAGAATTGTTTGACGTCTTTTTCGTATGTTTTTTGTATTTTTTACATTAAAACTCAAAAATGACATTTTTTTTATCTTTTTTTATCTTATAATAAAATGACCGATTTCGGTCCAGAGCTTCGCATGCATGAAATGAGCATGTTCAAGGGGGATCGGACAAAAAAAATATGTCGTGTGCATCACGAACTCGAGGCGATTTTTACGAGAGTCCCAGCAACATCACCCTCATCAAAACCGCCTTCTGTACTTCCTCGATAAACAATACACTGTTTCAAGGATCATTCCAGTTTGTATAATAAATTATTTCACGTTGCATTGTTCCTGTAGTATATCTCTCAAAATGTTTAATCGTCGTGAGAGTACTGTACAACGCGGATGACCCAATTCTACGATTTGTCACGCCTCTTATTCCACACCTAGCTTTCACTGCTGTAGATCAGAGAGGGCGGACACAATATAACTTCGAAGACTATATGCGACCGAAGGATATATATTATACGGCGCGGAGATTCTTGTGTCGCGCGGCCCGTCGACGACGAAGGTGTCCCCAACGTAATAAAAAAAAAATAAAAAAAATAAAAATATATAATTGAAAAAAAAAAATAAATAAAAAAAATGGCGGCGCTGCTGTTTCTACGGCGCTCCCGTTGCCGCTGATGCTGTTGCAGTTGCAGCGGCGTAACGCAGAATGAACGATGCCGTAGACTCGTTCGGTCTCTCGCAAAAACTCAACGACTACATTCCTAACAGCGATCTCGTTTATTTTATTTGCAATGGTTCGCGCGCGAGCGCGTGTTATTCGCGCTCCATGTGGGCACGCGTGAAGATTACTTCGCCCTGAGAAATAACATTCTTTTTACGTTGGTACTTTGTGTTTTTCTTTTTTTCGCGCACGTTCGTGCGCGTCGCAATGTGTATATGCGCTGGACGGTGAGTTCTACGATGTGCGCGTGCGCCGTAGATCTTGTACGGCGCACGCGAGAAGAGGATCGATCGGTGACTCGGTAATATGTGGCATACGCGTCGGTGCCGCACGTTTGTGTACTATATATAGAGGGTGGTCCTTATTTTGGCATTTTGTTTTTTTTTTTTTTTTCATTTTTTTTTTCAAATTCCCGCTCTCGAAGGATAATGAGGTTTTGAAATAAATGGGAAACAATATGACCGAAATCTTAAATCCCTATCTCAATTCTCAACTCTGCCGCTATATGAAATTTTGTCATTTTAATAACATCGTGTTTTTCATATTTCAAAATTTTCTTCCATTACGACTCAAGTTCTGCACCGTAGATGACTCGATAGAAATATAATTGTTCATAATCTACAGTATTATCAATAGTGCAGAGCTTCATTCACGATAAAAGAAAATTCTGAAATATCATAAACATTGTCTTATTTAAATGGCAAAATTCGGGAGCCTGTCGGCAGGTTTGACAATTGAGATAGAGACCTCAAATTTCGAGGATATTTTTTTACATTCATTTCGAATCATATTATTCCCTGGGAGTTCTAAAATTTCGAAAAATCCAAAATAAGGACCACCTTAACACATACACGCACATATATATGTATATACATACCGTAGAGGCTTCTAATGCTTTTGCAGTGTGCAGCCGGGCTCGATCCTCGATCGCAGCGAACCCGTCGGATTAACGCGATAATAAATCTGTCCCCTGCAATCGTTAGTCTCTCCATTCTCGCCGTTGCATATATATATATATATATAGTGTTCGGACTCCCCGACATCACCGACCTCACGTTCGACGTTCGCGAGAATGTCTTCATTTGCACAACGGCCACGGAATTTGCACATCGACGAACAAATTTGTTCGGCAATATCAATTTTGTTTATTTTTATTTTTAATATTTTTTTTTGTTGCTTTTTTCACTCGTTGGTTTTTTATTTATTGCTTCCTCATAGAGAATATCGCGATTACGTTGAACCGACAAATTCGTGTCGCGGATCGATAATTCAGACGCTTTATCGGCGCGATAACACACGATTTCGCCGTTGTTCGAGATATTGCGGTTTGTATATGTATACTTCAACCGCGATATGTGCAACCACCGTAATCGCGATTCGCCCTCTCTGTGTCTTAATTTGCTTTCGACACCTCGACGTCTAACGCTCTCGAGTTAGAATCTCAGAGTTACAATGGAGATCCGACGGGGAATGAAAAAAAAAAAAAAAAAAACAAATGAAACTTTTTCCTCGCAGCGGCAAATCGTCGGAGAGAGAGAGTCCCAAATTCAAGCGCACGTTTGCTCGTACTTTCGTGTGTATCTACATACGTGTTTTTTTTTGTGTGTGCGTGTGTGTGTGTGTGTGTGTGTCGCAGCAAAGCTCTGCACATAACGTGCGATACGCGCGATAGTTCAGCTCTGATTCACCAAGACGGCAATGTTAAAACTCGTCTCTCACACATTCGCCCAATGCCTCAGTGCGTGTGTGTGTGTGTGAGTGCGAGAAAAAAAGAAAATAATAAAAATAAATAATGAAGCTGATAGTTATAATAATAATAATAATAATAATAATAATAATAATAATAATAATAATAATAATAATAATAATAATAATAATAATAATAATAATAATAATAATAATAATAATAATAATAATAATAATAATGATATGAATAATATTGAGGGATAATGATGATATTAATAATAATAGTGATAATAATAATCATAATATTTATAATGAATAATAATGATGATAATAATGTCGCAAATGCAACAATCACATGGACACACACAGACACAAAGCAGCGTATATGTACTTTCTCTTACACTTATAATAAAAATTGTCGAGTCGACGTTTGATAAGCGTCGTGGCGGTCCGATGCCGCCACACCGGTGCAGTTTGCACAGTCACGGTTGCAACGACCAGCAGCAATGATCAGCCGATTCACCGAGATCACTATTCGGAACGATCTTCAATCATTCAATCCATGAACCCGTACGAAAGAAAAATTATTAGTGTTTTGCTTTCTCGTAAAGCAGGCTTTGTTTTGGCGAAATTGTTTTTTTTTGTATTAAATTTGGGCAAGAATTGGTCGAGACATTTGCCAATGCTTCCTTTATGAGGAAATTTTCGTACCATAGTTCCTCATAGAGGAAGCTTTGGCAAATGTGTAAAATGATGAGGGAGCCATGTGCAAGGTTCTACTTTGCATAGTTTTTTTTTTTTGTAAATGATAAAGAAGACAGAATAGTAATTTCTCGCTTATTTTTCAATTTTTTCGAATGCATGATTTTTCTTTGAATATTCACCCACTGATGAATATTCAAAGAAAATAAGCCGTAACTTGAAACTTGCAGTTTCGTTTATTTCTCAAAAATTGCTTCCTCATGGAGGAATCTTCCATACCGACGATTCGGTAGAAGCAAACTTTCAAGTTTCAGATTTTTTTGATTTGTTTTTGTTGTTTGTTTTTTTTTCGTGTCGGAGGTTCTTGCAATTCTTGCAGGTGGGTGGTAACCGATTAGCCGGCGAGGACGAGATCGTCCGATCGAGGGAGGCCAACGATGAAGAAGGGCGAGAGTGGAGAGACGCGAAGAATGCGAGCAAGAAAGTGGTTGAACGCGACAAAGGCGACACGGAAGACGCGAGAGACTGGTGGTGCGAAGGATGCGAGAGAAGACCAGTCGACTCGGATTATATATTGGGTCTTGTTGGAACATCGCGAAGACGTGAAAGAGAACGCACGTCACGTTGGCGATGGGATATGTCGAGAGCGTTCATCGTTGCGCGTGGATTATGTACAAATAAAATGTTGACTGTTGCAAAAGTACGTATTTGCAACCCGTAATAATCTCTGGGATGAAAATAATGTTGTTTCTTTTTCTGTTTTCTTTATTTATTTTATTTTTTTCAGAACGACCGATCGAACGATGGATGGCTATGTTGAAATATGTTTATATATGGTTTTAATGATGTTCGATGTAAGATGTGTTCAGGCATAATCGCACAGGAAACCGAAGATCACTGGCTCGGGATTTATATTTTCAATTTCCCATTTCAAAAAAATATATATTTGTCATTATTATTATTGTTGATATTTTTTTTATTAAAAAAGAAATTGAAAAATTGTTCTACATCTTACACGAATTTGTTTTTCATCCTTTTTCACTCTTGCTCACTCTTTCACACTTTTTTTAGAGAGTAAGACATATATTTAAAAAAAAGGTTTTCTTTGAAAAATAGTTTAAGTGAAAAGTTGCGAAAAAAATTCTAAAAAAAAAACACAATAGAAAAATTAAAACTTCAAAAGATTCAAAAATTTCAAAATAAGGCGAAGGAAACATTCACGTAGTGTCTCTATTTTCATTTCTCCTCATTAAAAAAAAAAAATACGAATGAAAGTTCAATAAAAAACTGAAACAATAATTAAAAAATGGTATTTATATCTTTATTCATTTCGCCAATTTTGTTCTTTCAATTTTCACCTTCTTTTTTGTCTTTCTAGGTGTATAGCGCCCCCTTAACGAGTTGTGGACAGTGAAAATCGTTTATTTTGCAGGTTAGCTTTTTTTCATTTTTGTTTTGTAATATTTTCGTTGTCAATGGCTGTTATATTAATCATCGAATGAATCATGAAATGAATTAATCGAATAATTTTCATTCGAAATGAATGAGACATTGGACGAGGACGGAAGGCTTGTGGTTTCAACGAACCCCAACGTTATCTCGCGTAACAACCGTGGTATAGCGGAAATTTCATTATCTTCAGTCCCCATCGATGCGCGTATCGGTCGACTCGATCTCAACCGAACTGGGGCTGCCCGTTCGGCGAAATCCGGTTTCGCCGCGCGGCTTCGAATCGAGCCCCGGGTTTGAGTGTCAATTTTAACAGCTGTAAATTGAGAGAAAAAGGAAAAAAAAAAACAAAAAAAGAAGTTTTATCTGTCGTTGCGGTTTATTGCACACGCCACACCGATCGTTTGTTAAACAATTTTTGTCATCTAAAACTCGAAAATTATGAGCCAAGTGTGCATGGAAATAAGTTATATATATACACGTGTAGCTTCACACGCAAGAGGACGGAACATATGATAAAACTGAATGGGTCGATCGCTCGAATAATTATCTCGGAAAAATAACTTTTTGCGGCAATCTCAAAGTTAATTATTTTGTTTAGAGAAAAAAATCAACAAATATAAATTTTAGCTTACAAATATTTTACTGATATAAAAAAATCGTCGATCTGATGTAAATAATATGAATTAAGCAAAGATAAAAAAAAAAAAACAAAATGACAAAATTTTCTCTTATTTTTCACTGAACATTGTCGGCCGTATTTGCTGAGCAGAGAACAGCTCTCAAGCCTTCAGCCTCGCAAACGATAAATCGAGCAAACACGTTCGAGTTAATTCTATCCAATCGAATCCCCAATCGATCGAATGATTTTATACAGAAAAAAAAAATACATCATTATTCTACATTTTTTTATGCATCGTGAAAAATTAAAAAATGTTGGATGCAACACTGGTGCATATCTGCTTGGTGATGTCTGTGTGCTGGGGGTACGATTTTTTTGCTTCTCGCTTTTCGCCCCACTCTCTCTCCCTCTCTCTCTCTTTATAGTATATTTATCTCACTTTTATAACACGTTTCCGGTCACTCGGGCAGTCGAGAGTCTGCACGTGACTCGAAGCGATATCCTCCGGAGTTGGCTTCTTCACAGCTACCTGTCCCAATTTAATCTATCTCGTGAAGGGCGGACGAGGGGGAAGGGGGGAGGGGGGAGACGAGCGAGCGGTCAAGCCGCATCGATCGATGATTACTCGTCCAGGGGGCCCGACCGCAGGACAAGCTCCGTTCTCTTTCTCCCTCCCTCCCTCCCTCTCCCTCTCTCTCTCTCTCTCTCTCTCTCTCTCTCTCTCTCTCTCTCTCTCTCATTCAGTTTTTCATCTTCTTTCTCATTTCTCATCCATTTTTAACTATTTTTCGCTGCCTACACGTGTAAATAACACGAGACCGACGAATCCTAATAGCCAAAGATATTATTCTCATTGAAAAAATAGTATCATATCCACGTAAATATATATATATATATATATATATAAATATATATACATAGACGTATCCTTTACCACGTTTTACGTATATCTATATAGATTTATATGGGTAAACACGCCTCATTTCGAATGGGTCAAAATCCTCACTTCTTCGGAAATGGTCGTCAGTTTTTTTTTGAGCATGGGGTAGTCCAAAAACATACTGGAATTTTTTTTTGAATTTCCACCCACCCCATTCCCCCTCGAAAAATGTAAAACATCAAAAGTTAGAGAACACAGGCATTGTGTCGTTCTGTAAATTTAAGGAGGTATTTTTGGGTATTCTGTATAAAGAAAAAATTGATGATCCTTCAAGATTTTAGATGTTTTCGGATGTACGTCAAACCGAAAAAAAAAATTCACGACCATTTCTGCAGGCATGAGGATTTTGACCCATTCGAATTGAGACGTATTTGCCCATATATCTGCCGGGAGCTGAAACGTAATGTGCGATAATCGACGAGAAAATTTCACACGTAAAATTATACGAGTTGGCCCGATGGACCGGGATCGCGATCCGAGCACTTTAAATCGATGGCCTACCGCACATTTCGAGCAACCATGAGATACGCGTGTGTCTGTGTGTGTGTTTATATACATTTGTATATAGATATATAGCTTTGAGGCAACACCATTGAGTGAGGATGGTGTTTTTTTTTATCCCGAGACGAAAGTATTATATTCTCGAGGTTTCTCATATATAGAGCTGGCTGTGCGAAGTGGAGCGGTTCATTGTTGATCAAATACACCGCGATGGTTTATTTTTCACGTCTGACTTCGAATTGCCACGCATTACACGTAAATGGCGGTGGCACGGATATCGACACGGTGGCTCGTTCTCAATCGCATTCGCAACTGCTTATGACGTCGGAAATAATATTATCAGCCGCTTCGAAATATTTGTGTTCAAGGCTACTGGAATTTTTTTTCGTATGGCAATAAAAGGAGTTGAACGTAATGTACATGGGTCGTTCTTTTGAAATCCCGACGGCAATTGTGGAACTGATATGAATTTTCTCGATATTTTGACACACGTACGTGTCATTCATCACCAAGAACTTGTTAGCTAGTTGTTTTGGCCGTAATTATTTTATAGTATTTACGTTATGATGTTTTAATTGTTTTATATTATTTTTTCGTTATGATGTTTTAATTATTTTATATTATTTTTTTCGTTATACGATGTTTCAACGTGCTTTGGCGAAGGACGATCTTGTTATAGCTGCAATTTCTTATGATTATTTATCCTCTCTTGGTTCGAAACCGAGAACCCTACCTTACCGATATTATTTTTTGCTTTTCTAGTATTTTTAAATCAAATCAATTGCTCAGTCAATTCGCGAGAATTAACGAAGCAATATTCATCTATCAATGATGTTCTTGATGAATGAAAATAAAATCGTGAAAAAAAAAACAAAAAAAATCCTTAAGAACACTATTTTAATATGAATATTACAATTTTTAACAATGATATTTTAACCCGAAAAATCGCAAACACAGAAATTACACCGCGTCGCCACTCGACTCTGCGCCCACAGCGAACACAATCACGCGGAAAAACCTTGGTACGGTTGGCTCGTCGAGTCATGAATGAACCCGATGGGTGCCTCGGGCCACGCGAATATCCCGTCTCGGTATGTGTTCACAGGGATACGCGTAAAACCCGCAGAATTTATATATATTAGCATACGCGTAAAACGCTGAGAATTTATATGAGCGTACGCGTAATACCCGAAGCGACATTACGAATCGCCTCCAGCATCAGCCACGCGTGTACCGCTACACACACCGCTGGGCTGCCTTGCCCCCGGCGAGATCGGCTCTGTCGCTCCGCTTCCCCACATGCAAATTGCATAATCTTCGTTAACGGGTTTGCTCTCTCTCTCTTTTACTCTCTTTTTCCCGCTTGTTCTCTCTCCCTCTCTCTCTCTCTCTCTCTTTCTCTCTCTCTCTCTCTCTTTGTCCTCACCTCCGAACGAGATACAGCATATCTACCGTATCGAAACTCGGCCCGAGAGCCCGCATGCGCGGAATTTACCACGCGGCTTTTACAACTATAATCCCACTCCCGTGTTAGAGTCCATCAGGACCAATCTGCATATACCAGCTTCTTCAACTCATTAGAAAATCTTCTTCATCGTCCAATCAACACTTTTACGTATCTTATCTTTGTGACTATTCATTTTTTTTTCTTGTTGTTGTTTTTTCATTCTTGTTCTTCGTTTATGTTTTCATTTCAGTTCTCGGGGATTTGAAAAAATTTAACTGACATTTTACAGTCGCTCGTATTTCACTCGATTCACCGTGTAATGGATTTTGCATTGTCGTCACTGCTTGGGAAATCGAATGATAAGAAAAAAAGTTGCCAAGCAGACATTTTAACGCTGTGCTTCCTCATTCTTGCGATTTTTCGTGCATTGAAGACCGTCTGGAAAAAAATAATCCTGAAAATTATGGACTAGATTTTCATGAAAAATGAAACTCGTTCATGACGAAGTGAATGTCTTTTTTTTTGGTGATTTTTATGAAGCGAAAAAATCTCGAAATTCAATTATGCAGCGACAGACGAGCCATTGGAATACTTTGATGAATAATAATTGAATGTTGACAAAAATTATCAATCTACGTAAAAAATGAAAATATGTAGAAATTAAAAATAAATAAAAAAATACATAAGTATTGATAAATGTTGAAAAATTGAAGATGAGATTGTCAAATCACGATATGCACATCATCAACGATGGCAATATTTCATTGATTAAAATGCAATGCGCTTCGACGTTGCATAATCCGATATTCCCGCAATAAATCATGAATCATTTCTTCACAACGATTTATCGCGTTTGCGCTTTTGCATGCGTAATACGCTCGTTAAAACGCGATAGCTGCGTTCGATAGTTTCAACGAACGAAAAAAAAAAAAAAATAAATAAATAAAATGAAATAAGAAGAAAAAATGGCTGCTTCACGAGAGTCGTCTTAATTAAGATAAAACTGACCACCCACGACAAGGTTTCCACGTTTACCTGGAAGCAGTCACACGGGCCACTGATCTCGACGCGACGTGCCCGTTGCTTCGCACAATACGGACGAGTCTCGATGGTCGACTCGCTCTTATTACCCGTTTATCTATTTCTCTCCTCTCTTTAACCGTGAGAATTTGTCGGCCCGGCGCTTCAACGATCACTCGATGCTTCAGTCGATGAATCTCGTTCGTGACAGCCAAACAGTTAATCACCGAGTGTCAACTGGTTCTCAACCCTTTCACCGCAACGGGGTGTCGATTCGACCCGGGCTCAAATTTCAAAGTTCCCGCATTTTTCCGGGAGTTCATTTGTTTTCCTATAAATCAATTTTTTTCTATAAATCGCCTCTTTTAGCATCCGCAAATTTTTAGAATCCCAAAATTCGTTTTAATCTTTTCATTCTCAGTATTTTGTAGTCTCAAGTGACCACAAAAAAAAAGAAAATTTACCAACACAAACATCAATATATAATCCAGGAATTTCAAATGATCTCAATGCATTTAAATTCGGCATCTAACAGATTTTTGGAAAACCAAATTTATTTATATTTTTTTATTCTCATGGAATTGCAGATCTCTGGTTACCAAGAGAAAACAAGCAAAGAAAAAAAATTCACCAACACAAACATCAAGATTACATCCAGGAATTTCAAACGGTCTGGATGCAATTGGATTTGGCATCGAACAAATTTCTAGAAAACCAAATTTATTTCGATCTTTTCATTCTCATGGAATTGCAGATCTCTGGTTACCAAGAAAAAACAAACGAAGAAAAAAAAATTCACCAACACAAACATCAAGATTACATCCAGAAATTTCAAACGATCTCGATGCAATTGAATTCGGCATCGAACAGATTTCTAGAAAATAAAATTCACATCAATCTTTTCATTCCTATTGTCAGTATATTCCCGATCTCTCTTTACCACAAAAAAAAAAAAAAAAAAAAAAACAAAGAAAAAAAATTCACAAACATCAATATATCATCCAGAACTTTCCGAACTATCTCGATAGAACGAAAATTCACAGGAGTGGATGTCGCCTTGGGCGGTATCCGTTTAAACATCTTCGGGACTCGTCGTCGACCGTCTCCAATGACGCCTGTTAATTCTATTTGTTTTTGCGGATAATCGCCGGGAGCGACGAATTATCATCGTCGCGGCGATGTTTAAACTACGACACGGGGGATTTGTTAAATAGAAGCCGGGCGGTGGAATCGCGGGAATCTCGCGGTATCGGCCACGGGCCGCGGGAACCGATGGATCGGTACGGTCTCTCGCCAAGATCTTCGGTAATACAATCTTCGCGCTGTGTGTCTCGATCGCTCAATGAGCCGCGTCGTTTATTTCGCCTCTCGAACACCTTGCACCATCGTTGTTCCCATCTCACTCGCTCCAAGTTTGAATATAGATAAGGGTGGTCCTTATTTTGATTTTTTTTTTTCAATCATGGCGCTCTTAGGGAATAATATGATTGGAAATAAATTTCACAAGATATCCTCGAAATTTGAATCAAATTGTTCTCCAAAATCATATTATCCTCTGTAAGCGGAAAAATAATAAAAAAGCTGAAATAAGGACCACCCTAATATATATTATATATACATATACATGTACAGTCCACGGTGCATTGCATTCTCGATCGCTTTTCATCTTCCTCACTCGGTCGATTATCGTGGGAGAGTCGTAACAACACGAGTCTCGCAAACCCGATGTCCGGAGTGAATTACCATCGTCGTTCCCCACTTCGACCTTCCCCCCTCCCCCCGCATCCCTGACGCCACCAGCGCCCGAGGAAAACGTTTATTTCCACCAAAACGGTCAATCCACGAGGACGAGTGATGGTTAACTGCAAAATCCGGCAACTGTAAATAATTACGGAATTTCATAAATCGTTAACAACTTATTCATTATTTTTTTTATTTTTGTTTTTTTGTTATTGCAATATTTAATTGCAGTGTTTGAGTCATGGCGAGAGAAATTTTACGAGCCGGGATGAGTGGCATCTCGTTCGCCGGTCTCGTCATAAATGTATATCGCGTGAGAGAGGCCCACGATGCGTGCTGATAAATTCGTTCCTATGTGCAATTATTTTTGCTACATATTATTCGTTATAATTTTTATTCGAATGACCTTATTGAATGCTACATTCCAGAATTTATTTCAATTTTCTTGATTGATAATAAACTCCGATTCAATTTATTTTCCACAAACGAAACTTTGACCGTGTGGTAAATATTCAGGTCGCGAAGTTTTTGCAAATTTTTTCGAAAAAATAAAGAAAAAAAACATTTGCGAATCGACATTTGGAATTTTCGTCACGAGTGACTTCGACCCCCACGAGGAAGTTGCCAATGAGCCGCGGTCACTCGAAGAAGCGCACAAAAACAATGCAGTATTGAAGAAAAGAAAAACATGAAAAAACAGAAAATAATTTTAAAAAACACCACGATGATGGCGTCGAATAAAAACGAGGAAAGGTGTGTAGCACCGAGTTAATGGGCGGGGGGGGGGGGGGGGAGAGTCGGATCGACGAGGTCTCATGGAGGAAGATCGTCAGAGCTGAGCTGCGGGGGCGTCCGTGTCTTTGATAAGACGATAAAGAAAGAAACGAATAGAGAGAAAGGTGAGGAATCAACGTTACATCGGTTACGGAGAGAAAGAAGGATGGAAAAGTCGTGAAATGAGCCGTTCGGCCAGGTTTGCAGAACCGGGGCTCGATTTATACACACATACATAAAAATATATATGTATATATATACCTGTATATATTTATATATGGATATATATACGAAGGCTACACATACATGCACTCTGAAAAAAAAAGAGTGAGCGCATCCGAGTGAGACAGAACGAGAAGGCGAAAGAGTATCGGTATAGTGTCGAGAGCTGTGTTTCCTTAGCGGGAGTCCGACCAATGGGAAGCGAGTAGGCGCCGCGGGTAGGAGGAGACAGTTCCGCGCCGACAGGCGACGTAATCACCCGCGGCCGTGTCCGCGCCGCGCCGAACCTCGCGCTCTTTGCCACACGCTCTTTTTGTACCCGTCGTGTCGGTGATCCTACACACACATAGACACACGCATACATGTATATTAGGGTGGTCCTTTTTGGTTTTTTGGTTTTTTTTTTGCTCGATTTTTTATTATGGCAATCCCAGAGAATAATATGGTTCGAAATAAATTAAAAAAATATTCATCAAATTTGAGGTAGCTATCTCAGTTCTTAATTCTGTCGCTAGTCTCACGAATTTTGCCATTTGAATAATCAGGGTTTTTCATGTTTCAGAACTTGCTTTTGTTATAACTGATGTTCTGCACTGTAGATAATGCGGTGGATTGTGAACAATTATTTATTTCGTGTTATTTTATGTTTGAAACGGGTTTCTTCTATTTTGACCCACGCGAAAAAAAACACTGCAGTCATGAACATAATGATTATTTTTTTTTTCATATTTCAGAATATTTTTTTTCATTGCAACTTAAGTGATGCACCGAAAAATGTCTCAGAATACAAAAAACCTTATTTTTTATGTAAAACGAATCGAAATAAATATTAATAATCTACAGTGTTATTCACATTGCACAACTTGAGTCATAATAAAATGAAAATTCTGAAACATTAAATAATCACTGTGTGTTATTCTAACGGAACACTTCGGGAGGCTGATGTCTGGGTTAAAAATTGAGATAGGGACCGAAAATTTTCAAGTTATTTTCAAAAATTTATTTCGAACCATATTATCCTCCGTGAGCGCGAAAATATAAAAAAAATGAAAATAAGGACCACCCTGATGTATATATATATATATATATATATATATATATATATATATACATATACGGGCCTCCGCGCGTGTTCTTGTCACCCCCTTGGCTTGTCCTCTCGCTTCATTCCCGATCCCCTCCCACGAACCACTCAGCCGTGGGTCCCCGTGTGCCGGGGCCCGTGAGGCCCCTCGAGCGCCCGCGCGCGCACGACCTTTTCCCCCACCCGCGCATCACTCACGGACCCCCAAACGGGGGACCGACCGATCAACGACGCAGGGAGGAACCACGCGTCTCCCCACAACGTTGCCTCGTCGTGTATTTTACGGTAATTCTTCTCGCTACTGGGCCGACGGTCATCGAACGACCCGGTCGCGAACTTAGGCGCCTGCGCCGAATTATCGTCGGCCGACGGTTCATCGTTGGCGGGCACGTAGAGGGTCTTGCTTGCCGATGCAACCAGCATGGTGACTCGCTCGCTCTCTCTCTTTCTCTCTCTCTGTTGACGAACTTTCGTCAAAGTGTATATATCACCTTCGTTTCAACTTCAATGCGGTTTTCAAAAAAGTTTTCAGGGTGAAATGAGGTTGAAACGCGGATAACAATTGCTAGTGACCTTATTCGACTTTAAACCTTCTTGATCTTCCGAATACGACGTTGAATCGAGTTGAAACAAAGGTGAAAATTTCGACTCGGACGATTTTGGGCCCCGTGAGAAGATGATTCGTGAAAACGGCTTTACAGGGTGTTCGTAGCTTGCACCGAAGGTGCGAACGATCGGCGGAGGAGGAGGGGGGGGGGGCGTCATTTCACATCATTTCCGATATCCGACATTTCTACGTGCCGAACCGCACATTGAGGAAGGTCGGAGAAAACACGATGGGCTTTGGGTCGTTCGCTCGGTCGGTAACACGCGGATCTGTGCCGGTTTCGATTTTCTACCGTGTCCGAGGCGTTTGAAATCGTTGGAGGGAGCGTCGGGGCCCGCCGGGGGCAGACAAACCGTCGTCGGGGCCGCCGGAAATTTTTTTTCACGAGCCACCGTAACTCCGGTCTGTGTAATTTCACGTTATTTTCTCATTACCATCGGTTACGAATGTACGACGGATGGGATGGCCACACGATGAAAACACGTTTGTGTTTGCGTCACGTAGGCGAACCGACGAGAGCCGAACAAAATCGGCCGCGTAACCCGCGACTGCGAGCGGCTGTCGGGCCTCGCCGCCCTCTCACGTTCATTACCGATGATCCCACACGTACTACACAACCTCCGATCGGTACGAGCACCGTGCACGACCGTGATGAAGGCGTCGAAGAAATTAACCAGCGTGACAATCCGTACCTCGAACCAATACCATCGGCAATGATTCCGATCCGCACTGATCCACACCCCCGCAACGAATTTTTCCCAACTTATTTTCCAACGCAATCTCATCAACGAATAATCGTTTGTTCATGAAAAATCTAAATTTTTATTTCACACTTAGCGGCAATGGAATCGTGAAGTAATTCATTTGACTCGAGGATAATTTTTTGATTTGATGTGAGGAAGAATTTTATTATTATTTTTTGTTTTGTTTTGTTGTTTCATGGGAAATTTTGATAATGAGGATTCTTTATGATTGTGGATGGGTGAAATGGGAGTTAGGATCATTTGCATATTGTGATGAATTATTTGGAAACACTTGTAATTTTTTTGTTTAAATTATTTGTTCGATCATGAGACTTTTTTCTCACTGAAAAGCAATTGAATTGTGAAATAATTCGGGTCCCTGATCAATATCTGTTTGATATTCGAGAGAATTGTAATTTTTTTGTTTCTCGTTCCGTTTGCTATTTTATTTTAAAGAAATGTTATGATAAGGGAAGAAACAATCTTTGTCAATGTTTTAAAAAAAATCAACCATTAACGATAAATAATTATAATTATTAAGAAATAGTAACCATCACCGATAAATAATTATAATAATCAAGACGTAATAATGATCAATGACAAATAATGCCAATAATTATTTAAAAAACCAATAATAACTGTTGACTGATTACGTGAATAATAAAAAAAAATTGGTTACAGATAAAAAACTCGTTCGAACGATCGAACAATGTTAATGAAATTGTGAAAACAATGTGGAATAAGCTTGTTCGTTGAAACGTGGTGCCATGGCAGGTGTATTACTTCATCGATTCGTCGAGCAAATGGCCCGATGGAAAATCGTTCATCTAACACGGCCGGTGGGATTGTTGGTCTGTCTATTCATCACGAGTTTGTTCGATGCTGTGCAGGAGCCAAGACGAAAAAAGGCGGAAAACGGACGGCACCTGTCCCCATCGTGTTCGACATCACTGATGCTGCCTATCCTCACCGTTTCAACATCTCTCGCATCGTTTCAAACTCATTTTGTCTTTCAATTACGAAATTTCCGTCGCATCTGTCACGACCAAAAAAAACAAAACCAAGAACAAAAAAAAAACCAATAAATGAACTCAATCGAACCGATTGGAAAAAATTGTTTCATCCATCGGCAAGAGTTTCCATAAACATGTAAAGGCTACTCGCTCTTCGCTGAATTATGTTAAAAATAAGTGGAGGGATCGCTTCTAAAGTGAATCATTTTAGAAGCGCATCCTGAAGAAGGACGAAGGAAGAAAATGGAATAAATTTATTGAGAATAATCATCGAATATGAAGCTGCAATGATTCGAGCCTGGATAGTGCGATCAAAAGTGATTCGAGCAAAACTTTTGGACGAAAAAGTGCACTTTTAACGCAGCCTCTGCGGCTGCATGGGCCGCTGCTGTCCATCAACGGTCCCGAGACGAGTCTGGGCCAAGACAAAAGGGCGGAGGACTCATGGCACCTGCTAGGACAGCAGGTTCACCAAAAAAAATACGCCCCCCCCTCTCCTCGACCCCTTCAGATCTCGCCCAACATTACAAATCATTTTTCTTCTCACACACGAAAAAAAAAAACAAAAAATCAAACTACATTTTCTCGAACGAACAGAGTCAGAACCAGCTGATGGAAAACAAGTGCGAGTGAAAACAAAAACGGAAGAAGAAAAATATTCACGAAACTGTCAATTTGAAAATAAATTTGTAAAATTCATTTCCGGAAATCTACGAAATCTGGGACTATTGTAATAATTTCACGGTAAAGTTAAAAAGTAAGGCGTTATATTTTCTGATTTTTCGAAAATTCCAGCATCAGCAGTTTCGTAAATAAGGGGGGGGGGGGGGGGGTGAGGGAATGCTTTATTTTAGAATATATTTCAGCATATCTTTTTAAATACACTTTTTCGAAATTATAAAAAAAAATTTTTTTCATCTTCAAATTCTTTTTCATCTTTTAATTATATTAAAAATATATTTTTTCAATCAGATGTACTATCATGCCGAGTTTCAAATTTTCACGTTCCACAGTTTTTGAGAAATTCGGCTCTAACGGACGGACAAAAAGACGCACGAGTGATCTTATAAGGGTTCCGTTTTTTTTTTTCACTAGAGAAATGGAACCCTAAAAATAATTTAAATAAAAAACAAAATTGACCGGTTAATTTTCGTTGTGAAGATGTCTGAAGCCCGTGCAGTTGAATGAGATATTTATGGAGTGATGTATTGGACGTTCGATGAAGAGATTTATAAACGTAAATGAGACTGATGGGAAGCACTCACTCACACACACATACACACACAAGTCGTGAACGTACGTCTGGATTATCGTGTACGATGCGGGTAATGAAGGTCAGAATTTGCCGATCCGAGAGGCCTGGAACGAGTTGATGGGCAATGATGAACGACGTATAACGCAAAGATGGTTAACGGATCCGCCGTCGATCCGCGTCTGTGGGTCTTCATTGAAAACGGTAATTACGTTAGCATCGCCCGGCGCGTGATGCTATAACGTAAGAGCTTTTGCACGTTGGACCTCGGGGCGGTTTTCGAAGATGGTACGGACCGTGAAAAAATCCGTGTCCAACGCTCGTCGGGTAATGCATCTCTGCCGAAGCGGCGGTGCAGTTTTACGCCCGAGGACGGGGGCGAATCGGTGTCTGATAGGCGCCCGTGAGATATCTAAGCCTCATGCCCCGGGCGCCCTTTGCTACTGAACTATATATATATATATATATATATATATATATATATATATATATATATATATATGTGCGTGTGTATCCATCTGCATTTATCCAACACTTTCCTCCGAATGTGAATATCCACTTGAGGCTAATTTTTTTTTGTTTTGCCGAAGGAAGTGAATTGCTTTTTTGTTTTGTTTTTGAATAATATTTTACTTTGATAAAAAGTTTTTTTTGTTTCACGAAGAGTTCTGTCCGGTTAGAAATAATTTTAGTATTTTTTTTTCAAAGAAAATATCGAGCATTCGACCATTTACATCGAGATTGTACTTCAATCGTATGAAAAAAGAGACGAACAATACTGCGTATTAATAATATATATGTTTCAGAGTTATCTACTGCGTTAAAAATATTATGGTTCGATTACAAACGCGAATAAACTCGAAATACAAAACTTTCTTCGATCGGTATCAATAATTGATATTCATAGCGATCGGGTGGAATGATAAATTCGGATCTCGTCTGAAATCGAATTTGCTTGTACATTCATTTTTCATTTTTCACAATCCAATCCAACAAGTAACGTCAACCCATTGACGGTTACCGTCTTGCTCAATATCTCGACTAAAACTGGTAATCTTGAGTTCTGGAGCGTTATAGCGACTAACAACACACGCACACACACACGTAAACACGTAAAAGCGTTGTAACGAATGAAGGGTAGAGGGTTCTAGCGTGCGTTATGTTCGGCAATGTTCGCTCGTTAAAGCGTCAGGTGCCCGGAACCGTTGACGCGCGCGCGCGGCCGTTACCGAGTCGTGGGGCGCGGCGGCCGGGGCCGAAGGGTGGAAAAGGACTCCGGTTGCGCGCGGGAGCGTCGTTGGCTACTTCGAGACTTCGAGGAGTCGGCGAATAATAATGTATGCCATTAATAAGAATATACGAAACTCGGTTTGCGTCGGTCGGGTCTTGCGTGTCCCTCGCGCTGTCTCGAACGTGGAAAGGCTCTACGAGTGAAACCCTCGCGCGTTCTATCATCGCCCGAGGGCCATGTGCGAGCGCGCCCCCGAAGGGTGAAGACGCTCAACGTCTTACATCGAACTACCATATACATATATGGAGGTGGTCCTTATTTTGACTTTTTTCTTCAATTTGGCACTGCCGGAGGATAATATGGTTCGAAATGCATTTTTCAAGATTTCCTTGAAATTTGAGGTCCCTATCTTGATTCTTAACTCCGCCGCCAGCCTCACGAAGTTTGTTATTTGAATAACATGGAGTTTTTTTGTACTTTAGAATTTTCTTTTGTTATGACTGGAATTTTGCACTGTTGATAACGCTGTGGATTGTGAACAATTATTAATTTCGTGTTATTTTATGATTGAAATTGGAATATATATATATATATATATATATATATATATATATATATATATATATATATATATATATATATATATATATATATACGATTAACGGCTGGACGCAAATTTTTTTTTCGAGTAGGGGGTAGGGGGCGGAGACTCCGTCTCTGGGCGAGCGAACACCAGCTGATTCCAACATGTGTTTCCCGCGCCAAGAATTTAACGTTATCCCCCGAGTCTTTCTTCGGTCTCCTCGCGTCTTTCCGTTCGCTCCGCGAACGTCGTACCCCCGAGTCTTGAGGGGGAGAATTTCGATTATTTTTGTTTTCTCAACCCTCGCCCGAGCAGGCCGGCAACAGTTTGACGATTCACGAGGGGAATGTGTACCAGAGGGAAGGAAAGGGAGAGAGGAGGTGAGTGCATTTTCGTAAATTCGTAGGAGCAGATAAGATAGCCAGTTAGGTTTTTATTATTATTCAGCTTGAAGAAACGTTGGGTCGAGGGGGTGCAACGCATCGTGACGATGATCATTATGCACCCCTAATGCGTGGGGTTACTTTTTTCTTTTATTTATTTTAATTTTTAAAAAATGTATTTATTCATTTATTTATTTATTTATTCATTTATTTATTTAATTCGTTAGAACCGAGCGATGAATTGCCATGATTCGAACGAAGCGAGTCGTGTCAGGAATATCTCGTGACGCGTGCGCACTCGATTCGCGAAGTATCCAGCTGGAATTAATAAGCACGGATATTATCGTCGATGGATGTGATGTTCGATCGTTTAGCTCTCGCGATGACGATCGGCACCTGCTTCTGTCACACAAAAACATTCATGATGAAAATCATTCATTTCAATTACAATCGTGTCGTCTAAAATTAGGAATAAACCACCTAATCTTTTGCTTTCTCATAGAAAAAGAGAGATAGCTATGTGAACGGACATAGCATTGAATAAAAATAAATATCAACCATTTTCATTATCGAATGGTCGTCTAAAATAACGCCTATTAAATTTTAGAACCCATCGTGAAACAATCCATCCAAAATATCAATAATAATTTCAATAATATACAAAAAAATATTTATTCTATTCTATTTATATATAAATTATATATATATATATATAATTTTTTCAGTTATTTATTTAAAGAAGTATGGAAAATACATTTTCATCAAACGAACGTCCATAACGAACTCGTTATCATACAAATTCCCATTCCGAAATATATTATTCGTCTGGTCGAAGTTATCATCATTCATATCCTGAATATAATATAAGATATGACCTGAATGGTAATCATACTCGTACCCCGGATTAACGCAGAATCCACTATATATACATATATAATATATTTTCATCATTCATTATCGTAATTGGCACGTTCGACAGTGTCTCGTTGAAGCGTCGTTATTGAGGTTAAAGAAGAGCTCATCACTGGGTAATGTGCCATGTTCCGGACACATGCGCCAGGGTTGATGGAACAGGCTCGTGCTCTCGCCAAGAAGCAGCAGCAGCAGCAGCAGCGGCAGAAGTACGGCGGCAGATGGGGTAGGGTGTCTCGGGGAAGAAAATAAGGAGGATATGGAACGAGACTTGGCGAAGGAAGAAGACACAATGCTAACGCGAACAGGGGCTCGGATACCCGCCCCGTGGAAACACATTGCACCTTACAGACCGGCGGTGTGTGTGCCAGGAGTGTGTAACAGGTGCCCCAGCTGTCCCCGTGGCAGAGCCCGTGGACTTGTTCGTACACGAGCATAGAAGCAAGTGCACCGCGCTGTTTCGAACATCCAGTAGCGATGCGGACTCGGCTCCCGTCGGCTATTGTCCCGTGAAACATCGAACACGTGGATCCTATGCAATTCCATGAGCACGAGTAAAAATGTCCGTATTATTGCGCCAAAATTTTGGCAATTGCTTTGCACATGCAGTCGCAGCAGGACGAATAGTGGGGTAGGGCAAGATTTAGCAGGCGATAAGATTGCGGGCAGCTTGTTGCAGAACAATTTGTTTTTTTGCTGATTTTAGTCGTGTTTTTGGTTTGTCACCAAAGATGATATTTATTGGTGGGAAGAAAATTAAGTGTGATTATAAACGAGAGGTTTAGGTGGCTTCAATGTTTTTTTTTCCACTTTCGATCTTGTTTTTGGATAAGATGGAAGTATGGGCTTTTTGAAAAGACTGATAGAATGATTGTATTTTGATGTTTACAGCCAGGAGCAAGATGCAAGGCAGTATTGTTATTCTAGGTTCAAGTTCTCGCACGTAAATTTTGGGTGATTGGCAGCTCATTGACCAAAATTTGGCCCGGGATTGAAGAAGCCAAATCAGACCGTGAAAGAACGAAAATCGACTGAGAAAAATGAGATACGGAGATGTTGAGGATGTGATGGAGACGGTGACACGAAAAATGTTCTGATTGTATAGGTTTTGGATCATTTGATAACGCAATTCATTTTTTTTTTTCAAGCGAGCAGATCACGAATCGTTGACGTAAACAAATACCATTTTCTTTTGAAAGAGATCCAACTGTGAAATAATACTTTTCTGTTACTCCAATCGAATTGTGTTTGTCTTCGCTATCTTAAAAATTTGCTGGAGTAACTTGGGGATGATTTATCGTAACGTAGACATTTTTTTTCCGTGCAGGTTGTGTCTTCCGTTGGAACGACGGATCGACATCGAGCAGCAGCAGCAGCAAGGGCGGCGGAAGTCGCTGGACGAAGAGAGAAAGAGAGAGAGAGAGAAAGAGAGAGCGAAAGGTAAAGGGGTGCATAACTATTCGAGTAAAACAGGGCGAGCGTTAAATGTGTGCTCGCACTCTCGTTTCGTTTTTTTTTTTTATTCAGCGACCGTTGAACCGTCTGCGACCGTTGTGGAACGTAGCGATGGACGACAGAGGCAGCGAGAGAGAGGGAACGAGAAAAATACCTACCTTATGTCCTTCTCGTGTAATTTATTCCTATTTATATGCATAATTGTGGCGATAAAAAACACGAAAATTACCCCGCTCTCAACTTCCTTTCAACGACTCATTAGTTGAAAAATAAATTGTGGGAAATTGTGGTTTTGGGGATTTCGATGACTTTTCGGTGTAATAACATTATTTAATGTATGAAAAAAAAAGAATATAGAAAACAAAAATCTTGGCATATCGGTATTGCTATATATTTTATCTGGATTTCGAATCTGAATAATTTTCATATGAATATCGACGAAACTTGGTAGATTCGAACGGTGAAAATCCTCTAAGTGTCTGCAACGGCTATTCAGCCGGAATGAATCAAAGGATTCGATGCTGGAAACAAAATTGAGCTACTAATTTCATAGTCAAAGATCGAACAATGGATAATAACAAAAAAATATTATAATTGAATAATCAGGTGATTCAATAAGATATTAAAATCTATGAGAAGCAGATAACAATTGCGATACATCGGGTTACGGTAATTAATACGAAGCGTGTCACCGTGAACGAGCGTTCAATCGTGCGACATATACACACATATATATATAACATTATCGCACGTAATATTTTTCATTGCGTGAAGGAGGGGGATGAGGGTGGCAAGGGAGCGAAACGTTTCACACGCTTCGGATATGCATACTTGACTACGAATAATATCGACTTTCGACGCAGCCTGTGTGTGTGTGTGTGTGTGTGTGTGTATGGGACCGAGGGCGTTGATTTACAAGCCCGTAACAGCGTTGATGCATAGCTATACGCAATGGAGACCATGAAAATAAAAAAAGAAGGAAAAAAAAATTTACCAGAATTACAATTTTGTTCCGGTTCCCGAGAACGATTCGTCGAAGGGCAAGTTCCACCCTGTGCTCCGCGAAGCGAGGTTCCGTTACGGTTTTGTTATTATCGTGCCATACCCACGGCCACGATCACGAATAAAATAGGACCTGCTGGATATACGTGTGCATCAAATTAAACGCGATCCATTAGACTCGTTCGTATCCTCAAGCCTGTTGACTACAGACCTGATTAATGTATTCTTTTTTTTTTCAAAATTTACTGTCAGCCGTCGAAGGTGCGTCCTTCACTGACGAAAAGTTCAACCCCAAAAACGCTGGTCGTTCGATTCAAATTTTCGTGTGAAATTTTTCTTTTTGAAAATTCAATAGAGTTGATTAATTATTATCATACGATAATTGAAAATGTCATATTTATGCAAATATTTTTGAACAAGATGAATAAATCAACGTTTGACAATGGTTTGTAACATTCAATAGTCGTAATATTCATAATCGATGAACAGTTCAGTCGAAGGATTATTTTAGATACGTTCTATCGAATATATACCAAAGTCGAAATGTTCACGTTATATTTCAACTTGTTCCAAATTGTACGTCCTTGTATGTCGGAATTAGAAGGTTAAATGAGGTTTGAATATTTTTTTTCTCCTTCGTTACAGGGTTAATCTGTTGTCCCGAAATTTTGTTCACCTTAGTTTCACCTTCCGAGGTGAGGGTGACATTTTTTGTTTCGTTATATTACCATCCGAGCGAGTTAATACATTATTTCTTCGTTTAGCCTTCCTAACCTGAAAAACTAAAAATAACAGCACATTTTTAGGATAAAATGAAGTTGCAATCCACATAAGAATTGCTCATAACCACATCCTACTTTCAACCTCCGTCATTCTAAAATCACTGTCGAAACAAGTTGAAACAAAGATGAAAAATTTCGTCTCGGTTATTCCCAAAACTGATGAGCGATGTTTCTAGCTCGATTCCTCTCGCTTCATCTCTCACAGGGCCCGGACCCGGGCACCTGTCAATGTCCCGCTTCTGGGGGGGTCAGAGCGCACGGGACAGGGAGGGGAGGGGGCTGAGACCACAATGATTTACTCCGGAAAATTAGACAGAAACAAGATAGAGAGAGAGAGAAAAAAAACAACCGAAGAAAAAAATCGTAAAACGGTAGCCGATACACGACGAATAAAAAAAACCGACGAGAAATATAAAACAGTGGAAGGCGGGCCAGATGGGTCGTCGGAGAGGTGGATGAGGCCCGCGACGACATCACCACCAAACCCAATGGGGAAGGAGCGGATTAAGCACGAGTGAAAAAGTCAGAGTGGTGGGGCGGGAGGAGGGAGGGAAGACTCGGTGGGCCTAGCACGGTCCGTTTTTTCACGTTCTTCCCCTTCCGCGGGCCTCTTTTGCATGGGGGCCCCATCGTCCCGAAGAAAACTAATTCGTCGGTGTCTCGGTATCCCTTCCGTCGATCGAACGGATCTCCCTCGCTCGCGAGTCAGTCCCGGAAATCGTGAGGAGTGGGGGAAGACACTCGACGCTAAGGAGAGAGAAAGAGTGAGAGAGAGAGAGACGGAAAGATCGATACGAAATGGACTAGACTCGATTAGACGTTCAACCTGCATGTACACAAACTCACACAGGCATCGCTTCCTCCAAGCTGAGCTCGGAGGAAAAGAGTGAGACAGAAAGACGCACTAACACACACATACACAAACACTTACGGTCATTCGAAACGGAGCAGAGTACACGGGGATGGTGAAAGAGAGATAGAAGCATCGGGGCCTGGAACGCGCGCTCGTAGCGACGGCGGCGGGGGCAAATGGGCATTGGAGTGGTGGCGGCGCGGGGCCTGATGCCCCGTCGTACCCACACACACACGCGGGCGCGGGCCGCGAGAACCCCGTGAGGAGAAGGAGTCGGGAGGTGGAGTGGTGTTACCGTCCGGGCGTTCGAGAGAGAGAGAGAGAGAGAGAGAAGGAGCAAAGAAGGAGGGTTAGGCTAAGGCAAGCGGAGGTGAAGCGCGACCGGCCCTCTCCGAGCGCGGGGCCCGAGCTAGTCCAGTCCGAGACACAGCACGCCTCCTGCTGCACGCTCCACGAGGTACGCGCGCACGCGGGGCCCTAGATTCGCCCGCCTGAGACAGAAGACTGACCGTACGGCGTTTATCGACTTTGGGGGCTCCACGGACTCAAGTCGCTGTTGTCTATCGTGCGGCTATTTATTTTATTTAATCATTCCCCCACCCCCCAAATTTTTGCTAATTCATTTTTTTCGCACGTGACTGATCATCAAGCGAAATCTTTTTTTTCTTCATCTCGATTCAACAATTCTTCATCCTATTTTTCAAATCGTGCGCGATTTTGTTGTTATCGATGATCTGATATTATCGTTTAAAAATAGCAGATTATATATATATTTGTTGTTACAATTATTACGATTGATCGATGACGATAAACGCGATTGGATGTGAATTCCGTGAAGACGAATTTGTCGAATACCGTTCGCCAGGACCGTCGATTGACGTTTGACACTAGTGCAACGTACGACACGGGTTTCTATTAGTCCGAGTTGGGTTACGTTCCGCTAGGTGACGCTACCCACGACCGATCCCCAACCCCCCCCTCCACCGTCGTGCCGACGATCGTCCACCCAACCACCTCCATCGTCGTCGGACGTTCCACAACGTTTTGTTGGTTGTTGGTTTTTTTTTCTTTCTTTCTTTATTCTTTTCATTGTATACCACGGTCTACTCTGCCCACCCACCACTACCACCACCACCACCACCGCCACCACCGTCGCCACCATCGCCACCACCACCGACGATCGTCGAGCTATCACTGCCACCGCCGCCACCTCCACCTCCGCGCACCAACGGGCCCACCACTCGTGTCCACGCGATTCAACAATACGCTTCGCGAACTGTGACCGGTAAACGCACGCGCGCGCACTATCCACGAGCTAACCCCCGAAACCATAGATATTTTTGCACGCGCCCGGGCGAAACCGCGACCAAACGAATATATACATATATATTCGCAATCAGTGAAAATTCGACGGTGTGCAACCAACGACGAAGAAATTACACCCAAAAGTGATTCCGACTTACGTGTTTGATTGTTTGTTTGGTTGTTTATTTATTTGTTGTTGTTGTTGTTGTTTATCGGATTCGACGGTTCGTGGTTCGATCGATTTTTGGATCGGATTGTGGAACGATCGAGTGACATCTTGACTGACGTACCACGACGATCGAGAATCTGTTTTGTTTATTTGTTTTTTTTTATTTCTTTTCTTTTCCTCGTAATGTACGCGTGACGCTGATTTATTTATTTTTATTCGTGTACGGTTGTGCGGGTGTTGATGTGTTGATGTGTTTTTTTTTTTTTTTCATTGGGGGTATATCAGGAATTGTTTGAACAATCGTGACGAACGATTGTTTTCAACGAGGTTCAGCATCGGACAATCGTCGAGTGTCATTTTCGGTTTACCGTCGGTAATGACTTTTTTACATTTCTGCGACAGAGACGCATGAGAAGATTTTGGTTTTTTTTTCGTCAATTGATTCGTTCGATTGAAATTTTCATCGTTTTCAATCGGGACATTGAGCGACGATAAGTGTTTCGATGAGATAAATTTTGTTTGTTTTTAAAAAAAAAAATATTTTTCGGTGCGGTGGGCAATGAATAAATAATTCGGTTTGTTGTTAATTATTTTGGGTTTTTTTTTTCGTCGTTTACAATCGTTACGACGACGTGTCAAGTGCGGGGTTCGAAAATTCGAAGGAAATCGCGTGAAACTTAGTGTCGGAGTGTGAAAGATTGTGACTCGGTTGCGAGAGACTTCGACGCGTGAACGAGCGAGAATCGGAGGAATAACGTCGCTCCGCTCGGGCGATTTAACGTTTAGGTAAGTGATCTTCGATATTCGATGCCTCCAGGGAAAAGTTTTGAGTAGATTTTGTCGTAGAAACGAATAATATAGGACGAGCTGCAATAAGATCTATTTTTTATTTTCTTTTTTCAATTGATAAAATGCAAAAGTTATGGTTCGACGGAAGAAACGAATAATCATCGAATGACAAATGTCTATAAACTTCATTCGCATCTTTTTTGAACTTTGAACGAAAACAAAGACGTCGACCATGAAATTTATTTTATAATTTTCGAGAAATTATGACAAAAACACATAAAATCGATTTGTTATAAATAGTTTTTGTGATAATTAATATATTTGTCGTTTGTTCAATCGATATTAATCATTTTCTCGTTCGTTCAATTCATATGGATAATTCTATGGTTTGTTTAATTGACAAATGATCATTTTCTTGTTTGTTGGATTAATAAGAATCATTTCCTTTTTTTTAAATAATATTATTCATCACAAAAACGATTTAGAGCCGATCGATTTTTTTTTCATTATCATTATCATTGCTCGAAAATTATTAAACAAATTTAACTCTCAACGCCGTTTTTTATTTTATTTTTTTTTTAAGTATTCACAATTTTTATGTGGGCCTAATTTATTTCTCATGCCCGATCATTTGATAGTCCACGAATTTTAAAGTGTTGACGTTTATCCGTTAAACCGTGTTACGTATATATATTTACATTACAATCTTATAAATGGATTTATTACGGATTATTCGTATCAATGTCCCTCGACGACAATAATTCCAGCGTCGGTCCCTCGTAAAAGACGGATTAACTTTTGGCGGGAAACCTCGACGATCCTCGACCCAGTGTGTGTGTGTGTGTATTCCCCCTCGCTGGCCCAAAGTTCACGTGAGACTTTTCCCAAAACAGGTGTCGATGCCACCACGAACGTCGAGCTTTATCGTCTTAATAACTTTTATCGTTGATTTTGTCGCAAAGCGATGATCACGATCGCTTCACAATCGTTTTAACGTCAACCGATGGTCGGCCCGTGTGGCGTCCGGCCGTCGGTGAACGGCCGACACGAGTACACGGCGATGACCCACACCTGTTTGCATGTCTCTATGGGTAGCACTCGACACAACGAGAAACGACGATGAGATCTCAGATTCGGATCTGGATTGGGCTAGGCACGCAGCACCTGTGCTTCATTTTTTTTTAAATTTATTTATTTTTTTCACCTCCTCAACGTTGTCCATCTTCTCGAAGTTGGGTCTCGAGGCGTTTTTTTTTTGGGGTCTTTTTTTTACTGCTCATCGTTAAAACTCCTGACAGGCAGTTGGATTATATTTCAATTTCAAATCCGAATGATTTTCACATGATTATCGACGAAACTTGGTAGATTCGAACGTGTAAAATCCTCGAAGTGTCTGCAACGGCTGTTCAGCCGGGAATGAATCAAAGGGTTCGATGCTCGAAACAAAATTGAGCTACTAATTTCGTAGTCAAAGATCGAACAATGGATAATAACAAAAATATTATAATTGAATAATCAGGTGATTCAATAAGATATTAAAATCTATGAGAAGCAGATAACAATTGCGATACATCGGGTTACGGTAATTAATACGAAGCGTGTCACCGTGAACGAGCGTTCAATCGTGCGACATATACACACACATATATATAACATTATCGCACGTAATATTTTTCATTGCGCGAAGGAGGGGGATGAGGGTGGCAAGGGAGCGAAACGTTTCACACGCTTCGGATATGCATACTTGACTACGAATGATATCGACTTTCCGACGCACTGTGTCATGTGCACCATTATTATTTTGTATCTCACCTTCTCAACGTTGTTGCTCTTCTCGAAGTTGGTTCTCCAGGCGTCTTCTCGATAGATTCTTCCACAAATTGGGGTTCGAATCGTGCGACCGAGTTCATTAACTTCGGAAAAGTTCGTTTTCTGAACATCGTTCACCGGTCGCGGATCGAAACATCTGTCCGAGGTTGCCGATATCCACCCTTGCAACAATTTCGTTAACGTTTCTCGCCCTCGTTGTGTCTCTCGGAAGGAAGTCGAGGGTTCCCCCTACTCGCGCCAAAGACACCCCAAAACGTCTCGAGCACTTTGCCGAAAGGTGGTTTACGCGGTGCGAGGCGGCACACACACGCGGCGGGGTAGAAACTTCGCCCCCGAGACAACTGTCTACCGTCTACCAAGCAGTTGTTGCCGTCAGGTGGCCCTCGTCATTAGGGGGGCGAAAACTTCTCGGCGTCGTGCCCTCCCCCTTCTTCGTCATGAATTGTATAATTTAGTAGGTTTGATGCATTTTATTTTTTTTGTTGTTATTTTTTCGTTACTCGAAAGACGAAGAACGATGGGTTCTGAACGAAGAACAGAAGCTCGTGAGTTTCGGTCATTCAACTGCCAACCCACGATCGTCCACTTCGTAGAACTGTCCGAAAGTTGTCATTAGAGTCGAAAAAAAATGAAAAAAAAGCGACGACGCTTGAAAATAAAAATTTCGCTGGATTCACTTTTCTAACCGGATGTCTCGACGGTATGATCCGGAAGAAGCGTGGGGACATAAATTATTTGTTAATTTTTTAAGGAGGCCGAGTTACCTAAAAAATTGAAAAAAAAATTTTTTTTTTTTTTCGTGACATGATCAATCCAAAATTGAAATCGTTTCTAATCTTATGAAATACCTGTACTCAGCTATCGTTTTAAATTTTTTCATAGCCATATGAAGCATCTGAACGCTGTAAGATTCGTCAATATATTTTTTCACTTGTCGTCTGCCTTTCGACTATACGGCTCAACGGATTTTCAATTCTGTCGTCTTATTTTCTTTGTCCCCCTCGAGTCACAATCTGAATTGTGACAACGAATTATTACGAACTTTGTTTCGAACCTAATCGACGAATTATATTGCGTTTAGTGTCATGTGGATACGTGTTTGTGTTTGTGTGTGTGTGTTTTTCGTTTCCTTATTTAGCCAACGAATTATTCTCAGATACGTGAATCTTCCATCGTCCGGTTGTCTCGTGTGTCTTGATGGTTAGTTTTTCAATTACCGATTACGTGAAAGTTGATTCGATCAATAACTATTAAGCAAGTGGTCCACTCGGCGATTATTGTAAATCGCGGGGAGAGAGAGAGAGAGAGAGAGAGAGAGAAAAAGAGAGAGATCGATCGGTCACGACTCGGCCTTCGGGACGTTCGTTCGTGAACAAACAGACACACACACACACACACACGCATTCACCACACCCACACACGTAAACATAACGAACGAGACGTATAATCCACGTAGCAAACTGTACTCTCGCAACTTGGTCTCGTGCGGTTCAGGTATGAATATTCGAAATTGCTAATAAATAATGTCTGTCGGCATCGTGCAACGTAACAACCATATAACTCCTCGATCTTCCATTTTATTTTTTTTTTTCGCTAATATCCGGCCCTGACTCGTGTCGGGTTCGATCGCAACTCTCATCTGTCTCAAAAAAATTTCTGAAAAAATCTTTGTACACCTGTGAAACGATCTCGTAAATCGTCGACGATAATTCCATTGTACAAAATGTGGAAATAAATTACGAAGAGAAAAAAAAAACAATTTTTTATTCATCAGTTTTCAATTATTTTTGGTAAAAAGAAAGTTATTAATTTTTTTTCCGAATTGGAAAATGGAAAATATCATTATTTCGAGTGACCTTAATGCTATCATATTCACTTTCGGTTGCTGGAATTTTTCGTTAACCTGGAAAATTAATTGCGAGTCAAAAAAAAATGGTTTAAGTGTTAATCAAAGGCAAAATTGAATTCGTGAAAGCGGGACCTCTAAATATTGTCCGATTGGGCTGAAATTTTGACACATGCATCTTGATAGTATCTACTTCAAGTGTAGGAACTGCCGGAGGAATTGGAATTTTCTTTCTTTTTTTCAACACACCCTAACATATATTTATACAATACAACGTACCCCCGACGCTCTGTCATCGCTGTCGTGGACGTATGACAGTCGGTCGTGTGAAGGATGCGCATTGAGGTCCTTTACCGATCGCGTATCTCATCCTCGCTGCTCATACGTCGCGATCTTCGTGTTTCGAACGATTCACGAAGCCACATCGAATCTACCTGATCGATATACTTAATTACCGACTCCCGCCACAGTCTCGCGGATTTTCTCATCGCGACTCCGTGGCACGTCACTCACGGGCATCGCGACCATGCGCGGTATGCGTAATACAGTTAGACCCGCGCAGTGATTATGCATTCAAGTCGGTGCTCTGATGATAGTGGGCAGCAGATAGCACCTTCACGGACGTCAACTTTTCCGATGTATCCGAATAAAAACATTGGATGGGGAATTAACAACTATTTTATCAGTCGCTAATGTCACGAAATATCATTCCTGTTAAACCGAATTTTCCCATCATTTCCATCAACTTCAAAACTGAATTTATTTTCTGAAAAACATAACCACTATGCTCTAAAATAAAATAAAGATTCTATCCCAAAGTAAAATAGTTATTGCTTCCTCATATTTATATTGTTGTCATAAATCCATCGAGTACCAAAAAAATCGATGAGAGTGACCCACAAATATGGCTCAAGCGTGTCCCAAAATATACCAAACACGTTTTTAGAGTTAAAATAAAGATTTGAAAAAAATGGCGTCTGAGCCATGTGAAATTTTGCAAAATTAGAATTAGTTATCCGGGTCTCCCGTGTCCGTCGTTGGACACCGCGTTTCTCGTCTTGTTTGGTTTATTATGCGAAACAACTTATCGTATGGTTAATTGCAAAGTGGGCATCGCGGGGGGAATTTGCTACGAGGTTATACAGTTAACCGGGCGTTCATACAGCCACACACGTGAACGATTCCGGGAGCCGGGTAGACCAATACACACACAAACACACACACGTACATATTTATATATATATATATATATATATATATATACAATATACATATATAATACGTATGCTCGGAGACGTGCGAGCACATCGTTCGAGAGCGGAGAGCATGCACACGCGGTGGCACACAGAGTCCACCGGTTCATACAGGTAAATCCATCCAACCTACGCGAGTTTGTGTTGGTCAGGTCCGCGCCCAGCCACACGGTCCCGATAGCTTCTCGCGGGCTTCACGTACAAGCTCCGCGTGTACAAGTAGCTCGAATCTATTTATACTTCTCGCTGCATGCTCGCGAACCAACGCTCTACCACGTATTCACACACGTACACGCACACACACAAGTGAACATGATACACATAAGCACATGTGTGTATCAGGGTGGTCCTTAATGGGGGTGTTGACGAATTTCGACAAGTGCACCCCCTGGATAGGTTCGAAATGAATAAATAAAGATATGTGCGAAACCTCAGCACTGTAGCCCAATGAGAAGACGTCGCTGTGAGCTCGTTTTGTTTCCCATTTGAATAACATGGGATTTTTCGACTAATTCGGTAATTATTTTTTCGAGTTGTCTCTAAGCACGCGAAAAAATTATTTATTCATATGAATCTATTGTTAATGGGTATAACTACTCGAAGATTTTTTTACAACACATAAACACGAATTGATTTCAATTTTTGTTGAAATCGTTTATCAGTTGTTATCATTCTTCATCGGTTCGCCGTTATCGATAATACAAAGATGAGGTCTTGTAATAAAATTTACGAGTAGTTATACCCATTGACAATGGATCAGTGTAAACAAAGAATTTTTTTCGTGCTTAGGGACAACTCGAAAAAATAATAACCGAGGTAGTCTGAAAATTCCATGTTATTCAAATGGGAAACAAAACGAGATTACAGTCACGTCTTCTCATTGGACTACCGTGCTGGGGTTTCGCACATATTTTTATTTATTTATTTCGAACCTATCCAGAGGGTGCACTCGTCGAAATTCGTCAACGACCCCATTAAGGACCACCCCAGCGTGTATAAGTGCATACAACGAGCCGAGTTAAGTGCACGTGTATTAACCATTAGATCAGACGTTTCCATGCAAACTGACTCTAAACCGCATACGTGTGAGTGTCGATGGACTGTAACAAACAAACACATCGGTAGTGTACTTGTGACTGCTATGTAGCAGGATAGTTATTTACTATCACGAGAGGCTGACCAGCAGCAGCAGCAGCAGCGGTGAATAGTTGCTCCTTGGGCTTCTCGTGAGCGCGCGAGCGAGAGCCATAGCCCCGACGTCGTGCCACACCTGGTCCCCATTTCATCCTTTGCACCACTATTCCACACACACACACACACACAGCACATATATCGCTCTTCGTCTTTATTTTTATTTTTATTTTTTTTTATTATTTTTTTTCGTCTTGCCTTTTTGCTCGTACGTTTCTACATTCTGCTTACAAAGTTTAACCGTCCAACACTTATGATGCTGGAACGTTGGTGTGTGGAATCGCGAAGCGATGTGTACGCCGGCCTATCGTGTACTTCGGGCGTAACTTGACCCAGGTATGCCGATGAAGTAACGCGTATCAGCGATGCTCTTTCATGCACGCCTCGGTATGTGTGTGTGTGTGTGTGTGTGTGTCTTCGCAACCCCCGTTGGGCCTTCCGCTTGTCGGTGCAACGACGCGGCTTTCAGGTCGCATACTCGCACGTTATCATCGTCGACCTTCGGGCGATCACGTGTGCGTGCCGATCGTTTTGCAAACCGCCGGACCGATTTACCGGACGGAGTACGCGAAATTTTTTTTTTTCGTTTTTTTTTTTCGTTTTAAATGACCCGAGGGGGTTGGAAATTTGAAGATATCACGTAAATACCTGTTTTTTTTGTGGAATCGTGGAAAACGGAATGGAATTTTGGTGGAAAAGCAAAATTCAATTTGGAGGAGACATTTTTTTTTCTTCATCTTTTGTCTCTGTCGTTGTTCTTATATTTGTTTTGTAGATCAAATTTTGTCATACCATGTTGGATGTCATAATTATCATGAGGCACGTTTTAAGGTTCGTTTTTAGAAATCAATGCAATAGGATTCAGAGTTCCTTAGAAAACTATTGTTCGTCCCTTAGAAAACTATTTTTCATATTTTTTTTTCAACAGAAAAGGGTAAAAAATTCATAAAAATATGCCTTTTCAAATGATGCGAAAAGAAGGAACATTAAAAAATCACGGGCTATGAGTAAAAAATTTCGTAACCACGAAGAGACCGACAATAATCGAAAGTACACAAAATTAACACATAAATTCCATTAACCCCGGAAAAATTCCAAATCGGATAGGCGAAGGAAAATTTCATATTCAGACACGGTTGAACAATAAAATGCACTCAAGTTGGCGATTCCACCGTTATCCTATGATAAATCGTTGACGCGGTTATTGGCCAAGTGGAACCTGGGAAAAAACGTTTTGGCGAGTAAAATCCAGCGACGACTCTCTCGACGACGACGACGCGAGAGAGAGAGAGAGAGAGAGCGCGCGAACCGTGGTTTATCAGCGAAACCTCGGAGTCCCGGATGGATGAAAATAAAAGAAGAAGAAAATAGTAAAAAAAAATAAAAATAAAAATAAAATAAAATAAAATAAAAAACCGTCGATCCCGTCGATGGTTCTTTGCTCTGGCCTCTCCACCTCGCTTCCTTCTCTTCGGTTCTTCGTGGACAACCGGATTATATCTGCGCGAGGTTATATCGACGCTCAACCCCTTCGGCCAGCACGCAACAACGATCGCGCGACAAAATTCTCTTATCTCACGAAACCCGCAATGCGTATCGATCTTCCGCACCTGTTGCTACGATCCATTCGCGATATCAATGTAATTCCCCTTTTTTTAAAATTTGTTTTTTTTTTTAATTTTTATTTCCCATCTTCTTTTTATTTTATTATCGTTCGTTCGTCTGTATCCTTTCATTTGTTTTTATTAGGGCCACGACGACGGGCATGGAACCTGTTTTCCAAGCTGGTACACTGTAATATAGAATATAGGTATCACAACTATCCGCGCTTATACCTAGAAATCCTATACAAGATTCGCACACAAACACAAACACACAAACCAAGTTATTCGTTGTCCTGCTTAGTTTGTGATCGTGGCCATCTGTATCAATCAGAAAATTCGACGAGATTTACATAACGACAATTCAACCCCATCCTGCGTCATTTGCGGATTTTACATATTTATTTTATTATAATTTTTTTTTTTTCATTTGCAGCCGGCTGCAAACAGCAGAGTCAAGCGAGACAGAATGAGCAACGATATCTCGTGTCTGTCTGTTGTTAATTATTCCCTGCTTTATATGCCCTTCGAAAAAGGAGCGAAAAAGGGGCTGGAAAAAGTGTAATGTACAACAATGTGGTACGGAATGCTCTGCAAGCCAGTCGTCCTCGCACTTGACCGACATTTTCTTTCTTTTTTTTTGTCTCGTCGCTTCGTGCCCAGAAGACTGTGCCGAACTGTCCGTTGCAAAGTCGTCGGCAAAAAAAAAAAACACCTTCAGATCCGCCGGAAATTTCCGTGGGAAAGTGCGATGAGCGATGAGCTTTTGCGATTGCTCGGTGATAAGTCCGATGTGATGTTGTGCCACGGAGGCTAAAATACGCGGAGTGAGGTATGCACGAATATATATATATATAGTCGAATGCCATTGAGGTTATTATTGACGATAAACGCATAAGACTATCATCAAAAAAATTTTGGAAAAATTTCAGTGTGCACAATAAATCTCGATGAATGTCCACAAAATAATTCAGATCGATCCTCTTTCTGGTTCCCGAGAAATGCACGCAAAAGTATAAAAAATTAGCCCACTTTAAAGTTTTTCGGTTACAAGATGAAACATGATCCAAGATGCAATGACGTCTATTTGACGATATTTTATGATCATTAATTTATCTAGCATTCGCAAAGCAGTTATAATCGAGATTTCTAAGTTTTGCGTACTTTTGGGTGGGATTGTACGTATCATACATCCTTGAGTCGCGGTATCAGGTGCTCGAGGACTACCAAAGTCAAACTGGCGCCGACGAGGTAACACAGTCCAGCACTTAGCAGCTTTGTCAACCCGCTTGCCGGGCCCTACTATAATACAGCTCTTGCACGTTACTCGCTCCAGCGCCATTTTCTGCCTCCGTACGTGTGTGTGTGTGTGTGTGCACACCGAAGAATAAATGCTCCGAGCTCCAGGCGATCCGGTATATAATACAACGACATTGTATTAGGCGACCGAGATAATTGGAGTCGTGTGTTTCAATATACCGGTATTAAGTCCATGTGATATCACAGAATAGATTATACGGTAAACAAGAGTTCCCATACGGAGAGAGAGCCCCACACAGCGGCCGATATAGCCCAGCCGATCGACAAACGATAAAGCGAAAAAAAAAAACAAAACAAAAAAAAAACAACCAAACAAATAAACAAACCGTGGAATCGTACAAATTCGATTTAATTAATTGGAAACTCGGCAAAGGTTGTAAACCTCGATTATACCGATATTCATCAAACCGCCTGATCGTGATTTTTTGGATTTTACAATCCTTTTTCAATTGGATTATATTCGACGTTTTTCAATGATTTTAATGTGGGATATATTTGAAATTTTTCGGGGGGAAACCGGAAGTAACAAGTGTTCACGCCCTCATCGACGATTATTTTCCGTTGGGGATTGTTGTCCTTGTGTGTACCCTTCAACCCCTTCGACAGTCAACAGGTGCGGCTCTCGGGGCTTTCCGGTCACGGGGAACCTCGTTGATCCTGAACCTGATGCTCGTTATTCCTTTCTCTTTCTCTCTCTCTCTCTCTCATCGGTAGTTAACTTTGTTCACGACCGGAAACTTTGTCGTTTTCTTTTTGTTCTTGGCGCATAATCATTTCGTTCTCACTCCGATCACGTTTTCGTGGATCACGAAGGGTGACGTTTTTTTTTTTCGTTTTTTTTTTACTCACGGTTGCACACTGTGCGTTGTGGGGTGTGAATGCAGTTGCATCGGGCCAATGGCGAATTAGTGACGAGCAACGTCGGCTCTCGGGCAATGAGGATAACATGGGTCGCCCACTTGGAACGGAGACGCGCGAGCAACAAGTGCACGGGGCTCATTCCGTATCAGGTGCTTCGAAACTCGTGGAAGCCGGGCTGCTCGGTTTCCATCGATGCGGGCTGCTCACACGTGTTCGCGGTTTCGTTCTCATATATACATGTATATATCTATTTTTTTCCGTTGCGTTCGAATGCAACAACGACACCCACTGCATCCATTGATGCAACTTGACGACCGGAACCACGATGCTCAGATGGATGGTCGTACACCAAACGTTCGACAATTGATGGGAGTTTATTTATTTTTTAATTAACTCGTTGATCGATCAGGTAATTACTTTCGATGTAAGGTCGAAGTAAAGTCGTAGATGCTCCTTCGCGTTTTTTTTTAAATGTACAATGAGAAAATAAATAAGAGTTGAAACTCGAATAATCTTCATGATGATTTGTTGAATTTGCAAAAGTTTATGGAACGTGTGGGACCGATGATTTTATTGGATGAGTCCAAGGGTGAGCTCAAGGATGAGTCCAAGGGTTGTATATTGTAGCGGGTAAAAGCGTTATAAACGTCGTGAGAGCGAAAATGGGGAAGAAGGAAAGATAAGGACAGATGGATGGATAGAGAAAGAGACAGAGAGAGAGAGAGACGAAGGGAGGTTACACACTTTATGCGATGGTATGCTCTCCTAGGTGATAGCCGGTAGTTTCTACTCTGTTCATGCTCGTTGCCACGTCTCGTGACGCCTTTTACCGTCGCACACCAAGTTCCCTCGTTATTACTCACGCCACATCCTTATCCCCCATTTTCGCGCCCCATTCGGACTCCCCGCGTGAAACAACATTCTTTTTTTACACATACGCGTTTTTGCGCCTGCGCGTTAATCGTTTATAATCATGGTACGATATAATTATGAGTTAAGTTATCGAAAACCTACAATTTTGTGTATAAAAAAAATTGAAAAACTCTACGTTTTGAGTTCAATTTATCATACTTCTTTTTCTGTTGTAATATTATGAAACAGATTTTAATGAAAACCAATGGGCGACGGAACATTTTGGAAACTCAATTGACATTGAGGTTGAGTTCTCGTCTTCTCGAGTCGTCGAACTTTAATTTGTTCTATTTCAAATTTTTTGTTTTCAATTTCATTGTCAGCAGATGAGTTTTGGTTTCCAAACGTCGAACGGAAGTGCTTCTCGTCGTGGTTTTTTTTTTGTTCCGACGGATTAATTCGTTCGTCGAGCGTTCGCACGAGTCGACCTTCCGTTGCTATCGCGTTTGAGGACATCCGGTTTGTCGGGTTGTATTTTTTTTTGTTTTCGTTTGTTTCTTTTTCTTTCTCTTTTTACGTGTTATCGTTTCGAAGTGGTTGAACATTTAGAGGCCACTCGTCCACGATTTCTTTTGGGTAACTCGTGGGAGAGCCGATATTTCAAAAGTCCGAAGGACTCCGGGCGAGGTGAGTCGTTCGATGTGGGTCCCCCCGCTCCCCGGTAATGACACGCGTTTTTTTCAACGCAGAACGAACCTAATTTTCCTCAAATTACTCGGTTACTCGCGGCACAGTAGTCGCAGGAAGCCGCCGGTCGGGTTGAAAAAAAAAACAGAAAAAAAGAAAAAAAAGGAGCAAGACGGTGATAGGGGGGGGGGGGGGGAGGGGGGAGAGGGCGGGAAGGCGTTGGAAAGAAACGGAAAGGGAAAAAATTTAAAAAATAAAAAAAACACGAAGGGAATTTGACGTCCGTTGGTGGCATCCGGTACGGGGGGACCAGTGACGTAATTCTCGGGCAAAATTGAGAACCAAGTTCCCGGGACTTCGTCGAAAAAAAAAAAGACAGTGAGAAACAGAAGGTAAAATAAAATAAAACGAAAACTACAATTGCAAGTAAATGCATTAACCTTAAAAAAACAAAAGCCTACATACCGAATATTAATTATTTTCAAAAATTAAATTATTCCAATTACATATCATATTGTTATTTTCATTGAATTTTCATTACAGTTTCTTACTAAAGGAATGTTTAGTGAGTTGACTCTGTAGACATCGATACAAAATATTTTCGTTGATTCGAATCATCTTCTTTTGACGAAAAAAAGGATGGAATACACGAGTTTCTCTCACTTTTGTTTCATCAACGTCTGTGGGTTCAAGATGGCGCGAAATCGGATCGAGGAGTAATTGAAAATCGAAATATGGATCGAGGAGCAATTCGTTTTCTTTTTTTTTAGAGGTTTTTGAGTTGTCGGGTCCGAGGCGGGAAATATATATTCGTTCGTGAAGTCGTGTGGCATCGGACAATGGTTTGTAACTGGCTCGACTATACATATAAACCTATGTATACATGTGCATTATACATATATATATGTTGTATACTTGAGTTGCGGGTCTCTGTGGTCGTTCTCCGGTCGGTCCCAGATAAAAACCTTGTCGACTTCCTGTGCCACCCGCCTTACCTCAAGGTCGCTTAGTTACGTCGCGGCTACCAGCAGAGAGTACCTACTGCGAAGTAATCGACGATGGGTTTGTACAAACACTCACAAACGTGACACTAACACACACACACACACACACACACACACACTAATGACGGTGCACGAACACAAGTTAAACCGCGAAACTGAGTCACGTAGTATTTCCAACATTCGCATATCTCCGGCCAATCGTATGGGGTTCAACAACGTGAGCCAAGGTTATCGGTTGAGCGAGGAAAAGCTCGGGTATACGATGCGATAAAACGTGTCGTGAAAACGGTTTGGCCGTGGCCGGCCGGCAAAAACCACTCGGCCGATCCGTTATCACTCGTAACAATATTATTCTTTCGTGATTTTCGACGACTCGACTGTGAATTTTGGGAACGCGAAAGAATTCATGAATTAGACGAATTTTTCGATTTTCGGTGAATATGGATTTTGGACAGCATCATGAACCTCATTTTTAATCGTAAGATCAATATAAAATATAAAATATAAAATATAAAATATAAAATATAAAATATAAAATATAAAATATAAAATATAAAATATAAAATATAAAATATAAAATATAAAATATAAAATATAAAATATAAAATATAAAATATAAAATATTTTTCAAATGAATTTATCAACAGGGTATTAGGACATTCGAGAGTGCTATCTCTTCCGTATCTCATTTCGTTTCGCTGAACGAGTAAAAAAAAAAAGTAGTCCCGTATACGGTAATCAATACGGTGATAGAAGAAAAAAAACAGTAAACGCGCGAAACGATCGACATTATATCGGATGATTATTCGTGAATCTAACGTTCAGCTGCAGCAGCACACAGCCTCAACCGTTCGTGATATCAGTGGTGTGTTGGTGGATATCGTTCGATCGATTGGGTCGTCCACTGGCCGGCAATAAACACCATGGCCAATTGGTTCGGCGATCACGAGGCTCGCGCGCCAGATACCTACATACGTGAGAGCCACGATCGCGGGGGAACGTCCGTGACTGATCAGCATTTGTCGAACAACGAGCGAAAGAGAGAAAGAGACAGAGAGAGAGAGAGAGAGGAAAGAGCGGGAAAACACGTAAATCGGATCTCGGGGAAAAAGCTGGATAGACAAGATGGCAATTCAACCGAATGACCTGAACGTGCCGATCCACATTGACGTTTTCACAATGTTCGTCATTGTCAACGAGACGAATGGTCGGTGCAATTGTCCAGAATCTACGTGGACGAGGAATTTTTAAACTCGTTTGAAAAATGGAATAAAAAGCAAAGTCCTAAATATTGAGAGAAAAAAATGTTCTTTATCAGTTTTCATAGATATATGAAAGTATACAGTACCAGACATGTTTCGGAATGTAAATCGATCGAGGAACACCAATTCAACTTGGAGAGACATCCAAAGTTAAATCTGTATTCGAAAATCGTCCATATATATATAAATTCAATATGTAAACCAGATGTTGTTTTTTTTTCTTATCGAAATCGTGTAGCACCGATCTTGGTGAATAAGGCGGTGGGTTTTATGAATGAGACGTCTCTGGGGAGGGCACGATTCGTCGCGGGTTCGTTGAAACGGGAGTCCGGTATACCCGGCTCGATCGGCATCGACGATCGGCCTTCGGGAATGCGGCAACTCTTACTCCCCCCCCCACTTGCACATCTTCATCTCTGTATCTTTCCCATCTCTCTCGATCTTTCGCTCTTCGTCTTCCCCCGCAGCTTCACGATCGAACTGCATCGATCGAACGAATAACGAAGTACATTACATGTCAAACGATTTCGTCCAAGTTGATTCGGTAGCGTCGAAAAAAAAAAACAAAACTGTGAAACATAAAATCATCGTAAAAGTTGAGCGAAGAAGCAAAAAAAAAACGGTTGTCGAATTTATTTTGAATTGTTTGGAACAATAATTGAGGAAATGGGGAAAAAAGTGTGAGAGCACTTGGCGGTTAGGTCGGAGGAAGGGGGGGGGGTGTAAAAAGTGCGGGATCGAGAGAGGATCGGTGAATGACTTTCTGGTGAATGGTGATGGCGAATCGGGACGAAAGAGGAGCGCAGGATGTTCCAGGACTAATCAATCGCGACACGCTAATCTTTTTCCATCCGATTTCTCGTGTAATTCTTCTTCTTCTTCATCATCATCTTCTTCTTCTTCTTCTTCTTCATCATCCTCGTAATATTTTTATCGCCTCGAGGAATTTTCGTTTTTAACGATTACGCGTGTGCCGTGTGCTGTGTGAAAGAACACGACGTCGTTAACTCCGGAATTTTCGCATTTGTCGAATTAATCCAAGAGTCATCGTCCGTCACGATTCGATCCGAATATTCTGAATAATCATGTGAATCTCAATGAGATTTTGCACTCGCTGAGGTGACTAACGATTTTTTCATTATATCACAAATTATAATTATCGATCAATAAAACAAAAAAAAACGAAAGTTTATTGCTACTAATCTTTCGATGATGCATCAAACTTTTTATATATCCATCGTTCGTTAAATTTATACCTATATATTAAATTATTATCTATAAGAAGCTTTAAATATAATAAATAATAATTAGACCGAAGCAATTCATAACAATTACATATATATATATATAATTTGTTTACTTGCAACAACGAGTTTCCACGTGAAAAATTAAAAAAAAAAACTACAAAAAAATAGTAAAAATTGTCATAGTCGTGTGCGTCAATTAAAATGGTGGATCGCGTAAGTCCGGAACGATGTAGCTCGGGGTACGGTATGCCGATCGCGTATATACCGTTCGAAGATCGTGAAAGTGTAAGAAATCACGGTCCGAGAGAGTCGTGTGTGTTGGTATAGCGTCGGAACGGCGGCGCGAGTGGCGAGGAGAGGGGGGGGGGCAGGCAGGGAGCTGGATCGCAAAGATTCTCTCCGTACAGCTCTCGGTCTACACGCTGGACTGTCCGTGTCTTATCGCCTCGCGAGATCGATAAAAATGTGCATGGTGGCACGCGGCCGCTGCTGCCGTCGTTGCCGCTGCTGATGGCCCCGAAGAGGCCACGACGTCGACGACGGCCGCGAGGAAGACGAAGAGCACACGAAGAATAAGAGAAATAAGAAAAAAGGATGAAAAATTAGAAAAATGAAAAAAAATAAAAAAAAAATAAAAAAATAAAACGATAACGAAGAAGACGAAGGGTGGGCGGACTAGCAACTAGGTACACGATGTGGGCCTCTTCAACTATATCGGTGTACGGTAACAGTGCTGTATATATATATATAGAAAAAGACGGAACATACGAGACAGCGGAAGAAGAAGAAGAAGAAGAACACGAAGAAGAAGAACTGGATGTCGGTGTCCGGCGCGTACGCCTGCCGGACGCTGGACGCTCCGCGTCTCCGGATACTCTAGCGATGCAATCCCCGCGCATTCTGCTGCGAAAGAAACTAAAGAGAGAAATAAAGAAACAACAGCACGCGTCGTGGTCCAGCAGCGCGGGATGTCTCTCAGGCGCCGCGCCGCGCGGCCTTCCCGCGCCCGTTACCAATGACGGAAGACGCGTTACGTTTTTACGGGATTCGCGCCATCCTGTGTGACAAGAAATTTTTCGCATTTCGAATGGGCATTTTAATCAATTACAAAATAAACGTTTCATTTGTAAAAATCAACGTTTCAGCTATGAAATCAACTATTAATTTGTCAAATTGACATCTTATTTATAAACTTAACGTTTTATTTGTGAAATTAAGATTTTATTCAGAATACTTTTCTGACAAAATAAAATATGGATTAATGCACTGATGGACTTGCGAGTGTTAAACTTTCGTGAGAATTCGTGACCAGGAATTCGTTTTATTATTCCGATCACGAGGGTGAGACAGCTCGTGTGTGTGTGAGTGTGTAGGGGTGTATGAAGGGGTGTGCGCACTCGTGCAGTGTCGCGTGGTCGCGTTCGCTCCAAGGTCCGATGACGAGATGGCACGTTGGACACTCTCACATTCGACACTCGCGCGCACCTTCCTACTCGTGTAGTAAACGTGCACGCACGCGCGTGTAAGTGGACAGCGGTTTAAAACAGTGCGTGAGCTTTCTCGAGCACGCGTGTGCTCTCGCGTGTCCGATCGTGCGTGCCCGAGATCGATCTTCGCGGGGTTGTCACGTGGGGCGGCCATCGAAGAGCGAGAGGGAACGAAAATGTATCGATGCGCAAATATATCAATCAGGGTGGTCCTTGTTTCAGCTTTCTCTTTATTTCGACGCTCCCGCAACTCAATATGGTTCGAAATGAGTTTACAAAAATATCCTCAAAATTTGAGGTCCCCATCTCAATTCTCAACTCTGCCGCCAGCCTCTCAAAGTTTTTTTTTAATCAAAATCGAAAAAAAAACTATTTTTACTCCAAGCTACAATATTCAAAAACAAAGTATTAAAATGTCCCAGATCAACTTGAACACCCTGCATAACTCAAAAATACTCCCCGACATCCGAACAACCATAAATAAATTACACCTTCGACTCAATAACGAGACAAAAAAAAACAACAAATACAAATAAAACAAAACCAGGTAGCATAATCAGGAAACGAATATCAAACGCAGAAACACAGTAGGAGGAAGAACCCGAAGAGAGAGAGAGAGAGAGAGAGATAGAGAGAGAGAGAGAGAGAGAGAGAGAGAGAGAGATGAATTTTCTAGCATCCGTTGGACGATTAATAAATCGGCCGAGAAGCAGGAAACGAATTTAGTTCCACGTGCGCTATACATAGTCCATCATCATTTATTCGCGTTATTCGTGTTTGATATATCATAGCGAATCCGTCCTCTTCGCGGTCTATTGCAAATACAGTTACGCGCATGCGCGACGATATTCCCCCGTGTAAAATTCGTGCGATCGTCCACCCGATCGGTAAAAAAAACCTTCGAACTGAGCCGCGACACTACCCGGCCGATCTGGAAAGCATGAATTCTCGACTCGGTACTACTCGATCGGCATTGTTACCGATGTTGACCGGTACAAACCGATCTATATACGTATATATAGCGGACTCTCGCGAAACACAATGAATTTATCGATGGTCTCTTTCGCCGTTGCATCTGGTTTTACCGTTATAAACGTGCGCGGGCGTTACGTGCTCGGCGATCTTCGCTTCTGCGATTGTGCGCATGCGTTGCAGAGAAAATCGATGAGAAAAAAAAACAAACGTCAAAAATCGGCTACGCGCTCTCTATCGCGTATAGCGATGCCCTGCGGCGAACAAAGTGTGTCGGTCGTTCGAGCAATCTCGCGCTTCTATTTCGACGATTGTACTTGTATTGGTTGTAGGTACTTGTATCTTAGCTGCTGCTCGCGGGTTTGCTCATCCGGATTACGGAATTCGGTACGATTATTTTTAACATAAATATCTGTTATCCGAATCGCCGAGATTCGTGATTTTTCGTTAGCCAATGTGAAGAGTTATCGTTTCTCGAGAATCCGCTTCGTCCTATCGACTCCGGACCTGTTCCATTCGATTTAGAATGACCAAAAACCCATACAACGAGTACCCTGAAGCCATATCTATGGGCACTTTTGGTTCATCGATTTTTTTGAAAATGAAGAAAAAATTGATTCTATTGATTTGTGGTCGGTCTGATATTGAAATCGTTGATCAGTGAGCATCTGCTGTATGAATCGGACGTCCATGCGAAATTTTAGCTCCATAGTTATTGGACACGAGTACTATCGATGATTATCTTGCTTAGTTACGTTCGTTTGTGGCCTTGAATTTCAATATCGATAGCACAACGTACTCGCATCAGATATATACTCTCCGAGATCTACTTACTCGTAAAAATTCACATTTTTTTATCGCTTCCAGCGATAAACGTGGGTGTGAAGTGTTTTATGACACCGGAAACGCACCGAGACACGATATTTATTTTTTCCCCCAGTGATCGGCAAGAGAGACACGATAATAATCGATTACGCAAACGCTTTTGTGCCAGACAAACAATCTTCCATCATTATTCACAATCAATTGAACAATAAAATACATTCAATCGTAATTAATAAATATAATAAAATTAAATAATCAACAATTATTAAATTTAATTCAAAATTTTACGATTGTTGCAAAATTGTTGTTAAAAAAAAAAAGTTAAAAATCTTCATTAGAATAAATATTCGACGTTGTATATGTCGCACATTAAATTCCAATTACTTTTCCACATTGAGCCCGCTGTTTGAGCGTTCGAGATACAACTTCCGCAATTACTCATCATCGTTGAGCTCTCGATTATCAAGTGAATCATTCCAACATATATATATAATAATGATATTGAATTCGCACAAAGAGCGAGTAAAATAAAACGTCGTGGCAAGACTTGGTGTGCTGTACCGTCCAACTAAAACCCGAACGTATCTTGATATGTGAACGAATACCGAAGTGTCTCACTTTACAAGCGTGTTACGTTTGAAACGTTTGTACGATTGCATTGCCTACATATGTGTGTTTGTGTGTGTGTATCTATTGCACGAATTTTATTATTTTCATTTATTTTTAAATTGTCGAACATCCGAGCAGTGGGATACGCGTTTTAGCCCGCACGAGGATTCAGACGGAGACGGGAATACACGTTTCGCGATGTCGTGATTCGTACTTGAGTTATTCGAAGCGTATCGGTAGGCAGGTCTATAAATTACCGGTTGGCAGGTCCGTACGTTACGAATTTATCGAAGTTGAACATCTTTCCGGCACCGTATATATATATATGTGTGTACACCCCCCCCTCTTGCCCCCAACGCACATACACACACACACACACACACATGAGTCCGTGGAGCTGATGGTGTACGTACAGCATTGCTTCCCGGCAAAATCTCCGGTTCTGTGTTCTCCGTGCGATACCTTCGATATTTTCCATGTAAGTAATGGAAGTGTTAGGTACCGAGGGCCGGGGGATCGGTATACCGGCTGAGTTGGAATTAATCCTCGCGTCACCGGTATATTACTCCGCGCAATGGTGTTGCGCACCACGTGGTGCCCGGAATAAGAGAAAAAAAGAAAAGAAAAAAAAAAGAAACGAATAATCCGAGTTCTTGACTCGGGGGTTTTTTTTGTTGATTTTTTATTATAGTGAAATAATTCGGGTTTTTAATTTTATAATTGATTTTCACAATCACGAGGTTGTTGTGTGTGTGTGTGTGTGTGTGTGTGTGTGTGTGTGTATGTATGTATGTTGATGACCGGAAATTATACGATATCCGAGATCATATCGCAGCCTCGGATTTGTGGGAGAATTATTGAAATATTGAAAAAAACTTACGTGCTCGAGTAAAAAATAAAATGTCTAAACTGTTTATGGACTATATATATATATATATAGTTTCTCCGTAGAATTCATCATACGTATTCTGTATACAGACTGTTAATGAATAATATAATACAATAAATAAGGAATTAATGACATTAATGAAATTATAATAATTTGTAAATTTTATAGACACTGTAAATGAATTATAATATTATTTATTGTACTGTCTACAAATACATATTTGTATATAATTGATATATAAATTATATACAGTCTATACTGGATATCAACATATATATGTATGGCAAATTCCACACCGAAACTATATAAAGTCGATATAAAATTGATATGTATTTTTTTTTACTCGGTTGAATAATAATTAAACCGTAAATTCGTCACCGACGACTTGTCTGACAGTCACAGAGTTGTCACTTGAAAAATAATAAAGACTGCGTGCTCCTCAATGAAAAAAACGGGACGACATGCGTCGGACAACCTCCTGAAACGTTCCAGGTGTTATGCACTACGCAAGTGGGTCGAGCATAACTCATGACTCCCGTGAAAAAAAAAATAAAAAAAAAATATAGAAAAGCAAAAAAAAATAAAATAAATATCATATCGTATGAAAAATTTTGTGGTTTACGATTGGACGATTGAAACCTACGAACTAGTGCGATGTATCGAATATCGAGGCCCCATCTGGAACATAACGGATCCGAGGATAACTCGTCGAGCCAATTGCTCGACATAAATTGCCCCATAGTTTGTTTCTTTGTTTTTTTTTTCTTCGAATCCAACGCCAAACCGAAAAAAATTCGGTCTAATGCCAGACGATGAATCAATTTTACGAGATGCGAAAGAAATTTGTTCGACATATTTTGTAATATCGATTCGATTTACGGTGCATTTGTGCTCGAATGGACAATACCGCACGATATGATCATACCTCACAATCCGAGTCGACATTTTTCATCTTTGCTTCAAAATTATTTCAACGTGACTTTCAGGCTGACGGAGGTTGAAATAAGGATGAAGTTATGAGCAATTCATAACAAGCAAAAAAATTATGTATATATAGACATAATAAATATATAAACTAAATAAACTTTTCAATTTTTTTACAACTTTTGAGCCTTCAGTTATTTCCCATTTTCTCAAGTTTGAAAGGTGAAACGAAAATGAAAAAAAAAATACATATATATATATATTCAACCTCACTTCACCCTCCAATTCGTTCGTACAATGTGAAACGAGTCGAATTATAAGTTGAAAAATTCAACTCGACAATCAGTGCACGAATATGAGCGTTCAACTGTGAAATAATTTATCAATGTGGATTATTTCTATTCACGTCCACAGCGACCGCATATACATATATACATATATATATAATGCAGATCGTCAAAGACACTTTTGAGTCGTTGGAATTCCGCAAGGTGGTTATGAGATATATATGTATAATACGTCGTTGCGGTGTATTTTGCTCGGGTCGGATCGCCTTGCTCAAGGCTCTTTGTGTCTCGAAGACAATGTCCTTCTGTGCAGGTGCGAGTCGCACGAGTCAACGGCTGATCCCTCGTGTGTCTTGCGATCGAAGGAGCCGAAGTATAACTCGCCGCCCCGACGTCCGAGTTTATTAAACCTTGCTACGCAAGGATATACCCGTTTGGTTGCCTGTGACACTACCCGTCACACCTACGTACCTACAAAACATCCAGTCTGACGGCATTGCAAACGTGCGTTCCACGCAACGGATTCGACAAACCGATTTTCATGTTTTACACCGTGTATCGCACAGTTCACTGGTGTTACTTTCCATTTATTTTTCGACGAACAATTTTCATTGTTTTTCTTCAAAATTTTGACGAAGAAAAAACATTTGAATTGAATAAAAATAAATTTAGAGATCCGCCATTTTGTTATTTCGACTTGTTTGTTTTTTTTTAACATTTATTTTCCAATAAACAATTTTATTTGTTTGTCATCATTTAAATAGGATTTAATCAAATTGAATTATAAATAAATTTGAAGGTCCGCCATTTTATTAAATTCTTCGGATATTCCATAAAAAAAACTTTGAGCTTCCGAAGTACCTCGGCAACGAGACGTAACCTCGCCGCGAGATCGATCATTGAGGTAGGTCAGCGGCCTTCCGAAGAGCGAGAGGATGAATAATCCATCGACGGGATCGGTAAAAGTGGCTGCTCCACGTGGGTTTCGTGCGGCCGGCAGATGATTCCTTCGGAAGCCGGCGTTTATGTAGATATAATCGTTCGGGTTCGGAGTCGAAAACCCAGAGCCGGGGAGATAGGCCGAAAGGAGAATAACCCGAGGAGAGGATCTTACGGAATGAATAGTCGGTACGAGAAGGGGGACGGACTTCGTTACAGGTGCATCGGCACGTCTGTGGAGGCTCTTGGCCGCGTTCCGCTCGTTCCTTCGTTACTTTTATTCACTCTCTCGTTTTTTTTTTTGCTCTCTCTCTCTCCCTCTCTCTCTTTTGCTCTCTCGATCTTTTGCTCTCTCTCTCTCTCTCTCTCTCTCTCTCTCTCTCTCTCTCTCTCTCTCTCTCTCTCTCTCTCTCTCTCTCTCTCTCTCTCTCTCTCTTGCTTTTGCTCTTTTATTGCCTCTCTCTCTTTCGCTCGCTCGATATTTTGCTCTCTTTCTTGCTCTTTCTCTCTTTTTGTCATTCTCTCTTTTTTTTGTCATTCTCTCTTTTTGACTCTTTCTCTTTTTGTCATTCTCTCTCTCTTTTCGACTCCTTCTCTTTTTGTCTCTCTCTCTCTCTCTCTCTCGCTCTTTTGCTCTCTTTCTCTTGCTCTCTATCCTGCTCTCTTTCTCTCTCTTTTTGTCTCTCTCTCTCTTGCTCTCTCCTTCTCACCGTCTTTCTCTATATCTCTCTATCTCTGTCTGTTGCTCTTGCGCTCTCTCTCCCTCTCTCTTGCTCTTGATATCGCCCTCTCTCTTGCTCTTAATGACTTTCTCGCTCTCTCTCTCTCTCTCCTTTTCGCTCGGTTTCGATCTTTGCCACATCGAGACGAGTGAAAGAAGGTTCACTCGTTCACGTCCTACACACACCCGTTAACCGTTGGCCGTTCTGCCAGCACCAGCAGCACCAGCAGCAGCAGCAGTGGCCACGCGGACTACCTTTCGAGTCACCCGAGAACTCGAGAGACGCGGCGACTCCGAAAGAAAAGAAAAAGGAAGAAAAAGAAAGAAAGAAAAAAAAGACCATGTTGTGGGATTAACCGATGGCGCGTGCCACTGCTAGCATTTATCCTCGGCCACAGGTGGCTCTCGTACCTTCAAACACAACCGACTCACACACACACATATATATACACACACACACACGTAACGCGTGTAGAATCATTATTTCACCCAGCTTCGAAATTTATTCATGAAATTCTCGTCTTATTAACCCCCCGTTCGTCCGCGTGCAACCGTCGTCTTCTCGTCTTCGTCGACGTTCCGAAGCTCACTCGGAATTCAACACCTCCGGGTCTCTCGTCAAACGTCGCGTTATTACATTTGGAGGCAATTTGCGAATACCGGACATGCGATCGCTTTATTTATCCATTCATTTATTCACAATATTTGCAACGACGATGACTCCGTTTAATGAAGAACCGTGTAATTGCGACCCGCGATATTCAATACAGGTGTAATTTGTTTTTTTTTTTTTCATTCTGTTTAGAGTCGTCGTTATTTTTCTGGATTATCTGAATTTTTCGGATGTGGAAGCGAAAAGCATATACACTGAAAGTTCAATCTTTGCTATGGATGAAATAAAATAGAAAAAATTTATATAACAAGATTATTGAAAAGAAAAAAATTATTATTAAAAAAAAAAGGAATATTTCTTTTTGTGATGGTAAAATTGAAATATTGTAATAAGTAATTTTTAATAATGTAATTATTGTAATGAATAATTTTTAAACAATGTAAATACTGCAATAATTATTGACGAATTAACGCAATAACACAAAGCGATAGTGAGATTCAAAACGTAATGTTACTAATTCAGTAAGTTAAGCCACACGCGTGCCGGCCATTTGCATTTCTGTTGTTTTTTTTTCAATGTCGAGTTTTACGGTTTATTCGCAATTTTATCGTCACTCATTCGTCTGGCTTCGATTTTGCTACTCTTCGATCCGCCGCTTCAATCACGACTGGAAAACGATAATCGTTACGGGCCAACAGCATATACAATGTAAAGTACGACGTACGAACGTGGTTTGTCCGGACTCGTTTCGAGTTGCATCGAGTCTACGAGGCACTGTGTCTCGGTCGTGGGTCTTATCAGTGAACCCTATTGCTCTTGCCATGCTTCAATAGCCTCTCGACCATTTGCTTTTTCGATTTTTTCTTTCTTTTGCATCGTATTTATTTTTCCCTAACAAGACTAGCATGGAATATTCAGTCACAGATTATCGACTCTCTCTCTCTCTCTCTCTCTCTCTCTCTCTCTCTCTCTCTCTCTCTCTCTCTCATTAACCGCGTGTACAATCAACGCACGCATGTCTCCTCGTTCATTGTGCGGAATAATATCCGCAAGGATTCTGCGCGCGCGTGTGCGCACACGGACTTTTAACGTCCCGTGCTCGCGTGCGTATACATAATTGGCGACGAGACGGTTTCGCGTGTCTTTTCGCTCTCTCTCTCTCTCTCCCTCTTTCTCTCTCTCTCTCTCTCTCGATACGCTTAGACAGAGTCGGAGGAGCAATAACTCCGGCAACGCGCAGCTGTAATCAGGGGATGTGTGTTACGCGTGTATATATATATATATATATATATATATATATATGTATTAGAGCCTCGACGTATGAATATTTCAAAACCGTGACTAATCTAACTCGTAACCCTGTCCGGGTTAACGCACCAATAAATATGCGAAAATCGTTTTATCATTTTCATGTTTCTTTCTTTTTTTTATTATTATCAATTTTTTTTTAATAGCCAGATAGATCGATTTTGCAACTGCGACCATCAAGTGTCTCATTGGACTTTAACTTAACGATGAAATATGCAGCATTGATTGTAATGAAATATATAGATATTTGAAAAAATGCCTTATTGTGATATTAAGTTTTTTTTTTCAAATTATTCGATTGTTTGTTATACTTTTTTATTCGTCCAACTTATTGTTACATATATTTCTCTCTGCAAAAAAAAAAAAAATTAAAATTTTGGAATATATATATCTATAATCAAAACCTATCAATTTAGTAATTCAACATTTTTGCAAAACCATCGCAAGGCGAAATTCTCACGTTCGTCTCGAGCCTGACGATCCATGCGAATAATTCGCCTGTGAAAATAAACCCTCTTCAACCCCATCGCAGAGACATTTACCCATGGACGACGGCGGAATACACGATATAATTCACCGATAATAAATCAAGAATGGTCGAAGCCGGCGAGTAAATTCCATCGTCGGAGGAATTCACCACGTCAATGTTCGACGACTTTACGAACCGAGAAGTTACATAATGTATCGAACGCGGGGGGGGGGGGATGGGTTACGTCCGTGCCCGATCATTTCGACCTCGTGAGACCCAGTCCGCCGGTGGATGGGCAAACACAGTCGTGGGGCCTCATTTATGTTCACTTTCGACAAATCCTCGAGACCTATACCCAGTGGCGAAGGTTGTTACCACTGGAAAGGAATCACCGAGCTTCTGTATAAGATGCATAGCTAATATACAGAATATATATATATACAGAAGCTGATAACTACACGTGTAAATCTGTAAGCCATACCTGTATACATATATATATATATATATATATATATATATATATATATATATATATATATACATATATAAATATACAGTATTCAGTGAGTAAAGTATGGTAAATATAGTATACAACTACTGCCGACCATATACATAGATATATTCACATCTGAACATAAATATATATATATACATATATATATAAAACAGTGTTAGCGGGCTCTCAACGCGTTTCTCGGGCGAGCAATTTCTTGATGCACATTGTCACGCGTTGTTAAGCTTTGAGTACCGCCATTACGTTGTTGAGTCCGGAGAGCTACAAACTGGTAGCCGTGGCGAGCTCGTAGTGCAGTCCTAACTATCGAGCCCGACCGTGGTCCATCCCATATACACTAGGGTGGACCTTAATGGGGGTGCAGACGAATTTCGACAAGTGCATCCACCGGATAGGTTTAAAACAAAGAAATAAAAATGTATGCGAAATCTCAGCACTGTGGTCCAATGAGAAGACGTGACTGTAAGCTCATTTTGTTTCCCATTTGAATAACATGGAATTTTCCGACTAATTCGGTAATTATTTTTGCGAGTCGTCCCTAAGCACGAAAAAAATTCTTCATTCACACTGATCGATTGTTTATGAGTATATAACAACTCGTAAATTTTTTTACAAGACCTCACCCGTGTATTATCGATAACGGCGAACCGATGAACGATGATAACAAACTGATAAACGATTTCAACAAAAATTGAAATTTATTCGTGTTTATGTGTTGTAAAAAAATGTACGAGTAGTTATACCGATTAACAATAGATTTATGTGGATGAATGATTTTTTCGCGTGCTTGGGGACAACTCGAAAAAATAATGATCGAATTAGTCCGAAAATCCCATGTTATTCAAATGGGAAACAAAACGAGATCACAGGCACGTCTTTTTGTTGAACGACAGTGCTGGGGTTTCGCACATATTTTTATTTATTTATTTTGAACCTATGTGGGGGGTGCACTTGTCGAAATTCGTCGAGGCCTTTATTAAGGCCCACCCTGATATACACAGTGGCCTGTTAAAACCGCGCCCGGTCGGCTGCGGGACTGCATTACCAGATGCTGCGCTGCCACAGAAGCACGGGGTCCGTCTCGAGGGCGAAGGCACGTATCTGGTCTTTCGCACAACACGGCTACCGAAGTCATCGAGAGCCACCAACGTGCATAAGGCCCTCTCTCTCTCTCTCTCTCTCTCTCTTTCTCTCTCTATCTATCTATGAGCGCTGTCTATGCGGCCACCGGTCAGAACAAATTCAGCGTCCCGCGCGTTGCGGCAAACTACCACTGTTACCCCATACCGTACGCGGTGGCCTATTACTATTTACGTAAGAGGCCCCATTGCCCTCGGTCCCGCGATTCGAGATATTACGAGGGCCTCGGCCAACGTTTCCCCGCCAATCGTCTCGAATTCGAGCTACCGGTACGAGACGAGAGTGATTGAGAAAAAGAAGAAGAAGATGAAGAAGAAGAAAAAAAAAGAAACAATTGCACTCGAGTTTGCGAGTCTTCGATCGTGATTGTGTGATTATTAATCTCGAGACGATGGGCACTCTTGGCTCGCGATTTTACTGTGGCTCTGTTATGAGGTTTTTATGATTCAGGTTATTTTTTCTTCAGGATTGGACGTGGTTGATTGTCGGATGCATTGCTGTCGAGCTTTTCTTTCGGATTTTTTCGTGATTTTAGTGTCGATTTTGGGTCGATTATTCGAACCGATGATCGTTGTGGGTTAGTTGGTAAAATTCAAGGTCCAGCGAAGATCCATAAACAATGGATCAGCGATGCGTGTATTAGGATCTCTCGTGCGAGAGTGAGAGAAAAGGAGTGAGAGAGAGAGATTGATTGATTGATTGATTGTTTTATTATTATGCCTCAGTTATACTTTTAGACAATTATATACACATCAGTTTAACAAATTTTTTACAAACCAATTAACGTAATATAAAATATAAAATAATAAAAATAGTGTGACAACTTATAGTTAACTTAAATTATGATATCGATAAACTTAAAAAATCAAAGAAAATAGAAAAATCAGAAAAACAAAAACCACCACCATAATTGAAAAACAAAAACAAATACAAAAATGAAGATAAAAATCAAAAATGGAAGTAAAAATGAAAATAAAAAAGAGAGAGAGAGAGAGAGATCTACGATTTTTCACCGCAGCAACAAGCCGCATAGTTTGTGCATACGCTCTCACAGTTAACACGGTCCTCACTCCCACGGTCCGCGAGATTTTTCATCCTCGACGAGGTCGAACACGCGTTCACGCTCAGTTCGGACAAAGTCGTAGAATCGTGAACTGTGGAAGCATCTCGTTTGTGGGGGTCTTTACGTCTCGACCTGTCTTATATCCATCCTCTCTTCTACGCCCCACGACGTTCGACCGCCCCAAAGGCTCCCCATTCCTCTCTTCACTCTCGCTTGAAACATTCGCGGCAATCTTATTCACTTATAACCTCGCTTACTCACCCACTTAAAACCATCCGTTCGAAGCTCACTCACGAGCGGGTATGGCACGAGGTACGGCACAAGCTTCGCGACCCCCCTTCGACTGTGTATATATATATATATTTATACGTTTGCGTTCGACTGCAAATGCTCCGCATTTTCCTTTTACCCGTGGCTTCAGCGCAATCTCAACCGACGTTTACGCTGTGTATACGCTTGCATTCCATATTCCATTAGGACGATCTATGCTCGAGCCTAAACGTCCGACTACGTCGGGAAAGAGAAAAGTTTCTACCGGACGAGCTTGTACTGAAACTACTGGAATATATTATACAATTTATATATATATATATTGTATGCTTTCCGTGCTGACGCGAGAAAGTCTCTTGCAGAAATGCACCTTTGGAAATATGAGGGAAGTTATATTAGATATATATATATATATATATATATATATATATATATATATTATGTAGTGTTGTATATATTAGGGTGGTCCTTATTCTGTTTTTTTCACCTTAAACTCTTAATCCGAAAAACGCATATACATTTTACAGCGTTCACGCAAAAGTGCTCGAAAAAATGCATGAAATGTTATCAACCGCATCCGAGTATAAGGATCAATCGTTATATCGCTGAAGGAAAAATTTGTTCGACTTAGAAAATCAACATGCAAATGAAAATGTGGGAGAGGGAAGTTTTCGGTGGGGTCGTCCGGGTCGTAAAAGAAATAAAAATCATTTTTGTCTTTATTTTTGTGGGTTATGTTTGCCGGATAGCAGCCAATATTTATTAAATTTAATTTAAAATCAATTTAAAAAAAATAATGAATTCAAAAATCGGAAAAAAATGTGAAAATTCATGGTCTAGAATCATTTGAAAGGTGGGTAGCGATATTTTTTTTAGGCTAAATAAGAACCACCCTAATATATATAATATACAATATATATATATATAGATACATACCTTGCGCTCCGATTCCGGGAGATCGTTTGTTCGGACTGACGAAGCGTCAAGGAGCGAAAGGGAATGTTCGAGACGAATGGTAAACGAGGCAAAGCTCGGGAGCATAATGACGTTTTGCCCATGGTTCACATCGTAACTCGTTCAAGAAGACTTGACCATTTTGCCCCATCCCGCCTCAATGGGCCGTCCGTCGTCTACTCGTACGTCCGAGCGTAACCAGAAGATTATATATATATATATATATATATATATATATATATATATATATATATATATTCCTAAAACGCATCCACCACCCTTTCGAGCATCGTATTTGCAAATATTACGCAAATATCGTGGATACCCAATTTTTTTTTCTTCCCTTCGCGGTTATGATTGACGCATAAATATTTCATCGGTCGATAAATCCGGCATTATCGACTCTCACACTGGGTGCATTCGTGAATAATATTCAGCGAATGAATTCGCCGTTTGTTACAGACGCAAACATTTTTTTTTCACAATTTTTATCGTCGATTGTTCGATCGTGGGACCGAACTTGGAATTTCTGTAGATCTTTGAATCTGCGAAATTGTGGAATAAGTTTTATTTGTTTATTTTTTTTTTAATTCGTTTTTTTAATAAAAATGGGAATTTAATAACGAATGAACTTTGAGCAAAATAGAAGATAAAAAAATCAATTCCGAACAACAAATATCTTCAACTCGACCATTTATTCGAAACAATTTTCCAACAGATTTCCGACCGTATTGTCATTACGAAAATTTCGGTTGAGGGAAGACAAATTTTTTTTTTTCGAAAAAACAAAAAGTCTTCACAATGAGACAGCACAATCGACGAATCTATGAGACCAGATTTCCCATATCGACGTTCCCATGAATCCCCCCCCCCTCCCCCACCTCAACTCGATGACCCGGAAATGAGCGTGAAAAATTCGAGATCTTTGTTTTTTTTTATTCTCCTTTCTCATGGTACGATAATATTGTCGGCGCTTTACCCAAAAAAAATTTTCTCACTCGTTCCAGTCATTCCGCATCGCGCGAGAGAAACAACACATAGAAAAAAAAAAAGATTTTCGTCGATCTATCGACAAATTAATGACTCTTTTCTTTTTCCTTCGTTTTTTTTGACACACAGCTTCCCGAGACGCAATCGCATCGTCTTGGATCTTTCTTTTTTGTCTTTATTTATTTTTTATTAGAATAATTTTTTTTTTTTTTCAATGTATCTTTGGTTTTTTTTTGCCCTCACCGGGGGCGGAGTGAGTTTCAAGATGACACTCTTTTTACCGTTAAAGGTCCGACGAGCAATTTCTCGTGACGGGTTTGTCCGGTGGTGGCCTGATCTCCTCTCGTCTCTCTTTCTCTCTTTTCTTTTGTTTTTTTTTACATCTTTCCTTCTCTCTCTCTCTCTCTGTGTCTGTGTCTGTCGCGGTCGACGCCTCCCTTCGCTCTCAGCGCAACCAAATTACAGCTCATTCATCCTTTCATTCATAGCCGCGCGGCGACTCACACAAACGACTTTGTGCGACAAAAGTTGCGTGGCCATAGTTGCAAAACGAAAAAAAAAAAAAAAAAAAAGAAAAGTTTGCGAGTCTCGCAAACGTTTTGCCGGACACCCCGGTTACGTGGAAAACGATGTACCCCACACGTATACATTGGGGTGGTCCTTGTTTTATTTTTCTTTTTTTTTTTTTACTTTGGCCCTACCGGACGATCATATGATTCTGAATACTTTTTTTTTTATATACTTGAAATTCGAGATCCCTATCTTAATTTTTCACCCTGCCACAAGCCTACCAAAGTTTCCCATATATTATAGAATATTATAGATTGACATTTTTCGGCCCAGCACTTCGAAAAGAAAATTCTGAAGTATAAAAAAAACATTTTTTTTACGACTGAAGTACTGCACCGAAATATTTCAAACTTTTTGACAATTCCTTTTTTTCGCGTCAGTCAAAATATATTTTGACTATAGTCAAAATTCAGCAGAATTGAAAAATTTAGATAGGGACCTGAAAATTAAAGGATATTCCTATTTAATTATTTGAAACCATATTATCTTCTAGGAGTTCTAAAATTTGAAATAAAAAAAAAGAAAACCAAAATAAGGACCACCCTACTACATATATATGTGTATGTCATCCGGAGAGGGGGAAATACCTGTTCGGTGAGCGTTTGATTGCAGGCAGCGTGGCGGAGACCCGCGGGCCCGTCGTTCGGGATGCTCCTCGAGGCGGGAATAAGCAAAAAAAAAAAAAAAAAAAAAAAAGTTCACCCGCGCGCGGGAACTCTATTACAAACAGGACGGCGTAGGGGCGAGGAACGCAGAAATTATCCGGCCTTGAGGGCGGGTTGGAAAAAACGTAGCGGAGCCGATTTTACTCCGGTCTCAGCGTCTTTTTTTTTTTTTTTTTTGTTTTTACTTTCACGGATTTTCTCGACTGAATGAATTTTTTTGTTGTTTTCGTTCAAATTTTTTTTTGTTTACATCGGTTCGTGGCCTGTGCTCTTCGGGCGAGAGAACTCGGGGCGGAAAAAAAAAGTTGGCGCAACGAATTTGTTTTTTTAATTAACAAAAAAAACACAATTTTTTATTTTTTATCATTCAAAGATTTCGAACCGACGATGAAGAAGAAAATTCGATAAGCAATAAAAGTTGAATAACAATATTCACATTTTATCGAACTTCTCGCTCGAATTTCATTTTCGATGATCATGAAAAGATAATGGATGAAATATATTTGTCATTGGATGTACTAGCATATTTATTTCTTCATTCGGAGCATAAACGAATTGTTGCAATCACGTAAAATGTTTTTTGATTGATCGAATTTTTTTTTGTTATTCGATTGATAATGTTAATGGAATTCTAATAATTTAAATTTTTTTTTTTTTGTTATCAGGAGTCGTCAGCCCGTTGGACAAACGCACCTCGTCTTCACCGACGAGGTGGGCTTCGCGGTGGAGGAGGACGGAGCGTTAGATTACCGACAGAGTTACGAGGGTGGAGAGTGGCGTGCTATGATCAGCATGGAGTTACCGGGTCACACGACGCAGCACGGCGGTCTGCATCTCGGGGTCGGGGTGAACCCCGGTGATCCGGCCGGAAGCGCGTTGGCCGCCATACACTCCCACCAACAGGATTCCATGGGGATGCATCATCACGGTCACGTTAACAACGGAGGTATGATTGAGGAGTCCGAGAAAAAACGTACGTTTCTTCTTTCGAATCCGAGGAAACAAAATAACATTTAAAAAAAAAATTTTTTTCAAATAAAAATATCGCAATCAGGGTTACGATAATTATTTATCTAACAATTATATATATATTAACATTAGAAGCCCACAGCGGACAAGGAATTTATAGACTTCTGAAATTTTTTTAATAAAGTGTTTGAAAACCCAACAAAGTTGGATTGAAATAAGATTTTTTTAGAACTTGGTATTATAATTTTGAAAAAAAAATGAATAAATAAATGAATGACATTCGTCCGAACTGCTGTGGGCTTGTTAGGATTATGAGACTGGTGATGAATCATTCTGCGAATTTTTGGGACTGATGGGTTTGTAATTAGTATGATTAGTTTGTAAATTTGTCTGGATGACTGTGAGATTAATTGCATGGAGGTATCAGAGTGGTCTTTGGACTTTTATTGGACCAATTTTGGCGAGCTTTGACTTTTGGGAATTTTATCTTAAACCGGATAGTTCAAAATTCGAATGAAAAATATTGTTCACAAAGTACTTGATGACAAAAATCATGTGACAACATTTTTCAGATGTTTGTAATTTCTGTGTCAACGAAAAAAAATTCAGAAAACAAACCAAAAAAAAAATCATCTCAACAACTTTGTGTCGTTTGTTGAAATAAAACAAACACGAGTTCCACGCGGGTGTTCCCCGTGAGTTGGTGGCACAGGGTCTCGGGGTATATCTTCGGTTCCGACAAAGGCGGCGGGGCCCGGTGGCAATGCCGGGTCCGGGACCCGGGCCCGCGCGCGTTCAACCATCCCGTGAAAGACAGCTTTGTCTCGCGGTGAACAATCGCGTTAGCGACTCTCTCTCCCACACAGAAGCCCACAAATTCTTCCCGCGTTATTTCACCGGCGACATCGCGAAATAAAAAACAAAAAAAAAAAAAAAAAACGAAAAACAAACCCACGAGTCAATGATCGACAAACGACACAAATGACGAGGTAACGAAAAATACTCGAAAAAAGAAATAAAAAAAACGAAAACAACACCTGAAAAATTGCTTCCGGCGAATACGAGATAATGCTCAAAGTTTCTCTTTGAGAAACCATTCTCATCAATTATCAACTTCCTCGTCAGGAAGCATAATCTGAAAAAATAAAAAATAATAATAAAAAGATGACAAACGAAGTGAACATCGATCTTAGATAGAACACAATTTTTGACTATTTCAACGCATTATCAAAAAAAAGTAATTCCTACAAAAGTTGTGACTTTTGACATAACAACATTTTTAGCGCAAAGAAAAAAACATGGTTCCTTAAAAAAAATATATATCAGCCCCCTAAACACCGCCATTTTGAATTTCGGACCAGAAAATGAATACATTTTTTCTTTACTTCCTCCTTCGAACCCTTCAAGTTTTATCATATTCAATACCCGATCGGATTTTTCGAGATAAATCACTTGTAAGATCAAAATGGGACACCCGGTATATATAATTAAAAAATACAAAACTATTCACGATTTTATTTAGTTAACTATTTCTTTTTTCCACTTGAGACCTGACTCTCGGACTGTGGGACTATTTTTTTTAATTTTTTTTTCGTACACGATCCGAAGTCCTTTCGTTTCTGTCGTTCGTCCATTCGTTTCTTATCCTGCTGCTACTCAAGACGGCCCGGCGTGCGGATAAGAGATATTCCCGTTGGCGTGCGGTTCATGCTTTACTATTATGTTACTATATACACGTAGCTGGACCGCGTGGCGCGCGCGAGAGAGAGACGAGAGAGCGAGAGATAGAGAGAGAGAGAGAAAGAGAGAGAGAGCGAAGAAAGCTGGCGATGGGAGACGCGAGTGGCGGAAGAGCGCGCGCGCGCGTCCGTGTCTGGTTAAGGAAGATGAAAGGCCCGCCGCCTTGGCAGGAGCCAGTGACACGGCATGGGGCACCGCCGATCGACCAAGAATCACGCAGCCCCGCGCATCGCGGATCGGCAACGGCCCCGCGTCCCAACCACCGGCTTCGCTCTCCACAGGCGGACGCAAACTTCGAAACCCGAGACCATCGTTAAATCTAATGATATCAAGTATTTGACAAAGCGGCCTTCTCTCCGCGACTCTGACGAGAATCACCGATCCAGAAGGACCACACGCACTTGTTTCACAGTGCCACGGAAATTATAAAAAAAAATAAAAAGAAACGAAAAAACAAAAAATATGATAATAATAAATAATGCTTTAGTCATCGTTATTTTCTCGTACGTCATAACAATCGAATTTTTATCGATAAGATGTTGAAAATCGATAAAAGTTTGGGAAAACATTTTTTGAAAATTTGTCAAAATCGTTCTGACATTTATCAAAATTGTTTGCCGGAAAATTAGCAATTGTGGACGATTCATTTTTTTAAGGTTAATTTATCTGGATATTGATCGACCGTATGAAGAATTGTTTTATTCGAAAATTAATCAATCACTAGAAATATTTATTCGTTCGTACATCGATTTATTTGAGAGTTTATAGTTTCGAAAATTGATTCATTGGAAAATCAATCTATTAATCAAAAGCTTAATTTGTTCGGAAATTGATCAATTTATTAAATGTTTAATTTACAAAAAATACCTCAAAACTCTGTAAAATCACGTGAACCAGTCTGACATCCGTTGGAATAATTTGAAAACCCTCGAAACCACGAGAAATCGCGTTGAATCAATCTCAATAAGTTATTTTAAAAAATTCCGAATTATTAACAATTCCAAAATCGGAAATTTCACTCTTGCTGAAGAAGGAAACATTTTTTTTTTTTTTACACAAGAGTGTGAAGAATTCCGTTCAATAATTGTAACCCGATACTCCGGCTGTTATCACCACGTACCATCGGCTCCGAGTGAGAGCTAATGATAATGAGCTCAATAAAAAAAAATAAAAAAAAATTAAAAAAAAAAAACACTTTTCTTCCTTTCGACACTCGTCGTCGTTATCTGCGACACAGCATCTACGTTCGCACTTTCCCATCTCATGAAGAATATACATATATACCTACATATATATATTTTTTTCCATATCGTCTCTCGGCCAAGTGGTTCGCAGTGGTTGAATAAGTGTCCGCCAGACGGGGCGTAATCATCGACTGAAATTTAATTAATATCGTTCGAAATTATTGAGTAGGGTAAGCCGCGTTCGCCGGAACTCTTGTGTATATATATAGGTATATATAGATATACGTACATGTATATATGCATTATAACATTTGTACATGAACATTACACACACACGAACAAACGTTTGTATGGAGGTACACGTATTTTGCCGGGGGGGAAGAAGTCGGTAGCCAAGTCGTCGCGTATACTCGTCGACTCGGATTATCTCTAATGGACCGTATCCGCGAATAGTTGCATTAATTTGTAATTAATGCAACTTATACCGGGCAACGGTGAGTTTCGGTACAACTGTGGCCGCGATGCTGCGCAAGATGCTATGCGCATATATATATATAAATATGTGTATATATGTGTGTGTATGTGTGTGGAAAGTATACAAGTGCATAGAGCATAATGTTCCTTCGCTGGTACCCGAGAACACGATGTGTGCGGGTTTATCTGGTTCACTGACCCTTCGCGATGCACAATTCCAGAAACGCTTTTACACTTTAGTCAACCATTTCACCTCACATTCGTACGCTCGAATGTTTCGTAATATCCACGTGTGCTTCATCCCGAGGAAGCTTTACCGCACTTCGCAGACTATTTTTGTTTTTTGTTCATTTTGCTTTCGCTTTTTTTTTTTACAATTTTTTTTCTGGTCTACTATCGGCCATCAACAGGTTGTAATCAGAGTCGTACGATCATAGGGTATACAAGCTTGTGCCATTAGCAATACGCTTCGTCAATTCAATTACCGTCCGGTCGTGCCATTGTCGATATATCATTTCATAATTTTATTTACAATGTAACGATGTTACATCGCCGATGGCGAAAATCATGTGATTTAGCGTTTCGAAATTTACATAGTTTTTTAATCTGATTTTTTTTCGTGTTTGAAAGAGAATGGATGATATTCTGATAAAATGATTGTGAATTCTCGAAGATTTTACACAAGATTGGATTTATTATTATTCATTAGTCGATAGTTATACCGTAATAAATATTGTATTTATTTTAAAATCAATCGTTACGTTTTCGCAATTTTTTTCTTCGGTCAAATTAGTTGTTGTAATATATATTTCATCAATATCCCTACATTCTTAAGTTTCTACGTTCCACTTGGGATCTGAGTCATGGAGAATTCTACATTATCGATGTCATTGCATAGCACACATTTATTTCATTTTTATTTCTTTTTTTCGAGATAATTAATATTCGACGATGAAATTTCATTCCATCGATTTGTCAAGAACCAACGAAGAAAGTTCATAACTGCGATGAGCTGTGGGCTATCAAATCGACCGATAATTGATATATCATCACATCGTAAAATGACGAAACGTATTTGTTTTATTTATTTTTTTATTTTTTTTCATTTTTCTTGGTGAGCAATATTTTGTAAGATATTTATAAATACAATATACGTATATATAACGCCGTACGTATATAGAAAAATATCTATATGTGTATGTGTGTATGGATATGAATGCATCGGGGTGCGAGATAACACGAGTTATTTATGGGGTTAAATAAAGGAACAGGATGGAGCGATGCGGCGATACCGGGGCACGGCCACGCGGTACAAATAGGTTGCCTTGCAGGTTTCGCATCCCCGACTTTGAGCTCCTCTTCCACGTGCAATCCACGTTGCTGCTCCTCGCATATCCTTCTGCCGATTGCCCGGCTCTGTGTGTGTGTATCATCAGCCTCGCGTACCACGGGGTCGTCATAAACCAACACACTCGCGAGACCGCGCGCTCGCGCACGCGCGCATTCGCAAACTTTTTTTTTCCACATTAAATCGGAGACACACGAACAGCCGAGGCCGAACACTGCGATGATCCCTGCTCACCTATCCCACAGGCGCTCTAGCTTTTAATCCCGACTTGTACGCTCACTACCGACTTCACCCCGCAATTAAAAAAAAAATAATAAATTTAAAAAAAATAGATATACGTTTATAAATAGATATGGAGTATTGCTATATGTTTATGTACATGCAAATATTACATTACGTTTTTTTTTGTGTTCTTCACAGATGACGGAGGTCACGGAATGAACCAGGACGGTGAGTCAAAATTTTGTTTTTCTCATTTTATTTTCAGCCAGATGAATTATTGAAAAACTTTTGGCTATATATCATACTTTCTTCTTCATGATTAAGGTAGTACCCTCTTGAAGAGAATTCCTCGTCAGATTTTCATGAAACTTGGCATACTTATAAGTATTGATAAGAAAAAGGTTCAGTTAAATTTTCATGGCTTTCCGGAGCGCGAGAAAAAATATATCAACACTTTTATTTTCAAACGTTTAACACGGAGCCTTATGGAAAATCACGCTCAATTTGATATAATACAAAAAGTCCTCGTCAGATTTTAATGAAAACACTTGAGCTGCAAGTTGAATATTCGGACAACATTTTGGGCACTTGACAGTAGAGATCAGGAGACTGTGATGATAATAATAAGCAAATAAACATCGGAAAAATACAGTTTATATCAGAAGTCGGTCGTGATCCAGTAGACATGGCAACGTTGCGCGTTTGGTTCCCATCTTCTCTCTCTCTCACACTAATCGACATCATAACACGCGACGTTGCCACATCAAAGTACTACGGACCTCAATCAGGAGATGGTATATCTTAGGCTTGCTTTGACTCTTACATTATGTAGGATACTACCTGAACGGGGTGCGCGAAACGCATGGTGAGAGTGAGAGAGTGACACGGAAAGTGTGCAGCGCGGAGAGATAGAGCGCACACAGCGGCCCAGAAGCTGCATTATAGTTACGAGCATTGTCGTACGCGTGGTGTTGGTGCAGCGCGTGCGCGCGCACGACGCGACAGACGGGTTTTCCTCGCGCAACACAACCGACACACGGGGCCCGGTCGACGCCGGTTTTATCAAGACTCTCGAACCTGGCCGTTATAATGGTCCACATCGTGATAATTAAGCGCTATAACGGGGCGACGTCGTATAGCGAAATGTTGAACAGTCGACCGGCAAAAGGGTTTATCTAACAACCAACGAGATTTTATCTAACTATACGTAAATACATTTGTGTGTGTGTGTGTGTGTGTGTGTGTATGTACATACATATATATATACGTAGGTATATCGAAGGAACAATATATTATTCGATCGTTCGGATTATAATTCAGATATACCCACGCGAAAATTTTACGACTCATCGTCATACAATTTTCCTACTGTCACGCAAATATGATTTATCGAGCGATATAACTTACGCGTTAATAATTATCTATAAAAACTAGAATATCATGAATCATTTCATTTTTTCAACATCAAAACGTGAAATTCAAATTTTTTTTTGTTGTTGTTGGTAAATTCAATTTGGCAATTTGTTATTCATCGATGTTGGTACCGTGTCGATTGAACTAGCGTGATTGGAATACACAATGGATATCCGTTTTGTGTTCCAACTTGATCACATTTTAATGCCAATTTTACAGTGTCTGCGATTATCTTTCAAGTTTCGAATTTGGGATAAATGTATCTCTACATTTTTTTGACTTTTTGTCGACGAAAAAAAACAAACAAAAAACAAACAAAAGACCCGTATAAATATATATTTATCTAAAATTCCGAATATTGAACGATGACCATCGGTCGCATCGTAAATCGGCATTAAAATGCAATCGATTTGGAATACAAACCAGATGCTCATTGTGCATTCAAATGGCGTTAGTTCGATCGGCACAATAACAGAATGTTGATGGGTCCGAACAATGTCGACGATTTTCTCTGGAGCGTCGCAAATGTGAAAATCGGAGAACGGCGAGCAAGACGGTGCGTACCGCGGCCACATGCAACGGAGCTCGCGACACACTGCACCGTCGAGGGGGGAGGGGAGGGGCGACACACACCGCGGCTATATTCTTCGCGCGAACGAGCGAGTGTGTGATTACAGGTGCCAAAGAAAATTCCCACGCACTTGGTACGCGTGCGATAGGTGCCAAGTGTATTACAACAATCGCTACGGGTTAGGAGACGACCTGTGGGGGCGAGCAATGCAGCTGCAAAAGCGTTGCTAGACGCGTGTGCAACAGCAACGTTCGTATAAACGCGTATACCGCATGTGCGGCACGACGTGGCGAGGGAAAAGAAACGATGGGGCAAAACCTTGGTCGAAATTGTTTCAATTTCTGCGATCATCTATTTTTTTAAAATCAAATCTCAAATAATAATAAAAATAATCATGCATGATATATCAAATGAATGAATAAAAATAATAAAGATAATCATAATAAAATAAAATAAATGGGATGGGACCGAAGTAATGATCAATTTTTAAATATATATACTTGAACAAGATGATTAGATAATATTATCGTAATATTATGATTATTGATTACGTAGTAAAGTTTAGTAATTAGTTCCTTAATAATTATAGATTTGAAAAAAAAGTAATGAAATTGGAAAATAATAACGGTTATAAAAAGAATTAGAAATCAATGATTTTCGAATTTTTTTCTTCACTCGTACTACGAAGATTTTTCTTCGTGTGAAATTGTGAGTTTCTGGGTGAACAGAGAAAGTGCCCCATGGGTTCTGGCGATCAGTCAGTAAGTCGAGTGACGGACAACAAAGTGATCCGCATAAGGGTTTCATTTTTTAAATTCCTTTTTTTTTTATTCAGAGGTACGAAACCCTAAAAAGAATGAATTGTCGAATTAATCGTGAGTGTGTGAAGGCTTGAGGTGTCCGCGAGGTGTGAAGTCTCGACCCGCGCTACAAAATTGCCCACCATCGCACGAGCTCTCGTTTACAATGCAATTTTCGATAAAGTTTTGCAGTATTTTTTTTTTTTTGTTCTTTTTTTTTGGTGGGTCTGAAGCGCGAAATCTCCGGAGGCCCGGTTCAATATTCAACACGTATTTACATTCGCAAATTGTTTACGTCAGTTTCGCTGTGAGATATTCTGTCAAGATTTTTTTTTTCTTTTTCGTTCAGTCGCTCGGCGGTCGGGGCGGTCGGCTAACTGACTTGGCGGGCGCGCGCGTGCGCGTTGGGGTCCCTCGCGGGTTTCCGAACACGTTTATTCGACGCGAATGGTTGTTGGTAAAATGTGTTGTGCGTACGTTTATCACCTCTTCTCTCACGTTTGCCACATTAGCTGTGTTGTTGTTGTTTTTTTTTTTTTTCCGAAATTTGTTTTTTTTATCGTCCCGAGGCTTTCGCGCCCTTCGCGAGAACTCCGCCACTCTCGTTCGCACCGAACTGGCTATTACCGCGTCAAGCATGCGTGTATCTATATATCCGTGTGTAAATGCAATATCTATACACATCAGAGTGGTCCTTATTTTTGCCATTTTTTATTTATCAATCGAAATAGAAAAAAAATAAATTTTCAATGTTCAATAAATCGAAAGAAACAATTATTTACGATTCACGGTACGATCGACAATGCAGAACTTCATTCGTGATAGAAGAAAATTCTGAAACAAAAAAAAAAAGCCGGTTTTATTTGAATGGCAAACTTTGGGAGGTTGGCGGCAGAATTAAGGATTGAGACAGGGACGTCAAATTTTGAGGATATTTTTCCTAATTTATTTCGAACGATATTATTCCCCGGTAACGCCAAAATTTGTTGGGAGTCAGATTTGGGACTACCCTGATACACATATATCTACGGAGATGATACACTTGACGCCAGCTGTTTATACGCACTCGTGTGTATCACCTTTTAGCCTGATGCTTTCGCTGGACCTTCGCACCCTCGAGATCCCGTCGTGTTGATGCTTATTACCGGAGTTATTAATATCGTCCAGACCGGACCTATATATGGCACGCTTTTATATATATATATGCGTCTCTATATACGGATGCTTATACGCGTATCTTCGTCTACGGGGTCCATGGTTTTATGAGGTTCTCGATCTTGGCCCGGTCACGCTCTCGGCCTCTGATCCTCATTACGACAACGCACAAACGATCAAACACGTTCAACACGTGCATCAACATATATGGCATTAAAAAGAAAAAAAAAAAACAAACGCAAAACGAAAAATTGGGTTGTCCCAAAAATTGTTTGACCGGCAATCATGTAATTTTGTTCAAAATGTTTCTTGCATGCTCTTGTTAGTCCATTTTTCAACATTATTGTGAAAATTGTCATCTTGAAAATTTCGTAAAATAATTTCAGTCGATTGAGCTGTGGAATGAAAAAAAAAAAATTATTTTCATGATTTTAGTTCAGGAATTCTATAGATTCCAGATTAAGATTCGCAGCAGTGCTTATCGATAACGTAAAATACAAGTCAACTAGATAAACCAAATTTCCATAGTTCCATGTGGACAAAAAAATCTACACGTAAGCTCGAAGCTTCTTTCAGTCCTCAACAACAACCAAACAACAATAAAATGACTAAATAAAGCCTTTACGAACGAACTATATTCACTCGATCATCATTATTTTTTACATCACCATAATCATCGGCAATTAGAAGAATCGGTGTAGAATGCGATAAGACAGATGACAGTATATAGTCGTCGATTATTAACGAAGCGAAGAATCATCGTTTGCGCATTCGTACGTAGCGTAGTGTCCTGGCCGCACGTGATTTATTTTCTCGGATGTTAAAACGAGGACCGAAACACTCGTGGAGAACGTTTCTCCATTCGTTGTTACACATATATATGCTGCATAGCACATATAGCACACGTCGGATCTAAAACTAGTATATGCGGTGCTCTCATATATATGCCCAGCATCTCTCGCAGGTTCTCTCGGCCGGGGTCCAGCGTGCGAGCGTTCGAACGGTACATATCTGTGAGCCAGAAGCAGGAGCAAGCTGCAAGCAGCACCAGCAGCCTCAGCAGCAGCACCACGCCCGCGCACGCGAGGCAGTACCACTCCTGGACCGAGCTATGCACATGATATCTCTCGTCTCTCTCGCTCTCGACTCATATCTTCTCTCGGTTTCGATCGGACCGGCTCTGCATCTTACAGCTAGGCCGGGAGTTCGCGTCGGGTGATTTGTATTGCTAAATAATCAGCGCCGTGCGCGTGCGCGCGCGAGCGCGCAGTCGTCGTCGTCGTCGTCGTCGCGGAATACTGGTTCAACGACAAGCCAGAGGGAGAGTTATAATCCGCTTAGGTGTACATGCAAATATATATATATATATATATATATATTATGGTACGATGGTTGGGAGGCATAAGCATGGATGCTGCATAGTCCGTACTCAGTGTCCAATGCCACAAGAGGGTTTTTGATATTGCAGCGATTGTGCTCTTGTTGCGACGCTGCTGCAACGTTACGGGGTAAACTACGCCATTGATTTCCGGATGGGAATCGGAATCCAAAACGATTGATGTCCCGAACGAACAAAATGCAGAAGACTAACAATGTTTTTAAGGTAGTACCCTCCATGAGAGAGTTCCTCGTCAGATTTTCATTAAACTTGGCGTACTTGTATAGGTATTGATAAGAAAAGGGTTTACATTTTTATGGCTTCCCGGAGCGCGAGAAAAAAGATCCCTGGAAAAAAGAAAAAATCCCCAGAAAGAAGAAGGAAATCCGTCGATAGCCGGGGATCGCCTATCGTATAATGCACGTGAACCCCGGGGATTACGTGTCTCCTGTTTCCTGAGGATATTATAACTGGATCGCGCACAGAGGCGATATCGCCGAGTGTCTTTCGTGCATATATAAGCCGAGCTGTGATGAGGCTATCGTACGATTTCAAGCTGGCTTATGAGAAATTAATATTGAAATTTATCGTACGATTGAATGGATAGAAAAAATCGATGAATAATTTATCACTATATATATATGAGAAAAGATACCCATTCTGAAAAATTAAGAATAAATTTTCTTAAATTAGGGTTAATTTTTCTCAGCAGCTTTTTGACCCCAGTGTTCCAGTCAAGGGTTGAAAGATTAATCATTCCATCGATTCTCATTATTTGCAAATTTCTGATGAGCCAAGCAAATTTACCATTCCCATAATGTTGAATTGAAAAAGTTGAATGAACCTCCAATACACCGATTTAACGTAAGTTGGTCCATAACGATCAGCCAAACAACGCGTTTATCGATTGACCACAATGATGAATCTCCGCAGCGTCTTATCGTCGCGAAAATTACACACACACACACACACAATCACGTATGTGTGTGAGTGCATACGTCCGATGATCGTGAATTATCTAGCCGCGATTGCGGTAACGCACGTCCCCGTAGCTTGATATTAGATGCGTGGAGTCGATGTGGCGAGGTGGGGGATCGTGCGATGCGACTGCATTACGTTCTCGTGCCGATCGAACCAACGGATATGGAATGCGATGACCGATCTTCCGTCGCGATTCGCTAGCCCCGAGTTCGATACGGTCGTCGTTGTACTTCACAATTTGCGTCTCATCTCTTCCAGTCGACAATTTCTTCAACATCGAGGCCTCAACAACAACAGCAACAACAACCAAACCGACAATCTTATTCTTGGGCTCGATGCGCATTTGATGCATCGAAATTCCCCGGACGAATGTCTTTCGATTCACCTGCAAATTCTATCACCGTGTGACACGGAGAAAGAAAGATGGAGAAGAAGAGAGACAGAAAGAGAGATAAAGAAAGAGAGAGACGCACACACGGAAAGATAGACGACGAAAAAAAAAAGATTCACGATCTTTCTCGTCCGATCGATGATCGCACACGTGGCATCGAACTTTGCCGATACCTTTATAAAACCGTTCGCACACTCGAGATTATTTTTTTTTTGTACCGCGATCCTCCCATCGCTCTCTTATAATACATCCTGCGTTGTGCTATTCCAGGCACGAGACGAGATCGGAGCTTCGCGTCGATGAAACGATCGGATAAGTCCTTTGCTCGGCAGCGGGCTGACGATAGCCAAGGTTTATTTTATATATATATATATATATATATATATATATATAACCGTGTAGGATATACAGTGCCGGGCACAAACCGTATTGATTGGACCTCTGCACCGCGCGTACGATATATTCGATATATTCGATACATCGTTCCACGTCCTCTCGTTCCCTGCATCCTTGCCGATCTCTTGCTCTCCTCTTCTCTCTCTCTCTCTCTCTCACACACACTCGATATCACAATTTCACATTGACGTGTCAATTTTCGTTTTTAATCTCATACCATTATTCATTATTATCCATGTCTTTATCATTCACGTGTATTATTTATTTTTCAAACGTCGGTAACGATCGTTTGTGACGTCTCGGTCGGGAAGTCGATATCACGTTTTGCCGGATGCCGAGTATGTTTGCCGATCACCGAGGAATTTTTCCCCAGTCCCACGGCCCGATTAACAAAAATGTTATGCATAAACTATATATGCCCAATACTATATATAGCTTAGACACGGACTATATATGTATATATGATTTTTTTAGTTCGGGGGTTACGTTCCAAAGTGTCGGACTATCCGCCGAGTTCTTCGTTGTGCTTATCGGGACCAGCGACTCGCAGATACATATATATATATATGACTATATACATATATTGGTAAGATGCGCATGCGCGTATGGGTGATGCGCACAGCGGCGTACAGAACATATTTACGACTTGACCGGCAGTACGTTTGCAGGAAGACCTGCATATATATGTATGTATGTATGCAGATAGATATATATATATATATATATATATATATTATTGTGCATACACTGTGGAGTAAGTTTAATTCTATATCAGAGTACAGCTGTGATCTCGAAGGGTGTGGCTCGGTCTCGTGTCAGCAACGGTAATATCCCGGGCATTGCATATACCTTATAATCGAGACAAAATCGTTCGACATAACACACACACACACTTACACACACACAAACATACATAGGTATGCACCACGGATCCGAAGACTCCGTGACAGGGTTGAACGTCACGTGAGACGTCTCAATCGGACATCAACGTGTTTTGCAATTAGCACGGACACGATAGCGGTGATACAAGTCCATGATAATTCGATAAATGACCGGTAAGAAAGATAAGAAATAAATAAGAAGAATGAAAAACTCACCAAAAAACTGCCCAAAATATGGCAGCGAAACCCTTCGGCGGGCGAGTCGTACTCGCACTTGACCGGTTTATCCGGAGTTTTGCGCAATCTTATTTCGCGGTAATGGCAAACACGAAACCGTGTGTAGTTGCGGTCGGTGCACGAGCGGTGGGTTGCCACACTGTGTGGTGTGGATGTCTTTGCATAAACGATCCGTCAATCACGCCTTCTCGTCGTGGACCAACCAATGAGGTGCCACGAGGCTCATGAGCTCGCGCGCGACAAACGCGGGAATGCGTATATTATATATCACGAGTTATTCATATATATATTAGGGTGGACTAATATATATATGTATAAAATTATTATATATAGGACTAATATATATATGTATAAAATTAGATTATATTAAAATTTGAAAAATCATATTAAAAATTAACTCAAGTCAACCATAATGCAATAAACGGTTTTTCGATGAGTTACCGATAAAAAATCGTTTATGCAAACAAAAACAACAAAAACAAAAACAGAACAAGTTTTCGTGAATTTTATTTTATTAAAAATTTTTTTTTCTTCCTCCGTCGTGGTGTCGTTTGAGTTATTTGGATTCTGCAAGACTGGATCTATCACTCATCTGTATCAACAGCCCGTGGCGCGCGTTTGCAATTATTTTGCCCGCGCGTGAACGAAAAAAAAAAAAAAAAGAAAAAGAAAAAAAAAACACGTTGTCGCACACCATCGATCGAATACGTGTCGTTGCCGTGAATTATTGATAATTAATCGTAACCCGATAGACACATATAGTAGGCGCATATGCGTCCTTGAGGACTCATTAAACGTCGACCGTTATACGTTACGAAATGTGTGTATATGTGTATATGTATATATATATATATATATTTATCTTGATAACCGTTCACCTACATGCGGTAACCGCGTTTGCCACTCGTTTACACGAAATAACGAGACTAATGGATTATTGCAACAGGAACTTGCACCGCCGTGTGGCAAAACAAATTTTTTTCACGGCTGCCATTTTTGTCACACCCAATCTGATTTTTAAAAAAAGTTGCATTCTCGATCAGGGGGCCACTCAATGTTAAAATAAAAAAAAACACAAACAAATTCAATGCACAGCCCATTGTGAGAATAAAAAAAAATTCTCATTGAAATCAATCAAAGCTCTTCGTTGCGAATAAAAATAATAATCTATCAACAATGTCCCACACCCCAAAAAAAAAAAACTACACCGATCTACGTTGCTGACGACTGTGAAACCAAAAAATTCTTCTTTCAAATTAGACGATTTTTCGTCACGCCGATAAATACGGTTTCCAATTTACCGATAAGCAAAAAAAAAAAAAATGCAATTTTGCGGCGCACAATAATCTCGACGATGTGAATGGAGTTCGGTTGATGAAAAATTTGACCGAACCTCAGAGCCAATCGTATCAAAGGCTGTGCATGAATCAAAGAGGACAATCGATAGCATAACAAATCGTTTTACACGTACTATATATATATATGTATCGAAGCTCGGAACCGATTCACGCAGAAACGTTTAATCCAGGCGACAGGGTGACATGCCAAGTTTTTTTTCTCGCATACCTTTCAGCCGATAATCGAGCGAGCATATTGCAACGATAGAAGAAGAAAGAAGAAACATAAAAAAAAATAATATAAAAAAAAAACGTGATAACGCGATGCGTCAATGACACGAGAATTTCTCGGACATTGCCCATAAACGATTTACACCGGTGGAGAAGGTTGCCCGAGTGCAAGCCGAGATAATTAGTCGGTTGCTCTCTTCTCGTCGTCATCGTCATACCTCGTCGTGTAATTACACGGTTCGTCGTTCCTCGTGTTGCATACAAATTCACCCTATATATATATATGTAAACTTAACTTACATATAATTTATATCAACTCGTTGTGACTCTAGCGTTGATTTTTTATTTCCCTTCGTTTTGTTTGTTTGTTTGTTTTTTTTCTTGAAATTGCTATTTCATTGTTATCATCGATGATAATGCGAGAAAGAGATAGGTTCGATGGCAATGTTTGTTCATCATCCACACGTTGTCACGAATCGCTCGTGCGAGTGACCGCGTCATCGTCGCAACTCGAGTCAATTATAAATAACTACGTACCGCATAACACATCGTACCGCGATGCAACACACACACACACACACACACACACACACATGTGGATCGCAGAATGCATCTGAGCTAACTCGGTGCATCGAACTCTCGTTAACCATGCTTCGACGATTAATTTGCATTTTCAAACTTATCGTCGAGCGAGTTAGTTTTTATATTTTTTTTCTATCGTATTATTTTTTATTATACAATTTTTTATATTATTTTACAATCATGGATCTTCGTAAAGAGGAATGTGGATTATGGATGAGGCAGCAAGATACAAATAATATCGATGTGGGAAACAATCGGCGATGTCACAAACGATTTTTTTTTTTCTTAATTTTTTTTTCGAAGTCGCAAGAAACCGAAGGGGGCGACTCTTGCCCTGCCAGCGGGTCATTTGTACGTCGTTGGCGCGAACAAAATGTCGAGACGAGAAGAAAAAAAAATAAAACACGCGTCGCCACGTGATCGCTGCCGAAAAGACGTCGTGCGGTTTGACGGGCGTTGAATCGGATAAAAGATCGAGCTTCATATCGGTCGTAATTCGATTTGAAGCGAGATAAACGTGGGTGAGGTGTCGGTGATGCGCTCGCGCGCATGCGCCCGAGAGCCAAGCTCCGTTTGCCGGCGGGTGGCCAAGAATTTCGTTGGTACACCGTGGCCACCGGACACACGCTGGACGATCGTCCTTCGACGATCTGTCACAGGGGTGACACGACGATCGACCGGAGAGCAAGGTGCTCTCACGAGGCTCGTTGATCATGCGATATACGATCATGCCGGTATACGTAATACAGCCCGACCCTGGCAAATGGTTTCATAGGAATCCACTCGTTTTAACCATCCTCATCTCTAGAAACTATTATCCGTAAAAACTTTGAGAAGTTTCACTTTTTTTTTTTAACGTGAATCGATATTCCGACGTGATAAATTGTTTTTGTTTTTTTTTTTTTTTTTCAATTTAGAGTCAAGTCGGTTGTGATGATTTGCATCGGAACCCATATAGGGGAGTGTGGGTCTGGCTGCACGGGAAATATTGCAATAGTTGATGCACACACGGGATAGCCGGAGGCTGGACGGGGAGCACAGTCGGTCCGGTACAGTCGAATTACGGTAAATTAGCGAGAGTGAAGAGTACAGAGAGTCGGGCGAGTATACCTCCAGCATCGCGTACAGATATACAACAGTCTTCCGTATCTACATGTAAGGGTGGTCCCAATTCCGACTTCTCATTTATTTCGGCGCTGCCGGTCGACAATATCGTTCGAAATAAATTAAAAAGCATATCCTCAAAATTTGACGTGCCTGTCTCAATTCTCAACCCTGCCGCGAGCCTTTCAAAATTTGCCATTCAAATAACACAGTGTTCATCATATTTCAGAATTTTCATTTCATATTTACCATTTTGAAATGGTAAACTTCGGGAGGCTCGCGGAAGGGTTGAAAATTCACACAGGGACCTCAAATTTTAAGAGTATTTTCAAAAATTCATTTCGTTATCTTTTTAGGAGCGTCAAAATAAAAAGAAAAACAAAATAAGGACCACCCTAATGTATTTATAGTTATACACGTGCCTGAGTCTCGTTGAGTTCGAACGTGGTGCTCGCGTTATGAGGACGTACGTATATAGATATAGACAGACGCGAATGAGCCGACATATACATATACCACAGGTAGGACCGAACTACCGGTACAACACAACGAAGACAGAGAGAGAGAGAGAGAGTCGAACGAATGGATGAACGCACGAACGTGGCAGACGGGCGCAGGGGCAAACATAAATTAAGATGGAGGACTGATTATGAAGCCGAGGGCAGGCTATCATTACCCGAGCCATCGTGACCGGTCGACCCTGCGCGCGGTGCACAAACCTCGGGATCCGCGAGGGGGCGCTCGCGCGACCGAGCGACTCTCGGCTTCTGCGTTGCATCAACAGTTGTGCACACTTCGAGCCGACCCCGAAGCATTAATTCTTCATGCCACTTACCACCATCTTTTTACTTCCGTCAGACAATTTTTAATTTTTTCATTCAAAAATATGTCTTTTTCTTTTTTTTTTCGAATTTCTCGAAGTAATTGTTTGTTTAGTCAGTGATGGAGGTCGTGGAGTTATTTTTATTTGTTATTTCGGTCTTTGGCTACGATTAAGAGTTTCCAAGTAAACGAAGATCAATGTATATACTGTGTATAGACAGTAATAAGTGATATGATAATTTATTTACAGTCTATATGATATTTATTAATTATCATAATTATAATTAATTATATTAATATAATTAATTTATTATTTATTATGTTACATTATTCACTTATAGTCTATATAATATTTATTCCAGACAACTCCTCAATCGCTCTAAAAAGTGTAGCCTCTTTTTAGTCTCGAAACTACGATTGCTACGAACAATCCAAATCCGACCGGTACGAAATATCGTTAAGTAGATAACGCCCGTACGAGTCAGCCAACCTCACCGACCAGTCGAAAAACTTTAATTTCGCCTTCTCCAAACTCCCACGTTCATTCGCGTTTGCGTCGCCACAATCGTTCGCGATCAACGATTATGATTGAACGATCGCAGGTGCGACGCTGACGCGAAAATACGACGAGCGACGTCGCACACGTGAGACCGTGCACCAACTAATTAACGATCGCGTCTCGCACACATAATTTCGATAAAACCGACAGCCTATCTGCCCCCGCCCCCCGTCGTTCGCATTGACATTCTTTTTTTTTTGTCCCATACACACGCAAGTTTGTAACACTCGCGTATCAACATCGTTCGAATTGCGTGACCCACACGTTTCGCAAAACTCACTGAGCCGCTTGTCACATTTCGCTTTCACAATGTTTTTTTCTCTCTAGATTTTTCGTCGATTCGCAAAAGTTCTGCGTACACACAGAGCGACTCACCGTACTCGCGGATTTATTAACGCGATAATAATTTTCAATCGCACCGTTCCCCAATCGACTCGCGCCAAACCGGCGTTGGTGATAGCACGAGGAGAGTGAAATGTCGTTTGACATTTAAATCCAAAACGTTGTGCTATACGATGTAGGAACTGAAAACCGTCGCTGGCGGGTGTCCCGATCGCGTTATCACGAGAAACGAAAAAAAAAAGAAAGAAAAAAAACCCCTTTTTTTCAAACGTAAAATAATAATGATAATAATAATAATAACTAAATAATAATTTTTTTCGCGACACGACCAGTTCCAGTTCCGATGGACATTCACTTTTCAGTGTCCCCCGTTCAGTCATTCGTTATTAAACATTTTGATTGCGTTATCAAAACGAAAAAAAAAAAAATAAATAAAATCACTGTAACTAGGTGTGACGCCATATTTTTTATTTTTCTTGTAGCTTTCCATTTCATCCGGAGAGAAAGTGCGAGATAGAGTTTTGCTATGAGATGAGGTTATCACACCGGAGGGAGATTCGACTGTTGCCCACACACTCAAACACAGTCGGCTGTTTCTTACACATGCGAGGGGGGTGAGGGGGGGGGGGCGACTTGTGTCATTGCTTCCCGCTCGGACGGCTCGTCGTGCAGCTTCCTTTTGGCTTCTGCTCTCCTGGATCTCATTCCACATTGTTACGTACACGAGGAACGGTCTTGTGTCGTCCACGAACGTAAGCATACGGCTCGACGACGAGGCTCGTGCGTGTGGGGCGAACTGCTGGAGGGGGTTGAGTCGTGTAGGGTCGAAGAGGAACGGGCGAATCATCCTAAATGACGAACCAAGATGGCGACGAAATATATTCCATGTACATACATATGTACAATATACATCAAGGGACACCCTGATATATGCGTTCCAATCTGATGGATCAATGTGGCTCCTAAGTGTTGTCCTCTCACCCTTCTAGCCTCAAGTCCCACGTTAGAAAAGACGATTCAGAGTGGATGTCTATTCTTGCGTTCTTGTTCTTCTATAATTCACTTCTAAGCATCGTTTTCAACCATAACCATACTGAAGATATCAAACGATAGGTCAAACAAGCAAATAGGAAACTAGCAAACTAGGAAATATCAAAATATTTCCTAGCAATGAAATATTCACCCCGAGGATTTCATACTCTCGCCGCAACGATAATCGAGTGAAATGTTCCATATTCATCATTCTGGATGCGATTGAAGTCAGGACAAAAAATGAATGATTCGTCAAACGATGCCTGCGCTTATATTGTCATCGGTAAATTCTTTCGAAAAAACTTTGCTGCACTTGTCGACTATCCACAGATAACCCTACACTGACATACACTGACATAGGATCATACAAACACAAACCCAGAGAGCGCACTTAGTCTCAGTTTCATAAAACGTGTCCGTGTAAATCATCAAGTGCATCATAGTCTCCTGCACGATCACTAGCAGCCTCGGCCATCAGCAGCGCCACCCTCGGAGCGACTCATTGACCGAACAGAGCGCGGCTCGGCGCGCGAGGGACGAATTGCGCGACGACGCACGTCGCGTAGCAGGTTTGCAGCTGAGAAAGGTAGTTGATAAATATTTCCCCAGCGTGCTAAGCGGGTGGAGCACATTGCCTCGGCGATTCTACCCGCGGGACAACGAGTAAGCTGCAGCAGCAGCAGCAGCAGCGAGACAACGAAAGCAAACGACAAACATTATTCGCAAGCGGGGCCAATCACGGCAGTTTCACGATTGTGAAACGAAAGTGGGTTCTGTCCCGTTTTGTATTTTGTTTTGTTTTGTTTATTTACTTTCCGTCGCCGTGAGGTACGCTCGGTAGTCGCCGGGCGGTGCCATACGCCACGGTGACCTTTCGCCCCCTTCCGTCTCCCGCCGAGCGGCGATACTCAGAAACAAACAAAAACAAACACGCACGAAATCAACATAGTTCGTTGGTTTTGATTTCGTTTTGTTTTTCGTTCGTGTGTCCTACACTGCGCATTGGGTCAACACTTGAACTATCGCCGCTCAAAACAACGACGAAATATTGTCCACACTAACACGAACCCACACTTATGTACACAAACGGATATACACAAGTGCGCACGCGCACGGAACTGCGCTTGATCGTATCCAACAATGAGAGCCGTATGAAACATTTGCACGTCGATTCCTCGTGGTTTCATTAGCGTACCGAGTATTCCATTGGTGTGTGTGTGTGTCAGTGCATATAAGTGTGGGATTGTACACATCTCCGACTGAACAATTAGAGATCTTATCGCGTCATCCGCGGGAGAATAGCCGTGGGTATTACACCGGCATTACGATCGGTGAAAAAACTCCGGGAACACGTTGTTCCAGATTACACGGGACAACCTTTAGTGCCAAGTGGAAGATCGCATTGGCTACACGCCCAACGCTCTTTGCGCTATAAATTTGCGCGCTTGGAATATGCAACGATTCCCAATGACGTTTAGTTCATTTCATTCACATTGTATAACTTCGATTGTAGGAATTAATGCAATTCCTTAGTCCGTGACAACGTGTGAGACTCGTGATCACGAATTCCGACGAAACGTAAACAAAACTTTGAGTGCGTTAGTGTTGGCAATATTCGTACGTTGAAACATATTTTCTTGCAATTATATTGACAGGAATCCTCCCAATTCAGTGTCGTCAAAAAAAAATATTAGAATCGTGAGCTAAGGGATCAAGAAAATAATATAAAAAACTAGTTAGTTATAGAAGGCTAGTTCGTACGGATTTAATGACTAAACATCATCGTCTGTCGTAACACAAATGTAATTTATAATCTCTCATTTTGTCTCATGCGATATTTTAACATGAAAACCGGGTGAGAATCAGTCAACAAGGTTTAATTCTCATTTAAACAACGCGTTACAACCCCGCGTTGATGACCCCCTCCCCCTCTATCCCTCCCTCCGACGATTACAGTTATTATCGCGTTCTTTATAGTGTCGTAAAAGTGTTTTTTTATGTTCTCTAGTTACCCGCGGCTTGGTAGCCTCATGCGTTGTTACGATCGTCCATAGCTTTCGTTCTGCAAAACTTTATTGGCTTGTCCGTTAACGTCCCAAACTCGAATGACCGAAGCTACATGAAAAAAAAAAAAAATAAAATAAAACAAACAATATTGTCATTTTGTTTTTTTTATGATGGCACTTGATTCGATTAATCTTAGGAAGCGGTTTCACGAAACAGGAAGATCGTGAAACTCGAGACGATGACGGGACAGCCAGGAAGAGAAAGAGTGAGTGAGAGAGAGAGACAGAGAGAAGACTCGAATTATCATAATCTCATCTGAGTAGCGAGGATGCGATAATCCCGATGATTTTCCCGAGCGAGTGGAGAATCGTGATGATCTCGGTCGGTCCTCGTATGAACCCATCGGTCTTCTTTCCTCTCACTCGCGGCGCTTACGTCCGAGCACATGGCTTTTGGGCTCTCGCTTGCTCTCCTTCCTCATCCTCCTTCACATCGTTTCCCATCCTTCTTCATCCCCTTCCTCCTTCGGTCTGTATAATAATAATGATAATAATAATAATAATAATAATAATAATAATAATAATAATAATAATAATAATAATAATAATAATAATAATAATAATAATAATAATAATAATAATAATAATAATAATAATAACAATTTGAAAAAAAAAACAAGTAAATTTACAATGAGTGCTCTATTTGCATAACTGGCCTCACTTTCCAACCGTATGATAAGTCATCCTGATAAAGACGGTAGGGCCCCATCTTCCGTCTTGTAATCTGCTTGGCTTCCGCGCGCCTTCTTCCATTCCGCATTTTTCTTTCCACGCACGTGGAGGAACGGAGCGGTGGAGGAGGGGTCGGTAAATTGACAGTCAGTGTCAACAATGACTCGATGAACATAAATAAAGCATGGGAATTCAATACAATTGATTTAACTGAAAATCCATCAAAAAAATTGCAACCACCTATAATATATATGTATACATACATACATATATATATATATATATATATATATATATATATATATATTTTAATATCAGATGCAGTCCTCTAATCTTTCATAATAATAATAACAACAACAACGAAAATTCTACAAATCGATAAAATCGATAAGCCGAAGAAAAATAAAATGGTTTTCCGTAGCCGTAAGATCGATGTCGAACACCGAGGCGTCAAGGAAAGGGACAGTCCGATGCAATCCTCACTCGCTCGGCCGGTGTGTTACTTAACGTGATTTACAATCGGCTGGGGTTCAAACCTCGGCTCGGAGGACGTGGTCGAACGTTGTATACGCGGCGCAGGGACACACACCGAGGAGTGGATCGAAACTCGCCAACGAGTTATCGCACACACTCGCTCGTTCATAAAATGCGTGCATATACACACACACACATATCCAATTAATACGGATTTCACATTCGCGAACGGTATAATACAGCGCAACGGTGGCGATGCGACGGCCATATAGGTGCAGGCGTCGCGTGCGCGTGCGCCTGTACGTTCTTGTAGCTTGTGCGGGGGTCTAGGTGCGACCACACGTTTGCTTCGAGTGGAAAAATAGATTGAAAAAAAAAAAAAAATAAACAAAATAAAAACGAAGAAGAAGAAAAAAATTCTTACTCGCGTCTTCTGGAGTGCGTTGCGCCGGCCATATCGTGCCTTCGAGCTTGCATATATATGTAGTATGTATATATAGATATACGTACTGTACTGTTGCGTGCTGGTACGGAGCCCCGGCCGATTAATCCAACGACAGAGATTCACGAGTCGGCGATTTATCGCGACAATTAATAGCGACCGGGGGTTCGATGATAAACAGGAAGTGAAACGCGCGAAAGGGTTGCGAAACAACGCCCGCGTCTGTTGCAACCTTCTCGCCACACGCGTTCGCGCCTCTTGTTGTTTTTTTTTTTTTTGTTTTTTTGTTTTTTTTTTCGTTAACGCGTATCGCTCGTCGAATAAATAACGGAAAAGTGATTTGCGAGCGTTGTTGGGGTTCGGTTCGATCGGACAAACGAGGGATCGAGGTGATGTGTTCCGCACCGGGGCGAGCTGCAACGAGTGCGAGAGAGACGGATATATCGGCACTCGCTGCGGTGCGAGAAGAAACACGAGCGAAATTTGTCGCACATCGTGTCAAACTTCCACTCGAGATCTGAGTCTAGAAAAATAAATAAATAAACATGTTCTCTTCGATAATACGTAGTATTCTAATGTAGGATCTTTTTCGAATTAGACATTTGGTAGAATGTAGAATCTTAATAATGTAGCAAGAAAAATAATTCAATCGCCATCTTAATAGATTCTAAAAAACTAAAAATTAATTAAACTAAAAAATAATTAAAAATAACTTCGACAAAAGCAAGAAATTGTAACAATTATTAAATGTTGTTGGATTAAATTGAGTTAGATAGAGTAAAAGTTAAATAGAGTTTAAAAAAATCAAAAAATGAAAATCCCAAAAAAAAAAACAAAACATTTTTAAAAATAATAAAACATGCTAGACGAATGTAAGGAGCGTGAACGTTGGTTTATAAATAAATCGGCACGTTGCCGATCTCATCCCTAACCCTTTGCCGATCGTCGTCCACGGCTTGTTCTTCTCGTGGATCGGCCGGTAACGTCATATATTTCCTACTTATACAGGCTCCCGGTGCACGTGTATGGCCCCTGGCTGATGCAGAGACCCGGGCGTGCGTTACACGACGACGACGACGACGACGACGACGACGACGATGCTGCCATTGCCGCTGTCGTTGATCGGTGGTGGCGCGTACTCGCCATCTCTGCGAAGCATCATCCAGCAGCATCGTTCTTCTGCCTACGTGATCTCCCGGCTCTTTCCAACAGTTTATTTCCATCCCTAGGTTATCCCGGAACGATACCACTATATTCCACAATTATTATACCCACGTGCAATGAAAATTATTTGTAAACGTCCCCACCGGGGACATCGGTATTAATGCACTCGCCGCACGAAAAAAAATAAAATAAATTAATTGATTTGAAATTAGTTTTTTTTTTTCAAGTAAAAGATCGAAAGTTATGATCAATTTGTCGGATTTACGGATTCACGAGAGTGCACCCGAGACGAAATTTTCACCTTTCTTTCAACTTCTTTCGACCGCACTTTTAGGGCGAAGAAGGTCGAAAGTAGAAAATGAAGTTATGAGCAGTTCTTATTTCATCCTAAAAATTTGTAGTTGTTTAGCATTTTTTTAAATTGTGGAAGGTCAAACGAAGGTGGGAAACAATTTTGACAACACATTAAAGGTGAAACGAAGGTGAAAAAAATATATCAACCATACTTCACCTTACAATAATTGTGACGATGATTTTTTTTTCTCATAAATTGGTAATGCGACGTCAGTGCCGTGATATTTATGTGCAAGACGGACTGTTGGAGGTTGCGATAGGTTGATGTGAGGTCGAGCTTTGCATTTCGCTGATCACGGTTGTCACGGTGAACGGCCTGTTAGGTGCAACAACCGTCCGTGGCGTGCGAGTGCCGTTTATCACGAGAACACAAACGAGATTGTCACCTGCGCTGTAGTTACTGCGTTCCCGCCGCCTCGCTTTTCCCCTCCCTTTCCCCCTCTTTTGGTAAATCGTCAACGAGATCATTCACGTGCACGTGGCTCGCGTGGTTATGCATATGTGTGATACGAGACAGACACGAGTCGCACAAATGGCAATCGAGCCTTGACTTTGTGACTTGGGTACGCGATTGATTGTCAAATGCAACTGGCTTACAAATTTATCGTTTTTTTCGAGAACCCAATGAAAAAATGTGTTATACCGACTGATTAGGGATCGCTGAGAAAGACAATGACACTGAATCATTTTTTCGATTGAGGGTTTTCAAGATGTTAGCCAAAAACTTGTTTTTTTTAAATAAAAGCCGATTATTTTAGATGTCGACACGCGAATATCGAAGAATTTTTACAAATTGCGATATATAGTTTGCGGGAGACTTTTGACATTGTTCGTGTCAGTTTTTTTTTTTCGCTTTGTCGCAATGCGCAATGGATTCAGACGCGTTCGAGCAATTAGCCGACGACTGGGGTAACAGTGCGTAGCTTTGTTCGAAGTGTCGCAACGCGATCGGTGTCGATGACGACACGATGGGATGTGGCGTTGTTAGTACCTACCACCGCAATGGTTTTACTCGACCCTGGATGATTTTCCAGGTTCTTAACCCAATGAGCTCTACTTGGCATCGTTTGTGAGCTATCGCAAAATTTAACAAAATTTACAATATTCAATTTCGATATTTACATTGTTATTTTTGTCATTTGTATTTTTTTCGAAATTATCTTAATTATCATATTTGACGTAAAAATATTTACGTTAAACTTCAAGAGTCGAATAGTTTACGTTAAAAAAAACGACAAAAGACAAATAATTATCTTGTATAAAAAAATAGTCTCGGATATAAAATTGTAGATAAAAATAAATAAAATGTGAATAAAGTGAATCTGAGAATAAAAAAAAACAAAAAGTGTCTGAATAATCGGTAAAACGTTTCAAATTCTATATTTTTTTCGGCCGACGATCTGTCACTAATAAATTTTCTTTTTTTATCAATAACAATAAAAAAATTGAAATTTCAATCAATGAAAGATCATTATCAAACAATAATATCCGAATTACCGCTTATCAAAATTCCTCGAGATTCGAATCGATCGAACGAAAGCCCTTCGTTCTCTACTAGAAATTAAAAAAAATGACGACGATCGCAAACTTCTGGAGAAACACGAACGAGAATTTTGTAAATTGGAAAAGAGAGAAATAAAAAAAAACGGAAAAACGGTTTTTTCGGCCATTTTGCGAGATGGGGGCAGTCGGTTCTTCACTCGCACGTGGAGTCGTTAACGAACCAGAGCGCGTCGTATTGTCGCAAATTGTCCCAAATGCATTCGCGAGGTAGAAAGCATAGCGCGCTAAACCTCTCCCCCCCCCCCTTAATCCTTCGTTGCACTGCTATACGTGCACGGGCACACAGCGAAGTGACTGGGAATGACGCTGTGCGGCGGCGGTGCTTCAAACCGTCGACCGGAATGTGAACATTTGTGTGTCCGAACTGTTTAGCGTGCGCCATTGTCGTTAAATCCGTGGCGCGCAGCGTTGGGGGTACCTCTCGCATTTTCCGGTCGCAACATCCCGCTCTGTGTTTCATCGTCGGATTACTTCCGGTTGCGAAATCCGTTCGTTTATTTCTCGTCGGATTGATCGTGCGCGCGTGCACTCGCGCGCGCATGCGCAACCCGTCGACCACCAGGTGGCTCTCGCGCACCATGATTCACCGCCGCGGCGATAAAACCTCGGAGATAAACATCAAACGATCTCGCAACTCAAACATCCTTCATCGTTACGCACACTTTCCCAATTCAACTTTTTCAACATCGATGCGAAAAAGATAAAAAAAATATATGTACATATATGTATCGAGGTTCGTGAAAAATAGCGTGGTTTTTCTATTCTCCTGGCAGTTTCTGCATTTAGAGTGGACACCATTGGGAGACACATGTCAAAATTTCAGCCCGATCGAACAATATTGAGAGGTTCCGCTTTCGAGAATTCCATTTTGCATTTGATTAACGTGAAGTCATTCTTTTTTTTTTGAGTTGCAATTAATTGTTCAGGTAAGCGAAAAATTTCGGGGATGGAAAATAAGTGCAATATCTGGTATCGTGGTCACTCATAATGAGGATATTTTTTGTTTTAAGATTTGCAAAAGAAAAGTTAACAACTTTATTTTCAAGTGAAGTCATTGAAAACTGACGAAAAAAAATGTTAATTTTTTTTTTTTTCGTGTAAAACGAAAAATATTTTCATTCCAAGTGCCATTACTCTGTCTATTACTATGCATTGCAATCTTCATCCTCGGGATTTTTCGCATAGCTGAACTATTAATTGCAAACTGATGAAAAAAAAAAAAAAAATAAATAAATAAATTCATTGATATCTTTTGATAGTGTATATTCCAAACGCAATATTAAATATATTCAATCGAATTAGCTTGCCTTTTTTCAACACACCCTGATATATATATATATTCACGAATATCTTCAAAAATTGAAAACGAGATAAAAAAAAGATTTAAATAACAAAAAAACAAAGTTCCAGTCGCGGTTGTTGCGGAATGAGTTTGCTCGCCGATTGGTTTTCAATCGGGAGCACGAGTGAAGAGAAAAAGAATGAGAGAGCGAGAGATAGAGAGAGTGAGTGAGAGAGTGAGAGAGAGAGAGAGGTCGAAGCGATTACATGTCTTTCTCACTCGTCGGGCTTTGGGAACTCTTCGCAGACCGGACGTGGATAATGGCCGCGGTGGTATAGTGTGCGCGCGGCCACAGTCAAGTCTCGTCCACCTCTCGTCCTGCCTCTTCCCCGCACCGCGTTGCTCGGTACCCCACACACATATATATACATACACATACATACTCGCATTATCCATGTTGAAGCCCGCTGTGCGACGCGCGGGTGTGCAATAACCGGGATTGCGGTTTTACGATGACAAGTCGCGTCACGCCGCGTTGCAAATGATTTTTGGGATGCCCTTCCTCGGGGCAAGGGACCCTAGGTATCACCAACCAAGGTCTATCGTATATATTATATACAATCTATACATTAGGGTGATTGGATTATCATCGACTTTTTTTTTCTCGCGGCCATATCGTAATTTCGTTGTAAACGTTAAAAATGTAATTATACGAAAATTTAAGATTTTTATATAAATTTTTAGTACCTTGTCAACGCTTTTTAAGTTTTATCCATTTTGAAGTATACACTTGAGATGATCATACTTTTTCGGCAAAAAAATTCCCATTCAACCATTTTTAAAGATAGAACTTTAAATCCAGGGGATAATTTGTAGAATATTATCTCACCATCAAAAGTGTTTATCGAAAAAATTTTGTAACTCGAGTTCGTATTGATGTACAGTCTCGAGAACTCATTTTCATCGGAAAATTCAGCTTCATTTACGTTCCTCAATGTCAATATCTCAATTAAATTGCATTCCACGATTTTTCTACAACAACATTATAATGAACAATAAAACGTCATTGAGTTTGCGATAACATTAACGACCGAACACGGTCGTGAATATTATCTTCGCTTATCCGTCCCATTCACAATCTCCGCCGAGTTCGCGTGTTCTCATCAATTAATTTATTCATCTTTCTATCACGCGTGCGCACAGCATCCCGTAGCATCTGTGCGAATGCGCAGGCGCACGTTGATTCATTTCTCGGACTTGAATCCACAATGTTCCGACTGAATCTGTATTTTTTTTTCACTCTCTTACTCCGCACTCGGCTTCCGTTTGTCAGAATGAAAATTCCGTTGCGATTTCGGTCTTCGTGCTGGTGGCAAACCGACGCCGCGTCATTGGTGTGGCCTGCGATGACGACGACGACTGCGTGATGAACAACGGCGGTCGGTGCCGATTTTTATGGCCATCCGCGTTATTGTCGCCAGCGGACTCGTAAACATAATTACAGGAGTTTTATTGGCTGGCCGATTTTTTTCTTTTTTGTTTTTTTCTTTTTTGCTTGCGCGTCCGGCCGTGGGCGCAACGTGTCTTCGGGGCCGATGGTGGCGGTGAGGTTGGCCGGGACGGTTGGTTGGCGGTCTCGGTGCGACTGACAACGCGGTTCGGTATTTCTGTCTCGGATTTTACGAGACCCGGCCTTTCTCTGTCAAGGTACACGTCAAAGTTGTTGGGACCGCGTACACGCGGACGACTCACGAGTTTTTTGCGCGGGTGTGAGAAGAAGCGACGACACCCGATAACGTGTTTTTATCCACGAGCGTTGTCGTCTCACCCTTCGCAACAACGTTGTAACCTGCACCACGTCCAATCCTTTGAATGAGGGTTGAAGGTTTTTTTTTTTATTTCACACTCGTGCAATTGTAACAGAGTGCGCGGAATCGTTGTCGTTTATCCGCGCGATGACCTTGGTTCCTTCTTCGAAAAGTCTATGAACGAGTTTGCACGTTCAATGCAATTTTCGGTCTTGTTCAAGGACTGGATCTATTTTTTTTAAATTCAATTTTTATTTTGTTGACTTTTCTGTGATTATTATTACGTTTATGAGCTTGACACGTTCTTCGAGAAGTTTATGAACGACTTTGCACTTTCGATGCAATTTTCGGTCTTGTTTAAGGACTGGATCTATTTTTTTTTGTTTATTCAATTTTTATTTTGTTGAATTTTCCTGTGATTATTTTAGGTTTATTTTTGGGAATTCTGATCAACGATTTTTGGAAACCATTTTGTCATCGAGGTTTGGCAGCTATACGAGTTTTAACTTCAAATGCTGTATATACATATATTTAAAGCCCAATCGACCGCCACGCGTCGGAATAGTTAAGTCGTACGTCATTTCACGTGCCTACGTTTTCCCATAAAAATAGTTCCGTGTCGTAGGCTCTCGTTCTGTACAATGAGAAACAAATAAAAAAAATAAAAACAGCCTACCAATTTCCCGCACACTGAATACCGCATCAATCTCCATGAAACGTTTATTTCACATAATTTTCCTAATCGCACGACATAACATTCGAAACATAAACGTTTCAAGCATCGCAAATGATACAGATATACCAAACTCAAATACCCACAATTTCTCCTCCTCCCCTTCTCCCCTCCCCCCTCGTACATCAAGCCCCAACAGTTGACCACGACAGATACAATCAAAGTATTACATTCTCAAACCCCATCTGCAACACAAACTCGTTCGATTTATTCATCGATTGTTGCCCACTGATAGCGCCCTCCGTCCTCCAGATTTCACGATAATCACGACGAAGCATCTCGCAAAAACGTCAAACGACGATATTTGATAAAGAAAAAAAACCCCCCACACACACAAAAAGTTGAGAAGATAAGAGTAAAAAGGAAAAATAACGAAGCGCCGATTTTCGCGATGAACATAACGGTTGAATATCGGAGCAAATGATATATAATTCGTGGCTACCAGATGGTGAATCGATGATGCGGCCGCGTTGCCAGGGTCACGGTACGTCAGTCTTGAAAATATTGATCTAACGAAAAACGTTTCATCATCATTTTCAGCGATTTACGGAACGCGTAAATAATCGATATTAGATCGTCGTTGAGCAGATCCGAGAACGTGTATTGGGTCTCCGGTTTTACTATCGAAAATTCATATCGGGACCGTGCGCGCGCACGCGCATGCGCTTACCGATACACATGCCAACAGCAACGTATATATATATATATATATATATACGTGTGTTACGGGTTGCGAAATCGTTATTTCGTTCCGATACACGTATCGTTTATACGATAGTCATCTCTCACGGTGCGGAAGATAGTCGGTTTCAACCCTTGTACACTTGGCGGGGGCCGAAGCGTGCGGTCCCCGCAATGCCCCATCTAGGCGAGTGTTCGGTACGGAAAACGACGGGTCCGGTTTCGACCGATCTCGGACGCTGCGCGCCCGCGTTCGAGACTCGCGCGCGCGAGCGTTGCAGTCGAGAGCTTGGGGGTAATCATTTTACAACCTCCCGTATAATCTACCTCGAACGCTGCTATGTAATAACGATAAACAAGCGTTCTAGCGGTTCGAGGTTCGTATTATAAGACCTGAATAACCGTGCGTCGGCTATCGTCGCGACTGATGTGCCCGATGCACAATGCATTTTGTATATTCTTTTCGGTTTACAATGCTTTTCCAACGATATAGATATATATGTGTGTGTATATATGTATGTGTATGTATGTTGTGTTTATGTGTAGACGAGTGAATATCAATGATATTTTATTGAAGGTATTTTCATCGTCGGCAAACTGCCAAGTAAATACGTAATTTATCATCGGCGAGGAGATATGGGGCACGAGCGAGATGAGAGAATTAATGGAAAAGGACGGGACGATGAATCGAAGAGACTGGGGCATATAGATTGGGGTGTGTTGAAAATGGACAAATTTTCTTTGATTTCTATAGCAGGTTCTAGGTTTGGAGTAGATGCCATGAGGATACTTCAGTGAAAATTTAAACCGGATCAAACAATATTTGGAGGTTCCGCTTTTACGAATTCGATTTTGATTAATACGTGAACAATTTTTTTTTTTTTTTTTTTCAGTTTAAATTTATTTTTCAGGTTAACTAAAAATTTTGGGAATGAAAAGTAAGTGCGATACATAATATTGAGATCACTTAACATGGGAATATTTTTTGTTTCAAAATTTTTTAAAAAGTTAACATCCTTTTTATCCAAAAAAAATCATTGAAAACTATCGGCAAAAAAATTGTCAACTTTTTCTTTTAAATTGTGAAATAAAAAATATTCGCATCTTGAGTGACCTTCACATTATGCATTGCACTTGCTTTTCATTCCCGGAATTCTCAGTTTACCTGAAAAATTAATTGCAACTGAAAAAAAAAAAACGAACAAAATTATTTACGTGTTAATCAAAAGGAATTCGAATTCGTGAAAGCGGAACCTCTAAATATTGTCCGATTGGGGTCAAATTTTGACAGATGTCTTCCGACAGCATCCACTCCAATTCCAGGAACCGCCGGAAGAATCAATAAACTCTTTGCTTTTTTTCGACACACCCTGATGTATACTCATACAGGCGATTGGTCAGAGTGAAAGAGCGTTACGATATATCACAACGTTAACAAACAGGTGGATGAGACGATTCGATGGACATCTACGTTCGAAACTCGATACGTTCCTCTTCGTTGGAGCATTCGATGTTTATGGTTGGAAAATGAGATGAGAATTGTGAATTTATGTCGATGATTCTGTTGCTTCTGTAAATTCGATAATGACGCACGTGTCTCCGGTGGAGTTTCTATTTATTTATGTTTTTTTTTCGTTCAATTTGCAAAATGATTGTGAAACCAAAGTCGTTGTCCGTGACATTGCGTCGAGAGGTCTCACGGTCCAGTGTCTTGTGAATCTCGGTCTCGACTCAGACCTTCGAAAAAATCGCTAGTACGATGTAATTGGAGCAGCGAAGATGCAAGCGACCCCTTCGGGCTTCGAAGTTCGTGGCGTCGGCATTTGTGCGGTATAACTCAATCGAAGATGGGGAATATATATAGTTCGGTCGGGCTTCGTCGTGCGGCCGTATTTATTTCTGTGGTCGATTATGTGCATCGGGATTGTATTGGTTATCGGTTGTTAAACGAATTATGATCGACGAGGCGATTTCATGTGAAAATGTTTTGTCCTCTTAGGATTTTTTTCCAACTTTATTTTTTTTATTTTTTTTTACCTTGGGAAAATTCCTGTCTTGATCTGTAACTTCGTTGTTGTTATTGTTTTTACTTTTTTATGATTCGTTCGTTTTTTAACCACGCGATTATTCAAACTATATCGAATTAAACAATTTTCCGATTGTTTTTGTCACGAAGAATAATCCGAAAATCAATGCCGTCGGTTTTTCTTTTAAATTTCCGTTTCATATTGAAACAGAAGAAAAACAAAGATAGGTCAATCGTTTTGCTCTAGAAAATTTGAGGTTTTCGAATCAACGTCAGATTGATTGTCAAGCTTTTTCGATGGGGTTCCAATAAAATTAACTATTGCAATAAAGATACAAATAGAGAATACCGAAGAATCAGGAGCAACTTGTTTCTCAACGCTCGAAAGCACTTTCTCGAAAAATTCGTCCTGAGATGAAAGCTCGGAACATTCGAACATATAGCTCCGACTCGTAACTCGAACACCGGAAATTGAAGTACAAGTTTATTGTGTATCGATGATTGCGGCTGAACTACGAACGTGGGAGGGGGCGGGGGGCAGGAAGAGAAGGGTTAAAACGCGTTTGAGATTAGTTGTAAATTCATTGGCGTTGCGATTTCAACGGGATCCCATTACAGCGTTCCCGGTACTCGGATTAATCTCAATTTACAGTTATACAGAACTAAAAGACGGGCAATTGCGGTACCAAATAGATATCTCTCTCTCGAGGTTTCCCTTCTCGATGGCCCCGTAGGTGTTATTGCGAGTTAATTCGTCTTACCGACATTATCAACATTTCGTCTTGTCGACTCGTTGGAAATGCATTTATCTCTCGTTCGTTTCTATCGTGAACCAAATACGTTGCCTGAGAAATGAGGTCAAGTTGTTTTTTTCTTTTTTTTTTGCTTTGAATGAATGAAGTTACGTGTTGTCCAGATTGATCGACAGGACAAGCCACATATAATTCATTGTGAAGGTAAAAGTGTTGATACATTTTTTCTCGCGCTCCGGAAAGCCATAAAAATTTAACTGAACCTTTATCTTATCGATGAGGGTACTACCTTAATTTCATCACATGACGATTCTGCGTAGAATCAAAAATCAATGATTTACAATATTCATTCCATTACTCAAGATCCTATAAGATCTTTCTTCGTGTGAAAATTTCAAAATTCCAGATCAACGTTAAGTTAACCCCATAAACTTCGATTATCAGTGTGAGTGAGTGGACTCACGGACACAACAAAGTGTACCCCCTACATGGGTTCCGTTTCTTCATTCAGACGTGCATAACCCTGAAAAAAAAAAGAAAAAAAAATTAAAACCGATTCATTCTCACAGCTCGGTGGTTATGTGCAATTGCAAGTGTGACGGTGTATTAGCATAAACGGTTTTATTCATTCGTTCGTGGCCGAGGAGCGTGGCGGTGCGGTGCGACTATATACATAAATATATATATACATATATATATATATATAGCTACTTTTCTTGTTTGCCGCGTGTGGTGAACGGTGTGTATCGACAAGTTAACTCTCTCGCGACGCGGAAAGATGGATTCCGCGCTCCGTTGCCCAGTGCTTACCGCTCAATCAAGCTGCCGCTCGGTCCAGCCGGTAATCCAGTGGCAGGGCCACGTGGCGATACATTTACAGACGCACAACACAAATACACACACATACACGGAGTGTGTGAGAGAGATAGAGATAGAGAAACATACAGACGATACAGCGACCGTAGCCGCTATATCGCCTGGCACCTACTTCTTGTTGTCTGACTCATTCCTATTATGTCATGGGCGCCTAATACATTGTACATATAATTCCCCAGCAGAGACGATTGTAAATGTGACGTAAGGTCCGGACGAAATATCAAGCTTCGACACCCGTACATCGTCGATATTTCGATAATAAATATTTAATCGATCGAATTAACTTTTTTCCTTTTCTCGTTGAACAGTTCTGGCTTATTTTTTTTTCCTTGTAAAATATTTTTTCTCGTTAAGATTCTATGTGGTTTTGGTCAGAGTGAGAGAATCTGCGAATTTGTAAATATTTCATCGACGAAATATTTCTTTTTTTTCCTGACACAAGGTTTCACATTAATTTCTTACGTTTCAAAATTATTATCGATTGCAAAAAAAAAAACAGCGATTCAATTAAATTCGTAACAATTCTTATCACATGTAATATTGAACTCTTGTGTGAAAAGCACAAGGAGCGTTGGCTGTTGCGCGTTAATTATTTATATATGTATATATATATATACTGCAAATCGGTTGAGAAATCTGCGCGTGCCCGTTACTTCGAGAGCGTCGTTTTCCGCGCTGGAAACTTGTAGCCCGACGAGCGATGGTGACCCTCGAGCCCCCCCCCCCCCCTCCCCCTCCTGCCCTGTAAACCGGCAAATGAGCAGCGTCAGAGTTATTTCACCGGTTTTTTTTTTTGTTGTCGTGTTCTTTTTTGTCTTTCCATTCCGTTTCTTTTTTTTCGATGCCCCACAGCTTCCACGTCGGTAGTTTCTCGCGGTGCTTATCACGCACCGCTGTATGCTGCAATATCGCGTTACTCGCAATTTTCCGGTAGTGCGCTGTGTACGTGGCGCATGTGTGTATTAGGGTGGTCCTTAATGGGGGTGTTGACGAATTTCGACAAGTGCACTCCCCGCGTAGGTTCGAAATGAATGAATAAAAATATGTGTGAAACCGCAAGACTGTAGTCTAATTAGAAGACGTGCCTGTAAGCTCGTTTTGTTTCCCATTTCAATAACATGAGATTTTCCGACTAATTCGGTAATTATTTTTTCGAGTTGACCCTGAGCACGCAAAAAATTCTTTATTCACACAAATCTATTGTTAATAGGTATAACAACTCGTACATTTTTTTACGAGACATAAACACAAAAAAATTTCAATTTGGTGAAATCGTTTATCACTTGTTATCATCTTTCATCGGTTCGCCGTTATCGATAATACACAGGTGAGGTCTTGTAAAAAAATGTACGAGTAGTTACACCGATTAACAATAGATTCGTGTGAATGAGGAATTTTTCGCGTTTTACGGGACAAATCGAAAAAATAATTACCGAATTACCCTGAAAATCCCATGTTATTCAAATGGGAAACAAAACGAGACTACAGCCACGTCTTCTCATTGGACCACAGTTCTGCGGTTTCGCACATATTTTCATTCATTCATTTCGAACCTATCCGTAGGGTGCACTTGTCGAAATTCGTCAACACCCTCAACAAGGACCACCCTAGTGTGCATATATGTTGCGATGAAACAACTCATGCTGCTGGCTAGACGTCGGGCGGGGCCCCTCGACGGGACGCACCTAACTAGAATCAGAATCGTGCACTCTCGAACGTGCACCCTGATGCTCCTATTGCCGAGGACGGATAATGCAACGGCCGGGTATCTATCCACATACACGTGTATATATCTATGTACATGCGCGTGTAGCGGAATTTGCCATTTCTTTGGAAAAGCTTGTGCGAGAGCGAGAGAGAGAGAGAGAGAGATAGGTAGAGAGCGAGAGAGAGAGATATCGACGCGCACGAGGTGCGAATCGGGGCTTTGGCGCATATTCAGAGTGGCAAACTGCTCCGGGAGCAGCAAAGCCGTTTGATCCCGATATCCGGAGGCCAGACACACGTTAATGGATGGCTCGTTTGATCAGCCTCGTGTACATTCGCGTGTTCCCCGGTCCATACCACAACCATATACTCAAATAATAATTATATATAATATTCATTATTATTATTATCATTATTATTATTCGTTTTTGTTTTTGTTTATTATTTTTGAAACATGTGTGATATTTGTATTTTGAGACATCGTTATGTTTATCGATGGTCTACTTGGAAAATCTCGTGTATACGAAATCATATATATATCTATCATTTTACATCAACGAAGAAGTTAAAAATCTATTTTTCGTCGATTTTCAATGATTTTTCTTAAAAATAAAAATATTAATATTTTTGTTAAACCGTAAAACAAAAAAAAATTCCCCTTTCGATTGACCTTGATACCATGTATCGCATTTACTTTCCTCCGCCAAAATTTTTGCGTACCTGCAAAAATTAATTGCAACTGAAAAAAAAGGTTACGTGTTAATCAAAGTCAAAATCGAATTCGTAAAAGCGGGACTTTTAAATATTCTCCGATTGGGCTCAAATCTCGACAGACGACTCCTCATAGTATCCAGTTCAAATGCAGCAGCTGCCATGATGATCGAAAAACTTTGTCTATTTTTAACAAGCTCTAGCATAGATGTATATATATACGTAATACATTATGCTCGAAGCAGTGAGAGGGTCTTGTTCTCTTCCTCGTGCCATCCCGGGCTCGTCATTCGTGGTCGCGCGAAGTGGCCAACGGGTTGAGGGAACTGTGGGCGTCCTTGCCCCGGGGGACAGGGGAGGCGCAGAGGGCCTTGCGGGGGGGGGGGGCTATCTCGCCGCGACTGACCTCTTCGGCTGGACCGACATGCACGACTCGCATGCGCACAGGTACTTCGATCTGCTCCACCGAAACAAACTGTACACCACACGCCACGGTGCACAGTCTTCGTGGCGTAATAAGCCCCCACGGTACGTACACTCACTCACACACACACACACACACACACAAACAGCTGGACCCCGGAAATTGCTAACCCATACGACGATAATTTCATTCCCCACTATAGGTCTTCTTCTCTCGCGACCGATTGTCCCGTAACGGCCAACCGGTAACGTAAATTCAATGACAAAATTTCCATCACGAAGATTTGATCCACAGTCAGACGGTCTCGTCAGCGCCATCTACATTGTCTCTGATTTTTCAAACTTTCTTTGGAATCGAAAAATTTTGATTGTTCTTCGGAATCTTGATTTCTCATCACGTTCCAAATGGATGATGTCAAGTACGACGTGTTAACATTTTTTAGAATTAGAAATATCTTGTAAAATTAATTGTTATATTGTTTTTGTCAATGAGTCTGAACGATAATGGCGATCGTTTTTTTTTTTATTGAATACCGATCACGGCCGATGGTCAGAGAGATTCGAGAACAGGTGTGCCCACGCGCGTTCGTCGTCGGGGATCCTGGAAGACGGTTAATGACGGGACCGGTCCCCATAACTACCGTTTGACCCGGGTCAGGGTTGTTTCCCCCCGGGGGAGCTACAATTTCGTTATTTTCGCGCTCCCAGAACCCCCGAGGTGCACTTTATGGGCCTCTCGCTTCTTCGTCCGGTTCGTAGTGGTGTTTCTTCGCGTTGGGACACCGCGCAGGCGCGCGCGATGTTCGACTCAAGGGGGAGGGAGGGGGGAACTCGCGGATGTCCCACGAAATGGACGCCGGTTGCTCGCGAGAGGAGAAGCGCCCTCGGGTAACTTCCCGTAGCCGGTGAGCTCCATCCGGAGCACGAGAGAGACCGTTGCAGACACGGATATGGTAAACGAGAGAAAGAGAGAGAGAGAGAGAGAGGAAGAAACAAAAAAAAAATCCAACCGGGACAAGACACGCGATGGTGAAAGCGGATAATTGCATAATCAAATTCAATTAGCACGCACGAAGGTCCGGTCCGGTTAATTTCGAGACGTCGGTCCGTTGCCACAGTTTATTCCGTGTGGATGTGTTTACGCGTGTCTATGTATAACTAGCTGAGTACAAAAAATTATGTATATAGCCTATATATGTCCCCATATGTACCCAAGTTGAAAAAATAGGATATCATCCATATAAGGGACTGGGAATATATATAGTCTGTGTCCAAATCATATATAGGCTATACACAAACTATATAAATTACATATAGGCTATGTATAGACTATGCATAAGCTATATATAGGCTATTTCACTTGGTATTTTATTTCACTTAGTAATTTTTTCACTTGGGTACATATGGGGTCCGGTGTATTGTTATTATACCAAGCACGTTAGTTGAATGGATTACATAATCGATTACACATATCCAAGTCATATATAAGTCATCCAGCTTGAAAATAATGTACGTTTCTCGACTTTTCTCAACTCCTAATTAGATCCATCCTCGGTCTTCGAAGGATTATTAAAATCCTCTGTCAGCCACTCGGCACGCGGGATCATAACGAATATCCGCGTCCGATCGGATTTCACGGTACCATTAAAACGTTCCATTCCGGAACGATGGTATAACATATAAGTCGCAACTTTGCTTCTTGTTATTGCTCGACACGATTATAACAGCACGCATGGGGAATAAATCGTGCGTATGTTGACCATGATTCCGTCGTTTGGCTCACGCGAAGGAAAATTTTAATGAACCGAGTTAATTTTATGGATGACTGTAATAGTCGCTAGAGAGAGAGAGAGAAAGATAGAGAGAGACCGAGATGAGAACGTTAAAATTTTAATCCTCGACTATTTCGAGGACTCGAGGGGCGAGAGCTTGCGATTGGGTTGGTGGTTCATAGAGTTTCCATAAATCTCGGGGAGACAGGGTTACGATGCTAGTTGGAGATTTTATTATCGTGAAAAATTTAATATATACACCGATCGCGATATCCTATTTATACAGTATATAGGCGATTTCATATAGTTTTAAATTCTCGCTTCAAATATATAGAAAGCTTGAAAAAAGCCTAAGTCCTGAATATGGAAGAATCTTTATCAATTTTCATAGATATATGGACCAATAGGGTGGTTCTTATTTGGCCTAAAAAAAAGTATCGCTCATTTGGAAGGTGGCTAGCGATACTTTTTCATCTCAAGAACCACCCTGATGTACCAGGAAGTGCTGTGTGACGCTGGAAAGCTGTTGCCAACTTCAGCCACAGTGGGCAAAAGCTGTCGTTTTGCCATGAACGACTTTGGAGTTTTGCTTTCCCGGCTGTGCTCGGCAATTGAAATCCCTCGGAACAACAGCTAGCCGCCGCTGATGCTGCTGCTGGTGCTCGTGCTGATGTTGCTGACGGTGCTGCCGCGCCCACGTTCAGGCGGATGTGGCTCCTCTATCCGTTCCCGTTCTAGAATCCAGTCGGTCAAACTCTTCTGCTCTGGCTACGAAGCTATCTCGAACTTCGATATCTTCGTTACGCGCCTCGGAAACGAAATAACTTTCTTTTCTTTTTTTTTGTTTTACTTCTTCTTCTTCCGATTAGAATTTTCGGACTCGGCGACTTACCGCCGGTGGCGCTGTGATCGTTGCCAATGGGGACTTCCGTCCGAATAACTTTCATTCCGTCGATTTAATTGCAAATTTTCAGTTGCATCGATGACGCCGATAAAATCGGACATAATCGTGGCAATGTATTCTGCGTCATGTGACCGATATTCGAAAAACTGTGTGGACCACCATTTAAGTGGGTTCCCTCGCGTGAATCCAACACACACACATACACACATACACACCCATCCAATAATAATTCGATGTTCAAGAATGTTCATCGCGATCGAGCGATAAATTAATTTTCTATCTGATGCAGATAGACCAGTCCAATAAAATACTCGTAAAAGAGGAGAGGGGGGAGGGGGACAGGGAAAGACTGTGAGAGCGAGCGGAGGGCGTTGGAAAATTTATCGTCGATTGAATTGCAGCGAATAACGCGATCGGTGATTTGCAAGGGGGACATTCGGAGGGGCAGGGGGGGGGGGGGTCGGAAGGATTAAGATCATCGAGCTGGGTGATCATGAGAGGCGAAGTCGCGTCGATATGTGGTCCGAAGGCTGCCTCTCATCCGGGGAAGGCGTCAGCACGAGTCAATACCCACATTTGAGAAAATTCTCAAACATGTTCACACCCAATAGCTTCAATCATTCCGGTAAAAAAATTCGTAATCGTTCAAAAGTCATAGCTATATGAAATTTAACATTTTTTTTAAATAAAAAAATATATAATCGACCTGTATTCCATACAGATTGATACATTTTCACGAAATAATTATCAATCATCAATATTAGCGATTAAAAAAAGATAAAATTTTTTTTTTTTAAATGAAAAAATATGATAGAAATACGTAACAACATTTATTTTGCGGTATTCGATGATTATGAAATTTTTCTAGCATTGACAAAGCGTTCGTAATCGATCTTTCTCGGATTATCGTACTTTTGGTTGTGATTGTACGTGTGTCACGCGTTCTTTAAACGATTTTCACACGGTGCGATATCGCGTTGATCCAAACCGGCGGTCATCCGCTTCGCTATACAGTCTCGACGACGTTATATACACCTCGTGGTACACGTCGATCGGTATGCAAAATCATTTTCCATTTCCTCTCGATGGCCGCGCCGCGCCTCGAGAAATCCGATCTCGATGTCGACGACAGCGCGCGGGACATTTCGATCGTCAGGCCCCTCTCGCGCATGCGCGCGCTCGTCGAACAAGTGCCGGGGACCCCCCGTGGTTTCGCACACGACTTTATCAATCTGCGATAAATAATCAATGACAACCGAGGGTAAAAATCGAGGATACGAGTTGCCACGATCGTCGTGTCCGCAATTAAACGCGTCATCTAACTTATTTTCTCGTATTATTTTTTTTTTATTTCATCGGTTCCTGCCATTGACACACACTCGCATCGTAAGACTTGTCCGAGGGGACGTGGCAATGCAAACATGCAAATCGTTTGCGGTTCACACGCTCGGAATTGCGTTCGATCGAATGTCGAATGAAAAAAAAAAGGAAAAGAAAATGATAACAATTTTTATTCATTTTTTTTTGTAATAAGAAAAAAAAAGTAACTCGACATTCTTATTGATTATGTGTTTGCGGCTGAATTAACGATTGCAGTTTCATTTTTTCTTTTCTAATTTGCAATAAGTTGTGCGTGAAACTCACAAATGGACTGATCAACGAGATTTGTTTAGTTCAGTCTATTTTTTTTCTTTCTTTTTTTTCGTTGTTTCAATTACGCGTTGCTATACGAGAGTTAGAGCTCAATGTTCCGATAATTAAACAAACAAACAAGGCGTTGAACAATTAATCGAGTGTCACGATATATATATATATATATATGCGGTGCGGTTAGCTTATTTGTCCGCACTTGTTGATCCCGTCGACCTTTCCGTTATAATTTTCCGAATGGTTCGTTCATATATTGCATTATATATATTTATATACATATACTTATATATATGTATGTGTATTATATATAGCATCGAGACTCGCCGGATAACCGGACGATAGTTATCGCGAAATCTCCTCACCGTAGTTGGCGGCAAATTGGCGAAATAAATAGTGACGTGACGAGAATTTAACGCGACGATCGTGAGCTCGCGAGTCTCGAGCGGGGGCCACTCACATGCACATTGCATATGTGTATGTTATGTGTGTGTTCTGGGGATAATGCATAATCGAAACCATGCGCACTCCTCGAACCAGTCGTCTATATATATATACACAATCGGTTTACGCGCGTGAAATGTACGATGGATAACGAGTCGTAAGTCGCAAACGCGATCGTGTAAGATATATATACCTCTCTCTCTTTCTCTCGCTCTATCTCATTCTGTCGCTGTCTTTTACTCTCGGTGGGGTATATTCCATCGGTGATTGTGAATGCATCGAGATTTGCAAATATCCCGCGAGCTCAAGCTTGCCACGGAATAATCGACCTCCGTGTATATTGCTATCAACCCATACTTATATCAGACACATTTAAACCATCTGACACACCACATATTCACGTACTCAATTGCAACGTTTTTATTTTTTCTAAACAGAAAAAAAAAATATATTTAGTAATAATAATAATGATGATAATAATATTTAACTGTTTATTCGCATGCTTTAATATGCGAAAAGTATGTTAATGAGAATGGATAGATATTTCAATGCACGTCTAGCGAAGAATTGGGCCGGTTCGGTGTTTATATTTTCGCCGTCGTCGTTATAACGTTGGAAAATTATAGTGCGACGCGATAAAAATGGGAATAAAGAAGAAAAAAAAATGTAAAAAAAATAACAAGATAAACCGCGACGTGTCGTGGGTATCGACGTTGAATTATCGCGAATAGAACGGAATAAAATAACGAAGTTATATCGACAAAGACGTGTGTGTGTGTGTGTGTTTATGTGAGAAAATTATTATTCAATAATTTAGATAAACGTCTAAAGCGCCTTTTGTTTTTTCTATGGTCCAATTTTTTATTTCAACAATTGACCGATTGTCGTGAATGAAAAAAAATGTATTCAATGAATCCATCAAACAAAGCTGTTTATTAATTTTCCTTGATTTATTATTAAGGTAAATTATCATTGTTTATCCATTCATTATTCATTACGATGGAATGAGAGAGAGAGAGAGAGAAGGAGATTGGAAATACAGTGTTCGAGGATGATCGGTATGGTACCTCGAGGACGAAGAAATTTTCTCAGAACGAAGGAAGTGAGGATTTGCCGTGTAATGGTTTGCCCCGTCGGGCGTTTGGTGCTACCCATCTCGGCCACGATAGTATACACAATTCTCGCGGGGTACAGAGAGCCCGCAATTTTCGTAAATACACAGTGAAAACCAGCGGCTCACCGCCACGAGGTACCTCTCCGAAGGATTCTACCGATTCCTACCACCTTTGTGCCCGGCAACCGCGCTTACGAACCCAGTGAAAAAATTAAAAAACTAAAAAAATAAGCAAAAGCAAAAAAAAAAAGGAAAAAAAAATCTTTTATAGTCCGACCTTTGGGGTTTGCGTGGTGTGCTGCTGCGGCAACGGGGAAAATTCAAAATGGCAAAAAGGCTCTCGTCCATCGATGTTTAAGGATCGTAAGGATCGATGTTGTTTTTTTTTTTTTTCCGTCGATCTGCAAAAGACGAGTCTCGAACAACCGTCTCGACCGTCGGTCGGTGTATATTTTTCACAATCTTCCATTTGGAAAACTGTTGGACTATTGGACGGCTGTCTCTGTTACCGGTTCGTCGCGATATTGTTCGATCATCGTAAAACGATGATTTTCTTGGCCGAGCACAATTACGGTTCGGGACCGGAGCCATTACGAGGTGCCGGGAACGCTCGGTTCGTCCATCATGATTTTTTCTGAAATAATAATGATTCGCGGTGTGTCGGAATGGATTCAACGAGGGTCTTGTCAAACGACGATTCGTCGATGGTTAGCCGTGAAAATGTTTCGTCGACTTTTTTTTTTTATCTTTGACGATATTACCGATCGTCGATTTTGGTTGCTCGACGAATTATCGACGAATCTGTAAAGACATGGAAAATCGATGGAAATAAAAAAAATCTGAGGAATAAAACGTGGAAAAGTGAGTGAGATGGTCGGATCTCATGCAAAAACTTCGTGCTCTGAAAGATCGGTAAGGTAGGGATCCCAACTCACAATCAGACGAATAGTGGCCATTTTTTGGTTTTATCAGCTAGGAAAATAATCGTCAAAGCTTCATAACACCTTGAAATACATTATTTATGACACGTACAATCCCAGCCAAAAGTAAGGTAATCAAAAAAATGTCGATTATAACTTTCGAACGAGTAGGCTAATCGTTTTTGAATTGGCGTAAAAATTTCCGAATTTTTTAAATTATCTTTCACACGTCTGTCACACAACGTTCAAAATGAACCAGCCTGTACAGTGTCGAAGGGTGATGATAATCCGTGTCGTGAGCTCGTCGAAGCCGTTGCGAGTTACTGAAAAATCATTTCAGTAGATACGGTCGACAATGAACAGACGCCCTCTGGGTAAGGCGGCCCACGACTGTCATCGTCGTGGATAATGCATCGTGAAAATTGGCATCCCCAATGTTACGTGTTACACGCCAACGCGTTTATCCAACGTTCGAGACACTCGCAACGAAATCGAAAGCGTCGTAAAACGTTGAAAAAAAAAACAAAAAAAAAACAAAACAGGAAAAAAAATCGAGTCGCGCAAAATCCGGTCGCGTTCCAAGACTCGTTCTAAGACGATGTTAAAGCGCGTTGCTCGTTGAGTTTAGTGGCATCGGCACCTCGTTAGACGTGCCTCGGACTCGGGCTGTATTTTCCATCGTGTACCTACTCACCGGTTGTAAATACGTTCTGCCTGGTTGCGAGTGACGTCGTCGATGCACTTTCCGATGGACCGCTGTTTGTCGGTCACGGTGCTTCCGTTCGTACCGATCTTCGACGATGGCTGTCCGATGATCCCGAGGGAAGCACTGGAATTCGCGATAAATTTTCGTTTTGAACTTTGTGTGCAACGACGCGGGGAAAAATTTCGAAACGATGGAATTTGAATTGTGAGGCTTGATTTGTGTGATGGGAATTCGAGTTTCGGAGCGTGAATAAAATTTGTGGGTATGAGAATAAATGTCTCGAATGACTGACCGGCTTCCTTGTTAACGTTAGGCCTGAAACCTGTGAACTTGGGACGATGGGGTTGAGGCTGACTCGATTCCTCAGGCACCATAGGTCAAACACCTGCTGAGAATATTTTCATTCTCATTCTTACATTTTATCTTCGAAGGCTTAGGGGGAGGTTGGGGATGTATTTTTTATGGGAATTTTTTCGTATCTTTTGGATCTGACTGTCGGCTTGGTTTTTTTTCATTTGCACAAAGTTTACCCGTGTACATATGTGTACAGGCTTTTCTAAAATCTTTGGCAAGGGTTTCAACGTCTAGTTTCAACAATTTTTTTATGATGGGATTCCATAGCCATTCTCCATAACATTCCCTTCAACTTTCTATCGATACGTATTTAGAAATATCGAACCTTGACAAATTTGCTTGCCAAAAATGTACGTCCGTATACAAAACTTCGTCTCAATAAGTACCTATAAATTAAAAAAAAATTTGTATCACCTAAAAGAAAAGAAAATTAAATAATTGCAATAGTAGTGAAAAAAAACATTTTTCGCCCATATTCGTTTTTTTTTTGCATCTTAATTTTGTAAACACCATTGCGAAGCTGGGTCGGTGGTTTACGCGCATGGTGAATTCTGATGAAACGCGAGACCCCCCAGTCGACGATTATTACGAGGCGAAAACATACGCACACGCAGTCGCCTCGTCGTCGATGACGTCGTGGGATCGTCCTTGTCTTTGCTCCCGCGGCCCCCCCATTGTTCGCGCGGATTCTCGCACTATAATGCGTTACAATAATGCACGTCTGCTTTACGTAGGTTGGCTACCGTGTGTGTATACAGCAAGAAAAAAAACGAAAGTGGTTTACATTGCCCGACTCGTCGAGACGTCGCGGCGAGAGTTGTAACCCCAACCCCACCCCCAATCCTTCCATCGTCTCACGATTATTCTTTTCTCGCTTATCCAGACAATAAAAAGAAAAATTACCATTGCGCATTACACTTGTCTCTCATTGTTATTTGTCTCGTGTTATTTTTATTAGGTCGCTAAATTTTGCCACACTCTGTCGCACAAAATTGCAATAAAAACTCGTCGCTCCGTCAATTAATACGCAACCACTCCGACCTTGATTGTGTCAATTTTTTTTTTTTTTTTTACAAATGTTAACAATCGTTCAAATTCAGATAACTCCGAACGAAACGAGGGACAAGTGATTTTTAAACTTTCTCTCGAGTGGCGATGTAAAAATGGCGTTTTTCATTTTTGGGGGGAGGGGGTCGACAAAGTGTTTGCAAGAATCCTTGGTCCGCGAATGTTTTATACGATTGTCGGTATATCGCGAGCCACTGGGGCCACAAATAATCGCGTGGTTTCGGTTCGATAGATCGACCGAATTGAACAAGAAACTACGTTGCAAATGGAAATCCCGACGTCCGCTATTGCATCTTTTTGTTGTATTTCGGGCTCGTTCTTGTCACAATCTTTACCCCCCCCCCTCCGCTTCCCGGATTGGCGACGCCTTATTCCGAGGTGTTTGATTGTTCTCGTCGAAACGATGCAGTGCTCGACTCGAGCCTGATTGTCCTGTGGTTAGCATGACTTGGTGACCCAATAGTTTTTTATCGCATCGAACAATTATTTCCCTCGAATAAAAAAAAATGTTTAAACCCAAAAAAAAACCCGAGAGCTGAATTTTGTTTAATTTCTTTTTTCGTGCGGATTAATTACGAGATTGTCTTTCGTACGTTTGTAAATTTTTTTCATTTGCGCGTTATTTAGAAACGACGAGGGTTATGGCGTGTGCTCGAAAAAAAAAAAAAATATGAGATAACGCAGAACAAACGTTTGTGCTTCCACGCTCGGAAAACAATCATAATGGCCGTACAGACGTACACGTTGTATGTGTGTGTGTGTGTGTGTGTATAGTAAATAAGAGAGGATTATCGCGGGCCCCAATCGATTTCGCAATTTTTTCCAACGCAAAACTGTGTGTAAACGCTGATGAAAAATATGACCGTATAGCGTAAATTTGCTACCAGCTTGTAGCCACGTGTCTCTCAAAAGGATTCGTGTCATAGGTGAGATTTCGCAACGATTGTATTCGTTTGTTTCCCCGACTGCGCGAGAAAATCGCGTCGAGTGAGTAATCGAGGATGAGATGTGGTTGGCATGCCAGTTGGTCATGCGCGTTAGCCTATTTGGATGACAGAATGGTCCACGGAAAAAAAAAACTAAACGAATAATGCAGCCTTCGATTGAGCGAGGAAAGATGTTCATATTTTTTTGTTATCTTTTCGGTTCTATTGTAGCGAGTTGGCTAGGCCAGCTTACCAGCTGGTCGGTCCAATTTACTGAACTCTACCATTAGATTTAGCTAGCTGACCAGTTGGTCGATCCAGCTATTAATGACGTCCCATTCGGTGAGCCCTTCTAATTAAAATAATAAGAAGGGCTAATCTAATCAAACTGTTAGGATCCAGTTGGTCCAGCTTACCATTTGGATCGCGCTCACAATCCCAGCCAGAAAACTTACAATCTGAACGAACAATCGACAACTACCACAACAACAACAACAACAACAACAACGCTGAACCCAGCGTGCATTGATTTTCGTGAAAGCGCCAAATTACCGGAAGTGAGAGGTCGAAGGATCACGGACGAACGGTGTCTGCCGCTACTGCTCGGAGAAACCGGCGAGGCGATCGAAACGTGAGAGCATTAAATAGCGCGAGACGCGAGCGGACATTGCAAAGCAGCGAAGACCAGGGCGGGGGACGATGGAGGAGGGTGGCGGCAAGGGGCAGGGGGTGGGGGGAGGGGGAATCACCCGGTGAACTGCGGAATGTACCGGCGAGACCTCGGCACCTGTTCGAGCCCCACGTAATGCCACCTCGCGATAGCAGTCTCGTCACGAGTGCCCCTACTGAAAAAGCTCGTAACATCCCGTTCCAGAAATACCCCTCTTGCCAGTCTTATTTCATAAAGCCGTATTTTTTTTTTTTTTTTTTTTTTTTTTTTTTTCGTTTTTCAATTACTCGTGTGTTCGTGCGAATAATACTCCCGACACCCCAAATTAGACACTTGGCAATAATACGGCAATGACTTTTAATCACCAGATCGTGAAAATCACTTCTGAATTGTTAATAATAATTTTGTTATTATTGACAAAATTAATCCTCAAAATTAAATAATCACATCGTTAGCTCATACGATTTATAATAGTAGATAGAATCTAATAATTATTATTATCACAACAACAATACAATCATTATTATTACATTTTATGATAACAATAATAATAATAATAATAATAATAATAATAATAATAATAATAATAATAATAATAATTGTTATTGTTGATCTAATACTTATTATTATTGAGTATAATTATTATACTAAAACATAGCAACTGCGTTATGGCTATTGAAGTTTTCAGATTAATATCGTCAATGATAATAATTATTATTCATCTTATTATTATTATTATTATTCAAAACCGACTCAAAGTTCGTAACATTTAAGTAATCAATGAACTATACTAATAACAATACTTTTTCAAACTCGATGAAATCCAACGATTTCCATAATAACAATGACAAATAATATTAATGATGGTTATTTGCGATAATAACCATAAGTAGGGGGTGGGGGCGGGGTTATACGGTTTGCGGAGACACGCGGAGCAGACAGGATAGCAGGTCGGATCTCGTCTGTGTAGACCGGAATTAATGCGGAGGCAAACGGCAGGTCGACCCGGTGATTGCGAGGGCGTAGGTGGCGCGGGCGTTGGTAGTCGTGCACGGTTAGCCGACGAGAGGTCAGACGAGGTTGCACGCCTCGTGTACCACTGGCTTCCACTCTTTCCACTCTTTCCCTTTCCCTCTCTCTCTCTCTCGATCCTTGCCATGGTACCCACACACACACACACTACTTGTCGTAAGTGTCTAATATATATATATATATATATATATATATATATATATATATATATATTTACTATGTGTATGGACACAACAAATATAACACTCGGGGATGGTAATGCGCTTCAAACTGTGTACCATGCATCGCGAGTTTCGTATCTCCTAGGCAGTTACATATATATGTGTATACATATACATCTATATATATATGTATATGTAATGCAGCAGTAGATACGGTGTACACGCTTCAGACGCGCGAGACCGTGGGGCTCGGTACATCGAGCTTTGGAGCGCGTGCTTGCCACCTCCATGCACCGGCGATGCATCTAATTGCGCGTTCCCGGGTGCAACCTGCATATATATGTTGCATATGTGGACACTTCAAAGTGAGAGGGGTTCATGTATGAGGATCGAGAGTACACGGGTCGGAGATCAAATTACGTTTTCGGCGCATTCGGGTAATATACGAGGGGGGAGAGAGGGGGGGGGGGTAATGCAACGTTGATATGAGCATAAATTGCAATGGCCGAGAGTGGAAGCGTGTGTGTCTCTCGTGCAATGATTTCCAATGGCGTATGAATGATGTTGTTTAATGGGCCTTGGAAGTATTTTAGTCGCTGGCTACTGGATTCGATAATATTGCGAATTTCCGGTTGCACTGGAGATGGCGACACTTTGATAATTATATTTTTTCTCAGGATTTCGTTTTCGTGGATGATAATTCGAGATTTGAGGATTGATTGATTGTCAATGATGAGTCTGACGGAAATCGTTATTGAATCTTCATATCTTTCGTTTACGATTTTAATTTAGTTTTTTTTTATTTTAGTGCTAACGGAAGCCTCGGAAAATAAATAAAGCTTGTTTGCATATTTTTCGTTTTTTGTTATTTTTGATTTCGTGCGAGGACGTGGAAATGAAATTGTCCCGGGGACTTGGGGTTCGAGAGGATGAAATTTATGTTTGTATGTGAGTGTGTGTTTGTTTTTTTTTTTTATGTGTGAGTGTGTTTGCGAGTGTAGGGAGCGTTATTGCGCCTCTGCCTCGAAGCTGCTGCGCCCGGTTCGCGGCTTCTGCCTCTGGGAACACGACTCGAGTCTCGTCCTTGACCGGGTCTATCGTGTGACCGATCTCGGCGCATCACACAATGCCCGACGCTCTGCCCCTCGCGCGGACGCGAGCGAGCGCGCGCGCGCGAATCGGGCCGACACCGGAGTCGCGTCGGATACGGAGCCGCGGTCCCCCGGCACTCAATTTCGTTGTCTCACTTTTACATCGAACGATTATTCCCACCTCTTACCGATGCAATTCGCATAAAAACTGAGATAACCATTTTTTTCCATCTTTTTCGTTTTTTTTTAATTTTTAAATGTGATTTGTGAGAAACTAAAAAAAATTAGTCAAATTGGTCGAGTGCCAGTTTTTTTTTCTCACAACTGACGTCTCTGCTGATGTATTCGATGTGCGTGTGATGTGATGCGAGGGACATCGGTAGACATGTCCTTCAGGGTGGTCCTTATTTTTGTTTTTTTTTTTTATTTCGGCGATCCCAGAGAATAAGATGGTTCGAAATTGGTGAACAAAGATACCCTTAAAATTTGAGGCTTTTATCTGAATTTTTAACCTTGCCGCCAACCTCCCATAGTTTGCCATTTTCATGACATATATATTTTTTTATATTTTTCAATATTTGAAACACTATTTAAAATTTTATTTATTATGACTGAAGTAGTGCACGAAAGAATGTTATTTTTTTTTTAGTCGTTTAGAACCATCTAATTCTATGGGAGCCCCCAAATATGAAGAAAAAAATATAAAAATAAGAATAAAGGCCACCATGATCTCTATAGGATATTCAATATCCTCAACCGTGTACACAACGTTCATGAAATACACGTTAAGGTGATTTATGGGCAACTCTCGCTCTCGACACGTCCCCGTGTTTAATAATACATCACTCATGATTATGTATCCGCGAGGTTAATGGCGGCCCACACACCAACAAGCTTGTTAAATCATCGCCGCTGTTTTTCGTGCTTCACCTCAACTCTCTAAAATCCCAAGCTGCGTACTACTCCAAGCGTTCAACCGCCACTCCACAAAATAGAAATATTTTTTGTTTCGCAATAAGAAGAAAAAAAAGTTAACCAATTTTTATTTCCCCACTTTTCAACGATTTTCTCCAAAAAAGAAAGTTGTCAATTTTATCGTTCAAATTGTAAAACAAAAATTATCCTCATTTCAAGTGACCCCAATACTGTGTATCGCACTTACTTTCCATCCCCGAAATTTTTCGTTTGCCTGAAAAATTAATTGCAGCTAAGAAAAAACAAATGCTTTACGTGTTAATCAGAGGCAAAATCGAATTCGTGAAAGCGGAACCTCCAGATATCGTCCGAATAGGCTCAAATTTTGACAACCATCTCTTAATTTTATCTACTCCAAATGTACGAACTGCCAGAAGAATAAAACGACTTTGCCTTTTTTCAACACACCCTGATGTAAATACATCACGCACACACTAATATATACGTATATACATACACAGCTCCACGTGTGCTGTATACGTATAGCGAAGCGGAGGGAGCGCTCGGGCTCCGGGCTGAGACAATGGAGCATTAAAGCAACGGCGCGGTTTTACAGACAGGAAATTACGGGGATCACGCGGAGATTGACAGAAAAACGGCTCGGCAATACCGCCGCGCGTTCCGCCCGCACTTAGCGGCCCCGATATCGCACAGCGTCGCGTTCACATATATACATATATATATATACATACGACATACCGAACGCGTCGCACACGCAACTTCGCCATCCGAATCGACGCTTCGAGAAAAGTTTTACGTTTGTCCGTGGAATCATGTTTGAACTCTGCGCGCGACACATTCTTGTACGTGATTCTTTTTTTTTCTCCTTCTTCTTCTTTTTTTAAAATCTTTTTTTTTTTCGTTTTTCCACGCTGGACGTTTGGATTTACACAAGTGAGAACACCCTCCGAGCGTTTTGTCGTTTCACGGACCGCACTTTCCGCACGTGAAGAAGTGGCGGGGGGAGGGGGGGGGAGTCTATCGCACGCCCCGGCCATTTATGAGACCGGGCTGCACCCACGATCCAAGACCGATATATTTCAATTCCGAGCTTAAAAAAAACGAACTCGTGCGATGCCCACACTCCGTCGACTATATCGCAAACCCAAGGTCCCTCGCTTCTTCCTACAAACTGTGGGAATGAAGAACAATACACTCTAAATTTTGTTTTATATATATGTGTGTGTAGATATCTATATATATATTTTTTTTCCTACCTTGTTGGTGGATGACGTCATTCTGAGATGAAATTTCACAGGATAACATTAAATCCTCCGATTTATATATATATATACACATAAGTTTATTAAAATATATCCATAAATACACGATTTTCGACAAAACTGATTACAACCTTTTTTTATAGAAAATTTTATCTCCTACAAGATTATTCGACATTTTTTTTTCTTGAAATTATTATTATCTTTATTATGATCGTCGATGGGTTTGTCAGTAGAAACATTATTGCTTCGTTGCTTCTACGACGATGAACAAGTGACGTGGGAGGGAGAGGGATGTTCTTCATTCGGTCGTCGACCTGTCCGTGACACACCTGACGCAGTTACCGATCCGACCGTACGAATATTCGTGCGCGACGAATGACGATACATCAGCATCGAATGTACATATATATATAGAGGTATTATATCTGTAAGAATATAACACAGACGAAGAAACGGAATGTAAAATAGTGGTATGGGAATATAATGCATCCACAATTGTCGGACGTGAAGTTTTGCATATAGATATACAGATTCCATAGGTGTGATCGGTAATTCACGAAAAAACACTCGGAACATCGAAAATCGCGCGAGTGGACATTAAAAAAAATGGGAAAAAACGAAGAAGAAGAACAAAACAAAATGGGAGCAAAAAGTTTCGTGATATTTTCCGGAGCTTGGCTAATAAAGGCCAAAAGCGAAGAATATCGGGCTATCAAACAGGATATTGGCAACATTAAGTACAAACTCGGGGTCTCGCCGATCCCGAGATTTATGTCCGTCGTGCTGAAGAAATCGCGAGCGAGTGAAATGGCCGAAGCCAATGTAAAGAGAGCAAAGGGAAGCAACGAATATATACACATATATATATATTAGGGTGGTTCTTAATGGGGGTGTTGACGAATTTCGACAAGTGCACCACTCCGAGAAATTCGAAATAAATGAATAAAACTGTGTGCGAAAACCTAGTACTGTAGTTCAATAAAAAGACGTGCCTGTAAGCTGGTTTTGTTTCCCAAAATCCCATGTTATTCAAATGGGAAACAAAACGAGCTTACAGGCACGTCTTCTCGTTGGACTATAGTGCTGGGGTTTCGCACACACTTTTATTCATTTATTTTGAACCTACGTAGGGGGTGCACTTGTCGAAAATCATCAACACCCTCATTAAGGACCACCCTAATATATATATAGATGTATACATGTGTGTGTGTGGCATTCGAACACGGGTGAGATTGAGATAAAGCAAACGCGAGAAGTGGAAGTTGAACGAGAAAGCCGCGATAAAGGGGGTCCAGGGGAGGGGGGGATGAAGCCGAGATTTTCGAGTCGGAAGAGAAAAGTTGCATCGATCGAAGTGAACGAACAAAAAGGATGAACGGGCGAAAGGAAAGACGTGAAACAAAATAAAAATGAAAAAAAAAACACCACAGAATAAGAAGAAAAAAAAACAGCAACGAATAAATAAGGTTTACAAGAGCGAGACGGAGAGTGAGACACAAACGCAAGGTTGAGATCGCGAGGGCGATGGCGGAAGGGATGAGAGGTTGCCCGGTACAGAGAGGCCTCTGGGCTGCCGTGGACCACACCGAGAGCTCTCGCTGTACCTCGCTGTACCCTCGTGGCTCGTGGGGGGTCGACTCTCGTCCACTTCGATCGACTTTCCTTCTTGTTTCTGGGGTCTTGTGTAATATCACTTACTCATCCCTCCATCTTCATCTGTCTTTTCAGAATTTCGTTTGGGGGGAAAGCTTTATGGTTTCGTTCTGTCTTCACGTCACATCACCCATTATCTTATTTACACAATTATTGAGGATAAAATGTAGTACATGAACGCAGATTTATCACCCAAAAACGGAAATAATGAGATTTCTAAAAAATAGTAGACTGAAAAGTTTACTCAGGATTTTTTTTTACTCTTGATTTTTGCTTTCAGAATCTTTTTGCTGGATCGAATTTCGCATGAACGAAAATTTTCGATCGACACGTAAACGATCAAACGACTGATCGACGGGTGGGAGAATCTAACAATAAGGAACAAAAGACAAGAACGGAAAAAAGAAAGTACGAGAGTGCAAAAAAGTCACGCCAGGTCCTGACAACGATAGTGAAAACAATTGCATCATGGTAACTTGTTGCATTTGATTTTTTTTTTCCTCTCACTATTTTTTAACTGTCGTGCAAAGCTGCGACGTTTGTAACGAGTGGGTGTATTAGATGAAAAAAAAAAAAAAAAAAAGGACAGACGATGAATCGGATCTTCGAGCTCCTACGCAGTCGTTTCTCGTTATAAAATCGTTCGTACGTAGATACAATCCGCGATCCAGTATGTGTCCTAGATACAACGAGCACACACGCGTCCGTACATTATATATATATATATATATATATATGTAGATACATACATACAACTGTACGTAATTCGCTGAGTACGGTTGCGCAATGTTTAACGGATATCGGAGTATTGGGATCGTTAACGTGTGTGTATTCGATATGTCCATAAATGCAATACGTAATAGCAATGCGCACGTCAAGTCTATGAATTTGCACACGCGGTTCTGACCCAATTTGTGATATGAAAATAACGATCACCGCCCGATCCCACCGATCGATTCTTCGAATAACGATTTTTCATTTTTTTATTATTTTTAGTTTTTATTTGGAAAAAAAATATTGTCGTATTGGACTTTTATTTGAAAAAAAAACAGAAAAACAATAATAACAATAATAGATTTGTGAAAATTGTGGAGCTTGTGTAGTCGCATACAAAAGTCCGATACACGTTTCTCTTCCGGTACCCACAATTTCCGCATCAAATAGAATCAATAAAAAAAAAAAGAATAAAACATATCTATGTTTGTGTATTTAAAAAATATTCAATTATCAACTAAGAAAATGATCAAACGTCACACTGATCGTCATGAAATTTCATTCTATGAAATTCCATAAACATAACCAAACGTTTGGGAAAAAGAAAATTATGCGATTAGACTTTTTTGTACGAAAAGAAATTCGAAAAAAAACGACGAAGCTTTCTTGTAAAAATAAAAAAAAAACAAAGTCAATGACAAAAAAAAATAAAAAAGAAAGGAAAGCGAAGCAGGAAGAATACCTGGAGCATGTTCGACGCACGCCATAAGCGTTATCAATTGATTTTTTGTTTTTTTTTCGTTTTTTTTTTTTTTTTGATTGGAAGGCGAAAGCCTCGGAGTTCAGAGCACGTCGGTTAGTTATCCGGACGTGGCTACTTAACAACAAGAGCTTTTACGTATTGCACACATACATATCCATATATATATATATATATACTCGTGCTACTTGAACGCGGAGAGTAGTCTCGGGAGCGTGCAACGGGGGGGGGGGGATAACCCGTCGCGTTCGATCGAAATTGCGTGTATATGGGTATTTGCCACGTGCATGTACAACCATCGTGCCCACTTAAATACGTATTGCGAACAGGGCGATGTTGCATACCTGAGCATATCAATTAGATTGGAGGATTTATTCGCATTATCGTCGGGCGGAACGCGGGGTTCACAAAGTTTCATATCTACCGGGTGCTCCTTATGCGGCTTGGCTTCGCGTCCCAGACTTGACGCACACACACGTGTGAGTGTGTGCTCGTGGACGTATGGGTCTCGCGCGCATGCGTGCGCAGAGTGCGGCGGTGCCTTCGTACCTCGTTGAGTGCGCGACGTTGAAATTACATTATTTTATTTTTTTTTTTTTTTTTTTACTATTTTCCATCAAATCCGACACGCGTGATCCCATCGCGTGCACGGAATTCGCCCTCGAACTGGACGTTGAAGTGAGATAAAAATATATTTTGTTCACCTTCGTTTCAACCTCAACGTGGTGTCGAAATTTTTTTTTTTTTTTTTTTACCATCGTTTCGCCATACCGAGTGAGGGTGAAACTTTTTTTGTTCGTTATTTCACCTTGGTTTCACCTTCCAAACTTGAATAATGGGAAATAATTGCAGGTTTTTAGGGTAAAGCGAAATTGAAACGCACATGAGAATTATACTTCTTACTTACCCGAGTAAAAATTTATATATGTATAGTCTATATATAATCTTTCGATAAATAATATAAAAATTTTCATTTCAAATTGATATGATATATTAATAATAATAATAATTTTTAATTAATAATTTAAGACTTATTCCTAATTCATCTCATTTCATTTCGAATTAATATATATATTATTATTAATAATAATAATAATAATAATAATAATAAATTAAGACTCATTCCCAAGTAAGAAAATTACATGCCCAAGTGAAAAAATGATACATAATCTATATATGAACTATATATGCCCAATCCTATATATTTATAGATATATATACATAGTTTACATATAATTTTTTTACTTTGGTCATCCTACTTTCAACCTCGTTCAACCTGAAAGTGACATTGAAATAATTTGAAACAAAGGTAAACATTTTTCGACTCTAAAAGACGCGAGTGATCCATCGAAAAAATGTCGGCGAATATACTTTCGCAAGTTGTGTGCACATGCGCACTCGTCGTGCGGCGGCCGCTCGGGGTCCGGAGCACGTTGGAAGAACGAAACTCTCGAATCGACGACGACGACGACGAGTTTCGAGAACGTCGATGACGACGACAACGACGACGACGGACGGACGGCACGGCCAGAACGAACCGCGCGGCGCCGCGGTATATCTAAGCAAAACACGACGACGATGCACCGCGCAGTCGATCGCTCGTTCTCCCTCGCTCGCTCGCTCGCTCTCTCTCTCTCTCTCTCGCTCGAGACCCGTGTGCGAAACTATGCAATCATGTAATTTGCCGGGGCATGTCCGTGGGACGTCGCAACGCGAATAACGCTGCAGGTAGACACATTCGAAACGGTCATTTGTGCCGTGCGCCCGGCGCATCGACCGATGCACTCGGAAGAAGAAACAAAAAAAAAAAAAAAACAACAAAATAAAATCTGTCGGACGACTGACATTCAGCATTGACGAAATTACAATCGCATCGGGTCGTACATACGGCCACGCATCCATAAAATAAAAACATAAAAGAATGTCAAATAAAATCGTTCAACACTAGAAATTCAATATCTCGATGATACGACAATTTATCAACGATTAATTAAAATCAAAATCTTTCATCGCGAAGATCGTGAAGTGATAAAAATAAAAAATGAAAAATTTTACGGATAAAGACAAATTCACATCTCCGATTATGTATTTATTTGCACGTCTGGTATGTTGCATATAAGTCGAATACTTATGCATGGAAGAGAATAAATACATCAAAGACTCTCTCGTACGTTGCAGGGACAGAGTCCGAGCTACGGGGATAATAATTTAACGTCGTAGTTGAGTCATGCAGTGCTTATCCCATGGAAATGCGTGTGTGTTAGTGTGTGTGTGTGTGTGTGTGTGTGTGTGTATGTGTGTGTGTAGCATTAGTACGTACCGACGAAACTGTAGTAGGTACAAAGCTAAATAAAATTCACGCAAGTACCACGGAATATTTTACACACATGTGTGTACGTATTCTTGCGTGTGTGTGTGTGTGTATAGCGAGTATCCGGTGGATAGGGAGACGTATCCCGGTTCGTGAAGTACCATGCCTGGAGCAGCACCCATTACCTCAGCGGAGCACATGGGTTTTGCTCCGGTAGGCTCCGGGCGACTGTTCTAAAAAGACCACATTTTCTATCCAACGTCCTGTCACTTTGTGTCCTCGATGTGATTTTATTTTCAGTTTTGAGAATGACGACGAGATAGACCCGAAAAGCCATCTTCGACGCTCGTCCTTCGGACTGTCGGAACACCGACTTACTATATATATATTTATATAGACGTATATATAGTGATTAGAGTGGCTACATTGAAAAACAAAATTGCCCAGACTGGAACCATGAGTGATGAACTCTTGAAAAAAAACAAAAAATATAATTCTCGGGTTTTTTCTTCCATCGATTCGATGATTTAACGATGATCGATGATGGTAACTTATTATTAACGAAAAAATTATTATTGATTATTAGCCAAATAAGTATTATTAGTTATTAGGCGAAAAATTAGATTAATTACTAGCCTAAGAATTTAATTAATTCTTAGTCCAAAAATTACCGAAAAATTACATGAATGAATGTCAAAAATGTGTTGGTGTTGAGTTTTTTTTGGAAATGAGGTGGTGAGGTATCGTGGACATCAGCCTAATTGATTAATTACTCAGGGCAAGCATTTTTTTTTTTACATAACCATTCGATATTCTTATATATAATATATACATATAAATATATAAATGTTGAGGATCGACGGAGACACGAGAATCGGCAGGAAGCGATTTGCGTTCTATATACCTGTGTCTGTCGGCATCCCGTCCGGCAACACACACACACGAAAAAAAAACAAACAATACTACAAGTGAGTCATCCACTCTCGCTCGCAGCGTGTTCCACCATTTTGCCAAATCAATTCCGACTCCGAAATCAAACACAACGAAAAAAAAAAAAAAACAAAACTGTCTTCCCAAATAAAACTCTCACAATCCATCGAAACAAAGTAAATTGAAATGTTATTCAATGGGAACCAAGCATTCCAAAAACAAACCAAAAAAAAAATAACAATAACAATAACGACAATGAAAATAAATAAATTAAAAAATAAAATAAATAAATAAATCATTGATCGTAGATGTTTCAACGATAAGTCACATAAACATCGTTAATGACTTCCGGTTACCCGTTATAGTTAAGCACATCGATACGTAATTGCGATACACATCTACACACGTATAATCTAATGATGCACTTATACACATATAACGTACATGTGTAGGTATACGATTGTACGGTCTGTGGCCCGAAGGATGATCGATACCTCGGCCATCGGTGAGTAATTATGGCCGAGTGAGCAAAACGAGAGAAGTTGAAAGCAGCAACAGCGTGTGTGTGTGTGTGTGTATGTGTGTGTGTGTGTGCTTGTACACACGAACGTGTATAGCCTAAAGAGTCGAGTAAAGGTGATGGACGAAGGAGGGACGAGGAGGGGAGGGGCGGGGGGGATTATCTGCGGTTGCGGGCGCGTTGTTGCGGTTAAAGCCCGTAACACGTCGGGTCCGCGAGAGAGGTGCACCAGACGCCGCGCGGACTATGGGGGGTTCTTAACTATACCCAGAAGCCGAGACAGAACCAGAAGACCCGCCAATGCATCCAGAAGCCCGCAACTCTTGGTGATTATAGTCAATGGAATGCGCATTTACAACTCGGAATAATATATAACGTATGGTGAATACCGGAGCAAAACGGTTCACTATACGATGGAATTTTTGAATGCGGGGGCGGGGGGCAAAATGGCATAGCGAGTTTTTACCAGAAATTTTTATCTAGGACCTGGGACTACTTTTAACCCTCGGAGAAGGTTTCCTAGTCCTGGAGTAAATGACAAATGGCCCGGATCAAACTTTTTGCGTTCATTGAATCGCGTTTTTGGCAAGAAAGAATAATTATTTTGTTTTTTTTTGAGTACATCATCGATTTGGTTGACATTTGTGAGATTAAGTTCGAAGAGGAAGTATGTCAAAGTGATGAAAGTTGTGCGGCTGTAGGGTTGTTTTTGAGTATTGGGGTTGGCATGATCCCAGACTAGTGCTTACGTCTTGTACGTTTCACTTACATACACGCAGCCCAACGCCATTTATATAATAAACACCGTCCGAGAAAACCCGACGGTCAATTATTCGATCGAGACACGACCGCAAAACCTCGATGGTCCCGAAACAACCCGATCGGTTGTAACTCGCCGATCGAACCTCTCGAGATCCAACGAATCGCCATTATCTCTCTTTCTCACTCGCAAATTTCGCTTGACCGACGAAACTCGTGTTTCAAACAGTTTAGACCCGATTCAACCGATATCCTTTTCGGCATATTCGTCCACAGTGGCCTAAATCAACCACCAAAAAAATAAAAAAAACAATACATGCCGATCGCTCGAAAACCGAACGATTGTTATGACCAAAAAATCTATGTCGTTCTTTTTTTTATTTTACTTTCGATTATTATTTTATTTATCTATTATTTTATTTATTTATATTCATAATTTCATGACTGTGTGCAGTGCTTGCTGGAATATTTTTAACAGTTACGAGACTCGTTACAATACTGTGTAATACCGATCTCAAGATCGTTAAGGTATAAAAAAAAAATAAGTAAATAAAAATCTACGTCCTTGCGGGCATTTCTGCAGGACAAAGACACAATCGTGCACGTAGCTCTTTTTATCTTATTTCCAGTGATATATATATATTCGCAATTTTTATTGTAATTGTACCGACCAGTCTCGTTCACGCCCTTGAACAAACCGAAGAGACAGATAGACAATCGACGATCTCGCGAAGAAACGAAGAATCAACGATTCGATTGAATAATTCGTTTTGCTATGCGAATCGAAGCTCGTGTATATATATAGTCAGAAACACGCTTGATAAGTTTCGGTACGATTCAATTTGTCGCGCTCTCACGTTGCACCAGAGAAAATTAAACGCGAAATTTTCCGGCTCTTCGTATCGTCGATAACTTATTTGTGAACGCGAAAGAAAAAATTGAAAAAAAAAAAAAAAAACATTTACGAACGATTTACAACGTCGCCATGTTTTTCAACGACAAACAAATTTGCGCAACAAAATTACCCCATTATTTTTTTTTTTTCGTGAATTAATTTTTTCCGCTTATTTTTTTTTTTTCGAGTGACGATCGTCATTTGAAAATAGAAAATTCTTCATCATGAAGTTTTTTTTTTTACTTTTATTCGATTGACGGTCGCGAATTTGGTAAAAATTCTTTATCGTGTGATTTTTTGTGGTTATTTTATTTATTTTTTTTTTTTTGTTTCGATCGACTGTCGTGAAATTTGTGCGGTAAATGATACACGAAGCCGAGTAATCGAGGGGAGATAAGAGCGAGTCAACGTTAACGGTTCGCGGATATAGTAGCTATCGATAATCCGGCGTGTTTCTCGTCCGAGGCGGTCTCCGACCTCGCGCGACTGACAACCTGCCGCCATCTGTGCTGTTACAGGGCGAACGAACGTTACTGCGATCTATATAGTCACACACTGCACTGTATACATGTATTTACCGCCCGTCGCCCCTTGCCCTCCTGCCTGGCCGCCCCACCAACACACACACACACACACACACACACACGTGTTCACCAGTACATTTGTAGCGTGTTCATAGCCACGTGATATATCGATATACGATATTCTCTTTCGCGAGAGTATCCACTTCGCAAACCCGATGGGCAAAGCTCGCTTTTCATTCCCTCGGTTCTCTCATCCTTGCCGCTCGCCCCCTCCCCCCTCCTCACCGCCATCACGCGTGTATCGATATCTCAGAAGAGATTAATACGACCGGAAATTCGCTCGTCCGTGTATCACGAAAATTTCTAATAAAACAAAATCGTCGAAAAAAATAGGAAAAAAAAAAAAAATCACGACACGGATAGTCGAGCGATGAAGTTATATCGGTAATCCACGTATCCAATTAATAGATTCGCGATTAAGGATGTATGACACACGTGTAAAAAAAAAATAATAAAATAAAAAAATCATGAAACTTTCGGACTTTTCACAGCCATGAAAAAAAAAATTTCGAAACTATTATCTCACTCGTTTGAGAGTCACAGCTTTATGAAATTTAACTGGTTGTTCTTATGATCTACAGACACATTGCGAAAAGTATGGACGATCAATCGTCGGACAATTCAACTTGGCATCGATCTCCAATAACGATATTATGAAAACTGTTGCATATTTCGTGTCGAGAACTCGTTGCGGGCCCAACCAGCAACACTTTAATTTTAATACCTACATACATTTATACATAAATATATTAACGTTGGTTGCGATAAAGTGTGTCTCACAGATTTATCCATTCAATTAACCATCGATCGACGCACCCGTGATTTCGATTAACTCGATTAATGATCGTGGAAAAAACCATATCGCGAACGAAATAGCGTGCAAAATTCCTGTTTGACGATTTTTATTTGTTATTTGTTGTTTTTTAACCGACGTTATTTTGCGTATCGTTATCACCGGTCGTTCGTGGTTCGTTACCGGTAACCGTAATTTCTCCGAGCCTGTGTGTGTGCACTTTCCACTTTCCCTCACCCCGATAATGCCGACTATGTCGTACGCGTGGGCGGCTTGAGATCCGTGAAAAATATAGATATGCATTAATATATATATACATATATATATATATATAACGAACGAGTTTGAAACACGCGCGCAAGCCCAGAGGCTCTTCAGCTTTGCGAGATACGTTTATGATTGACGCGCGCATGCGCCCAGCCCACCTATACACCTTATTAACGTTGACTGTGATATAGAACAGTCGACAATGATATATACATATATATATATATGTATATTTTTTTTTTATTTTTTTTTACAGTTGCTAATTTCATGGGTAGTTATGTCAGGGTAGTTGTGCTGTATAATAATCCAATGATAATCGAGTTGACGGTAAGGGGCAACCGGGGGGGGGGGGGGGGGATAAGGCAAGATATTAGCGTTCCGGACGTCTTTCATCTCAATCACATGACCCCGTGGTTCGGAGATTAATTGCCGTTAACCGCACCCTTCGCTTTAATATTCGCCATGACACACCTTACACACACACACACACGCAAACATACACAAGCACACGCATCGTAAAACCATGACGAACAATGAAATCGTTATCGCTGAAGCTCGTCGCAAAGCTCCGCAACTGATTTCTAAATTAAACCCATCGAGCTTTGACTTTCTATTTACTTTCACCTCGTTGGTTGAAAACAAGCCTTCCGTATAAACGTTATATATATACCATTATCCATGCCTTTCTCTTTATCCACGCTCGTGTTTGTTTTTTTTTTTTCAGTTTTTTTTTCAATTTTAAAAAAATTTACGAAAATACAATATTTCTCCCCTTCTCTCTTATTTCCGAAACTACCTGGACCAAAAATATTTTAAAAATCGAAAAACACATCACAACCCTCGAAGTTGACCGGAAAACAAAATCAAAAGTCCCACCCCTTCCAGATGCCTAGAAAACAATAAATTCTACACAACCTCATCATTTAATTCGCGATCGACTACTATAGTGCGATAAACGTCCGGTAGGTGGCCACAAGTGGTGCACGGTGCTGGATGACAAAAAAAAAAATATATATATATATATATATAAGAATACTCGGTTCTCTGTGCGCGAGTCGAACTCGCCCTCAACCATTTTTTTTTTCAAAATCTTTTTTATTTTCAAACATCATTCGCGTGACCGACGTTCCGGGGGATTTTTTTGGACGGTCGATTTTCACGCGTGCGGCGTATGACGAATGACCGCGGTTATCCACGCGGTATCCGCACTCTGGTTTTGGGTTTTCACGTGCGAGAAATTGCGGGGGAGGAGGGAGGGGGGGGGGGGTGAGAGTAGGGTGGGTCCGCAACGAGCAAGGGCGCCCCCGCCGGGCGACCGAAGGGGGTGGCAGATTGATCCGTCACGGAGAGCGAGCACAATCACCCCCATTAGACATTATGTGCCTCTCTCGTGGCAATGTATATGGCCCGTGTGCGGGTATTTCGCACGGGACAACCACCCCCACACACACACACAAACACACGTATCGTGGGGTTGCATAGCCGGGGCTGTTGCTTCTCTCGGTTGCTCGATGGCGGTCCCTATCGCGAGTGCCTATTGCGGCTGCTACAGCCGAAATGCATCCGGCGATCGTTCCCCCTGTTTCTCTTGGTTTTAACTCGTTTGTTTCGTTGCTAACGGTGCCGGCACAGTCATTGGCACCGGTGCTAACGAATTGCGTATTTGTGAGAGAGCGAGAGAGAGAGAGAGAGGGACGATGCCCATTAGGGTGGTCCTTAATGGAGGTGTCGACGAATTTCGACAAGTGCACCCCCCGGATAGGTTCGAAATAAATAAATAAAAATATGTGTGAAACCTCAGCACTGTAGCCCAATGAGAAGACGTCGCTGTGAGCTCGTTTTGTTTCCCATTTGAATAACATGGGATTTTCAGACTAATTCGGTAATTATTTTTTCGAGTTGTCCCTAAGCACGAAAAAAATTATTTATTCTCATGAATCTATTGTTAATGGGTATAAACTACTCGTACATTTTTTCACAAGAGACACGAATAAATTTCAATTTGGTGAAATCGTTTATCAGTTGTTATCATCGTTGATCGCTTCGCCGTTATCGATAAAATACAGATGAGGTGTTGTAAAAAAATGTACGAGTAGTTACACCCATTAACAATAGATTTGTGTGAATGCAGATTTTTTTCGCGTGCTAAAGTACAATTCAAAAAAATAATTACCGAAAAAGTCTGAAAATCCCATGTTATTCAAATGGGAAACAAAACGAGCTTACAGCTACGTCTTCTCATTGGACCACAGTGCTGGCATTTCGCATATATTTTTATTTATTTATTTCGAACCTATGTGGGGGGTGCACTTGTCGAAAATCTTCGGCACCCCCATTGAGGACCACCCTAATGCCCATGCCGTTAATTGGAGATCGTTCGTTCGTTAAGTTGCCATTCGCTGTGCCGGATCGATGGGGAAATTGTTCTGGCACGCGGATAGTTCTGTAGGAAGGACGCACGACTCTTTTCCCGACAATAATGGACACCGGTCTGAGCTATGATTCTCGTGCCTACTGATCTATCGTAATGCGGATCGCGTTGGCGCATATACGTGTGCATGCACTATTTTCGAAGGGACGATTGCTGCATTTGCTCCTGGCACGTTTGCTATTCGGGCGGCTTGGCCGATCCCGCAAATTTCGCGGGCCTGTACATTTCACATCGTTCAAGCAGATCGAGTTGGGAATTTTCTGAACTACGAAAAATGTTAATGGACGTTCGATTAGTTGGAGCCAAATTTTTGCCATGCCAAGTTTTTCGGAAAATCGTTCGTTTTCAAAAGAACGAAAAAGTGATATTGAAAAAAAAAAAAATTCTTCACGATTTAATTTTCTTGAAAAAATAAAAAAAATAAAAAATCATCTATTCTAATTTCATCGTTAATTCAATTTCATCAAATGATTAACGTCGCAATCAGAATCAACGATTTTTTTTTTATTCCCCAAGAAAACTAAATCGTGAAGAATTCTTTTTTTTTTAGATATTAATTTTTCTTCGTTCACAAAACAGTCGACAAAACACATTTGGGATTAAAAAAGCGAATAATCTTGAGTTTTCTCATCGTCGTTTCTCAACATTGCACGAACGCCTCGATTTTTTTTTCTTCTGGGGCTGCCCCAAAAAATTTGAGCGTTATCGGTCGTTCACTGTGCAACTCGAGGTGCGATCATAACGCGCGAGATTTTCGTATGTCACAGGAGTCAAAACGAAACGACACGAGACGCGGGCGCGCGGGCGAGTGACTAGCGAGCGAACCGCTCGCGACACGGAGCGTTGCTCACCATTTCCCGCGAGCACGTTGAAGCCACCCACGTAGCCCGACGCTCGTTTGTCATCCGACAAATAGCCATCTCCAAGTGGCACCGCGAAGCCGCTACCACGAAGACGACGAAGACGACGATGAAGAAGAAGAAGAAGAAGAAGAAGAAGAGGAAGAAGAAGATGGCATATCGCACAAGCACGTTTGCACTCTTCGTGGCTTTTTCTTTTTTTTCTTCTCTCGCTCTATTCCTTCCAGTCCTCACCCAGGACCGAGCACTCTTTGTACATGAGCCTCCCCCCCCTCCCCCTCGCCCTGCCAAACGACGTTTTCCGAGATTTGCCACATTGCGAATTATTATTATCATTATTATGAACGACGTGTGATCTCCATCTTTTATTATTATCACGTGTGTCTGTCCTTCGTCGTCGATGAAGTTGCAGCCTTGTTGATAATCTCGCGACGCGTGTCCACCGTCGTCTCGCGAACCAGTCACGCACGTGTGGATCGCAAACATTATTTTTTTTTCACCGGCAAACCGTTAAAAACGCGCGATTAATAATTGTTGGAATGATTGATGAATCGGCAACCATGAAAATAACGCGATGAAACGGAATATTGTTATTGTAGGAAAAAATGAAAAATTCGCGAATTTTTTTGCTGGTCTAGCTGGAGTAAATTTTTCACGGTGAGCTGTTAGAAACACGTAAAAACACCGGATTAATAATTGCTGGAAAGATTGGTGAATCAAAAAACATAAAAATAACGCGAGAAAACAAATATATTATTGTTATGTGAAAAAAGACAAAGTTTGTGCATTTTTTAGGGTAGTTAAAGTGAAGGTTTTTGCGACGGTCGGTATCGTAGACGCGCTTTTAAATCCTAGGACGTTGAGATTGTTCATTTGTTGTAAACAAAATTCACAAGCGATAAATTCGAACACTGGTCTCCTGAACAATTTGCATACATTTTTATGTTTTTTTTTCCCAGTCTTCGACGTTAAAAGTCCGACTTTCTCTTCATCGTACATCAATGTACTATTTTTCTCGCTCATTTTAAGAATTATTCGGGAAGTTGTCTCCGTGTCGATGAAACTGCGGATCGGGAGGAATCTCGATTATCGTATCACGCGTCGAAGATCATCTCCCGATTTTTTCTCGATCTCGAGCTTTCTCTCTCTCTCTCTTTTTTTTGTTTTTTTTTTGTCGTAAAGCCTCGCAGGCGTGGCGTACGTGACGGTGTCGTGAAAGCAAGCGTTACCAATCGAGGTTCGAGCGTATACCGACTTAAAAAAAAAATCAGAAGGTAGTGGCGACGGTGGTGGTGAAGCGTGGAGTGTCGGGGGGTTGTTGGTGCTTGCGACGAAGACGGAAAGAGGGCAAAGATGGATAAAGAGCAAAAGAGACGAAACGAGAGGAACAAGGATGAAATCACATTGACGACGGGGAGGAAAAAAAAATCTGGAAGAGGTCTTTGGCGCGTGGGGGAAGTTGGCAGTCCTTGGCACCGTCGTCGTCGAGGTGAGATGAATAAATAAGAAGGTTTTGAAAAGAGAAGAGTCGCCCGCGGTCGCCCAACCCACGCTTGCGACCTGACCAAGCATTCGCTCGCTCGCCTATAGCCACCGCCACCACCGTCAGAGCTCTCTCCACCCCCCGCCATCCCCTTTCCGACCGTGCCGGGGGGTGGTTATTACGCGGCGTCACGCGATGATGTATCCGCGCTGGTTCAGATTGTCTCCACGAGATGGGACCACCGAGCGTGAAATATGCACACCACCCCCACGGTTAAACCCCCGAGAGAGAGAAAGAGAGAGAGAGAGAGAGAGGAGAGAGGCTACGCGAACCGGCCATCCCCTTATTCACGACATCGCCACCTTGAAGACGCTCTCGTACCCTCTTCAACGTTACCAATCCCACACACCGACCCTGGCCACGATCCAGAACCGATTCACGACGGCGATTCGATATTTTTTTTTTTTTGTATTTTTGTATTTTTTACACAGACATACATATATATAGATTATATACACAGATATACATATATATATATATATATATGAATATGCGAGCACCAGTGATCTTGGGATTATTAATCGAATTGGGGAAACCAATGTGCTAGATTTGGAATGTGATAAAAAGAAAGCCTTCTCTCTCTCTCTCTCTCTCTTTTATTTTTTTTATTTTTAAGATTTTGATCGGGCATTACGATCGATGAACGATCGCTCGGCTTAAAATTATTGATGACTATCAGATAAATCTTGAAAGGATAAATTTGGGACGCAAGAAATAAATTTGTTCAGAAAAAATCCCTTAATTTTTTTTTTTTTTTTTTTTTTTTTTTTTTTTTGGTTACTCGATTCGCGTACGGGACTCGGAGAAATGGTAATGCACATTAGGCCGAAACATTAAGGGGTTTTATATTTTCGTCGATGTTGCAATAATTTCCATAAATATATATGTATATATATGGGGTGTGGGTGTGTGTGTGTCACATAGTAACTATTACGTAGGACATAGATCATTCGAGGGCCCGGACGCGGGCGGCACGCGGCAGCACGTGCCTGTCCTGGATCCGGTGTACCCTTCTCTCGGCCATCCGACTTCTACGTTCTCCACGTAACTACGATATCCTTCTCCGTCCCTCCCCCCTCCAGGAGGGGGGGACGTAGGCCGCCACCCATCCGAGCGTTGTATTGTTATACATTAGCCTCGTCCAGATATATCCCAACCACCGCAACGACAAACCACTCAAGTGCGTCCCCCGCTGGATCATAATGCCCTTACGCGGCACGCGTTTCGGGCAACCCTTCCTCGTCTCCCATTAACAAAGCTTCGTTCACATGGAATAACCACGGGCTCTCGACAATAACCGTTCGTTTCCATTCCCGATTAATCCACGACGTCACCTCAGACGCACACTCGAAGTTCTTCCGAGATTATCGTCTCACATACGAAATTTTATGCACTGTAATGCTTGTCATAATAAATATGATGAATAATAAATAATGAATATAATGAAATATAAAAATAATAAAATAGTAAGAAAGTCATAATATTAATGAAATAATGGATAATAAAAAATGAATGGATAAATAAATTTGTAAAATTGTTGTGAGATAATTTTTATTGTAAATTTGGTGGATATAGAATGAAAATTCGTATTATTATCGGGCTAGAATTTTTGAAAACAGAAATAAAGAAAAAGTAAAAAGAGAGAAGTTTCAAAGAGCTTGAGATTCGGATAAACAAATTAATATTATAAGAACAAATTAAATACAAGAAAAACAAATATTTGCTATCCAATAACATCGGTAATGTAGAACTCTCTCGAACTCGAGCCAAAAAGTGAAATAAGAAGTCTCAATAATGCTTCGAAATAGAATACAATTCACATTGCTTACCGTTATCTACTTGCGAGGTTTGCGATGAAGCGTTTGGCAGATCGTGCGGCTCCGATGAAAAACCAAAAACAAACTTTGGACAGTTCGAGCCGAATTGTTGTGCGATGGACTCACGAGATGGACTCGCTCATCGCTCCGACACGTTTGTCGCGTTAGAGCGTCGCGATAACGGACGTGCGATGTAAAGAAAGAATTATTTCATCGTTTATCGATTTGAAAAATCGGTGAACTTGTGAAAATTGCGAATATTTATCGTGGCCAAAGTGTGAGTGATATTTTTTTCAATGCAAAATGCCTGTGCCGGTGGATTCGGAACAGTGTTTGATCAAGATCGGTGACAATTATCATCAGTTTGTCGTTGTCAGTGAGTAAATTAAAATTTCTCGAAAAAAAAAATGTTTATCGCTTTAGCGTCCGTAAATTTTGAAATATTCGAATATTTATTCGTGCATAGAATTGAGACCCATCGAAGTTTGATATCGCATTAGAGCCAAATCCATCCGAAATATTACATTTTATGATATTTTGAATTTTTTCGGAAAATCACATTTGTTGATTAAGCTAACGTTGACTTCAAGTTTAAACTTGCAAATTACACGATTTAAAAAAAAATTCACGATTTCTAAAAAAAGCTTTCACACAGACCTGAACTTTCGGTTCAACATTCAATGGAAGCAAATTTCAAGTTTCAACTTGTAGCTTTTATTTTTTTTTGTTTCTTTCATTTTCACCAACTCGTCTTGTCGCGTGATAAACGGATCGAGAAACCCAGATGGACGCGTTGAATTATGTGCACTTTGCGATTTGATGGAAAAAGTCGATTAAGTAATTCCGCATGGTGTGGATGTAAATCGATGTGAACGAAAAAAAAAAAAAAAAAAAAAAAAAAAGCTCGAGGTACTTGTCAACCGCGATGTTTGAGTGTGGGGACGTCGAAAGTTGGCACGATTGACGAGATAAGCACAAAGGAAAAATTGCTTTCTACGGTGGGAGAGTAAGAGAATCGTCAAGAATATATAATATGCATATATATATATATACATATGGAGTATAAGTAACGAGACGAGGGATGGAACGTAATAATATTATGATCCCGTGGCCTTTAGATTCCCCCGGGGGACGGTGGGAGGGTTGAGTGTTTGACATTTAACATTTCCCGCGGGGTATTCGCTGCCGCGGTCGTGATACACTCACACACACAGAAATATCCACGCCCGCACACATACATACGACCGCAAGTATAACAACAATTTTGTACGCGATGTCTGTCGTCCTTTCAACTGGCTATATATCGTTACACCCAAGCTTGCGGCTTTTCCGCTCGGAGACAGGGTAAAAACGACCCTTTATAGAATAACACACACACGCACATACCACTAATTAATTTCTCGTCTCATCACAATACAAAATGATTGCACCGTTAATTTACAACACTCTGTTAACGCTTCACAATCGTCACCATTTTCTTACAAATTCATCAGCGAAAGAAAAATAAATAAATAAATCATACCTTCACAATAAAATTTGAAAATAAAAATAAAAATTATCGAAAGAAAGAAAAATTAGCTCGAGTTGATGAATCGAAATTGTATGGAAAATTTCTGTCGATAAATCATGCTAATTAAAAATAAAACGAAAATGTTTACAGTTTTTTCTTTCACATCATATTACATAGATATAATATGAATATCTCATGCTCGAATTTTTCGATAAAGAATGCAACTGAAAATAAAATTTTCGACTCATATCTCATGATACGAAATAAAAAATGTTATGAAAAAAAAAAAAACGTTCAATTATATTTCGAACTCGCATTTTTCACCGACAAAAAAAAAATGTTTTACAAAAAAATGTTACATCGTTGAAAAAATGCGAATTATCGGCTGGGGGATGTTTTTTTTTTTTTTTTTTTTGTTCAGCAAGAACGAGTGTTTCAAGGTGTGCTTACGTCGGTTGGCAGTTTCGAATCCTGGCTCACTAATTTCCACGGGAAAGGCGTCAGCCAAGTCCCCGGAAGAACCGGAAGATCTATCGTCGCTCTCGTTGCAATTTATTTTTGTATCAAACGAGGTAGTCTAACTAGTTTGGCGGGTGGGGGGGAAGGGGGAGGGGGCGAGGTCCGGATAGGGGGTTCACCATCGCCGATAGCAACCTGGCACTCGTGTAAGAAAGTGAAGGTAGTTTCTTTGGCCCAAGATTAACGATACTTTAGTGCTGTTTTAAAGAGCCCGAGATTCCGGTCGCTCGTCTCGCTCTTTCCCTTTTGCCACGCGACGCTGAATCTCGACTACCAAGACATTCGTAACGAACGTTGGTGCCTACGACGTACATGGAAATGGCTCACCCAGCTTTTACCAACCCCGCGGAGAGTCCTGAGCATCCCCCACTTTCACAACAGTACACAACCGTGATACTGCTTTCCTTTCAACCCTCGATTTCTTCTGTGGGTCTGCCGGACCCTGTGCCTTTTCTTCTCCCCTCTGTAACTTTTCAATAGCTCAGGAAGGGAGACAGGAGCTGACCGCGTTAACAATTTTTCGAAAGATTATTCTCGAGACTCCAAACTTTACGTTGAGTAGTCAAAATTGTCTAATTTTGACTACTCAACTACTAAAAAATACCGATAAAAGAACCACTTCCGTCCAAAAAAAAAACAAAGCATCCGACGTTCGATGACAGTGCTGACAAAATTGACGAGGAATGAAAAAAAAAACAAAGCGAATAAAAAAAACATACGATTATAGGTAAAGACAAAAAAAACCCATAAAGCCGAGAACGAAAACGCGAAAACGTATATCGATGATGAATAAACGACAATGGTTAAGTTACCAGCAGCCGCAGCAGCAGCAGCAGCAGGATTCGTGAACGGAGGGTGAAGTCACTGTCCGTGATCGCGGGTTCACCGAGAGTTCGCAGCAAGATCTGTAGCGAGGCATTCTCCACCCTCATCCCTCTCCCGTCGGGGGTTGCCGCAAGGGCGCAGGGACTTGAATTGATTGCTTTCATTACGCGAAAAAAAAGAAGACCAGAAAAAAAAACGAAAAAAACGAAAAAAAAACGTCTTTCGCGGTCCCGCGATAGTTGCTCTCTCTCCCCCTTTCACGTTGAGGGGTCGTGGGTATTTTTAACTTGTGCCACGGTGGCGAATAAGTAAGTGCGCTATTTACATCAAATCTCGTAAGTTATCGCTGCCGTACGAGCGCTGCTCGCTTCTCGTTTAAAAAAAAAATAAAAAAGATGTTTTTTTTTTTTCGTTATTTTCTTTCTCTGTCGAGTTGTCCCACTGGCGTCGGTGCGGTTCCCTCATTCGCGTTCCCGTCATCATCTCCATCGTCGTCGTAGCTGCCTGCCCGTAGCTTCCCTTCTCATCCTTCTCCTCTGTACCGGCGAATAATGTCGTCGACTAAATCTTCCGACGGTCCCCCACTTCGAGGACCGCCACGAGAAGGAACATTAGCGGGCCAAAGATAATTGCGTCTCACTTCGTAAGAACGTGGCCACCGCGCACGCTTGGCTCCATCCGCGTTATACACCCGGAGAACCCCCCCCCAACCCCCCACCCCCCACCCACCCCACAACCAAGCTTCAACCCGAGCACCGTAACCGAGCATCGTCATCCTTCAAAATACAACCCAAAATCTCCGGATGTTATCTTCCATCATTTACCTTTTTATTTTACCACTCTGCTCGACCTACCCCCTCCCCCCTCCACTCTCCCCCGCCCGACCGTTCTTCAATTTTTTTGTTTCCACCCGAATGAAATATGGAATAAAAGAAAAAAATGAATAACGATGACAGAAGAGTCACAGACTCGACATTGTGGGAGTTAAAAAATCTTATTATCCGTATAGCGGCTAGTTTAACTAGTCTCATCCGTCATACGTCGAACAAATCATCGGTTAACATTCTCGGTTTGTATATCCATCAACAATTCGAGGTTCGACGAATCTGCAATTTCGCTTGTTGATGTTCCGCGTGTATATCTATAGATACATGTATATATAATATATCCTATACCACCTAGGGTTGCTGCTGTGTGGAATCCCTATCTGGGTTACGTTAATATACGTTGCCAGTGTTCACGGCGGGGGCCACAGGGTGGTTGTTCAATTTAGCATACGTCCTCTTCGGATCCGGGAGTCTTCGATCTTCCGTTCCCCATATGACAAATGAGATTAATGCGTCGGGTGGACCGAGGGGAGGAGCGAGGAGGCTGCGAGGTGCAGTGCAGGGTGCACAGGGTTGAAGGGGAGGATTGGTGGATTAGGTAGGATGGAGAGGTCGAGAGCCAGGCACTGATTAGGTGGCCACGAGAGTCCCAGCAATGCCAGTGCAGCATTCGAGTCTCGTGATCGATGCACATACTCCCTCTCTCTCTCTCTCTCTCTCTCTCTATCTCTCTCTCCCGTACTCCATACTCACCAGCCCCCTTACGCCCTTCTCGTCACCGGGCATACAGATTCCGTCCTCGTCACTCCAGTTATTTCCAGGATCCGTGCTCACTCCGACGTTCCGACTTCAATCCGCATCTGCCCGGTTTGGTTTGACCGGCCGAGTTCGTTACAGCGATGACCCCGAAGTTTCTCGCACGATGAAGTTGACCCCACGCCGGCAACTCCGGACGAAGGATTTCCCACGAGGATTCCACGAACAAGTCGATCAACTTCACCGCGAGGATGGAAATCCAGCTTCGGTGGCGCAGCGGCTCCCCCTCGTAGTCGTTGACGTTCACCAGACAGTCCATATGCCTTGAGCACCGCTCGCCCAAAGCCCGGATCGACCCTAAATTCGGGTCCTGGCTCATGGCGTCTCACACCACGAGGCGTTTTCATCCTTGGACGGTGTTGTGCAACCCATAGCACACGCCATATAGTTCGCGCAATCATGTTGGTGACATATTGGCCCGTCAACGCGCACCCAGCATCTCGTAAGTTTGGGCAAATGATATGCCAAACCGAGGATCCCCGAGAGACATCAACGTTGGATATACTCGAGAGAGATTAGGACTTTGCCGAGTCGTGTGGATTGTGCATGGACTGCCGGAGACGGTGTTGATTATCGTACGGAAATTCATTTTAACGATGATTTACCGACTTGGGTGACACACCATCGGCTTACCGATTTCGTGATGTCAATGGGGACGATCTTTTCGTCGGTCGAACGCGTTGTCTGCGATAGTTCATTATCTTGGGTTTTTGCACGAATGTCTGGGACGATAGATGCCATCGAGTTGAGAAAATCGAGAGAGTCGATATGCATTTTCATGATATGCATATGTACTTTCTATTGCGCGGTGAATTTGTTGTTTTATTGCGCATCGATGGGATATCAACATTGTTCAAGCGACGTCGAGGATGAACATCAAATACATCGAAACTTTGATTAATTTTGTAGTTAAACTCGTCGGCTATGATTGCTACGTACTTTCTCTGAAAAAATGTGAAGATTTATTATAATTATTAATTATTTATACTATATATTAAAATAATTTATATTTATATCAACCAGTTTTTCGATTATTTATTATATTAAAGATTATTCATATAATCAATTTTTCTACTTTGATTATAATCAAAGTAAATGAGTTGCGTTGGAATATTACTTTTTTTTATCCGAATAAATGTGTAAAATTTGTAAAAACCAAGCAGCCACAAGTTATCATTGATAATGTCGAATACGATTCCATTCCTTGCGAATTTCGAAAAAAATGTTAATCCCTCGAAAATATAATGCAAGATGCCTATCAAAAAATAAACTTTTCCAAATTTTCATCCAATCAAATAAAAAAATTACGAACATTACTTCGTTTTCACGTGCGAAGATCATCGAACCCGATTCCGGATCACCTTCGTCACACGATCCTCATTGCAACATCCTGTGAAACAATCCCGCGCGTCGCAAAAAAAAAAAAACAAAAAAGCTGCGCAAGCTCGTGGACAACACCGCGATATCCTTTCCCGCGTGTTCGACGACTTTCCAGTCTCGATCTCCCGTTGGCTCGTCGAATTCCCATCATCGTACGATTGCGCAAAACCCTCACCTCCCCCAACCATCGACGATTGCGAAAAAGAAAGACCGCGTCGTCGATGAAGTCTGCGTCGACAGTGTGGAAATAAAAATAAATAAATTTAAAAAAAATAAAATAAAAAGAGACGGAGAAGGAAGAGAGAACGCGGTCCCGCGCGTATCTCACGGATCCAGTGTCGTAAGAGAGCCCGCGGGGTGCGGAGGGGGCAACAAGGAGGGGGGGGGAGGAGGGTGAACGAAACGTTCGAGGAAGCGAAGGGATCTCGGTACGTGCAATCACTCGTCGTAGGCCGAGACGTAAGTAGAGTCCGAAAGCGAGAAAGAAAAAGTATCGCAAGAACGACGTTACGTGGGTAATACATATACATATATATATATATATATATATACACGTATACATAGTCGGTAAGGAAGAGAAGTAAGGATATCGTAGAAGCATAACTCGACGGCACTCGAATGTAAACCGGCCCTTGTGAGATTCGCGGCCCGTCGGCGGTCCCACCGACGCGCTCTCCGATGGCTGACCGCACCTTCCGGGCAATCCGACATCGGCGCCTGCTTCTCTACCTCGGCTCTTCTCACCAATCGACGAGAGAGACCCCGAAGCGACAACACAATTTCCCATTCTCTCGGTCAATGCCGCATCCACCGGCTTACCGTCTCCAAGTGGAAAAAAATATATATAAACAATTGATAGATTATATATAGAAGTGGCGATATGTTTTTTATATGCAAACTATAAATAATCTGCATAGATACCATAAATACTTATGTCATCCATGCTGATTATTTACCATAGATACGTATGGTATCTATGCAGATTATGTATAGTTTGCATATAAAAAACATATGTCCAGTTCTGAATGTAATCTATCAATTGTTTATATATTTTTTTTCCACTTGGGGATCTTCACCAGGCCGACACTGCTTCGCCAACGCACACCTCTCTTGGCTGCTAGGTCTGCGAACTTGACTCCGCTTCACCCTCGCACAAACCTCATGCCCGTCGTCTATCCATTGACGACGTCCATGTGCTCTTTTCCAACACGTAGCTGCATCGCAGTTCACAAAAAAAAAGATCCCCACCGAGCTTTTGTTCGGCGAAAGCGTCTGGATGACGTCGGATCACTTTTATCCAGGATAGTCTATGCGGCTAAGGATCTCCGGGCTGGATCGATAGGTCGAAAACCGGCAAAACCGACATTTGGCTCTAGTTCGAGCAACCGGTGAAAATCCTTTAGGATCGGAATCGGAATGGCGAGGGGAGGAGGCAAGGAGGATGAAACAAAAAAGTCACAGTCGATAGAAAAAGTAGGACCAAACGTGCCAGAAGCTTTATCCCAAAGTCACGTTCATCGCAGCCCGTAGGGAGGGTTGAATCCGTAGGATGGAAGAAGAAGAGAACGGAAAAACAGAGATCAGCGTCTAGGCCGAAGCTCTCTCTATCTCCGCATCACCCAACCCCTGCCCCCCTTCTTCTCCACCACCCGACCGCCGGGTTGTTACACCCCCGAAAGCTTCATGAATAACCACCAGCATCGGCAGCGAATTCTCTGGCTCACTCGGTTTCGGATTCGCGCCGCGCGTGATTTCGCGTGGGACTGTTGGCGGTGGACCAGCTGGCGAGGGGGTTTATTTCGCAACCTTTACCGCCACGAACATGAACGAACGACGACGACGACGACGACGAGGACGATGCCGGGTGTATTCGTTCAGCGACAACGAGATGCACTACGAACCTCGGTGAGGGTGGGGGGAGGTGAGAGGGAGGCTCGCGAGGAGGGTATGCCAATAACGAAGTTATCCCGCGGTCGTGGACGCGTTGGAAGCAGTCGCCCCGGCAACCCGGGCAGACTGGGGATGGGGGAGCGGGCGCAGGGGAGAGGGGAAAGTCCCGCGGTCGACTCGTCGACGCCCCTAGATTTCCAACGGTCACGTGATCGTCAACGGCTCGACCAAACGGAACGCTCGCTCGAGGGATGCTGCACGTTGCCTCGGGGGTCGCGGGGCGTGGCTCCGCGCGTGGGGGATGAAAGCTCCCTCTCCGTGACCCAGCTAGCCTACCCCCCCTGCCCGCCAACCTCGGCAACTCGACGTCCCCGAGTCAACTCGCTGAAAGTCACGTGCCACCACGCGCAAAACTCGGCTCACCATGCTTCCGCGTAGTTGAGTTTTGCCACGAGCGGTCCACGGATCAGCGGCACCAGCGACGGCCCCCGACACAATCAAACCCAAACATCTTTTCTCACCTACGAGACATTTTTGTTGTCTTTTTTCTTTTTTTGTTTTTGCTGCATCTCGTTGGGGTAACTTTGTTCATGAGGACTTTCGAATCTTCGGTCACGGGTTGTCGTCGGACCGCGTGTGCCGTGTCGGATTACGTATCGGGCGACAACGACTCATTCCCGCGCTCGTTGGAATGATCCGGGACTACAACGACTACGTCGTCACATCACGATCGCTCATTGACGCAAGCAGTTGACATCGTTGATGACGTTGGATCCATTGGTGTGGAATATTTGATTCTCGGATTGGGAGTCTTGGATTTTTTTATTGTGATTACTTTTTGTTGTTGTTGTTGTTGTTCGTGGTTTTGTTTATTTATGGTTTTTTGAGGTTGATACGGTTGTGTCGTTGAACCGAAGAGTGATCGTGAGACACTGTTCGGGGAATATGGGGACCTTGATGTTGTTCCTCCGAGGAACTATTCGAACGATCGATCGTTATGCTGTGCCAATAATTGCGATGAGATGAATCGCTTGGGAGGATTTGATAATCACTTGGAATAATTGACGATAATTTGGTTTTTAATTGTGTTGGTTGCCGATTTATCGGCCGGACACGTTCGAGTGGGGCATCGTCGCTGACTCGGTGCGACGGATCGGTGATAACGATAACAACATTATTTTTTTTTTTTCGTTTGTCGCGATCGATGATGATATCCACGAGCGGCTGATTAAGCACGATTGAAGGGACAAAGTGGAATTTCGGAAATGAAATTGTTGTTGATGAAAATTGTTCGGGTAAACAAAAAATATATATATATATATATATACATGATATATATGTGTTTATGAAATAAATAATTGTATCGGAATTTTTGGTTGATGTCGGTGATAATTCGAGATTAATGGTGAATGAATCGCGAGTGTTCACCACGATCGTGTTGGATTTCGGGGGATTTGGGGAATTATGAGAGTGTAAAAAGAAAATAAGTGAGTGCGGAACGAATGACGGGAGTGGGTGAGGAGTGCGGGCCTCATGGCCGGTCGAAACCGCCGCCACCCGTCGACAATCACAAAGACCTTCCTGATGACTGTCATTGTGAGAACTCGGCCATAGACGCCAGCTACGACCGTGAAATATATATATATGTATATGTATAGATAGAACTATATGTGTATATATTTTATTTCTTGTGAAAAATCGGGTGGACGAAAATCGTCGTCGAGTATTTGGGGTGAAAAAAGGAAAAAAAAAGAAATATCCCAACTCGTAAGAGGTCTTTATCGAGAGTCAATAGAACGTACCCCATGCTGTTTCGTGGATTTCTTTGCGCGTGGATGTGGACAGCTGAATTCTCACAGTAACCGAGAGAGGAGGTGAAGCCGACGGCCGACGGTGGCCCGAGGCCGACGACGGAGCCGCCGCAATGGACCTCAGCACCGCTTACCGATACAATCAAAATATGATGGAGTATTACACTTGTAAGCCCCGTGAAATATTTGTTGATTTTTTTTATTATCATCACCATTGTTACTTGCAATATGTGAATCATCAAATTTTTCAATACAATTGTTTTCTTGTCTCTCCAAAAATCGAAAAATAAAAAACGATGATTTGATCGTGAAAATTGAGATTAAAACAAAATAATTATGATGAAAAATGAAATTTTGATTGTCGTTGTAAATATTAATCTTTGATGATGGCTTTTCGTTTTTAGAAAATGAAAATTTACGTTTTTATCGAAATTTCGTTTGACTCGAAATTTCATTGTTTGATCGAAAATTTTCGGGATAATTCACAGAACAAATTATTATCGATTATATTAAATTCGTAACTTTATTCGGGGAATAAATCTAAAATGTTAAATTTAAAAAAAAATGAATTTTCAAACTTTCGCTAAATTTCGTTCGATTCGAAATTTTCATCGCTCGATCGAAAAATTGTGGGATGAAAAAAAAAAACAAATCTGCGCTGTGAAATCTTCGAGTTTTGAAAAAAAATTGAATTTTCAATTTTTCCCAAAATTTCGTTCGATTAAAAATGCGATTGTTCAATCGACAACTTGTCGAATAATTCACGTACAAAATTTTCATACGTAGCATATTTTAGGGACGCGCTCGTCGGGGTTTCGAACGTTTTGCCGGAAAGCTCCGTTGTTACTTCTCACGAATGAAATACGTTTCTGTTTTCCGCGAGTAAGCGAGCACCCGCCGCGCAAGTTCCCATACGTTATAAAGCAGTCGCGTCGTTGCAAATAAAATTGTCATGGGATCGTGAACGAATCCGCGGAATCGGGAATTTACGTTTTGCGGAACAATCCACAATAATTCGTTTTGCCAGTCGCGCGGCGTTCGATGTACATCCGCGATGCAATGACGATGTAACTGCGTCGGAAAACCGACCAACAGCTACACACACACACACACGCACAACAAGTCGGTAACATAAACTTTTTCGTACTCGCGACAAAATCGCGAGTTGTAAATTCAAAATGATAAATCATTCGCGTAACGTATTTCGCGACTTTTCAAGTTTGTATATTTTGAGTAAACCACTCTGAGGGATGAAAAGAAAAACTACAGGACCGAAAGTCAATTTTGTTTGCTCATTGAATTTTCATTCAAGCTTGAAAATTACAGAAATAATAATTATGTAATAATATTTAATAAATTAAATAATGTAATAAAAAAATGCAAATTTAAAGAAGCAACGTATCATAATCAGAATTCTGAGAGTATCGACGGAAATGGAAAAACAATCCGAGCGGATACAGTCGAGTTGATTTTCGAGCTCGACCGTCGGATGCGACAAATTTATCCATCAGCCGCTGGAACACGATATTGTGTCGCGTGGAAACAAGAAAATCATGGTCTTTGGTCGTCGCGTCGTTGTTCGATCAGGACGTAGCGGTAACTTTTATCGATGTCAAAAAAAAAAAAAAAAAAAAAAACCTCGCCATAACGAATGATTCGAAAGACTCGAGTCTCGCCTCGTGAGACAATCGACGAACCTCGCGTGGGAGTAACGTTTTTACTCGTGAAAAAAAAAGAAAAGCTGCTTCACGACTCCACTGTCGACAATTTACCACGTCGCTGCGAACCAAACCTGTGATCTCTAAAAAAAGTATATATAAAAAAAATTAAAAAAAAACATGCTTCGATATTCTCATTTCCAGTAGCGAACGGCCTTCTTGCGCAATGTCATTACTGTAACTGCGGTGACCGGTAGCTAAACCGTATCTAAAATGGCTACACTTCGAAAGCCAACGAATATATATTTTTTTTCATTTTTTATTCGAATTGTTTTTTTTTTTTCAAAATTAATTGAACGATTAAATTCGAGGACTCGAGGAAAATAGTTTTTATGATTATTTCGAAGATGCGAGATGAGAATTGAATGGCGTGAGGTTCGATAGTGTAAACCGTTGAGAAAAAGAAATTTTATTTGAGAATATGGACGCGAAAAAGATGACCGGAAGTAATTTTCACGGATCACCGAACAGCCAGGTCATCGTCTCATCATTGTTTTCTCACTTCTTCGTAATCCGTGCAATCGCAATGTCTCATCGACTTCGACTTTCTTTCACCCCCCCCCCCCCCCGTCTATCGCCAGCCTCGATAATTCTGCAGAATCGATGAAAAAGTTCGAGAGTTTGATCCTGACGAGCACTAACGTCCAATATAGTCCGGCCTCGCACGTTTTCCTATTACAATACCCGATAGACCCTCCGCACCGTGAACGATTAATTTTTGACAAATGGAATCCGTGCGGTTTTCATCGAGATTCATCGATCGGAACCAGGTCGATCGGCCATCCCGTCGATAATCCGATCACGATTCTGCGAAACATCATTCACGTTCGTTTCATCGACACGTACTTATTCAATCTTCTTACCGATGTCTTCCGATCGAATACATTTGTCGATTAATTTGGCAAAAAAAAAAAAAATACGAAAAAAAAATCAATGCGTTTCTACAACCGATCATCGGCATTCAAATGGTTTTGTCTACCGATTTGTCGAACTTCCCATTAACGATATTCCCAACAAAGTGTCTTCGAATTGTCAAAACAAAATCAAATTGATTTTGTTTTGACAATTCGTATATAATAAAATATTAAATATCTTAATGGCCAAAATCGAACCGATTTTGGCCATTAAGATATTTCGTCTGCCGATCGATTCAACTCGTTCCTAAAAATATTATTCCCCAAAAATCCATTCGTTCGATCATCCATCGAGGTCCGATAAATCGATAGTAGTGATTTCCCAAACTATTCCCTCCGCTAAGTAAAAAAAAACAATCAACCAAACAACGAAAAAAAAAAAAAAATGTTAACCGATCTTTCGATCGACATTTCGACCTTTCGCCGCTGTTCCGTCGTCGAATTTACCGTTAAAGGTTGTGTTTCGAAGAACGAACCGAGTCGTTGTCGGGGTTGGGTTGGCTCGGAGTACGGGAAAAGAGAGAGAGAAAAGTCGATTGCAATAATAAGGGTCGTAATGTAGCGACCACCAGTGTGGTAGAGATCGGTTGCCTCTGCTGCTAGTACTGCTGCTGATTCTACTTCTGGTCTCGGTGCTTTTGCGAGCCGAGTAGAGTATACGTAGTCCGGGGATTACGGTGCTGGAAAATCCGGGCAGTTGACGATGGAGTACGAGCAAGTGGGCACGTAGGGGGATGGCTCGGAAACGAGTGAAACAGGGGGTGGTGGGTTCTCTGACCGAACTGGACCCCTCGTATAGTTGTGGTCAGCAGGCGTGACGGCCCGCGTAGGGTCGAGAGCCTTGGACCAACTCTATATGCGTTCTTCTCCCTCCCTCTCTCTCTTCCTCTCTCAAACTCTCAGCTCTCCATGAATTCCCATAATACACTGGAATATACAGTCCCGCACTAAAGTTCCATATACACCGCTGTATTCACGTTGATCCAGACCGGTAACACGTTCCACGACGATTCCAACAATTTCGGGCTCGACGCAACAACGATGGAATCATTCCACCAAACCGATCCACAATTTCCCCACTCGATCGTGTGACAACGCACCCTCTCCCCCACCGCGACGGGGGTTACGACCATATAAACGCACAGCGGGGGTAGCGAAGGAATTGATTTGCGACCGGAAGTGCGTATCGTTACTGGGTAATGATCGTCGACTGCCTAGGCGAATCATCACGTCATTGTCTTGGACGATTCGGTCGTAACCGATTTTACGTTCGACGTTGACCACGACGAACGAATACCCCCGAGTTGGAAACTAGATACTACACGGAACGATGGGGGCTTGCAACTTGTTTCCTCCCGATTCTGGGTGGTTACCGATACCAAACGTGTCGAGAGAACGTATGTATATGTGTATACACATCACACAGTTGCGGATGGAGACCAAGAAAAATATATTGCACAGCGTTGGGATCGCATTACCGAATGGGGGGTTTTTTTTGTTCTTTCTTCGTTTGTTCTTGTTGAGGTTGGATGAAGAATTGATGTCCATTGGGGCTTGATGACGGGACAGCGAATGGCGGTGACGATGACTTTTGTCTTTGCGTCGTTATTTTTTGGGTGGGGTGGTTCAAGATTGCGCACTTTTCAATCGATTACTAATAAAACACTATTTCGGGTTATTATTAGGAGATTTCTTGGATATCTTTGTATCAATCTTTGGTGATCTTGTAACGAGTTGGCGTACTCGATGATGGTTCTAATTCTGTTGGATTTTGAGGTAATAATGAAAGATTATCAAAAGTCATTCTGATCATTTATGGATGATTTATCATTGTGATGGTGGAGGGATCAATGTGATTTGTAAATGTGGATCTTTAAATGATCCAAAACCAATGTAATCAGAACTTTTCTCGTGCGACAACTTCTGTCACACACGTGACACTCAATCCAGTCTTCTTGTATAGGTTTCCTCAGTCTTCACGACATCCACATATCTGTGTCTCACTCTCCTCAGTTGCCTCATCTTGTTTACAGTTTTTTTTTTTTTTTTGGATCTTTCAATCTCTGGCTCATTTTTCGTTCATTCTTTTGTTCGTATCCAAGGTAGATAATTCAATTGAACTGTCGACGACGCAGATCACGAAAGAACGGAGAATATCCAGAGTACACATATATATATAAAATATATACAATAATGACAGATTTGGTCGACCCAGGCTGCACGTTTGATGACATTGTTGTCGGGGTAGCTGGCTGGAGGGTATAAAGATGGATGGGGGGGGAGGGGGTACGGAGATCATCGAATCGTGGGTTCACTGGCACGAAAGAGGGTACATATGTCGAGGCGGTTCGTGCCAGAGCACCCTCCATTACGATATTAGGTCGAGTTATCGCGTTAGAATGATTTTAATACACCCATTACGCGATCGTGAAATAAACGAGAGACGCGGGTTGGCAGCAAGGGAGGGGGCGGGGGGGGGGGGTTGTGCTTGCACGATAAACTCGTGTTCCTTCAAAACCAGATACACCAGACCTCCGGTCTCGTATACGCTCGAACGATGATTCGATAAAGAATTCTTCGCACCCGCAACAATGCTCGTTTCGGCTTTTTCCCAAATGAAACATTGACTCTCTCTGTCTCTCTCCTGCGAGGGATGCGAACCCATCCCCGCGTTCATTATATTTCGAACCGTCGTGAACTCGGAGATTGTCACGACTGTTTCAATGACAATTACAGGATTCACTCGTTTGGAAGACGGCTGCGCATCTGTTTGATACAACAATCGCGAATGCGTCGTCATTGTTGAATTGAATTATCACGATGGGGGTTTTCGGACGAATTTTTCGCGCAAAACACATGTTGTTTCGATCGAACTTGTCGGATTATCGATCCTTTTACGACGGAAATTCATTTCTATATAGAATAATTTATTTTATGGAACTAATTTCTTTTTTTTTTCATCTAAATGTTTGAATGATATTTTTCATTTGATTTGTTGGAAATGAAATGCAAATTTTAAGAGATTAATTAGATTCACAAGTATTCACAAGAAAAAGGAATTAATTAATCAAATTAAAGATTATTTCTTACATCTAAAATCTGAATATTTTCTGAAATTATTCAGCTATCCCTTTTTATGAAAAAAAAAAAATAAATAAATAGATATCATTGAGTAATTATGTTATTATTACATTCTAGATGAAGCACTCTAATAAATAAAAAAAAGAAACCACAAGATCGAAGGCCAACTTTACTCGTTCATTGAATTTTTATTCAAGCTCGAAAATTACAGGAAACTTCGACTGAGCCTAATAATTTGGCCACACTCCATTTATAAACAATTAAAACACACGAAGTTCACATATAAACCTAATACAGTCTACTAGCTTAATTTTTTTTCCACTTGGAGTATCACTATAATTTTTTTGCAGGCAACTGAAAAAGTTTCTGGTTGACTACTCGATCTCTTGAGATTTCGAAAGAACACTTTCTTTCATGAATCCGCGACTGTGCATCGCGCTCACAGCTATCTCGGCTGTATATAAATGTGTATGTGTGTGTGTGTATGCGTACTGTATAGGGAATACACGGGCTAATGTTCTATCGATTTCCATTTCCAGGCCATGGGGGAGTGAACCAGCTAGGCGGCGTCTTCGTGAACGGAAGGCCCCTACCGGATGTAGTGAGGCAGAGGATCGTCGAGCTGGCGCACAGCGGCGTCCGACCGTGTGACATTTCCAGACAGCTCAGGGTATCTCACGGCTGTGTATCCAAGATACTGTCGAGGTGAGTTTTCCTTATTTCGATCACCTTGATACCGAACAATCACGATGAATGAAAATCGTTATCCAATCCCCAGATGAATAATCCCCATCGAAACACAGTGACTTCTCGACTCTCGCAGCTTCCCCGTTTTCCATTTTTCAAACGCGCGTACCGTATTTTGCGTTTTCGCAATTTTTACGCGAAACGCGACTGGATATCGTTCGCAATTTTTCGCAGATTTTTCCGGATGAATGGAAAAAGGTTTGCCTTATTCGAAAAAGACGAAAAATGCATTTTTTTCATTTATTGAAAATCTAAGTATTTGAGAAAATTTGATTAAATGAAGAATTGTGTTGGTTCTTGGATGCTGGACATTAATTTTTTCACGTAGATTCCATTCGATGTGGATTGTTTTGTTTAAATTGATTATAAAAAAAATTATTTTTAATGTGAGATGAATTTTTACGATAAATAAATTGTACGTCATTGAAATTTTTTATCATTTTTATTAGAGCTGCTGGATAGCTGAAAACGTGAGGTTCGGATAATAAAAAATGAGTGCCCTAAAAATGTCAGCCTTCTATCTTCTAAAAAAACATATTTTTTTAAAAATCTGCTTATTTTACTTTGTCGAACTCTTTCTAAAAATACGAGACACTTCCAAATAATTTTGTGGTACTTATATAGATGAAAAAAAAAGCGATATAAAATTTCAAAGTCTGAACAATTGTTGTTTCTCATGTCTATAAGTACCACGAATTCATTCACAAGTATTTTGTATATTGAGAAAGATTTTGGGACAATCAGATAAGCACATCTCTGATTCCATTGCTACGTAATTTTCTAGTGAGGACAATAGTGTGACGAATTGTCTCCATGGCACAGGATTATGTCGAGCACAGGAATATGCCGCCGACGGTTTAATTGAAGACGTCGGCGGGGCGCGGTTTTTTTTTCGGAGGTTGACAGAGAGATTGAAACGACTCGGCGACTACGATGGAGCAGGGTCGAGGGGGTTCCCGGCTGGAGACCGGAAGGAAGGTCCTGGGTGGCTGAGGCGACGCGATGCGGTTTCCATGTTGTTGTTGTTGTTTTTTTTTTTTTGGCCCCGCGCGCGCACTCTCCTTTATTCACCCTCGGGCCGAAGAGTTTCTGCGCGCGATTGTATAACCGGGGGATATAGCCTCGTGCCGTTTTGATGGCCCCCAACGTATATCGTTCATTCGCTTCGCGGTTCCGCAAAGAATATCATTGTCCGTTACCGTAACAACCGGGATCACCCGAATTTTTCTCGATGGTCCACAAATATCAAAATTATAGCTACGATAAAACGACCAATGGGAATTATTCACCATCGCTTGACCACATCTCAAAGTTGCAGGAGTGAATTTTATCTAATTTTTCATTTGCTGCGATCAATGAAAAAAATAATTCAATTGGAAAAAAAAATTGTTAATTTTGTTATTTATTCATAAATAATTAAGCACAAGCTTATTTGCTTCGATATTAAATTGACCGTCGTTCAAAATTGTCCATCGAAATTGTCCTTAGAGTAATTTCCCTCATCGCTAAAAAAATTCTTCCGCATATTCCACGATCAAATTTTCAACCTCAAAATAGACTTCACATTGAAAAAAAAAATGATTCCCGATTCCCGACCTTCGATCAATCGTTCAGGCCAAATTTCGACAATCGTCCACGTCTCTCCCGACGCTCGCAAATTCCCATCCAGACTTTCCAACCTCCAAAATGAATCGCAACAATGTAAAACCGCGCATGCGCTCTTCGCCCATAAACTTGGTACATTTCACAAACAGCGCGTAACTCGTTAGACACGTGTAAGCACACTTTACTCGCGTTTAAGGCTGGCTTTCACGTCGCGTAAAAACACTAAAGCGGCACTTGTGAACGCGCATGCGCGTGCGCGTTGCACTACCCATATACGAAGAAATGAATTCTCAGACACGCAATGCGCGCCGTTAACGTGCAGTTTACGCAGTCACGCGCCGTTGACAGCGTGGCTGCAAGAGACCGGCGCACGGAAGCGCACCGCCGGTGTGCTTCTCGGAAAGCTCACGGAGCTTTCGAACCCATCGCCCACGGCTTCGAACCCAAAAATAGTGGGTTGGGAAGTAAATCCGGTGTCGGTAGTTCGACCGGGGATTTGTCGCGAATATGCTCACGCCCCCCCTCCCCCCTCCTTTTTTCCCCCCCACGGACACGACAAAATTACGCGACGTCTTCGGCGCACTCGGCGTTGAAATCTTTAGTCCTCTTCACGTTTTTCCGCCACTCCACTACCCCGAGGGGCTGGAGATATGGGTCTTCTCGACCTCTCGGAAATTTCGTGGTGGCCCGTAACGGCCTTTCGTCGGCGAATCACACAACGAGACCTTTTCCCATCGCCGTATAACACGAGTGACGAAAAGTTCAAAACGAAATTTCGCCACTAACGGAAGTCGTCACACTTACATTTTGGATTTTTTTTTTGTTTTACGAGGATTATCGGAAATTGTTACAATTTTTTTTACGAGTCGAAAGATCACTTTTTAATTTTTTTTTCGTATGTTTCGTATAGGGTGAATGGACTTTTCAGTCCCTTTTCGTCGAATGTATATTTTGCTGAACGTTATTGAGCCATTATACCGTCACAGACGTTAATGATAACGTGCCAACTGTTTTTTTTATGTTCGACGAAATAGCTTTTTTTTTCGTCGGCTCGATTTTTTTATAAAAGAAACTATCAATTCCGTAGGTCGATCAACTGGTTTGTTCCCTGAAGGGGCTCAGATGTATTTCTTTTTATTTATTTTCTTTCTTTTTATTTTTTTTTATTTTTTTTTACAAATCGTGGCATCGATCGACCGAGCCCCGATGTCCATTTAACCCGAAATTAATGCCGCTTCGTATACGAAAGACCCTCGTCTCGTGGCCGGGAAGGCGTCGATTTGAAAAATTGTGTCGCACTCGTTCGCTCTCCGTATAATAGCGCACGGCGAAATCGAGAAGCGTGCCCCCCCCTCCCCCCTCGACGCCGCCCGCCGTCCCCTGTGGGAGCGCAAACGCGCACGGCCGAATGGCCATTTCACGGTGGAAGGTGGAAGGGGCGGAACAAAGGGGAGAAATGTCAACGAGTGCGCGAAAGGATAGAATTTGTGTGTGTGTGTGTGAGAGAGAGAGTGAGAGAAAGATTTAAAAAAATTCGCTGCACATGTTCACACGAGCGACAGAACGGAAAATCCGAGAGGGATAAGCTTTTGTGCGATCAGATATAATCGTAATAATTTTGTGCGCGGGCGGTGCGCGCGAGAATTACCAGTCAACCGACCCTCGCAAATTATCCAACAGGTTCACCCTTACAATTGACTGCCTAAAGCGTTTTCCGGTTAATTTTTATCTTTAAATATTACAAAAAAACGATTTTTTACAATAATTTATTATGTACAATTGAAAAATACGAAAAAATAAGGAAATAACAAAAATAATGGGAAAAAAATAAAAATCCTAATATCATGTCAATGAGATAAACATAATTTGTCAGGAAAAGGACATTATAAAAATTTCTAAAATTTTCGAATGAAAAAAGGTTTATCAGCCAAAATTATTTTTTTCCATAAACATGATAAAAAATAATAATTAACAATAAAAATATTGAAAAATGAGTAAACACAACAATGAAAACGATAAGAAATAAAAGTCGAATCCTAATATCATGTCAATGAGATAACCATAATTTTTGTCCGAGGATCAAATCCAGCTACAAAAATTGATTCGTCAATAAAAGGCAATTATCAAAATTTCTAAAATTTGTGAATGGAAAATGTTTATCAACAAAATAAATATTTTCTCATGATATATAATTGACACGTTAGATTGTACAAGTCACGGCACAGGTTGAAAACTAGTGGTTGGATATCTAAACCGTGAATCGTTCGGGCACGTGTGCACCACGAAAATTTCGTACCGACATTAATCAGAGGGCGGATAACGAGTCTGCGTGTTCGACCGCCCGGATCCGAAAAGCCAAAACCATTATCGGCGGGGCGGGCTCGCATCCACGGTCGGTGCTTTGTACAATTGAATTTAACCACGGTCGGAGATATCATTTGAGTAATTAAGAAACAGTGGGCCTCGTTCATCGAGCGGTTTCGACGATACGATCGTCGGCTCTACGTTTACGCTTAACGCGCGGGGGACCGCGCCTTCGTTAAGACAACCGGGACGCGCTTGAGATGCACCTACGTTGATTCATTATAACGAGCCCCAAAACAATTTCGAACCTCGAATCCGGAAAAAAAAAAACGTTTTTTTTCAAACGAACAAACAAAATTATTCGACGATTATTTTATTAACTCAATTGACCGTATTTAGTCACACTGATTAAAAATTAAATTTAAATCGTAATGTATCGAATTGACGTATTAATCTATGTTATTTTTTTTTTTTTTCAATCTATCGCAGGTATTACGAGACCGGGAGTTTCAAGGCTGGCGTTATCGGGGGCTCAAAGCCCAAAGTGGCAACGCCACCGGTTGTCGACGCAATCGCAAATTACAAGAGGGACAATCCGACAATGTTTGCGTGGGAGATAAGAGACAGGTTGCTCGCGGAAGGCATTTGTTCGCAAGACAACGTGCCATCGGTGTCTTCCATCAATCGGTGAGTACCCATCCAAAAAACCAACAAACAAAACTAGTACCAAAAAACATCAAACAACTCATCAATTCAACTTAGCCTCCGTCAAAAATTAAAAATAAAAAAAATAAAATAACGCAATTAATGGAAAAAACCACAAAACTCGTGGTCATGTAACATGTAGGTACATCGAGTACCAACGTGATTTGCGTGAATTTCCATTAACACCACGCGAAAGTTAATAAAAAATCGAGTTAGTGAAATTTCACATTGGCACACACGAATCCGATACGCATTAACACGCAATTTGATTATCCGTTGGTCGTGAAAGAGGCGGGATACGGTGTTCCGCAGCGATAAAGCGAGTGGCGGGGGAGGGGTGAGTGGCGGGGGAGGGGTGAGGGGGGGTAGGGTCCTTAGGAATCGTGTTGTCGAGTGTGTTTTATGGATAGATGGGTGGTAGATAAGCGCACCAGATAAAACCCTTAAGTAGCGACTGATTAAATCTCGGGACATATGTGAACAGATCAATGGGACCGGTTCCCCCTCTATCTCTTTCACCCATACGTATACCATATATATATATATATCTATATACATAAATTCGCTCCCCATTCCTTCCTTCTCTCTCTCTCTCTGTCTCACACGAGAGTTTCTAATCCGTGTTTATCGTCCATCCTTCTTCATCGTCACCAAACCCATCCACAGTAGTTCTTCGTAGTCGTGAACGCGCTCACTTTCGCGCCCCCCCCCCCCCCCCAGCCTCTTCAACGTCCATCTTTCTCGAAGCACTCGACGAGCTCGAACGTAGAGCTTTATCCGTTCGAGCCCCGAGGGGCGAGTTGTTCAGTTTGGTGTGGTGCTGATACGCTGTAATGCCGTCCCACGGGACCTCGGCTCACCCCCCCCCCCTCCCGACCCACCCCCTTCGTGATCGTTCCCCGGGCGTGTGGGGCGCCCCAATCCGAAAACAGAAACAACGTGTAACAACGACTGATGGAGTGGATCTTGCGTACACGTGTAGGTGCGACCATAGGGTCTCGCACTCCAACGCCTGGGGCGAGGAGGGGGGGGGGGAGGGGCGGGGGTGGCATGCCGACGTAGAAAACACTTGAATTAATCGGAGGATTCCCGAAGGAACCTGCGAAAGGTCAATGGGATCTGTGGGGGGAGGTGGAGGGCTCGTGCCAGAATCTCGTACGCGTATGGACGATGGAAAATACAGACACACACACACACACACATACGTACACGAGAGAAGCTACAACCGCGTCGGTCGGGTACACAGCACTTATCTCGATGCAAAAATTTCCCTGTTTCTTTTTTTTTTCTTCTTTATTGACGCCCGAGCGATAACTAATCGCTGTGCTCACGACCCTCGGCGTCGAGGGACCCGAGCATATGTCGTGGGTTCACAATTTTCGGAAAATCATTTTCCTTCTTTTCGTCGATTGTGATGGAAAACAAACTTGCGGGACTTTTTATTGATATTTTCTCGAATTTTCTTTTGTCGTACGAAGTGATTGCTTATTGATGGTGAAAATGTTCATTTTTCAATTTTCAAAATTTCGACATGTCTGATTCGTGAACAGTTTTAGTTACAGCCCCAAAATTTTGCAAACATGTGGAGCTGATTCTGAAATTCCAGTTTTTAAATTTTGAGCCTCAGCCGATTCGAAAATATTTGACTTCATCAATCTCATGAATTTAAATTTGAGAAGAAAAATCAAAAAATTGTTACACCCACTGATAATTATTTAAATATGAAAAGAAGCTCCAAATTGAAACTCGAATACTATTTCGATGAAGAAAATTGCAATCTTCAACTCGCAGCTTATTTTCTTCCCACTGAGATCTTCATAATTTTTCCTCGTTACGACCAAAAATTATATCAAGACCGATGTATCATGTCCGAGTTTTTTGTCGTGACCGACGGAAAAATCTCATCTCGAGAGTTTGCGGGACGGAGAAGTAATGATTTCGCCGACCGATATAACGTATTGTTCCGCACACTTTGCCAAGGCACTTCGCAATGAGACGGTTTCGGTCGCTCGGGTCGCCGTATCGAGCTGGCAAAAAAAAAAAAAAAAAAAAAACACGTCCGACGGCGAAAACCGCGAACGCGCGCGGAACCCGAAGAATGATAATGGAGTGGCGGCCGTGGCGCGCACAAGGGCGAAAAATAACCGTTGGATTGTATAGAAAAATCCCAGTGGCATATCTGTGAGAACCGGGGCACACGGGGAACGACCACGACAATTCAGAAGCTACAAGCTGGATGAAAAACAAACCGAGCGAGGAAAGATTGGACGTTAACAGTTCCGAGCTTTTTACCCGTCGCGGTTCAATGCCGCGGTTCCAACGCGGAAATCCCGACGACGAGGACACGACGACGAACCCGAGTAACGCGAGGTCGCTCGCTTTTTTCGTCGTCTTCTCTCTTTATTCCTCTTTCTCGTTCTCTGATTCCCATTCGCCTTCGTTGTTCGCTCGTAGCGTACCGGTTGCGTGAAAGCTTCCATTGTTTTTCCCAAATTCGACCGAGTATCGCGGTATTAGCCGAAACTCGTTGCAAAGACGCGTCGTCGCTGTTCTCGATCTTACTCGCGTTCATCCAGCCGCAGGAAGAGCCAGAAAAAACGTTACGACTGTTTTTTTTTTGTTTTCTTGTTTTTGCTTTATTCCACCATTCAGCCATGAAAGCTTCCGAACTGACCGGAAAATCAAGCTCCCATTTTCCCATGGCCAATGCGGGAAGCTCGGATCGACGAAGAGTTTGAGTTCAAAATGGCTTCCCTGTATTCGGTCTCCATGCTCTCCAGACAGGTTCGAAACTCGAGATGAATGACTGCTCGTGGAGATTCCAAATGAAAAAACAAACTCCGAAAATCCACGACACGAGCTTGCGGAAGAAATCGGCAGAAGCGTCGGAGGCGAAAGAACAAAAAAAACAGGGAAGAAAATAAAACCGAAAAACCAGCAGCAGGAGAAAAGTGGTAAGAAAAAGCGATCGTCGGTTGGGATTTCGGTGGAAGGAAATATTGATAGGCTCGGGTTGGGCTGCGGAGTCACGCTCAAGTAGGCGGCTCTCTCTCTCTCTCTCTATCTCTATCTTCCTCCTTCTTTCTCCATGGAGCTCTATCTCCCACGTTACAAGCCACGGAGAGCCCACCGACTTGCGCCATACCGCGTTGAATTGGTATACGTGAGCGAGCTACCACGGGTTTTCGGTATCCACTGCCGGCGTCGCGTTAACGGAGAAGGAAACGTCGGAAGCTGGGTTCCCGGATGAGAGTGCGACAAGGAGCCAAGAAGAGAACGTGATAGAGGGAGTGAGGTCTCTCAGGGGGTAGGATCGATAAGAAGCTAGGTTCAACCGTGGGCTTTAAGCCGGGTCCAGCCTCCTTCGTTTTGCTTCCTCCACGCAAGTCGTACGTGTGTGTGTGTGTGTGTGTGTGCCACACACACACCAAGACCAAGCGAGCAAAGCTTGCCGAGAGAGAGAGAGATGGTCGGGCGACTATTCGGCCCGCCAACACACGATTTTCGCGTGCGTTGCCTCTCTCGCCACAAGCTTATTGCGGCTTTTTTTATTCCGCCGAAGTCGATAACGCCATAGTGCGGGAAATGGTTGACTGCCACGGTTCGTCCCCTCTCTCCCAGTTGTCTCATTCCCATCGTTCTTCCACATTGTACTCGCCAGTTGTTCACGTTATTTTGTTGTCTTTCCCGTCAGACTCCGTCACAAACCTGAAACTCGTTAAATCCAAGAAATTCTACAATTTTCGTAGGAATATTCGTGATTAAAGAGTAAAGAACATGTCGTAACAAAAAATTATGTGATATAACTCATAGCCACCTGTTAGCCATAATCGCTTTTTCACGAAACAAGCGCGCACCCTTCTTAACGCACCCTTATCATTCGATCGGTTCGTGGGCCCATTCATCCACGCGGGGTGTCCCTTCGTTCAGAGTCGATTTAATTCGACATAATCAGAAGCGATCGAGAAACGTAGGAGCCGGGGGAACACGACAGTTGGTGGAAAATCTGTCGTGCGGAATCTCGCGTCGCGGGAATTGTATATCAATCTGTCATCGGCTAGCCGGTCTAGTTCGCTGGGTGGGCCAAACAGTGAACTACACGATGTGTAGCAAACGACACGGTGAAGTATATTACACGAGAGACCCAAAATCCTCGGGACGATTCAACTTGGATTCGTCCGACTCTATCGGACGGGTCAATCTCCCCGAATGCACAACAAAAGGGTCCGCCGGACCCGATTATTTCGTCTCTCTTTCTGCGTTACTTCCATATCATTTAGCACCCCAAGATCGCGCGCCAAGCTTCTGCTCCCGCTGGTTCGTAGGCCGAGTTCTCCGCGTCCCGCGCGGCCATATGGCTCTATCTCGCTTGTATTCTCGTTTTTTTTTTTTTTGGCGTTCCTTCGCCCCGACGTTGGAAAGCTTTCGCTACCGGCGAAAGAGCATCGACTGTACTCCGCCACCCCTACAGCGAGAGAAACAACCCCTGCGTGAACCAAGCGACGAACGACCAATGGGAGAACAAGCTCGATGCTGGTTGCTACTTTCATGCCACTTTTCGGGGGTCTCGACCGAGCGGCCACTTCGAGCCTATCTCACCGCTCATCTTTTTTTTCACTCTGTACGTTCGAGATCCACGCCGCCCGCACCCCGTGACACGGTTATTAAATTACATCGTCATAAATAACAACGTTGCCCGGGCCTTGGCTTATTTACCATTTGTCGACGAGTTGCGCCCGGAAATTTCCCCGCTGTGAATCTGAATATTCGCATTCGTCATTCGTCTACCGGGTTAAATTGAATTAATTTCGTCGTGTATGTGGATATCAACGTTTGACCTTCGTGGAATATTCACTCGTTTCGTCGCGATGGACAGTGACATATATTTATAGATTCGCTCGATGTGAATTAAAAATTTACACTGAAGTGACGAATTTAGAGCTGTCTCAGATGTTCTCACAATATAGTGAAAATAAAAACCATTGTTTATTCGTCAATAATTTTGTTCTCCGGGTTTCTTATAATTTCATGTCTCAGTAATTCTGATGATTTAATCTTCTAAGTAAGTTCACAAATGATTCATTTATTTCAATTTTAATTCCGTGTGTGATTCTAAGAACCACAAAGGACCATTAAAACTAAACGAATATTTCGAATGCACTTTTCATCATCGTCTATTTAATTTCACTGAAAATACCTAAAATACCAAACAACCCTACCGCTAAAAAAAATCCACAATGGCTCTCAAAAAAACCCCCAAACATTCAGAACCGAAAATATATACCCACGACTCAAAAACCCTGCGAAAATAAAAAAAAATATTGCAACCATATCCAAAACGAAACAATGAAAAAAAAAATTTCGTGACAGTGGCGCTCGGGTGATACGCCATATAGTCGCCGAATTTACAATATGGTTGCGATGATATACGTCGAGTGTATATAAACCGGGTGCCGGGGAGAGAGGAGCGAGCTTCGTTAAAGCAGCAGCCATATTTGCACGGAAGCTTTGTCCCTCCTCCGTTCCCGTGCTCGTCGCGGCCCGATCCTCTCGAGGGTTGGCTCGTCGGAGAGAGTTTGAGGACGCGAAGAGGGGTGGCCCGCGTTTTACGCGAACCACCACCAACGGAATTTCGCCACACCAACATCGCGATACCGAACGCTTTATATACCCCGCAAACCGAAAAGCACAATCCATATCTATATATATATACAATATACATGTATATAGGAAACGTCGTACCGTCGAACCGACGGCGGGGCTAAAGCCCAACTGCGGGTAAAGTACGCGGCGCGTATCCATAACCGTCCTTTGTCTGGATAACGCAATTATTACCGCGTTTCATCATACCCTCCGGCCCGAAATTAGCCTCAAACGTAGTTACAATTACGGTGGTGGCTGCTGCCGCCGCATTCACCCCCTCCCCCACCCCCCCCGAACTCTGTGTTTCTCTCGGTGAAGCCACGTTCAAAGCCAAACCCTCGGGCAATACCGACAACGGAATACAAGAGCAACCATGGCTTTCCAAAACTCTCAAAGCTCCTCTCTGTGCACCGCAGAGTGCACACAGATTGTAGCTATATCTATAGATATACATGTATATATTAACTATATAGAGGGTATATATATCTATATATATACGTACAGTTTGCCCGAAGCTCTGGGACTCGAAAATCCGGGTTGCCGTGGAAACGTCAGAGGACAGACGGAACCGCGATGAAACCGGATGGTCCGCCACTACCGCCGTTCCACCCCCCCCCCCCGCCTCCGCCCTCGCCGGTCACGCCGCTGTATAACGTTTGCAATTCCACCGACCGACCGTCCAGCACCGAGCACGGAATCCTCGTAACGCCGCTTCGTCGTTCCTTTGTCCCTCGAATCCCGAAATTCACGTGAAACCCAACGTTTTCTCCCGGCGCGCTTCCGCAAGTGTTTTTCCCAAGCCGGACACTTTGGGACAACGTTCATTCTCCAACTTGCATACACTTGTGTGTGTGTGTGTGTGTAGCGCTATCACGCATCAAGTCCCTCTCACGGGATAAAGGGTTTGGCATAATTAGAGAGAACAAAGAAATTAAAAAAACAAAAAACCAACCAAACATCGTTCACGTTGGTTTTTACGTTTTTGCGAGTTTTGCTTGTTTTCCCGCGTCCTGTTGAAACTCAAAAATCACGATATATAATCGTGAAACATTATCAGATGAAATTGCAACGTTTCGATGACGAATGCGATTGTTCGTGGGATAAACGACGAGGTCAGCCATTGCAATTAATCGTTAATAACGTGCGAATGTGTATCAAGCTTTGGGCGTGTTGAGGGTCGAAACAGCGAGGGGAGGGGAGGGGAGGGAGGGAAGAGAGGGACGAATACTGCATTAAATAGTCGCAGTGGTTGATCGAAATATTAGTTGCTGGACGATATCCAAAATGGCAGACACCTATGTTCGATAGGATAGTATAGGCTGCCCCCCTCTCGCCCCTCGTGTTCTCGTATCGATTACAGAATTGACGTTTAACATACGCAACGCTCGACAAAAATCCCATCCCCGTTGTTTCCGAGCGAACATTCGATAATTCCGTGAAAACCGGGACGACAAGACGATTTACGAGGCAATCATCATTCCCCGGTGTACTTTGAACCAATCAACACAATGACAAGAACACGAGACGACGACTCTCGATCGTCGTATTAATGTCAGGAAGATGGAGTCGATGTGTCGCTTTTCAACTGTATCTTTATCCTCTCACTCTGTGATGTTCCCATGGTTCATCGATGAAACACTATACACAGGACGGTGAATCCGTGGAGTACACAAAAGAGGGTTGGAAGGGGGAGCAGGAGTCACGATATCTATATATGTATATAATATACCTATATATCCTATATACATTTATATTTAGTTGCATGTGTGCATATATACACATACATGAACGTATATGAGACGATAAATCGTGCGTTACATTGTGCTTAGCATCGGCAAAGTCGTCCGTGGGGTAACTCTCGACGTGACTGTTGACTCTCGACGCGGCCCGATGAGCATTGTTGCGAAGAGCACACCTTTTGTGCCGGACTTCACTCGTCGCAAACAAACATACCCGGGACCAGGCGGGGCGAGGTCGCTTCACCGTATGTGTCTTTATTACATGCACACACGAACACGAGAAAATTTCGGCAATGAAATATCTATATATATATAGTTGTATCGTCGAGGAATAACAAGTAAATAACATGGGGAAGTGTGAATGTAGATGTGACACGGTTAATATAAACGTGAACGTGTATGTTTATATATATATATATATATATATATATATATATATATATATATATATATATATATATATATATATTAAACGTGAGTGGAATGAGGACAGAATACGAGTTCAGGATCGCGACACGGAGGCAGCAGCTGCTGTTTGACAATGCAGCGCAGTATATATATGTACATGACAATAATATACTCGTGCTTGGGCCGAGGTGTAGGTACGCCAGGACACTTAATCAAAACGAACGTCGGGATGTCCGACGTCCCGCGGGGTGGCTGAAGGGACCTGGCTCTTACTTGTGTTCACGTGTGTATACTCGTGCCAACCTGGAATACGGTTTATGAACGATAACCATGTGCGGCTCTTAGGATCTACATGATGTAGCTAGCAACCGTCGGATCTTGATTGACAAAAGTCCGCTCACAGGACTGGCATCAGTGACTGAACATTCCATTAACTTGGAATGAAGAAGAAGCTACTGGAATGGAGGCTATATGATCGTATACAATGATAACACCCGCATTCGTATTCTCAACCGATCGGATTGACGTTATAATGACATATGTTTCGATCGCTCTGACTCTGATCCGCACCTGCGACCATCGCAAAATCATGAATGTGCATTGTTCGAATCGTAATACATTGGATTATGGAAATTATCGGTGTAACGTGATAATCGAAAGTCGATGAGAAATAATTTTGTGTCAATATTGTTTCGTGATTGGTGAATATTCCAACAATACGCATTGGAAACCATCGTGTATGAAATTTGTTATTCTCACATATTACCACAAAGTTTTCGACATCACAGATGTATTTCGTAACTCGAATATGCGCGTAAGAATCTCTCAACAAAGTCGAAACGGTATATATATCACGGTATATATAAATCCTGTGCGTGTGTCTCTGGGTTTCGAGTGGCTTGGCTTTGTCCTCGCGGGTTATAGAGTCGACGGTGTTACCTCCGGGTTGCGGAAAACAACCGCGTTGGACGACGATTGTGGGAGTAAGAGAGACCCCGAAGAATTGTAGCCAGTGTGTGTGAGAGAGAGAGAGGGATAGAGTGAAAGACTTGTCGGTGGTGTAGGGTATATTACAGTCGTCCGCTCGTCGAGAGCTCTCGAGAACTGGCTTTCCCGCTCCCGACAGTCTCCAGAGGTGGTGGAATATCAGAGTACACCTTTCCAGCCATTGTGGGTCCCGGTATATACCTTTCGCCGGCGGACGGGGAGACCGGGGGGAGGGTCACAATGAACGAGAAGAGCGGATCCCGCATTGTGTCTCCTGCCGGGGTAGTTGCTTCGGTGTTACACGGCTACGCGGAAAGACTGAGGGGTCTAAGGTGGAGGATACGGGAGGGGGCGAAGGTATCGTTGTTGCCGGAACACGAGCAGCTCAGCCCACCGCCAGACTTGACTTCTTCGTCGTTCTCGCCCGAACGGATATCTCTCCTACCCCTCGAGGGGTAGGAGAGCAACAGCAGCAGCAGGAGCAGGAGCAGGAGCAGGAGCAGGAGCAGTCTCGAGTGTTCGCACAAACGACGCCCAAGTTACGACGAGACACACGGGGGAGCATCTGTCGGTGCGGGACCCGCTAAATCCTCCAAAACCCTCCCCTCAAATCTCCCACAATCCTCTTGCCGACTTTGCTCTCTCTCTCTGTCTATCGCTCTTTCACTCTCCATCTTCCTTTATTGTATGTTATATACATTGGGAGGACTTTCTTGCTCCGTCGGCTGATTCCGTTCCACTCTCGTATTATCTCAACCGCTCTCGCGGCTGTAATACCGGTGGCTCGTAAGCCCACCGAATATAATGGGAAGTAATAACTTTAACCGTTCGTATTAGCACCGCAAAGCTATAATACCGACCGTTTAACCTTCCGCGTGATCCCACATCGTATGGCTCTCCTCCGTTCGTATCTAACTAACACTTTGGAATTTCGAAGCTGTAATGCGAATTTTCACGAGTCTCGTATGTAATCCAATTGTGAAACCCGTGAAGGAGTTTGGTTTAGCCACACTATTAACGCATTTGGGGCTATCAATGTGCGATGAAACAGCGGAGCGAAAATAGATCTGGTTTTTTTTTTGTATGATATATCGAAGGATTTTTATCAAAAGCTATATTTGTATCGATCTAATCGATCGAAGCAGCAAATGTTTGTTTCTTCGTTTGTCCTTTTTTCTTTTCCACGATTTCTGCAAATCGTCGCCTTTTTCGCGAGTTGCCAATGGACTCCGAAGACAATGTATGAATTTTTGAATCGACGAAAGAACGATGCAATTTTGATCGTAGAATCGTCCAATAAAACGCATGGATTCGGGCAATCAAACTTTCCCGATTGTTCATCGCGATCTGCCGACAATAAAAATTTCGATGTCATTCAGTTTGATACATCTCGGGAAATTAATGATCCGATTTGATATCGTTGAAGAATGCAACGCTGCCGGATAAGAAGCGCGTTGCATTCCGCGAGATATCGTACGTACAGTCGATAATGTTCAACGTCTGACGTCGTCCCCGGGAATATACTCGGCGTAATTTTTGGTACGGCCCGAGAGTCGTGCGGGAGGCGAGCTAGTCGTACGAAATGCGATAAAGTTAGCTAGGAGGTAAATTTGAGTATAAAGTTTTATTCGCAATAATTTAGAGGTGGTCTCCCATACTCTCGGAGGGCGGTCGGGATATGGTTCGGGGTGGAAACTCGCGGGGTACGCGGACCCGGGGTCGTATATTTGATGGGAATACTTGGCATAAAGTCGCGCATAAAAGTAATGCTAACATTAAAGTTTGTGGTTCCAGACCAGGAGCTCTTGCGCGCCGGAGAACGAATTTTCTTCGTCGTTGTTTTTTTTATCTTTCGTCTTTGTTCGGTTGTCTCGCAATTTGCCGATTTTCTTCGTTGATCCAAATCCGAACGTCTCTTGGTGGCTCAACGCGTTGCACAATTGTTTCCCGAAGTCGCATATCAAACTTCTGGCGCAATAGCTCCATAACTATATCAACAAAAGTTTACTGTTTTTACGCCTGTTTGATTATGACCTCTTTCCCAATCTTCCGAGTATCGCACATGCGTTTAAATCCTATTGTTGGTCAAATTGTCGATCCTTTATGAACCACCCAAATAGCACATTTCATTTTCCATCCTTGCAAAGTGATTGTCACAGTTAAGGACATGGTTCGTCTTGATGATGTCTGTCATTTCGATGAACAGTCAATGACGATGCTTGAGAGTTTTGTTTGAAATTGTTCCGCTCGTGGCAACCAAAGTTGACACTTTTCTTTCCATAACGATGTACTTGAATCTGAAACGTTTTTCGAGCTTGAAGGAGTTTCGTTGTGAAGTTGGGAGGCTCCGCTGGCATGTAGTTCAACCCTGCAGAGACGTTCGAGAAGGCTTATGCCGATGCTGATAGCTTGGTAGAGGCAGGGGGGCGGGGAAGGTTGTCGCGAGTTTGGGGTAGGATAGTCGAGTAGTAGTTTGGTTCACGAGTGGTCGTTGGGGAACGATATCGGTGCGCCAGGGGAGGCATAGCTTCATCCCACGTGGTGCTCCTGTGTCGCCTCGCTACCCTCATAATTTTGGGCTGACTGCCACCCTCCTGCGACTCCCTCTCGCCTATATCCACCGCCACACCTACAACTTCCTTAACTGCTTCTTCTTCTTCTTCTTCTTCGTCGTCGGCTTCTCCGTCGCGTTGATACTCGTAACCTGAAGGATCCTGCGTCGTACTGCACCAGTTGAGAATAATTTCAATGTAGCTCGCACCTGAACCAATCTTCCAATTTTAACACACACATTCACATTAGTTTTACACTTTTAATTCTTGCAACGACCTTTTTTCGTTGTTATCGCGAAATTGTCACGATGTTTAATCGGCTCTTGAGTCGCGATCAGTTCGATTGTCGCCATCTGCACTGACGCAAGCCATCGGCAAACACTCGAGCTCTCGTCGGAAGCTAGACACACATTGATAACGTTTCGTCATTGTAACCTGATTATATTTCGAGAACGCGAGTAAATAGCGATGGAATTGAATGCGAAATAATTATCGTCGGCAAAACCATGAACGAATCGAGTGAAAAGGTTGATTACATTGTCAAGGGGATGAGAACCGTTCGATCGTGATTAGTCATCGATAGACTGTGTCAACTACAAGCGTGTTACCGTGTTAAGGGCTGTTCTCGTGCGATCTTCCCGATAGGCGCACTCACGCTCAATGGTCTCGGTTAAGGGTGGATCCGGGAACGCCCTGCGAAGCCATACCCGTGCGCACCCCCCGAGCTTGATAAGGATCGCTGCTAATTGTTGCGAATTGGCGAAGGTGCCGAGAGAACGAACACGAGGGAGTAAGCCAGAGAGCTGTCTGTGTGTGTGCGGCGAACACGAGCGAGTGATCGGGCAACAGGTGTCATCTGATTGATCGCCGTCGGTCTCCGGCGGAACACACGCGTCGCGGGGGATGGCTGTTCGAACCCGACCGCGATTACCTTGGCCGCAAACACATCCACGCGCGAAACCCCGTGGAACGAAACGGCCTTAATGTCGGAACATTACGAACTCGGCCGTTGGCCGTTTGTATACTCATTGCCCACGCAACCGAGAACACAAACCCGCGATGCGTTTTTTCAGTCACGCGAGCGAAGGGATGTTTTATCGTCGTGTTGAAATGTCGAAATGCGAGTAAACCTGACGAAGAAATTGATTATCAAACCTGTAATTTTGGAGATTGGAGAGTGACGATTGAAAATATTTGTGTTATCGTGGAAGGTTCATAATGTGATGACGGAATAATATTTTACTGTATAAGTCAACCGGGGAATCGATGTTTCTTGTGATGAAAAGATATTTTTCGTAATTATAAAAAATTATTGTTATTTTTGAGGTATTTGATACCAATTGGACAGGTTTTCACGAGATCATTATATTTGATGATATTTCTATATATTTTTTGCACTAAGTTTGAGGAGACTGATTGTCGATGATGATTGTTACCAATTTTTACTTTTTTCAAACGGTTCAAAAGTTGCAAAGTTTAAAAAAAAAAATGTTTAATGCTTTTAGCTTAGAAAATAATGGCTTGAGTTGAACGATTCTTTTTTTGTGAGTTGGAGTTGTCTTTCAAAATTTCTTCAGCAATAAAAATACGTGAACATTTTTTTTTCTACTGGTTGGAGCTTAATTCTTGCATTTTTGAGCTTTACAATTTTTTTTTCAAAGTGTAAGCCGTCTTTGATTTGATTGAAAAATGTTATAAAAACAGAACATAACCTTACTCGTCATTTCGTTGTTCCATTTTTTTTGTATTATACTCCCGCGTCTTTGATGTTGAAATGGTTAGTAATTGTTTTGGTTGTCCGTTTGTGTTTTGCAGAATCGTGAGAAACAAGGCTGCGGAGAAGGCGAAACACGCGCATCAACAGCAACAGGCGCAGCAGCAAGGCCAACAGCAAGGTCAGACCCAGGTGGGTTCGGGCGGTTCCGTATCGGTTATAGCCCATGCACCGGCGACGGCAGGCGGCCATCCCGCTGCCGCGGCCGCGGCGCCAAACGCTTACAGCATCAGCGGCATCCTCGGCATTCCGGCTCATCATCAGGATCCGAATGGCAACAGCATCAAGCGAAAACGCAGTGATGATGGTGAGTCATAAAAACAAATACTCATACATGTACACCGAAAAGTTTCAATGGTCGAACTCGCAATAGTACAAAATGGGGCGCCCCTCGCGGGGATATCTTGCGACTGAGTCGATCGAAAAAACGCGCGAATTTCAAAATTCCAATTTATCAATACTCAATGCTTTTAGCATTTCAGACGACTATACATTTGAATCGAAGAATCAGAGGTTGATTATATATTCAAAAGGTTTATATTTATACATTTCCAATGTGTTTATGAAGATGAATTTTCTTGAATGGTCAATGAACAATTATAAAAACTTGTTTGAATCAGATGGAAATAATGAATCAAGAATAATAATGAATATTCTTGATTCATTATTTAGATTGATATTCATTATTTAGATATTGATAATATAGATCAATTTATCGAGAAACAAAAAAATATATGTATATTTTTCGTTGTTGTTGAGACAAACCGAATGGGGCTGGCAATGAGTTTTGATTGTGTTTATATATATAATTTATGAGCAACGAAATGGGGGTTGATCGAGATGAGAAAGAGAGAGGTTTTCATATGACTCGTGTGTATTAGCGACACAAATTTATACCCGACGAGGAATATCAGTCAAACGTCGGCAAGCACGTGGCCACTCTCTCCCGCGCCCTATTCATTTTCTCTCCCTATCGTTTCGTGAATGAAGAACCGTCCAGAAATATTCACGACACGTGGCGAGTCACGCGCGACATTCGCGCCACCGAATATCACACGCACGCACATTCGTCTCGTCCGAACTTCGAGCTTCGCTGAAAAACTTGAAATCATTATATCCCACACAAACTTTCGTCCCAATTCCGCGACGAATCGTTCGTCGCGAGGGAGACGACAAAAAAAACAACAACAAATTATACAAATGTATAATTTTTTCAATTTTTAAGTCTTATTCGATTTTTTTCTTTCGCTCGAATTTTTGCTCGGGGTCATTTCGACCCCACAGTGACCTCGAAGGATTAAACCAACGAAAGTCAATTTTCGAATATCCAAAATTCTCCCCAACAGAATTAATCAACTCATTCGCTGTCCAATTGTAATTAACGAATGAAAAAAAAAATAGTATACATCGACGAAAAAAAATAAAAAATAAAACAAAAATAGTAATCGATATCCGCGTATTAAAATATCGGTCGGTACCGTGTGTACACCGAACCAACGTTCATACATACGTTATGGGTCCCGAGGTGTTTCTGCGGTCACTCGGGAGTTAGTTCCGATATTGGATTACGCGACGACATTCCTGGTTGGCGATCTATCGATTCGTGGCTTGGGACACATCGGGTTCCATTCGTAGGTAATAATAATGTATAAATGTATAATAATACATATATATATATATGCGAGGAACTCGGGTACCGGACGAACGGACAAGCGGCGGTAGCTTGCAAAAGCTTCGAGATACGTGGAGGAGCCGTCGAGTACGGGTAATTCGATATAATTCGATTATGAGCGTTGTGTGTGTGTGTTTGTGTGATACGCGGTCGGGAAGTGGCCGCGTATCCCGCGGTGAAAGCACTCAATGCTCGGTGGCCGCGATGTGGCGGTCGAGGGTGTAGGCATGCATTAGATTATAAACTTCACAGGCCGTACTCATATATATATATATATACATGTATATTTATACATCTACGTATATATATATACGTATATATAACATACGGCTCTCTGCTCCCTCGCAGCACTTCGTCATATATATATATATATATATATATACATATGAATATCCATCCACACAGTCATACACATATATATGTCGGTTATGACAAACCTAACGTGACACATTAGTCGTGTTCTGTGCGACGGAAAAATCACGAATTCTCTTTTTTTTTACAATGAGCCCCACCCACTCACACAAACCCATCAAGTCTGCGGTTCGACTTCGTTCGATTATCATTATACTAATCGAAACATCTGTCTGTATGACCATAGCTTAGCAATCACATCGATCGAACGATCATTATTACATGTAATCTATTATCGTTTTTTTTATCGCATTAATTCACAATCGCAAATTGAAAACTGAAAATATTTTATTGTTACATACGATTTCATTGTTTTTACTTTTGGCTTGTGTTATTTGTGAGGTTTTTTTTGTTTATTTGTTTGTTTGTTGATTCGACGATGATTGCGATATTTATAATTGAAATATTTTGGGTCGTTCGCGTTGAGAATTGAAAATTGTTTTTTTTTTTCAATAAAAAATTTACCATGTAGAAAATATTTACGTGGTCCCGAGAGAGCGATGAGAGATAAAAAAAAAGAACTGACAGATCCATCGGGGCTGTTTGTTGTCGCCGTTACATCTGCGCAGCTTTTGCCCCATGAAGATACTTCATGCACACGCGCAGTGAGAGAGGGAGAGAAAAAAAAAAGATGGTAAAGAGAAACGAAACCCCCATTTCGAAAGTGAGAGAGAGAGGGAGAGTGAGAGAGAGAGATAGAGAGAGAGAGAGGGAGAGAAACCAGTGAGCGAGGGGGAACATCCAGATTCACCCCAAAGTCCATTATTACCCGTGTATTGTATTGCTCAACATTGACTCAATTGCTTTCGAATAACCCGGGTTATATAGTCCCGTTCGACTGGAGGACTCCATTTTTATCCCCATTGCGGATCAATCGAATTATTCGATTTACTGCTCTTTTCGGGCTCTATACTCACACACACACACACACACACACACACACGGATATTCCACCACCACAATGCAGACCGTTGGTGTACGGGTCCAGAACATGGTCCGTGCGCGTTGACCTTCCATTCTCGATCGCTTCCATAACTCTCCCCGCTGTCAAATCTGTCAAGCATCACTGAACGTGCGACCGTCGGTAGCCAAAAACTTTTATATATAAAACTGTTCAAAAGTCCCCCTCTTCCCTTGTCTCCCTCTTTCATCCCCAAAAAAAATAATAATAATAAAGTCCCTGCCAAACGTAATTCATCGTGAACCTCACCGTGAAATAAAAAAATCAGGAAATTCGACAGATCGATTGACAATCAACGATTATCGATAATATTTCAAATGGCAATTAATTTTCTACCAATTTTTTTCGAATTTTCATTATTTACGAGTAAAATGTTTCTTGAGTTTTTCTTTCCTCATTTTCTTGGGATACGAATGAGTTGCTCCAAATTATCGATACCCTCTCATATATGTAATATATATATATATATATATGACTAATTAAAAAATGTATAAACATATGTCAGCCAAATAGAGATGTTCAATCCTCATCGATACGTTCACCCGCAAATTTCCGTACCAGGAAAAAAAAAACAAAAAAAATGGATTACATCATCTAAGCTAGTTAGCTATACATATATATACATCGGCATAGGTACATTTTGGCAAGAGTCCGGACGAAACAAAAGACCCAAGATGAGACAGCGCATATCCGAGTTAGGGTATCGATTAATACGGCCGATTTAATCGTGAAAATTCAAACCCGAAGGGTTTGTTACGGTCGGGAGGGGTTGAGGGTTGGTGTCGGTGGCAGTGGTGGTGGATTTTATAGCTCGTGATTCGAAACAAGCCTCCCTTTAGCGCGGGAGTGCTCTCGTCGATTCGATTCGAGAGAGAGAGCAAGAGAGAGAGAGACATAAAACGTCCGGTACGTAAACCGTTGACTGTATGCGCGCACATACCGAAAGTCCCTTCGCCACCCCCGCCCCCCGCGCGCGGCTACTCCAAATCGGAATGGGCTCGTCGGCTGTGGAAGCGTCCGAGCGACCGTTCGGACAATCACAACTTGACAGGGAGGTTTAACGAGCCCTATGCTACCGGTACGAAACCCATACCCCCCCCCCCTCCCCCCACACACATATACACACATAGCCGCATCTACCCTCGGATGGTCATTTAATTATTCGAGATACCTCGTACGCTCGGACGCACCCCCGCCACCGATTCTCCGATGGTTCTCCGGGTTCCATGTGCCTAGGCACTACTGCTGTCCAACCCCCGACCACCCTCTGTCACCCGTCCGTCGTCCGGCATCGAGTGCAAGGGAATCCGCGGGGGGTATGTATGCATGCTTGTTGTCCCCATACACGAGGCTTGCAAAATGAACGTGGGGCTCCCACAATTCTCTTTCTCACTCTCTCGCTCTACATATATATATATAGAGAGGGCGAGATATATATATATATATATATAGATAGATATGTACCTCTTCGTCTATTCGTCCCACGTGCCGGTTAGCTTTCTATATTAAACTGTTCTGGATGCCCGAGAGATAATAAAGACGTGTTATAATGGGAATCGAAATTGTTTCTCTATCTATCAATGCCATACACGAGCCCGTGTACTCTAGACGAGTGTTTCCGCAGCATTCTGTTGTGTCACACACACACACAAGCGTTCGTCCACAGGATACACACACACACACACAATGCATCGTCATATCCCCCAAAAAAAACGATTTCAATTTGATTCGCGGCGCAAACGGTCAATTCCCCATTTGCCCGATGGATAAACATAATTGAAAATGTTTCATCTCGCCGAATGTATATTCGAATTAATCCGTTGTGTTTCGTTCAATGTTTCGTGGGAACCCACTGAGGCTACGACATTTGTTAACTTCGATTTTTGATATATATTTTTATGTATTTTTTTTTGTTTCGTTTGTTTTAGATGACAATCGTGACCTGAGCGATCATCCGGAGGACGATTTGAAGCGACAGCGAAGCAATTACAACGGCGATCAATTGTACTCGAACGTAAGTATTCGAGATCCAAGGATCAATCCTTGATGATTTTGGTTATTCGAGAAAAATTCGAGAAAACCTCGAGTGAAAAAGATACATCTTGTATTTCAACTTGTTTCACATTAAATGTTTGAATTGAAAAGAATTGAAATATTTTTTTTCTCACATTCGCCACTTTACTCTTGAGATGTATCATTTTTAATTGAAAAATCGAGCTTATACGGACTTTGAAAAAAGTTATATTTATTTTGAAATTTGACCTCACGACTTTTTTTTTGTCGATGTTCGAAAAATCGAAGTTGTACTTTCAAATCGACAAAACAATGTTGGGCAAATGATAATCTCAAGTTAGCCTGGGGTCCATCGGACCCCGAGTGACCGCAACGGGTTAAAAGTAAACATTTAAAAAAAATAAAAAAAAACGTCGATCCGGTTGAAAAGTTTGTTTCGAACCCGCACACGCACCTTTCGATCTTTCCCGTGAAAATTGTATTTAATTTTTTTTCTTTCCTCGTCGTTACAGCTGTGGTCGAGTAAATGGAGCATCAAGGACGAGCACAAGCTTCTGAGCGAGCTGGGCGGCGGGGGCGGCGGCGGCGGCGGTGGAGGAGGAGGAGGAGGCGGAGGTACCGGAAACGCGGGAGGCAACGGTCCCAGCTCGGGCGGTGGAAGCGGCGGCGGCGGTGGCAACGGAGGTGGCGGAGGTTACTACGAGCACACCGGATTCCCCGGGAACGCTATTGCCACCTCCGCCGAGCTGTACGACTCCCTGGGCACCATAAGCACGATGACGCAAGCGCAGACTCCTCATCTGTACACCCCGCCCATAGGGGGCACCATAGGTGAGCAAATCCCGTCTGTCTTTGTCCTTTCCGCATCCTACGTCCAACGTTTTCTCGCTCTGTCTACATGACTCTCTCTCTCTCTCTTATTCTGGCTTTTGGTGTCTCACCCTGTTTCAACCTCCGGCGCAACGCCGCTTGTAGGACTTGCCTCTTCTTCCCTCCAACTCTGACGATCCTTTTGATGTCTCTTTCTGGTAAAACGCTGCGCTCTGGTTCGCTCGTCCTTTGCATCAACTTCCTATTCTCCTTCGGGATGTCCCAGCGTCCTTATTCTGAATTTCACATCCCTTCGTGATGCATTTCGTAGCCGCTTGTGGTACGACCCGAGATTATACACTGTATATGTCTCTCTCTCTCTCTCTCTCTCTCTCTCTTTCGCTCTTTCTCTTTTCATCTTTTTCATCCCTCGTAGAACCGCATACAGCCTCTTGGGCATCGGTGGGTCTCACTCACCATCCATCCATCCATCTCTCTCTATCTCCTTCCTCGTTCTCTCGTACTCCATGTATACGCTTATTATTGCGGCTTACATTCACGCTTTGCATACCCATATCGGGCTAAATACGCGGCTTTAATAATGCATGAGGACCTCTCGTGCTTTTGGCCAGGACTATGTGTATTGCCGCGTGGGCGACGAGAGAAGGAGGTGGCCGTGTTTTCAGACTGCCCCTGGAAGCATACATTTATGTATATATATGTATTAGGGTGCGTTGAACAAAAGCAAAGTTTTTCGATTCTTCCGGCAGTTTCTGCGTTTCAAGCAGATACAATTGGGAGACGTTCGTCAAAATTTCAGCCCAATCGGACGATATTTGGAGGTTCCGCTTTCACGAATTCCCTTACCTGAGAAATTAATCGCAAATGAAATTTTGAAAAAATGTTTACGTGTTGATCAAGAGGAAAATCGAATTCGTGAGAGCGGAATCTCTGAATACTGTCAGATTGGTCCAAAATTTTCACAGATGTCTCCTAATTGTATCTGCTTCGAACGTAGAAACTGCCAGAAGAATCGACAAATTTGCCCTTTTTTTTCGGGACACCCTAGTACACATATACATGCGCATCCTCCTTCTCTTTTACTTTTCCTCTATTACTCCATATCTCACTTTCCAAATGAAGTCGCGCTCTCTAAACACCGTCCGTTGAATCCCATCCGAAACTTTTCATCACTCTGCTTTCTTTTTTTCATCTCTGCTTATCGTTGCTCCATTCTTTTATTTTTATTGTCAATTCTCTATAATTTTTGTTACATGGTATTACGATGAAAAAGAATTTTCTTTTTTTTTTCATTCGGTTTTTCGTATTTTTTGTCATATTGATTAAACACGGCGGTCGATCGGTTTGATGGTAAACGATTTTGCGAACGTTAGTCATTTATTAACATACATATGATCATTAATTATTGACACAACGTGTGTCATTTATTTATGTATTTATATCGATCGATCTTGATGTTATATCGAACAATGATAAATACATATTTTATCGGTAAAAGAATTTACGAATGTCGAGACACGCGTTGGAATGTTTATCCGAACGAAGATGGCGAGCGGTAACCGAACGTTTTTATCTCGCGACGCCTGCGCTATCGTATTTCCACGAGAGTTACACGTGGCGTAACGAGCGAAGCGTGTAAGTGGCAGGACATCTCATGAAATTCAAAGCCCGCCGGAATAACCGCGCGGCAACGATCTCTCCACGATCGACGATTTTTATTATTATTATTATTTTTCTTTTTAATATCATCATAATTTTTTTTGGTTCACGCTCTTGCGGCAAATATAAATGTATATACACATTAGGGTGTCCTTTAATAATGTGGACTGGGTCCCCACGTGTTCTGTCAACGAAATGCAAAAATTCTAAACCGCAAAAAAAAGAGAATCAAAACAAAATTAAATTGTATTGATCGAAAATAATGTTAATTAAATATATCGGTATTGATGAATAATTTCTATCGAATTTTCTTAATGTACACGGTGGATTGGAAATTGAAAATGACCATTTTAAAGGACACCCTGATATATGTTATATATTTTTTACGACGTGATCTCGTTTCGAATATCATTATTATCGACCGACCGCGTTAATTGAATTTAAAAAAGGATAAAAAAAAAATATTCGTGATAACGCTAATGATTGAATTAACAAAAATAACTAAATGAAAAACATTGGGAACGTTCTTGAATGGCAGGTGGTACATTGACGCCGCTAGCGCCGCTCACGATGCAAGAACTAAAATTGAGCCAAACGTTGGACGGGGCTAACATGTCTCCCTACCACACCACCGGTGAGTTCTCACTCTAAAAAAAAATTAAAAACAAAAAAATATCGAAAAAAAATCAATAAAATAGAATAATTCAATAATTTTCGAATCTTTATGATATTTTTATATTTTGCTTGATTTCCAATTCAATTTTATTTTTGTTTGCGCTTTGATCGAAAAAAAAAATTATTTATTTATTTATTTACTTTGTTATTATTATGCAAATGCTGTTTATCGTTATTAGAAATAGTGCTTGATACGTATTTCGTGTTGTGTTGTTGTGCATGGCAATGATAAAAAAAAACAAAAAAACAGAAGGCAGTACCGTAGCAGTATCGTATGTCGGCGTTGGGACCGGAGGTGGCGAACACAGCCCACCTGTATCGTTGCATAACGAAGGTAACGCAACCCCCGCAGCTTCCAATACACCGGGCGGTGATCCCGGATTGACGGTTTTGCAGTCACCGGTTTCGCAGAGTCAGATAGCATCCTCGATACCTCCTTATTCCACAATGTTACCCAGTTTTGGACACTACGCTACAGGTTCGTATGCAAAAATTAAAAAAAAAACAAAAAAAAAAACAAGACCAACAATTTCCGAACAATCAAGATCGGATTTCGAAATAAAATTGTTAATTTTATTTTGAAAAATGTAATTATTGAGATTTTCGCTTTTGTCAACATTATTTTTCGGTTCTTTTCGAAGCCTCGACGATTGATAACGAATTTTCATCGCTACATTCTTCGAACAATTTTATCAACTCGTTTTTCCCCACAATTTCATTCACAATACAATTTCAAAATGAGATTGTAAATTTTATTTTGAAAATTGCGATTATTAACATTTTTGCTTTGGTCAAATTATTTTTTATTCTTCTCTCGAAGCTTCGACGACGATTAATGATGATTTTTATTGCTGCATTTTTCGAAATGAATAGAAAATTTTAATTTGTGGAGCATTTGAATGTGCATCAAAATGTCATGACGACAAAATTTCGTAAATGTGTGTGTGGGTGTTTTCCGTCAATTTTTTTTATCGATTAATTTGCTACCGTGATTTCGAGTGCATTTAATAGAAGTGATAATTTTTTATTTATTTTTTTTCTTGCGTTTTCATTGAAATCCGTTTTTGTATTATTTTTTTTTTCATTTCGATATTTATTTGTGATTGCAGGCGGTGGAGATTACGCTTACAGCGCAGCATATTCGCAATACTCGAGCGCGCCTTACAGCGGTTACGGTTATGGGGCAGCGACAAGCGGGTTGCTCAGTAAGTAAACAGTGAGTATGAGTACCGATTAGATTAGGGACAGAAAGTGAGAAAGATGGACAAACAAAAAAAATTAATGAAATGAAATGCAAAAAAAAAAAAAAAATCGCACAATCGACAAAGTACTAACTCCACAAGCCACGAAGTAGCAAATGGTTGAGTACTCTATTGTGAATCTGAGATTTTACAAACTCGCACCACACTCCAACACTCTTCCGTGTAAATACAAATAATTCGAGTTTGGAAAAAAAAAGAAAATAATTGCACCGGGTGAAAGCAACATAATTTTTTTTTTCCACAAAACCAACACTAAGCTCCAAATAAGAGAAAAATTCAATATTTCGAATCAGAACAGGTGTAAATAATAGAACAAAAAATATATAAACACAAAAATTCAATTGATCGATTTTATTTTATTCAAATGTAATTTAATTTTCTTTTCTTTCGTTTCGTTGAGCAGCAGAAAGACAAAAAAAACGCAAAAAACTCCAAAAAAATGAAAATTCAATAGCTTAAATCAGAACAGGTGTAAATAATATAACAAAAAAGAAAAATGAATAAAAACCTTTAATCGATCAATTTTATTTCATTTACACGTAATTAAATTTTCTCTTCTCTCATTTTGTTCAACAACGTGAAAATAAATCACGAAAAAAACCTAAATTGAAATAAAATACAATATTTTCAATCAGAACAGGTGTAAATAATAGAACAGAAAAGCCAAATGAATTTTCAAAAAATATGCAATCGATGTATTTTACTTACACTCGAATTTAATTTTTTTTTTCTTTTTTTTTCGTTTTGTTTCATAATGAAGATTCGACGTATTACTACTGTAACGGGGACACGCTGGCGTCTTCCCACAACAACGCGCATCAGCATCAGCCGCAGCAACAGCACGGCCTGTGCAACAACGGAGCAGCAGCGGGTAACGATAGCAGCGCGGACGTGGCGAGTCGTTCGCCACTGGCGGCCACCCGGGCGAGCAGCGGGGCCAGCGCGGCCTCGCCGACCGGAAGCGCTTGCACCAAACCCGATCACTCCTCCACCCCGACGGATCTCTATCTCGCTTGATTCGCGAGATCACACGCAACTCTCATCGTCGCATAACGAAGTAACAAGACAAGAAAGAAAGAAAGAAATAAAGAAGAAGAACGAGGAAGAAAAAAAAAACCAATTCCAACGGAAATAAAAATGAAAAAAAAAAATCCCATTCCCCACCGCGACGAGCCGCGACATCGCGAGATGCGCGTCGACTCGACGTCCGAGTTGTCCGACGGACGATGGAACCTAGGATCGCTCGAACGGACGGCCATATCACGAAGAAACCCATTGAAATTATAATTAATTAATTACTCATGATCTCTTCGAAAAAAAAAAAAAAACTAAACAGAAAAGAAAGAAAAACCGAAATAGGGACAGCGATGAAAATCGTAAAATGACGATTTATTTATTTATTATTTGTTGTTGTTGATTTTTTTTTCAACGAGAACGTTTTACGTTTTTGCGAAACGAAAATCGTGAACGCTCTGTATTTTTTTTTATATAGAACTGCCCTCTGAGATGGCCGAGAATGCGCCGACATTTTTTAGAGAACGCGTGAACAATGATCGGCACTCGGCCACGTAGGTGGGATTAATTTATACGATTTTTAGAATAATTCACGTGAAAACGCGCGGGAAAGAAAAAAAAGGTTTAAAACGGTGAAAAAAGAACGAAAATTAATGGGAAATCGCGTCCGCGTGGATCTCCGTCCTTTCCATTTACCGAGGATATGATATCGAGATTGAGAACCACGCGTTGAATCACAACACAGACACTCATCCGTTTAATTCCCCGTTCGCGGAATTTTATTATTTGATTTTCAATTTATTTTCGTTTCCATTTCTCGACCCGATCCAACGTTTACGAAAATTTACGAATCAACAATCGTCTTGGACGTTGAAATTGCTGATGATCAATCGAAATCGATGGATAATCGCGAAGATTTCTTTCTAAATTCACGAATCGTCTTTAACGATCACTTAAACGTTTAAGAATAGGTATTTAATATATATTTTTTGTAGAGACCAAAGACCACACGCGAAATTTAACGATATTGCGAGAGTTCGTGAGAGAGAGAGAGAGAGAGAGAGAGATAGAAAGAGAGAGAGAGAGAAAGAGCTATGAGAGTGATTGAGCTGTAATAATTTGTTTCGTCGCGTTCAACACGAAATAAAAAATTAGATGAAAAAAGACAATTTTTTTAAAATAGACAGGGCAAGAGAAATACAAAAAGAAAGAGAGAGAGAGAGAGAGAGAACGAGAAAAGAAGCGGAGAAGAGTTTTAGAGGCGACGATTTAATCGATCTAGATTATAATAATTAACGATGATATAGTATAAATAAAAAATAAATGAATAAATAAAAAAATAAAAAATCTATATATATATATATATATATATTATTATAAATATGGTGATGATATTGATAAAGATAATTGTAAATAAGCACCGAATAGTTGGCGAAAGACGGGCGAATGGATGAAAATCGATTATAAATTAAATGAAAGATACGAAGAAACGACGGGTAGAAAAATTAATCGTCGGGGAGAGTTAATATCATGATGCGAAAGACGAACGCACGAGAGATCTTTGCTGTATCGTTGTAAAAAGTATTGTAACTAGAAAATAATTAGTTCGCGGATTTTTCAACAAAAACGAGATACAAGAAGAAAAAAAAACACTTTCGAAGGTGCAGCCACGATCGTTCTATTTTTTTTTTCTTTTCAAATCTTTTTTTCAAGTACTTCCAGTCGGTGTTACTTCCGTTTGGCAACGGATGTAACAGAGACGTCCTAGGTCGGACGGGAACGGATGAGGAAGCAAATGTCGCAGGTACCTTCGAGCGTATTTTTTTTTTTTTAATTTTTACGTCGTGAAATCACTGTTAAAGTCGAATGGCGGATTATCGTCGAGTGGCGAAATTTTTTGTTGTTTTTTTATTTTTTTATTAAAAAAAAAAAAATTGCTGAAACGAAATTTCCGAAGACAAAATTGTGGAAACGTACGTGTGTGTGTGTGTGAGTGTGTGAGTGTGGCTCTTGACGATCCTGAAACAATACTCGAGTCGTTGACGACTTTTTAACGCCACTCGCGATAAATTTTTACACATTCGATATAACGCAGCCGAGACTCGCTCGCGCCACAAAAATTTTTCCCACTTGGTTATTCGCTAATCGATTCGATGTCGCAGCTGTTCGAGAAGCGACGAAAAAAAAAAAAAAAAAATGAAAGATGAAGAAGAAAAAATTGAGCACATTGGCTACCATTGGCGTTTATGCAAGCTAGAAAGCTCACCCGATCATCGATATAGTTACCGACACGATTAATTCGCCTGCAAAGTTTCTCGAGCAAATTTTTCGTCCAAAAAAAAATTTTTTAATTCCAAAAAAAAAAAAGAAGCAATGGAAAAATGTTAAACTCTTTCGTTCTCTCTCAGCCAAGCCCCCCCCCCCCACCCCGCTCCGTTCGAAACGTTTTACGAGGATGATATTGTAATAACGATACGATTATTTTATTCCACTTATCAAATAAGGTAAACGTTAGGCGAATCTCTAATTAATTCTAAATGCTATTTAAAATTTAATATATTGTGTAGTCGTGTGGGGTATGGAAGTAAAACAAAAACAAAAACTACAACAACAACAAAAATTGTAACAAAAAAATGTGCGGAGATTTTGAGGTTGAGAGACGAGGTAACGACGAGGTGAGAAAACATGTGAAGGGCGACATTTGAAATACGATGATACGTTGAAACAATTTTTTTAAAAAATTCTTTTTAAACTGTCTCCGACGAGGCTGGGAAACAAGATTTGTTTTTTAGCCAAAAAAAAAATGATTTTTCAACGTTTATATTGTTTGCGTAATGCGTGAGAGCCATTGGACGATGCATTTGAGAAAAAAAAAAATCTCAAAATACCTCAATGGGTTTTACGATAAACGCTGCGTAATAGATCTATCGATTATTTTTATTATTATTATTATTATTATTATCATTATTACTATTATTATTATTTATCGACGACTCTAGCCATCAAATCCCTCGACATCCGGTTAGAAAATTGAGTTCCAAAGTTCACCATGACTATCCAACGATTGTAATTAATTATTGCGCATTTTTTTTTTTTTTCACATTGTTACTTAATTAATATTATTATAAACAATTATGTTGATGATAGCGAAGACGATGAAGAGCATCGTCGTTGTTATTATTCGCTCTTTCTTTATTATTGCTATTATTATTATTATTATTATTATTATTATTATTATTATTATTATTATTATTATTATTATTATTATTATCATTAATATCATTATTATAATTATTATCATTATTATTCACGGATTGATTATTATTGTCATTGCGATTATTATTTAATTTTCCTCTATTATTTATTAATTTTAACAATAACATATGTGTAATAAGTTTTGCCAAAGAACTCGTAAAAAAAAAAGAAAGAAAAAAAAGCAATATCTCAGTAAATGTTTTAGCCTCCATACGATGGAAGAGTTAAAGAAAAAATGATAAAAACGCAAAGAAACGAAAGATAGACACAAAAGAAGAATGGTGAAAAATTCACGCACATACATACACACATACATATATACACACACGTGGTAGTTCGCGACTGGTAAACGAGCAAATTAAAAATTTGCAAATTCAGAATTTGCGATGACGACTTTGTTCGCCACTATCGTAACTCATTCGCGCATCTGACAAAAGAAACATTGTTTTTTTTTTTTTTTTAGTTGATTATTTTTTTCAACCTGGCCCGTTTGTTTTTAATATTCGTCCGTGTGATATTCTTGTTCCGTGCGCCGCTCTTGCCGAGTCTCGCTGTTGATACTTGCAAAACAAAACTCTGTAAATCCTTTTTAAATAAATATGAGGTTTATATGATACGATATTGAATTATTATCCCGTCCGAAAATAAACATTATTTCGTAGTGTTTGATTCAAACAAAAATGTGGAATGCTGTCATCAGATACACGCAAAAGTGATGTACACATATTTTTGTCAGTACCTATTCACAAATATTCACTATATTCGCTGCGTTACGATGGCTATTCGTTCTGCTGCAGCGACATTCAAGCGCAAAGCGTTTCGTAATGTATATATCGTAGGGGGATACCCTTCAATCTGTCTCTGGTAACCGAATTTTCGTTTGTAGTAAAAAAGAAAATGGTTTTTTAGAAAAATTTTTTTTTTTTTTTTCGACCCAAATCGATGGGTCACGAAAATTGATTTTTATGCGTTTATCTTATAGAGTTGGGTGTGAAGAGGTTTGTAGTGAACGTCGTTTCGGTTGTAGCCAAGCCGAAAACAATTTTTTCGGACTTTTAAAGGTTTTTAGACCCCCAAAATTCACGAAAATCGGTCCAAACGGTTCTTTCACATGGATATGGCTCTGTATGGGTGATCTAACGGTTGATTCACATACAGATACCCTTGTAAATGTCTCTGGCAACCGAGTTTACGTTTGTATTAGAAAAAAAAATGATTTTTTTATGAAAAAAACATTTATTTTGACGGAAAAAAAATTTTTTTTTCGGGAAAAATGATGGGTCAGGAAAATTGATTTTTATGCGTTTATCTTATAGAGTTGGGTGTGAAAAGGTTTGTAGTGAACGTCGTTTCGGTTGTAGCCAAGCCGAAAACAATTTTTCCGGACTTTTAAAGGTTTTTAGACCCCTAAAATTCACGAAAATCGAATCTAACGGTTCATTCACACGGAGATGGGTTTCTATGAGTGATCTAACGGTTGATTTACATAGAGGTACCCTTGTATAAGTCTCTGGTAACCGAATTTTCGTTTGTAGAAGTAAAAAAAATGAGTTTTCAATGAAAAAAAAATTTATTTTGACGAAAAAATTTTTTTTTTTGGGAAAAAATGACGGGTCGGGAAAATCGATTTTTATGCGTTTATCTTATAGAGTTGGGTGTGAAAAGGTTTGTAGTGAACGTCGTTTTTTTTGTAGCCAAGCCGAAAGATATTTTTTCGGACTTTTAAGGGTTTTTAGACCCCCAAAATTCACGAAAATCGATCCAAACGGTTCTTTCGCATGGATATGGCTTTGTATGGGTGATCTACTGGTTGATTCACATACAGATACCCTTGGATATATCTCTGGTAACAAGTTTACGTTTGTAGTAGAAAAAAACATGATTTTTTTATGAAAAAAAAAATTATTTTGACGAAAAAAATTTTTTTTTTGGGAAAAAATGACGGGTCGGGAAAATCGATTTTTATGCGTTTATCTTATAGAGTTGGGTGTGAAAAGGTTTGTAGTGAACGTCGTTTCTTTCGTAGCCAAGCCGAAAGATATTTTTTCGGACTTTTAAGGGTTTTTAGACCCCCAAAATTCACGAAAATCGATCCAAACGGTTCTTTCGCATGGATATGGCTTTGTATGGGTGATCTACTGGTTGATTTACATACAGATACCCTTGGATATGTCTCTGGTAACCGAGTTAACGTTTGTAGTAGAAAAAAAAATGATTTTTTTATGAAAAAAAAATTTATTTTGACGAAAAAACTTTTTTTTTGGGAAAAAATGACGGGTCGGGAAAATCGATTTTTATGCGTTTATCTTATAGAGTTGGGTGTGAAAAGGTTTGTAGTGAACGTCGTTTTTTTTGTAGCCAAGCCGAAAGATATTTTTTCGGACTTTTAAAGGTTTTTAGACCCCCAATTTTGACGAAAATCGAATCAATCGGTTCACTCACATGATGATGGCTCTCTTTATGTGATCAGCACTCCCCAGGACTTATACGGCGAATACATCAGGCTTCCATTTTGTTTAAAAAAACCGATAGCCAGATCCATCTGACGGGCAGTGATCGAAAGCGCACGGGCCGCCATTGTCCCGCCGGATTTGATTTACTGTCGGTAACCTTATCATCGCTTTCGAGCTATCCACCATCGGTAACAAGTGGGAAAAAATTGCCGGCCTCCAAGGGAATCCATTGCATCAGTCGATAAGGTAGAAAATTCCCACATTGCTTCACGATACTTTGCGACGTAGGTTTCATCATTAACAAACGTGCGTAGAGAAGGTTGATCAGACATCGAATATATGGGACGAATGATCCAATGTCGGTACAAGAAATACTTTCATCCGCCGATAAAAGTGAATTAAGTTGAAAGAGTTCAAAGCTAGATCCGAAATAATGTTACCAAACTATATTTGATCGATAACAAATAATTATGATAATGATCTTGTATACAATATAGTCAATGCAAAATCAATGCAAAATGTCTTATTACAATCTAATTTATATCAGCAGTAGTTGTTGATGGAATTATTATTATTGCGGTTCACGATGCCCACTTGGAAAGGTACGTTGGTGCCATTTAACGCTGCTTATTTGGAAATCTACTTTTTATAGACGTAGCTCTCCGCGCCACCGCGACCAAAACCTGCAACCAATGATAATTCAATTTTAACAACAACACGACAATGATATCCGAATGATGGTTATTAATTAATTTTCATAAACCGTACCGCCGGGTCCGTAGAGCGATGAGTAGCACGGATTGTTGCAGTAAGGTTTGCCTTCGTGTTCGGCATGACTTCCGGGCGTAAGTGTCTTGTTACATTTTTCGCAACGCAAACAAGCCCCGTGCCAGTCTTTGCCGAGCGATGTCTTCCTTTCGGCTGCAATTTGAAAAAAAAACGTTTATAGCATTATTGCAACCAATAACAAATAAAAGTACAAGTTTGTAAAATTAATTTCTAGAAATCTCGATGACCTTGCAAGTCCATTAATTATTTTTTGGACCAAAGTCAGAAACATTGCGACACAATTTTCATGCTCTTGTCTCTGCCACAATCGTTTTTATTTTTCTGGATATTTCTTTCGTTCACTAATAACAATCAAGAGTGAGATAAGATGCTTTGTGTATTTGTGTGAATCCACACAGATGTTTATCTTAATCCTGTGGCGGATTAAGTTCGACTGTCGTTCGATGCTTTTTTCCGATAAGACGTACACGATTGGATAACAAAGACCCGACTCTACGGGGAAAAAAAAATAAAAACAAGTACATCGTGGTGATTAGATCGGAATTGCGACAATTGAAAAACCATTGCAATAATTAATTGTCGTCATTATTTTATTGTACGTCAATCGATATAATATCAATTTTATTAAAACACGATTGTCAGAAGCAATTTAAAAAAAATCATAATCCAAATAATTTTTTGAAAGTATGTATAATATATATGAACTATATATAGTTTATATGTGTATGTTAGAATGTTTTTTTTTTGGCCTGAAAAAAAAAGTATCGCTACCTATATAAAATATATACATATATATTTTATCACCACTGGAATTGATGATTTATAATAAAAAAACAAATTGTACATAGCAAACGTAATAAATGAAAGCCCGACGAATTTTGTCAAATTTGTATCGTCCTGTATATTCGCTCTCTGGATGTGCATGTGATAATGAATGTGAACATCGACGGTAAATCGAGACGTCGCATTGCCTCGATAAAAAAACTAGCAGTACACTGCGAATTTGCATGTGCACCGGTAGTCGACTGTCGTCGTTCCATTAGCAATTTCATAATTATTAATTCCAATGGTGGCTTCCGCCCCTCCCGCCCATGCCCCCGGGGACCGCGGAACGCACCGCGGCTCATTCAGAAAAGGCGCGAACCCGGAACAACGGCCCAACGGGATTGACGACGAGCAATACACGCGTTTCGCGTTTATCAATAAACTCTCTTGGCTCTTCTCTTTGGCCACGACGACTTTTTACTTTGCAAACGGTTTAAAAAAAAATATAAAAAAATGTTATCTTTATTGTTATCCGAGGATGTCGATTCGTGAATTTCCGGATTTCCCACACGCGGGACCGGATTAATTTTTTTCAGACTTGTAACGACGATTCCGTTGTTGCAAATGGGAACGAGTCCCGAAGCGCATTGGAACGCGCACGTCGTCGGCTCGCACCAACGGAACAAATCGAACGTATTGTGTATGGAATTTCTTAGCTCGAGATATCGCTGATACGGCTCGCGTTATACGAGGAATTCATATTGTTGCCATTTTTTCGAGCTACATCGACGAACCAGAAACGAAACAAAAAAAAATTAAAGTTGCAATTTGAAACTGAACAATTATCGTGAATTCTTCGATTTTTCAATTACCCGAAACTCGAAAGTTATCGAACTTTGTTTTGTCAATTGCGAAGTGAATTTCTGTCGAATTCCATGCGGAACGCCCAATGTCCGACAAAGTTCGCTAAAAATGAGCATTTTCGTTTGTTTCCTTCAAGTTCGAACATTACATATGAATATTTCAAATCGGAAAACTATGAAAGCAAAAAACCGGAGTTTCAAGAATTTATACAAGAATCTAAAATTTTCAGAAAATTACTTTTTCGTTATTTACAACAAATTTTTTGTGTGAGACCGAGCGAAAAAAAAAATCGATTCAAATCGAAGCATCCGGATTTAATATATTGTCAATAAATATATTTCACGAACACTGGAAATAATAATAATAATAATAATAATAATAATAATAATAATAATAATAATAATAATAATAATAATAATAATAAGATAAAAGAAAAATGTGAAAGAAGCTGCGACGAAACGAGTAAGTAACCTCGGCAATGCTCGGTCCCGCGTATAAAGGCCCATTAGTTAATTAACTCCTAATTATCTGGCTGCGGGGATGCGTGATGGAGAATTGCAAGGCGCATATCTGTTGCACGGCAGGAGCGATGGGTGGCAGACGGTGACGCGTACGGATCGCTGCGCCCAAGCGCTAAACAATCGTCCGGGCTGCTGCAACGGGCCGACGTCGACGAGAGACATCACTGCAACAGAGACGATATCCCGTCGAGGAAACGCGAGTGAGACACGGAGGAAGCCCCTCTATCCATTGCTTCCCGCATCGTAACTCGCGAGTTCGTTCCCTTCGTCCTTCGTCTTTTTTTTTTTTTGTTTTCGTCTTCTTTTTCTGCTTATCCCTTACCCTCAGACCCTTTTCTCTCTCACGTTGCCCAACCGTGGCCACAACGCTCTTTTCCTTATTCTTTTTCTTTCTCCGCCTTTCTCATCTCTTCGTCTTTCTCTTTTTTTCTTTCTTTTTTATCGTTTTTTCGAGTTACTTCGGCCCCCGTCCTTCGATTCGCCCAAGGAGCACTCGGACGAGGTCGTATTACGGCCGTATTTTTCGTACAGTGGAATCTCTCGATAGTCCAAAATCGGGGATGCAAATATTTGCGAGATTGGATTATCTCGAGGAGGGTTGAACGATCGACCAATAGCGAAACAGTTCGATGGATTTGTGAACATTTTAGACAAATCGAAGTATCATTCACGAATGTATGCAACTTTGAGCACGGTCACGTTAAGCGAGTCAAATTTGGCAGTTAAAATTCTACATTCCCACGTTCGTTGAAAAATCTTGGTCTAAGATTTTTAAATTATATTGACGACGTCGGAAGAAAATCGCAAAGTAAGGACCACTTTATAGTGTCGAAATAGATGATTCAATGTAAGTGGAAAAATAATTTAATATAAAAAAAATAATTTTAAAGAACTTTTTTAAAATAAAAATTTAAAAATAATTTTTTTTTTCGGGATTTTTTCACAAGTTTTTTCACCATAATTAAATTTGATAAGTGCTCGATTTAATTACTGGATATTTCGCGATGGGGGGGGGGGGGGGGGTCAAATTTTGGACCAACGCGAGTTCGACCATCGAGAGGTTTCACTGTATGCGCGAAACCCGTTTCATCTCTGTTCTTTTGATTATCGCACTCAGGCGGCCCGGGCGATCCACACGAAAACTTACGACGTTCTTTGTCGCGTGTTACCCTCGGCGCTTCTCATTGTCCGTGGCCCATACGCTCGTACGACCGCGACACGGTGTTCGTCACAATGACAACGACACAAAACGCGTCACGCAACGGTATACACGGTATACACGTGAAAGCCATGTGCACCGATGAAACTGCATGGCTCTCGGTGCATCTTGCGCATATCTCGTCGTGCACCGTAGGTATAAAGCATCAACCCCGTGCCACCCTCGCAACCCTTCTCGCGCGAACGAAAATGTTTCCACGTTGGATGGTACTTTCCATAAAAGCCAAAGCGTAAGACCGCGCGAATCGTTTTCCACGTCTGACGTCGGACGTGAGACTTTGACGGAATTCGCGAAGGTGCGATAGCTTTTTTTTTTTGTTTACTTTATTTTTGCTTTGTTTCTTTTTCTTTTCTTTTTTGCCTCGATGCTTTGGCTTCGTAATTAGCTCGTCTCGTTTTCCGTATGGCGTTTGACAATCTCGCACGTTAGAGACGTCGTTACATTCGCATATTCAATCCGACAGTTTGTTCATGCACATTTTTATGTACAGGGTGACGCGTTTGAGTTTACAAACGCGAATTACTTTGAAATTAAACGTTTTCGAGATATAATTGTTTCAGACAAAAGTTTCAACGATTTTCAAGGGGGATCCGGTGGATATAACTTTTTTCAGGTGAGTGAAGGAGTTCAAGGTCAGATAAAGGTCAACTTCGTTTTTTTTTAATGGATACCCTCATTTTTTTACAGATTCGCATTGTATGTGAAAAAATAAACAATTTTTGTTTCAACCTTTTTTTTTTTCAAACACAAAAAAAACTCAAAAAATAATTCTCATCAATACCAACAACTTGTGGTATGAACATTTTTTTCTTCGATTGCGTTTATTTTTTGTCAGAGATACGCGAACTCAAAATTCGACATTCCAATTCAATCGGACTCTTATTTTTCTAGTAAACCTGATTTACCGATCGAAACGGGACACCCGGTATAATTTTATGCATCTCAAACTCTTCATCGTCATTATCCATAACATTCTGTATCTTTGCATCGTTCCAGTTTCCGCATATATTTATTATAAACATTTATGCCAACTTCAGACACGGCAATTAAGCCGGTTCAAATGTTGCTCTTTGTATTTTTTTGTCTTCGTCCAGCAAATAGTGCGGTTGCACAGTGCGGTTGTGACAATTTGTGAGAGCCCGTGCAAACGCGGGCTGAAAATGAGCCCGTTGATGGGGGGGGGGGGGGGGGCACCGAGAGATCGGACGAAGAGAAAGAGAGGAAAAACCGAGGCCCATTGAAGCGCCCGCATTCAGGTCTGACGTAACGTACGCGTACCGTAAATGGCGCGCTCGTCGAAAAGCCATTTGCGACACGGAAAACCCGTACGGAAAAGCTCAACCGTGTAGCGCCGTTGTTTCTGTCCGTGTGTTGCATATCACCGACGTTTAAATTGCAATGCTCGCGCCATAACTCAACGCGCATGAGACTTCTTCAACGACAAGTGATAATGATATCGGTACCGAGTATCTCGTACTTTTCCCCATCGCGGCGAAACCACCGAACCCATCGACGAACAAACGGAAACAAGCTTTCTCGTACGTCGATCTTTACATTTTTTTTTGCTTCCACGCGAAGGAAAAAAGGGTTGTTAGGGTGGATTTTTTTTATTTCTAGATTCTCATGTCATCGTATTTACAATGTGTTCGATTTTCGTCACGATTTAAAATAGGACACAGATTTTATGGCGTTTTCAAAATCGCGAAAAACAAAAAAAGGACGTTTACACTGTAGCGATCGCGAATTTAATAATCAGTTTTTTTTTTATATATCTCGATTTGTAGAACCATTTTGAAATGTAATGAAATAAATAAATTTCTGAAATGTAAAAAATCATTTTTCCAATATCTAAATTTTCAGAACGATTTTCTCATATATCTAGATTTTTCGGGTACTATAAATTCTTAAAATTTAATGATAATTTTTTTTTATCTCTAGATTTATGGAACGATTTTGCTCATGTCTAAGTTTTTCAGGTTTTATAAATTTCTGAAATGTAATAATCATTTTCTTTTTAATTCCAGATTTATACAACAATTTTTTTTCACATCTAGATTTTTCTAGATTTTTCTAGACGATTTATATGCGTCGCAAAATCATCGTAAAAATGACTTCAACAATTTTATCATAAAAAAAAGAAAATCTATAAAAACAACGCGGGTGAAAGTTTTTTCGTGCGAAATTTGTGGATCGTAAAGGCGTTGCGACGAGTCGAGGTAACCGCGGAATGACACAATATTTGCCAAGTCAGTCAGTGCGAGGCCGAGGCGAATGAGATCATACACCGTACAGTATACGGATGACGGGAGATGTCTCGCGTCATCGGTCTGTACTTCCAATACGAGTATTCGATATGCCTCGTACCACGAAGATCCCGACACGTCGTCTGGTTAACGTCAATGAGCATGGAGCATTAACGTTTCGAACATTATCGGCCGGATGAACGGAGTAGCTAGATAAGAGACTCGCCCGAATACTTTATTTTCTTTTTTCAATTCGAATTCCTCTTCTGCGAGACGATAATACTCGATGATATCATTGAAGTTGTTTCCAAAAGAAATTATATCGGCAGGGACACGAAAATAAAAAAAAATAACAATTTTTCCATAAGCAAGATATAATTATTAATTTTACGATCGCTCGATGATTAATTATTTATAAGCGTGGTACAAACAAAGCAGCCTTCGAGGAAAAGAAGAAAAAAAAATTATCGCCGGGACATCGGTCGTTCGCAAGCTGGCCAGAAATTCGATGAATAATTAATGAATCGTTTCAGTGTCCGTGGCAATGTCGTATGTCCGATGGACAATGATTCACTTCTATTTCTGTGGTGTAGATCGAGTGATTCTGAAAATTAATCACGAATCTTTCTACGATTATCTTCCACGTTTGTATTATTGCTCATTCGGAAGCATCATCGCGGCTTTATCGCGAAATTCGATATCAACAGGTTTTCGCTACGTACACGTGTGTGTATGTATAATTTTACATACACACATACACACACACACACACACACACACTGAGTTTAAGATTCGTAGATTGATAAATATCTTGGTGGTGAATTTTTATATTTTTATTATAATTTTTATTTTTATCAAAATTTTTATTTTTCATATAATTTTTCCAGAACACTTTACTCATGGAAATAAGTTCAATCATCGATAATCAATGAATCGATCAAATCCACTGAAAAATTATCGATAGTTAATTTCATAACGGGTTAATCATAAGTGATTCATTAATTACAAAATTAGTGAAAAAAAAACTGTAAAAACAATTTTGTGAAACTAAAAAAAAAGAATTCAATTTTCTTTTATTTCAACAAAATAAAAAAAGTAAAATTTTGGTACTAACAAGATTGGTCATCTTGTCAGTAATATCAATTGATTCACCACAAAAATCATTGAAATAAGCGTAATAACGATGTTGTGATAATCAAAGAGCATTCCGTATTTTCCTAATAATAAATAAACAATCAACTACAGTAAAATTCGTGAAATAAATGTAAAAAAACGATTTTGATAAATAGAACAAAAAAAAAAAAAAACAATTTTTCAAAGAAGAATTGACTCACCGAAGTAGACGGGTTTATTGCACTTTGGACAATTTGACATGTTGAAGCGTTGCAACGTTAAGTAACGAGTGGCTCGAAGGATATTCCAGCTAGCTGGACAACGTGGTTAAGATCCGTCCGTGAGCGTGGTCAAGCGCAGACTGACTCGTCGAACTGACCGTGGTACGGTTAAGGTAACAATACCCGCACAGCGCTACGCACGGTTGATCGAGCGTGTGAACGCCCCCCCCCCCCCCCTCCCCCGCCCGCACCGTTTCGGCATCGAAAAGAACGTACATAGGTATAAACCGCCATATACTCTCGACCGCCATCGTACGCGTCACTTTCGCGCCACGGTGAAGCCGGACGATGTAATTCACGATATTCGAACACTTTCGTTTGCGTTACGCGATGCCCATCGCGTGTAAACATCGACGCGACTCGATGAAAATCTGACGAGGAAACTCTCTTACTACATTAAGTTCGAATGCAAAGTAATTGAGTGGGCTGAGTCACCCCAAAAAATTGATATTCTTTTTGGCGGCATGATTATTCTTCAATTTTAAATCGATTTTATGAAATACTCATGAAATACTTCTGTTCGAAGCTCTATATAATTTACTATATAATAGAAGCTCTATATAATTTACTATATAATAAAAAAATATATATAATAATAATTTAAGATTCCACATTTTTCAAACTAATTCTACAAAATATTGAAATAATGAATCATAAAAAATGTCGTACGTCAATTTGACGTTTTCGCTTACTTTGAAAACTTAGATTAGGTCGAAGCTTATCGGGTAGTCGGTTTGTTCGTCGAGGACGTGTGAGATAGTCGGTCGGCCATATTGTCGTTTCGAATGTTGCTGCCGATTGGGATCAAGGTCGAATACCGTGCTGAGTTATCAACGACAGTCGGTCTGATCGGGTTTTAACAATAATTTTCAATTCGCATTGACGCCCGGAAGTGTGTAACAATTTGTACAGTCGATAGGGACAAAATGACGGATTACGTTCAACCAAGGAGTAAACAATTCAATGCTAGGTTATGTCAAAATAATAGGTTGATCGATGAAAACGATGATCACGTGCTGTCATTAACTTTCATACTGATAACTTAATAACTCACTGATGACTATACAGAGATATCTCAGAAAACTATCAACAGTTGGGCAGTCGAACTACTTCTTGAACTATCGATCATTGTCACGACCTAAATACATACGCAGCTGAAATTCTAAAAGGCATGGTGGCAGATAAAATATGGAAAAAAATGTAATAAATAATTAAAATAAAAACAAAATGTATTGATATTTTCATTGATCTCGCAAAAAAAATATATTTACTTTTTTTTGTGCTTTCTATAGGTGTATCTGACCTGTTGACATGATTTTCTGACCCACACCAATTATCATTATACTTTTGATTATTAATTATTCTCCGAATCACATTTAACTATCTTATCTTCCTTTCTTCAGACAAAGACTACTAATTATAAAAACATCGTATAAAACAGGGAAAAAAAATTAAATATATTTCAGAAGAGGCCCCAAACCCCAGAGTGGTCAAACGGTTTAAGAAAAATTTTAGCAAAAGTTTCAAACAGGGTCCCCCATCGCCAAAACCGTACCAAATACAAAAATCACCACGGCCAAAGAAAATCATCCATAACAAAAAAATACCTTATCTTCGGTCCATTATAAAATGACCGCGATTAACTTCCTGCGAAAGCCACATCCTGTCAACGCGAGATTGGATTTCGTTATATTTGGTACGAGTTCAACAGCTCCCCGTTTCGAATAATCAGTCAAAGTCCGGATCGCGAAGAAGGAATGAGTACCTCGAGCCTGTGTTCGATCGGTCTGATTCGTGCTATCGAGAGCAACGAACACGCGGAAGCGCGGAAAATTATTTCGGAAGCGAGGAACCAAAACGTCGATGTACTGTCACCCATCGGTTCGTTGCGAGTCACGGCGATGCAATTCGCCGCGTGGCGCGGATGGACCGATTTGTTGGACGCGTTGAGAGATTGCGGTGCTGACGTTAACGCTTGCGACAAACTCGGCAGATGCCCGCTTCATTACGCGGCTCACCAAGGCAATGCCGTTGTCACCGATTGGCTCGTTCGCCACGGTGCGACACTCGACAATCGCGTTGAAATTAATTCGTGCACGAGAAACGTCTATCTGTCCCACGTCGACGACACTCTCAACGTTGTTGTCGGAAAAAATGTGAGAAATTTGACATTTTACGGAAATTCGAGTTATTTTGAGGCTCTGGCGATTTAATCAAATTTGACGGGCATTTCAATTTTGATTGAAAGATAGAAATGAAAAACTGAGAATCGAAAAAAATTGTATCTTTGCAAGGATATCCGGTTGATAGTTTCTATTTTAATTTTTAGCATAAAAAAAAATTTGAGACGATTAAGAAGGAATAATAAATAAATAAAGGATAGTAAATAAAATTCTAATTGAATACTTGGAACAAAATCGAAGGTCAGAATAATTTATGAAATTCGAACGAATATAGGCTTGAAATAATGAATATTCGTGCAGTTACCATTGCCAGAATGTTGGGGAAGAACAGCACTGCATCAGGCAGTGAGAAACAATCATGCGGAAGTAGTGCGAATTTTGGTCAAAGCCGGAGCCCAAGTGGACCCCATGGACGAGCGTAAAGTGACTCCGCTCCTGCTCGCAGGCTCGAAAGTCAGTCCCAACGATATCGAGGGATTGAAAAAATACGACGAAATCGTGGATGTCTTGGTAACCGGAAATGCCTCGACCAATCTCATTCATCCGGATACCGGTAAGGAAACTTCAATATTTCGCAAAAAAAATTAACGAAACAAAAATAAAATTTAATAGCTTCGACTCGATAAACATGGATCACGACCACTGTTCTAATTCCACCCACCTTCCAAATGATTCTAGACCATGAAAAAGGAATTTTCATATTTTTTTACCCTCATACATATTTTTTCACCCTCTTCATTGCCTGCATCCATTTGAAAGTTTGAAAATCATTTTTTTTTTACGAAAAAGGTCGGAAAAAGTCGCTTTTTGAGCAGAACATTAAAAAATAAAAGAAACCTGTATAATTTAAAGAGGAAAACCGACCCCTCCTGGTAAATGGCCTATTTCAAAGATGGCTGCAAATTTAGAGAAATTAAAAAAAAAATTATTTAGAGCCAATCTGGATGGCCGCCAGGTGAAAAATTCGTCCAAGCCTTATATAAGGACCATTCTAATGTACGTGGCTCTAGTGTCCCTTCTTCGCTTTTGTTTTATATTATCACAAACGTGCGACCCGGCAATTGCTCGTTCTCCGTGTGCCACTAATTTCCACTTACTCGAGACTCCTCGTCCGGACTTGGGTGGCCCAAGGGTCGTCGGCGTTGCACCACGCGGCCACTCTGGGCAGTGCCCCGACAACGAGAAGATTGCTCGAGGGTGGCGCCCGGGCTCTGTTTCAATGTTCCAGTACCGGAAGTACGGCTCTTCACATAGCCGCGGCTGCAGGTAGTTTCGACACCCTGGACGTTCTTCTGCAAGCCGTTGACTCGGAAAGCATCGATGTTCCAGACCAAGTGAGACATTTAAAAAAAATTCAATTCAACAACCGACCGAAAATTATTGATGCTTAAGGGGGCTGAGTCGCCTAAATAATTGTAATTTTATTTTTCGTGACGTGATCGATCCAAATTAAAAATCCTACATGGCCATGAAAAAAAATTCAAAACGATAGCTAGATACGAAATGATGATAGAATATAATTATTTTGTAAGAGTAAAATCGTTGACTCAGCCTCGCCAATTGAATTATTTCTGGAAATTAAAAGGTGGGCCGTACGCCTCTGCACAGAGCAGCGTATCAGGGTCACCGAGAATGCATCGAATTACTGGCCAATTACGGTGGCAATCTAGCTGCGGAAACGAAAACCGGAGTTTCCGTTATAGACGCTATTTTTTCACACGTACAAAGACCGTTGTCGTTCGTGACACAACTGCTCGATGCTGGAGTACGTCCCAATGGGAATTGCTGCACCGAGAAAGGATCATACGTAAGCGTAGAATATTTTTAAGATCTTAACCTTTCGGTCACGAGATATTTGTTTCGAAAGTCGTTATCAGAGTAACCCCCATCACTCCTCTAATTTTTAAACTATCGATGATAAAAATCTTAAAAAAATTCCAGAACGCAGTTTTTTATGAGTACTTTCAATGCAAATTATAGAAACAAACACTATAGCAAAAAAAGTTTGTGGAAAAATCCAGAAATAACTTTTTTTTCGAAGCAAGCAAATTTTTCAAGGTCAAATAGTTCTTGATACGTATAATAAAAATTCGAAGGGAGTGTTAGTGAGAATGGGCTCTTGGTCAGTTTTGTTCTCTAACGTTTTTACAATCTCACAAAAATAGAAAAATCATTTTTTTGTGCAAATAAGTTAACTCAGTGATCGTGATAAAAATTAAAAAAAAAAAAAAACAATTGATTACAGGTAAGCGTGGACTTTGGCGTGTTGGCTCCAGCGGGCCATCTTCAAATGGGCGTCGTGACGGCTCTGATCGGTGCGTCCACGAGCATCGAACAATTGGGAATAATGAAGCATCCGCTTTTGGAAACATTCCTCACCCTCAAATGGTCCAAACTCAGAGGATTTTTTTTCATTCTCGTTCTCGTTCACGTTTTATTCGTTCTGTCGCTTTCGGGTTACGCGATAGCGCTGCTTCGTCACGACGAGGATTTTTTCATGCCACGACACGTTCTCATGCTGTGTTCGTGCTTGCTGCTGGTTCACAACATCGTACAAGTGCTCATGGTGCCCAGGCAAGATTGTTTCGTCCTAATTTCACACGAGATTGACAATCTCACCCGAGCGATGACATGGATTGGCACACCAAAAAACTGGACACTGAAAAAACCGATATCTCAAAAAATTGACAAAATGGCGGACCTCAGAATTTTTTATTTTATTAGAAATTTCGAAAAAAAATCATAAAGGTCTATTTAAAATCCGATCAAGGACTCGGTTCACGTCATAGGGTTCTGTGTGTTCTATATATCGTCACAAAACATTCTCTCAACATTTTTATCATACCTATCAGGAGCTATTTCATCTTGAAAAATTTGCTCGCTTTCGAAAAAAAATTATTTCTTAAAAATTTTTCATAAACTATTTTTGCCTAGTTAACGAAACCCTAAAAAAATGCAGCTACGACCTTGTTCAAATGTTTACCGTGGTGTCGTGCCTCAATCAAGATTGAAATCTTTTCATCCTGACGATGTAAGACATGAAAAATCTGTTCCACACAGATATTACCTGAAGCAGTTCGAGACGTGGTCGTCGTTGATCTGCGCGGCCATATCTCTGGCGACATCGACCGTCGCTCGCGACACCATCGTGGAATCCGATGTCCCCAGTTCCATCCAAAAAACCGTCGTTTCCACGATAACCGAGGCTAATATCGTTACACCGACTTTACAATCGCCGTCGTGGGTGTTTCAATCGATAAGCATCGCCATTCTGTTCTCATGGATTCAAATGATGTTACTCATTGGACGATTTCCAACCTACGGCTACTACGCTCTCATGTTTTCCACCGTCTTGAAAAACATTCTCAAGGTTTCCATGAACTGTTTAACAATCAATATTTTTTTTTCAATCAAATTATAACAGAGTCAATAGTTTTTAATCAATTATCACAAAGCTACGATTGTTTGGACCTTTTTGAATCAAACATACATGTGGCTCATAAAAACCATAAGAGAGTCTGATGATCGTCAAGCCACAAAACAAGTACTCGAGAAAATAATTTTTCTACTCCATCGGTAACACTCTCATACATCAAATCCAACAAAAGAATCCGTAATTACGTCACTGACATTTTTTTAAATTAAACCGTTTTCAATCTCGTGTCCAATTATAAACGTGAAACAAACTAGAAAAAAAATATGATAATTTCAATAGTGTTTCAAAATATTCACCGCTCGAATTAACTCGCTACTAATTACACATCTCTGCACTGGTTGTCACATATGTATAGATGTATATATATATATATTTTTTTTTTAATTCAAAAGTTGACCTCGTCAAATTCATTCACATGTGGTCCACGAAATAATAATTTCCACGGATAACGCACACATGCGGAGAAAGAGGGAGAGAGTGAGAGGGAGGAAGGGAGGAAAAGATAGAGCTCTTCTGAATAGTCCCGGATAACCCGCGCCATTATAGTATTTCGCATATTACATCGTTAACTCGGTTGGACTTGTGAAATGGTGAAGCGAGAGAACCGAACTCGACGACGACGAGAATTGCGGGGAATAACGTGGTCGTGTATGGCGGGCCCTCGAAATATCATTAGTCACGAGGGAAGACACACGAGGTTCTAAACATCATCTCGTTGGGTGATATTCTCGTGGCTCGGTATACACGCATAACGCTTCGACACCCACGCGATATCCACGGGTTAGAGAAAGAAAGGAATACACGATGGAACAGCGAGTGCACCAGTCAGCTAACCCGTCCACAAGCCTCACCACGCACACATTTATATGAATATATATTTATGTATCTATGATAGGGTGTGTTAAAAATAGATCAAGTTTTTCGAATCTCATCGCAGTTTCTACATCCGAAGTGGATATTATGAGAAGACATCTGTGAAAATTTGAGCCCAATCGGACAATGTTCAGAGGTTCCGCTCGCACGAATTCGATTTTGCCTTTGATTAACACGTAAAACTTTTTTTTTATTTCGTTGCAATTTATTTTTCAGTCAAACGAAAGATTACGGGAATGAAAAATAAGTGCAATACATAGTATTGAGGACACTCGAAATCGGGATATTTTTTGTTTTACAATTTTTTTGAAAAGTTAACAATTTTTATTCTTCAGGTTTCAATGATCTTGTTGTAAATAAATTTGTTACATTTATTTTCAAATTGTAAAACAAAAAATATCCTCATTTTAAGTGACCTTGATACTATGTATCGCACTTACTATTCATCTTCGAAATTTTTCATTGCCCGAAAAATAAATTGCAACTGAAATGAAATAAATTGTTTGCGTGTTAATCAAAGGGGAAATCGAATTTGTGAAAGCGGAACCTCTGGATACAGTCCGATTGGGCCAAAATTTTAGCAGACGTGTCCTGATAGTATTTGTGTAGAATGTAGAAACTGCCAGAAGAATCGAAAAACTTTGAATTTTTTGTCAACACACCCCAATGTTATACTGCACACATCCACCGGGGTCTATGTTAATGACGTGCATCCGGAGAGCTTTTTATTTCCTTTCAGGTTCTTCTCGCATTCATCTGTCTGATTGTCGGATTCGCGTTAAGCTTCTCCGTTTTGTTTCACGAGAACGACCAGTTTCGCGACTGTTGGAGAGCCCTGGTGAAGACCTTCGTAATGATGATGGGCGAGTACGAGTACGAAGATTTGTTTCCCAATGTGCGTCACAGTCCGGAGTTCGACGACAATAATTTCGGCGTACGGTTTACGTTGGAAAACGACAATGTCATTCGTGTTACCGGTAGAATCGTGTTTCTGGGTTTCGTCGTGTTGGCGAGCATAGTACTGATGAATCTGATGATCGGTCTGGCCGTCAACGACATTCAGGGTCTCGAGAAGGAGGTGAGGGTCGAAGGTGGCGATTGCTTTGCGGATTACCTTTGTTTTGACGAGGGTCCGACGGACCCGATAATTAAGCCGGAGGCTGTGGGATCCCGTTTCTTTTTTTTTGCATGTTTTTTTTTTTTACATTTTTTAAAATTAAATTACCGCGAGATTTAATTCATGGCTGAGGCTTCCGGTGGATATTAATCAACCTGGGCCATCGAAATTTTCTAGTCTCATAACGAGCTTCGAATCGCATTCGATGAAAAAAAAAACATTTTTATATATGCCTCCTCTTCTAGTCTCATATGAATATTTTCAAGTGTTAACTTTTTTTTCAGAGGTACGTAACCCCAAAAATTTACTTTTTTTATGTTTCACAGGGCCATATTCGTCGACTGGTCAAGCAAGCGGAATTCGTTGCGCACTTGGAACGTGTAACGTCGCATCGAATATTTCGTAGCAGATGGATGCATTCACGATTGAGAATTTTGGCTCGTTCGAGACGCAGCATCTCCACCAAACTTACTCTAAACTGTTCCGGAAGTTATCCCCATCAATCACGTGACATTTCGTCGGATCTGCTGGAAGCACTTTTTGAATTGGCCGCGAAAAATTTGCTCAAGAACGACCGATTCGAACGGAAAATCAACGACGAGGATTTGACTGCTGCTCTGATCAACGTGGAACGATTGCTTCGTCAGTTGCAAAATTCACAGATGGAAATTTGTCCATTACCGACGAAGTACTCGAAATCTATCGTTAAACGGAATAGAGCGAAAAGGATTCGAAGTACGAATACTTGAATATTCAACGAATACACCGGAATATCAACTGGTCAACGATTTTGTACCTAATTTGTTACTACAGTGAAACCTTGCAATGATAATAAATGCAGTAATTTTTTCAATCCAAGTCATTTGAGATGTATTTTAAATTCGACACTAACCCAAATAATAACACGGTTTTACACTATCGAGAGGATTTTCTCTAATTCCGAAATGCCTGCCTTATCGGCTGCGGTAAGCCTTCTCACCGATCGACAAAACAGTGACCGCAGTTTATGCTGGTTGCGAAATCGACTCACCGATGTCGCTGCAAGCATTGTCGCGTTGAAATTCATCGAAACAACGTCTGAGGTATAAATTATAAATGCAAACCGTATCATTAATATGGAAAATATAATTACAATGTCGATGACTGCATCGATTCTGCAATATTTTCCTATACAAAGTATATTTCATGAGTTTCCACACGCGTTGTTGTCGCTAAGAGAGATTGGAAAACTATCTTACCCTCAAACAGTCGATGATTACTCGTGACCGTCGGTAACGTAGTTTCCTCGCGCGATTGATTATTTTTTTCTCGCTCACGATAGATGGCAGAAGCGATCTATCGTACAATGTGGTCCAAGCCCTCGGGCACTCCATTACGTCCAACGAATTACACTCCGCCACTACTTATTTCGAGAACCCCAGAACTTTTTCGAATGAAAAAAATCAACCAAACGAAACGAATTATTCGCGTTAATTCATATTTCGTTGTCGCAGCCATCGTAGAACTCGACTTTTTCCATCTGCGATATTTAGGGAATAGAATTATGCGCAAGACCATTCATCACAAAAGATAAAACCAAAATTTAAAAAAAAAAAACAAAATAAAAAAAATTGAAATAAAAAAAAAAACGTACGACATTTTCACGATACATCGTGAATTTTCATCGCGACAAGATATCCCAATGAAATAAACGAGCCGTGAGACAACGAAACGAGTGTGAGATCTCGTCGCTATTTCATGCGTTTCGGTGATTCTCTTTTTAGTTTTTTTTTTCTTTTGAACATACGTGTCGGGACAAACTATCGCGCGTGTTTCCATTGCTCGTCGTTTTCGGATTCGTGCGACCGTAGTACAGTAAAACCTCTCGATTATTCATAGATATTCAATGTTCTTATGCACATGACTTTTCTCGAATGAACAATTTTCGAGGTTAGGTTCTCACAACATCGAAGACAGTTCAGAACAATTATTTTTAAAAAAACTTGTCATCTGTTTTTCACAACTCTGCTCTTGTCTTTCGGTCGGTTTACCTTGCATATCATTTTTTTTCACTGCTTTAATCTTTAATATGATATATGTGAATATTTTTTTGTAAATTCACAGCCGATCGAGAACCTATCGAATGCTTTGATCCGAAGAGTCACTGGTTTCATGTAGGCAGACGCTGAAACAAATACATCGAACGGTTTCGTTATTGGTCAATCGACGACGGTCCGATCCCGCCCACTCGTACCCCCGATTTTGCATCATCGGGAGGTCTTACTGTACGTGTGGACCGGCGTGCCGCGGGTTCGGGCGCGCGGCGCGTGCGTTACAGCCCCGCCGAAGGGGGCGAGAATGCCTCGTTGAGATATCTAGTAGCGACACAGCGCTGGCAGATTTAAATTGGCCGTACGGCGAGCGCGCCCCGGCCAGCATGATTCGAGTTACCGAGTCGTTGAGAAATCCACGTTGAAGCCTCCCCCCCTCCTCCCCCTGCCCCCCTCTCATCGCCGCCAAGTTCACTACACCCAACCGCATGCACGCTCCAGCGAGAAAATCCGGCGTCAAGTCTCGCGCGATTAATCACCCGAGTATGCGCGAGATATTTCGCGAGCAACAAATCGTCGTCCGAGAATTACATTGTGTCGTCCATCGGATCGAATTATGGCGAACCATTCGCTGGGTAACGCATCGCCCGCGGCGCCATCTGACGTTTCAGAGCCAACGAGCGTTTGGTGAATGAAAATGAGGTTTGAAAATTCATTAAAATTGCGAATCGGTCGCGACGATTTATTTTCGAAGAGAAAAAGAAACAAAATGTTGACAAATAGCGAAATAATAATATACCGATTTAAGCAATAAACAAAAATGAATAATATTTTTGAATATACAATTAACCTCTGATTGTTTTATTAAAATCTATAGCTGTCTGACGTTGAATTGCTAGAAAATTTGGAGAATTATTGATTATCGATGATATTGGAAATTTTGAATGCGCGCGCGGCAGGCGCTATATACATTTTGGATTGATGCTGGTTCAACTGTCGAGAGGTTTTACTGTATGTGCACATGTCGAGCGTCCGATCGAGCGGTCGTTGACAAGACGCACCTGACCGAGTGGATGATCGCGCGCTCGTCGAGCGAGACCTCGTGGTCTGGCGCGTGTCGTCGGATCACTGAGCCATCGAGCGTATATCCATACGCTCACGAGCAGACACTACATATGCATAATAAAAGTCGTGGAACACGATGACGGATACGATGATCGTCGTTACGTCGTCATCGCTATACACGACAGTCGCGGGTTCTTATCGTTGTGTAAGGTCAGCGTACTGCGATGCAAAATACACACAAACACACACACACACTCACACAGACACGGACGGGTGATAAATAGCGCACAAATATTTGTCAAATACGTGAAATCACGTAAAACGTATTTTATCCACCACGTCGAAGTTTGTGAAAAGAAAAAAAACAATTCATCAAGATATAAAAAAAATTATTTTCATAGCTCGCTTAATATTCCATTCATTGCGAAAAAACAATTGTTATTCGATAAGAAAATAGATTTCAATGAGGTTCGAAAACAAATTAAAATTGAAAAAAAAGCTCCGACAAATATTATCGATCGTGGAGACGAGATATTGTTACTTCTTGTACGTATTTATAATTCTGTAAGTTATCAATGAAAATGTTCATCACAAACTGTTGGAAAAATAATTTTCAAAACTTTTCCCTAACACAATAATGTATCAATAGCAATCATAGACTCCAAATCATATCGACAAGATAAAACAGCACCAAAAAAATTGTCAAAATTTGAAAAAAAAAATGAACAAGAACAAACAACAACAAAACAAAAAAAACAACAACAAAAAATAATAAACCAATACCCAAAAAAGGTAAAAATTTGAAAAATCATACAATAAAGAAACAACAAAACAGATTTAAAAAAAAAACAAAACAAAAAAATGCAAATATATTTTACAGTAAAAATTCGTGTCGAGCATATATGACCCGTGGTGTACGAAGGCGTCGGCGCGACGCAACGCGTTCTCTAATACGGCGCGGCTATACTTATATACCACGGTAAGAACGGTCGAGAGAGGGGGTGGGGGGGGGGAGGTGGGAGGGGAGCGCGTTCCCGCATCGTGAGGAGTAGGGAGCGAGAGAGGGCGAGGGCGAGAGAGAGAGAGAAACGACGACGAAAATCGCGAAGACGGAGAGCGCGGATGGGGTTTTGCCGGTTGGAAGCGCCTCGGCGGGCGTTCGTGGGGGTTCGTGCTCGTTCGGCTCGTCGGCCAGCCCGTTCGGTTGCCTGCCATGACTGGCCGTCGTCGTTTGGCACGGTCTGCGCGGCGCGCGGGGCTGCTGGAGCAGAGTGGCGGCGCGGCGGGGGCGGGGGGGGGGGGGGGGGCGACCCCTCGCGGGCGACGGAGGGAACAGCGCTCCGAACGAATCCGCGACTGTGATTGGTCGGCGCGTGGGAGAGAGCCGCCCGCCCGAGCGATCCGGCCGGCAGTCAGCACCGAGCATCCAGGTAGAGCACTTCGAGCCGGAGGTCGGTCGCGTTTGCAACCACACACCTGACCATCTCGGTTATTTTTTTTTTTTTTTTTCGAAACAAATAATACGATAACTCGTAAAACGTTTAAACAATAATAATAACACGAAAAAAAAACAAAAAAACGATGTTTATAACTCGGTGGACGAATATTTCGGCGACTGGACAATAAAATAATTATCGTACTTCCGGTGGAGAAAAAAAACATTCGGTTTGTTTTTTTTTTATCCTTGGAAGATAACAGAAAAGACGAATTGAATAATTTTACGGTGCATTGTTTTTTCGTAGATCGCACGTGTAGAGAGAGACAGAGAGAGAGAGAGAGAGAGAGAGTGAAAGATAGAAACAACGACGCAACGGAATAAGCGCGCGGGCGCGCTAAACTGACACACGAGATTCGCGATGGCCGGCCCCCGCCGTGGTTGCAACGATAATGTCGTCGTTCGTGAGTTGCCGATGTTCGTGGTGTCGTCGGAGATCGAAAAATAATAATAATAAATCGGTGATCGTTGAGTCCGAAAGCCGGGGGGAACACGAACCCGGCCCGTGAGTGCGCACCGGCATGTCGGGATGTCATTGAGTGTAACGTGCGGACACCCGCGCCCCCCCCCTATCTCGTCGTGAAACAAACGAAACGCGCGTGACGCGCCCCCCCTCCGCCGCCCCACTCAACCAGTGAAAAAAAAAAAAAAACGGCTACAATCGTAGAAAAAATTACTAATAAAAGAAAAAACAAACGCCAAGGGCACCGAAAGGACAGACGAATAGAAAACTCTGGTGTACAACGAAGATACGAACACGAAAACAAATAGAGAGAGAAAAGAAGATACTCATATATATATATTTATATATATGTAAATGGAGAATATTGGTTAGCCCAAATCGCCCCGGTCTCCATATCATTCACTCTCTCGGTTTTCGTTATTTCGTGGATCATTCGTTCACTCGTTCATTATTATTTTTATTTTCTTTCATTCATAACGCGTATGTTTGTTACTTTGTGTTTGTGTTTCGTTACGAACGGGTTATCGGGCAAAGACGGTTGAATCTACGACGCCGACGGGGTTTCAGCATCGCAGAAAGTCGGAACCGAGACGCTTCCCCCTCCCCTCCGCCCCCGCTTACGACGAAAACAGACGCGGCGAAGGTTTTCTCACGTTGAGGCTTTTCGGTTTGTTTGTCGCACGCTGGATTTTGTTTCTGGCTGCGAAAACGGCAATACATACACACAGTGAGAAAGAGAGAGAGAGATAGAGGGTAGAGAGGAGACTCACGGCTGCGAACGGAGCACAAAGTCGAAGAGAGGTTGACGACGACTAATAAAATTTCGGTCGATGCGTCCGTTCAACCGAACCGTCGTCTCTCGTTATTCACATATTTTATTTTTCTTCCGACGCTGTACCTCTCGTCCCCCCCCCCCCCACCCTCGGACCCTTCGTCCCCCCGCCCTACGAGCATTCGTCCATCGATGTTTCTCGTGGTGATCGTTCGGTGCACGAAGCCCACTGTCTAACGTAACGATCTACGTTGACTCAACGGCCCGGCCGTCGGTCCGACTATCCTCACGGGGCGAAAAATATTGAAATAAAAACGTGCAAGTGGCGCTTGTGTTTTTTTTGTGTGTGTGTGTGTGCGCGCGCCCTATCACACACAACTATAACTTCGATAATTCGTTGATTCTCGAAAGAACCAAAAAAGGAAAAAAAAAAGAAATTTGTTCGTGTCTTCCTTCCTCGATTATCATTGTCGCTTATTGTTTCGTATCGTTATCACTGTGATTGTTGATCGTTTTTTCGTACGATCGAAGACCCACGCGTTGATTCTCGTGAGGAATAATAATTTGAAAAAAAATAAATAAAAATAAATAAACAAACTTGACAACCGTGCGAGTCGTAGATTCGTTTTTTTCTAAATTGTTGTTGTTGTTGTTGTTTTTTTTACGTTAATCATTATCATTATCATTGTTTTTCAAGATTGTCTCGATTTTTGAAATTTGATTATTTCGCGTGTAAAAATTGGGAGGCAACAAAAATTAATAAATTAATGATGGAATGAAGTTTGTGCAGTGAACCGGGGCCCCAAAGTGTTAAAAGTGTGAAACTACGTGCACCGGTTGTACTGTGACAGCGTTACACACATATAGTTATATATATGTGGGTGTGTTTGTGTTTATGTGTACGTAATCTACATAAGCGTTTTATATTCCCGTGATTGTTCTTTCTTTGTTGTTTTTTATTTTTTATTTTTTTTTTATTTCGATTTACGAACAAGTGAGTGGCACGAATGAAATTCGAACGGCCGGTGGATTGAAAATTTTGGTTTTTCTTTTTTTTCCTCTTTTACGTTTAGCGGATATAAAACGTACGTGGAAATTTTGTAGCAACGCGAGTGGTTATATATAGATATATATAGAAGGATAGAGAATTATTCTTTTTTTTTTATCATTGTAAAATAAGGGAAACGCAGTGTTGAATAAATCTGCGGTCGTGTGAGATAGAGTGGCGCGTCGACGACCGATCGGTCCCGTCGGACCGTCGGCGTCCCGACAATAATGCCGCTCGTGAGCAGCAGCGGCGGCGGCGACGATCTCGGCAGCGAGGACGAGGTCAAAGTTTTCAAGGATGAGGGCGAGGACGAGAAGAGATCCTCGGAGAATCTCACCGAGGAGAAGAGCTCACTCATCGATCTCACCGAATCCGAGGTGCGACGAAATTTTTTTTTTTTTTCACATCAACAAATTAAAATATATATATGTATATATTATGGTGGTTTCTATTAGAAAGAAAAAAGTATCGCTACCCACCTTCAACCTAAAGACTGAAAGAAAAATTGAAAAATTCAATAATCGAAAATAAGATTTTTTTTTTTCATAATCAGTATGACAAAGATGTGTTCTGACAACGTTGTTCGTTTGTTTGTGTGTGTGTTTTTCAGGAAAAGGGATCACTCGCCGGTGGAAGCTACGCTACGACGGGCAAGTCCTCGACGAGGTCCGACCTCAGCCCCGTCTTCGGTGAGTTGATATTTTCATGCAATTATTTTTCCTTCATATTCATTCAATTGCACAAGGTTTCCGATTTTTTTTTTATCTCGTTCATGATTCTCATAACAGAACACAGAGATTTTACTCAGTCTCACCAGAGAATTTTCTTGCGCAAAAATATTGTCGTGATTGGAGCAAAATATTAATAAAAATGATAATCAAAAAATAAATATATATTAAATAAATGAATAAATAAACAAATAAATACACAAATATATTGATGAACGAAAATACCGACCAAAATATTTTGTAGAATGGAAAAAAGGCAAAAAAAATAAATAATCTGACATCGTTGGTCGAATTATCGAAAAAATGTATCATCGACCCATTCGTTATCGTGAATTTAGTTTGCGACGCTTTATCGCAATTCCGCGTGAACGTCGTGAGCAACGAAACTATCGACTCGAACGTTTTTTTTCGAACATTATCATTTTTATATTATTTTTTCCTTCGAAAAAAAATTTTTTTTTTTTTGTTATCGCACGATATATTTTTGCGGAAGTGAAAAATGCGATAAGTCGGATGGTCGATTTGTGGAGCGGGTTCGTGATAAACGAACGAGGTTGCATCGAACCTCGTATTTTCAACGTTGATTCGAGTAGCAGCTGATCGCGCTCGCACATATGCTATAATCATCATTATTATCATTGGCAATTATTATCATTGTTATTATTACGATAATAATGATACGGTGACTGCTTATCTTGTGTCGTAACTTTCGGTTTATATTTGCCCCCATAGTCGTCGACGATGTGAACCAATGATATACCGATGTTCGAGTCTCCGCACATGTGATAAGCGGTCAATCCCACTGCAATTGACAATTTTTATTTATTTTTTTAGTCAAAAGCAATGATAATAATAGTTTTTTTTTATTTTAAATTTAAAAAGAAGAATATTCTTGAATGTAATGCGATGAGGGAATGTGGGGGTGGGGTGAATTGATAATACACGCTTATCATCCTCGAAATGATCAAAAAAAAAAAACGTGCGAAAAAAAACTTTTTTTTTTTTTTTTTTTTTTTTCCAAATCTAAAATGTATCACGATTTGGGAGCGTGTACTATAGATAACACCTGCCGATATTTGTCAGGATGATCACTGTAATTGACAGAATTTTTATCCAAAAGCAATTAAAATAATTATAATTTTTTTTTTTTAAATTAAAAAATAGAAAAATTTTTAAATGTAATGCGATAAGGAAGTGTGAAAGTGAGAATAATTGATAACACAATCTGATCACTGCCGTAATGATCTCAAACAAAATGGCGTGTGGGAAAAAATGTTTTGTCTCGTGTCAAAAAATATTTTTGGTAAAAATCTAAAATGTATCATGATCATGAGGATGGTGTACCGATAACACATGCCGATCGTTGTCGGGATGATCTTGAGTCACGTGACTCAGCCTTGACACGGTTCGAGATAAAAAACCCCGTCGATTCGCAAATGAAAATTAAAACGACGACGGAATTTCATAACGAAACAACGTGAGTTTCATCCGAGCCAAACGAGTTTAATTTAATTTATATCGCATTTCGCGACAAGTTCCATAACGTCTGGCGAGAGACAAATTAACGTGGTCCCCCGTCGTCGCGTGGTTTTAACTTGAAACAATTGTGATGGAACGCCGGTGGCAATTCTCGTCGGTTTTGTTACTTCACCGCTCCGGTCTCGTGTGTTTTCTACGTCGCGAACGTCTTCGCCAACGACAAATTTCATCTTTCTCGCTTAGTTGTGGAGGCGCGCGCGGGCGCGCGCAGGCGCAGGCGCGCAAACGCGTTGTCGAAGCTCTGCCAAAAGTTTTCAAAGTGTCGGACATTAATCACGGACGATGAAACACGTGCTCACGTTGTTATCGTTCGATCGTTGGGAAGCAAGAGAGGAGGGGGGGGGGGGGATAGTGTCTACAGACACGTGTTTTGCGCCGTTTTACGTACAAATTTGATAAAAAATTGAAACTTTATTTCTTTTAATTTTTCATGTCCGGCACAAATTTTTATTTTTCATCACAAATTGTTTTGATTAATTTTTTTTGGGGTCTCCCTCTTTCTCTCTCTCTCTCTCTCTCTCTCTCTCTCTTTTTTACGAATGCTTTTGTGTGGGATCGAAATTTTCTACGACGTGGCGAAATAAAAACGAAAATTTTCCAAAAATATTTTGACACCGTTTTTTTTCTGGATTATCATCCCCCCTCCCCTGAATAAAAACTTCACCCAGTCATTCGGTTGATAATAAAATTATTCGACGAGTCGACCATTAACTGAAAAATAGTTTTTCAAACAAATTTTTATTTTTTTGCTTTCTCACTTGAATAATTTTTTTCTCAAATTTTCTTCGAGACATTTGTTTTTTTTTTTTTTTTTTCAACTCGGTTTTGTCTGTTTTTTTATTACATATTGTCGTGCAGTTGAATTCGCGACGGTTCGAGAAGTATTGTCATGAGTCGCGTCGACAGATATATGTATATACATATATATATGTATACCACATGGAGTCGTGACTGACGCTCGTGGAATATATATGCGAGCCAATCTCAAGTGGTTAATAATCCGGAGCCATTGGACGACCGGTCCCGGAATGGTCGCATGTAGTAGTATATATGAGTGTGTATATACCGAAGCCTTGTGCTTCTGCCACAAGCACCCATCCCATTCATCGAAACAAAGCGGTCCTCGTCGATTCTCTACGCTTCGAATGTTACACTCCATTTCGTCCATCGTCGAGTCAAACGGGAGGGTTTTTTTTTTATTTTTATGTTTCTTGTTTTTTTTTTTGGTTATCGCATCACTCACTTCTTCCATCGTATCCCATAGCCGTGCAATTTCGATCACGTGAAAATTAAAAATCGAAACTTCATCATGCTCATTGAACAATCACAATCCTTTAATTCTTCGAATTTACACGAAACAGCGAATTGGAATAAAAACAAAAATGAAACGAAAAATTGATGCCTAATTATTTGCAAAATTTCTTAACAAATTCGATCCCAAAATGAGAAACAATTTTTTTTATGGTTTCAAATAATTGCAGATACAATAAAAAAAGTTTTCTTGTTCCACAGTTTCATGTTCTGACAAACAAAAACAAACAAACATAGCTCCATACATGATTATTGAAAAATTAGCAGTTGGGGGATGAAAAAACTTATTGTTGCATTATTATTCACAAAAATTTCGTCGCATAATTCCAAATTCATGGAGATTCAAAATATCGTTTTTTCTTTCGCGGTTGGACAAAAAACAAGCGGCTGATTAATTATCAATACAAAGCCACGATCCGTCGATGGAAGAAAATGCAAAGCAAAACGACGATGAGTTGGGTTAATTATTTTTTTTATTTTATTTATTTTTATTTATTTTGGAGCGTGCGAGAGCGGAATAGTTGTCGGGCGTGCGGACGGCGTGTTTCTCGCGTTGATGGAGCCCCATCCCCCCTCCCCTTTGCCCCCTTCCGTGGCCCAGGATAATTTCGGTTGGCTATTTCGTGCGAGATACGAGAGAGTCTTCTCTCGTGAGGCATTAGTCCGCTGCCGTTGAGCCAAAAGATCTTCGTGAGTGTATTCTCGACAGTGTGTAAGAGAGAGAGAGAGAGAGAAAGAGAGAGAGAGAGAGAGTGAGAGAGAGAAAACACGATGGAAGGCTTATGCAGATAAAGCGAACGAGTTGAAGAGACGTTACAAACGAGACTCTCTTTCCTTTACGGTCGAGCGTCAATTCCCAATTCCACCCCCCCTCTCCCCTCACCCCTCCCCGGGCTCGTTTTCCTTCGCCAATGATATCTCGTTGTGCGAAGTAATTGACGAGTTCGCGTGTGTAGGCGTTTCGGACTGTTCGAATAGCCGCGAGCGCGGACTATCTTCTCTTCTCGTTCCCCGTCGTCGTATTACCATTCCGTGTACGTTCTTCGGTGCGTTCGATGTAACGTACCGCGAGAGATGAGAAACGACGAGGGAGGGAGGATCGAGTGAGATGAGGATATATGAGGATGGCTCGGGAGCAAAAGTGTTGTATGCACATTCGTGTGCGGTTGAGGCTTGAACATCGCGGCGAGGGGATATTTGTGTTAACGTTAACTAGGAGAGAGAGTTGCGTCTGTACAAATGTTGTTTATGGGGATATGATCGAGACGAATGTAACCAACTTCGTGTGGGGGATTGTTGAGTTTCGGTTATTAAGACTTTTCGCGGATTTTGGGAGACAAATTTTGTGTGTGGTGGGGGTGGAGGGGGGAGGGGGTTGATGTTACTCCGAACGAAATTCACATCACGATCTTGAAGAAGCGAGATGCAGTTTTTTTTTATTTTGTTGGTTTTTTTTTTAAATAAAAATTATATTTATGTGACAAAAAATTATATTTATGTGACAATAATTATATTTACGTGACAAAAATTATTTTTATGTGACAATAATTATATTTACGTGACAAAAATTATATTTATGTGATCACTCTTCCCTCGAAAGTTCACTTAGTTTTATAGACGTATAGCAAATACGTCTACGGGTTCTCGCTCTTCACCACTGCACTCTCCCTCTCTCTCTCTTTCTCGCTCTCTCTCTCTTTTCCCTTATTTTGCTTCCCTTCAGCGTCCTGACCTAACCATTTCTTAGGCTTAGCATCGCCCAACGGATGATTTATACGCTACGCAGGTAGATACAATGCACAAAAGTGCTGGACCGCTACCTTGACAATATTTTCAATGTGATGGAAAATCACATTTTTCATAATTCACTCTTGGATCAATGGAAATTAATGAGACTTGTTGCTATTGAATAAATCATTCGATAATGCAAATGTAATAGTGAATTCGTAGGAAAAAATATAATGACAAAGATTTATCATCGAATGTTTATTTTGAAATATTTAGTGCAACGATGAAAAATATTGTGGTTTTTATTTTCATTTTCGAACACTTTTAATTGTTGTCTTACTTGACAAAAAAAAAATTCACGTTGAACAATATTGCTTGCTTTTTTGTCAATTAATTTCGTGGTATTGGATTGTACAAAAATTTGACCTGCAATTTACGGAGTTTCTGGGCAATTCAAGAATCAAGGTCTGGAGAAAAAAAAATTAACTTTTATCGTTGACTTGTAATTCTGAAAACAATTTCAATCCATTGATACGTTTGTAGGTATACATATATATATATATATATATATATATATATATATCCAGCTCATTTCGTAATTTCAATTTTACTGTACATTTTACAGAATGTCCGTAAATTACAGGTTAAACATTTGCAACGTCAAACATTTTTCTCCATCTTTTTGTTTTTCACCTCGTAATACGATAATTAACGACTGTTTGTAAAAAAAAAAAATTCACAATAGTTTTTCAATCGTTGTATAAGAGACCGTCCTAGTGATGCATCGATGCACGCGAACGTTGCATTGTGAGAAAATTATTGGAACACCCGGTACATGGACAACAGACAAGCCGGGGGAAGAGACTACAGTCAGCATTATACACCTACCCTGGGCCTCGAACCTCTACCTACCTGCTCGCTAACGAGCCTACCTGCTGCACTTCTTACATTCGGAGAGAGGTTCGAGCCTCGGCTAAACCCTCCGTTCCCGTCCCTTGCCCCCCTCGTGCGCGCGCGCGCTCACTCTTTCCTTCTTCTTCTTCTCACCATCGCTTCTCTCTCTCTCTCTCTCTCTCTCGCTCTCTCTCTCTCTCTCTCTCTCTCTCGCTCTCGCTCTTTTCTTACTCATTCTCTATCTATATCTCACTCACTCGCTCTCTTTCGCTCTTTTTTTACTTCTTCTCTATTTTCATCTCACTCACTCGCTCTCTCTCGCTCTCTCTCGCTCTTTTCTTACTTATTCCCTATTTTCATCTCACTCACTCGTTCTCTCTCTCGCTCATTTCTTACTTATGCTTTATCTGTATCTCCCTCCCTTTCTCTCTCTCTCTCTCTCTCTCTCTCTCTCTCTCTCTCTCTCTCTCTCTCTCTCTCTCTCTCTCTCTCTCTCTCTCTCTCTCACTCTCGCTCTTTTCTTACTTATTCTCTATTTTCATCTCACTCACTCGCTCTGTCTCTCGCTCTTTTCTTACTCATGCTTTATCTGTATCTCCCTCTCTCTCTCTCTCTCTCTCTCTCTCTCTCTCTCTCTCTCTCTCTCTCTCTCTCTCTCTCTCTCTCTCTTTTTCTCCCGCTCATTTCTTACTTATTCTCTCTCTCTCTCTCTATCTCTGTCTCTCTCTTTCTCTCTCGTTTTCCCATCCGAGCGATCACTCGTCGCTCCTCTGGGTCGTCTCCCCCCCCCCTCCCCCCTCCACCGGTCCTTCGATACTCATCCCCCTCGTTGCGACGCCGCAACTGCATCGCCGACTGCATCCGTGCTCCCCGCGGTGGTGTTGCACCTTCCTTTATAAACTGGTTAAACAAATTTCCTCGTAAAACGGTTTTCCAAGAAGCCCCCGACGAGCCGGGTTTAACACATCGTGCCTAGAGAGAAAGAGAGAGAGAGAGAGAGAGAGTGAGATAGAAAAAAACAAACTGATGCACTGGGAAGTGTGAGGGCGGGTAAGGGAGCGGCGGGGCAGGGAGGGGGTGGCAAAAAAATAAAGAGCGTAGGGTGGCGAACCGCCCGGACGGTAACTACGAGGGGATGGAAGCATAGAGCGATATAGATTTATTTTTCTTTCTTTATCTGACTTTTTTTTTTGCCACATGCTCGCTCCGCGCACTCGTGGAATTCACCTCATCTCTCATGTTACGCTCCCTGAACTCCACCTTGCATAAATCAGTTTTTTTTCTCCTTTTTTCCTTTTTTTAATTTTTTTTTTCTTCCATATCTTTCGTATACTTTATTTGCCGTTTCGTGGGAGCTGCACACACCGGCAATGGACAATATATATGTAACGCTAATTACTTTGTGAAAAAAAAAAGGAAAACATTAAGAATGAAGGAAAGAAAAAGTTTAATTTTGTTTTGTGCTTGTGGATTGTTATCGTCTTCCGAAAACGATTATATTCGCCCTTGTTGGCATTGTGAATGGAGAGGAAAGAAAAAATGATGCTCGTGGATGAATGAAAATTATGGAAAATAATGAAATTACGGTAGGCACATGCGTGAATAATTAATTTGCCAATCGGATTTTTTGTTGTTATTGTTATCGAATTTTTGAGTGGCCGAAAAGCGAATAATCGTGTCGCAAAATCTTTTTTTTAATTTATCATTATCATTATTTTACAAGTTTATAATAATCTTAATTCGCCGTTTGAATTTTTTTCTCGTCGAGATAAATCAATGAAAGACTCGTTAATGTATCCCAGGGTCGAATACGAATTACGTGTTTTTTATTATTATCATTATTATTTTTCATTTCATTCATTCATGTGCCTCGAAGAACGAAAAAAAAACAAGTGAAAAAAAAAAAAAAACGCTGTTGCGAACGATAAATCACTGTGCGAAGAATTCGGGTTAGCCGAGTCTGTTATAATGTTTCCGTGTGTTTGAGCGACACGGGCGGGAATGGAATATTATCCAGACGTTATTAATTATCTCGAACCCATGGATATGTAATTGGTACGGTTGAAAGATGAAAAAAAAAAGTTAAAATACAAATGAAATGAAGAAAAATATGTGAGGAAAATTGTTAAACGTGATTCTTTCGAGACAGCGACGAAATTTTCGGTTCGGTAAAAGTCGAAGAGTCTGATATGCATGTGTTTGTGTTTATATATATTATATATGTATAATATAATTATATATATCAATATATATATATATATATATATATATATATATAGAGTGATGGAAACTTCGGGTCCCTGACCCATCGCAACACGTGCTCGACACGTGGGGTCATTTAATTAACGTCGTCACGCAATGTCACGCGAGCGGGCTGGTGAGACGCACGCGGTGTGGTCCTGTTTACAGTACGAATCACGAACCATGTTTCCCTCTCTCTATCTCTCTCTCTCTCACTCTCTCTCTTTCTCTTTTTCCTCGAGTGTAGTTACACAGAGCTTTATACCAGAAGCTGGTACAGACCCCCCCCCCCACCCAACTGACTCGTCGAGATTGTTTATTATCAATCAATTCAGTGTCACGGGTTCAAACGATTTAATTGTTATCGCAGTGCGTTAATTAATCCAACCGTACGCTACATTTTCACTCGATTATATTATTCCACATTTGCATCACGACGACACTCGGATTTGTCTCTCCCATTTGTCAATTGAATTTTCAACAATCGTCACGGATTCGTGGAATCACCGATCGGTCAAATGTTTCTTTGAAATATTTTAAAAGAAAAAAAGAATTTCTTCCGTCCATAGAACGTTTGTTTTTGGTGAAGGAAAATAAAAACGCCGAATAATAAACAAAAATAATTTACGATATAAAAATGCAATTGTTTGGGGAAACATCTCGTGAAATATCTTGATTTGCAAAAAAATGAAAACATAACCATGAAAGTTGTTTAACGGGAAGTGAAATTTTCAATGAAAAAAAAGGTTACGACTCATCTTGATGAAAAATTCGTATTTATAAAGATATTTCGAGATAAAAATGAATTTTCTTATTGTTATTTGAAAAATGTAAAATTTGAATAACGTTGATCGAGCTCGAGTAATGTTAGAAAAATGTCGTAGTTAATAACCTTAGATAATGGCAAATAGTTGTGATAATAATAAGCCGGACAAAAACTTTGTGTCGTTGACCCCGTCGGCAATTAGTCATATAAAAGCGTCGCGAAGATTTGTATGAATCATACCCCTTCAATATTACCGCGGAGCGGACTTTGAAGAGATGGCGATAGGCGTCGATAAGCTCGAACATATATTATGTTGGGGTGTGTAGAAAAATGGCAATTTTTTGTTATCCATCTGGCAGTTCCCACACTCAAATCACATAGTATCGGGAAACATCCGTCAAAGTTTGAGTCCAGTCGGACAATATTCAGAGGTTCCGCTTTCACGAATTCGATTTTGCCTTTGATTAACACGTAAACAATTTTTCTCTCTCAGTTGCAATTTAATTTTTTCGGTATACGAAACATTCCGGGAAATGAAAATACGTGCAATACATAGTATTCAGGTCACTCAAAATGGAGATATTTTTTTTTATAATTAAGAAAAAAAAATTTTTAATTTATTTTTAACAAAAATCATTGAAAAATTACGAAAAAAATGGTGAACTTTTTTTTATTATCGTAAAACAAGAAATAACCCTATTTTGAGTGTCCCTAATACTAGGTATCGCACTCACTTTTCTACCCCGCAATTATTTCATTTGCCAGAAAAAAAAAATGCAACTGGAAAAAAAAAAATTGCGTGTTAATCAAAGGCAAAATCGAATACGTGAAAGCGGAACCTCTAAATATCGTCCGTATGGGCTCAAATTTTGACAGATGTCTCCTAATAGCATCTTCTTCAAATGTAGAAACTGCCGGAAGAATCGTAAAAACTCTGCCTCATTTGAACACACCCTGATACATATATATGTATGTACAATGTATATACATATAATTCCAAGTCGACAGATATGCTCGCGAATCCCCGACGATGTTTACATCTGCATATTTCCCCGCACGTCGGTTGTTGATCGAACAAAAATTGCATTATTAATTGCATCGAAATTCCGGAGCGTCCGGGACGATCGCTCTGTGCGTAACCGTCGTGCGCTGCTCCACAGCCGGTTGAGTAATCTCGTTCGAGAATATCATCAATGGCAATCACAAGTGAAACGTTTGAGGTCCGATAGGGATACCCTCATATTTATTTACTGATTTGTATTGTGCGTGAAAAAATGAACAATCTTTATTTCAACCGTTTTTTCTTTTGGTCCAATTTTTTCGCTAGTAATTGAGCATTTTCAAAATTCACAAAGTTGACCTCCATTCGACCTCGAACTCCTCCACTTAGCTGGAAAAAAAATATTATATTCATTGGATCCGGCTTGAAAAATGATCAAACTTTTGTCCGAAACATTTTTCACGAAAATGCTTCATTTCCAAGTTATTCGCGTTCGTCAACTTAAAATGCCTCACCCAGTATATATATATATATATGTATATGTACACGTTTAACGGACGAGAGTGGAAGTGCGAGAAGTTGAGGATGAAGAAAAGGAAAATGAAAGAAGCGGATAAGCAAGAAACGGGCAAACGTTATATCCCGGCTTCGCGGACTGCGTGTGCGCGTTCGGTCGTCGTGGCGAGGTTGGCAATCTGTGTAGTGTTTTACGACAACTATAAATATGGTCATAAAGCTCTTTGTTTAGAGCACAGCCGGGGCCCGGGTTTCGAAACTTCGGTGGAGCGGTCGCGAGCGAGAACGAACGATGCGCGCGCATGTTTTCGACCTCTCCTTGCCACAGACGTGCGATCCGGCGATCGGCCATCTTGTTCTTGTACTGTGTATCGTTGCTTTTTGGGATTTTAATCGGTTAATGTTTGATCGGGACGGAGGCAATCTGATTTCGGGCAGTCTGACTCTTCTCAGTCTTAATTTTCCCAGTCTAACTTCACCCAGTTTAACTTTACCCGGTTTTACTTTTTTTCCAGTCTGACTTTACCCAGTTTCACTATTCACAGTCTAACTTTATCCAGTTTTACTTTTCCCAGTCTAACTTTACCCAGTTTTATAATCCACTCGCAAAACTATAACAAAATGAAAAAACCTTTAAAAAATATTTAACGATTCACCGTTTGCAGAATCTCGAGTTTCCGGATAAACAATCCAGAAACTTCAACGTTTTCAACAAAGTCTACATTGTAACATCGCGTAAAAGTGACGAAATTGAAAAAAAAAATTAAAAAAAAAAAAATTAAATGGCCGCCGTCGAAGTGCCGTTGGATTATATTGTTTGTAATAAACATTTAATTTGATAAACACGGGTTGGATGATCGAGACGAGGGAACTGCGACGAACGCGACACCGTCCCTCAGATAATTATCTCGTATAAAACGCATTCGAAGAAGCGCAATGGCGTACCATACATTGCATACAGATACTAGTATATACATATATGTGTGTGTGTATACATGTATGAGCGACTGAAACGTGTGGAAAGAACGCAATGCAAAATCCATGTGGCCGCCATCGTCAACACACACCCCGCGTACGACTTTGGTCGTCTTATCTCCGAAGTTTCGCTAAACGCGTACATATATCGTTTACAATCTTCGTGAAAAATCTACAAATTCGATGACCTCGTAGAATGCGCGCGGATACGCGGGGTGTTCCGTTTGCCATCGCGGGGGTTTTTTTTTATAATCGGCAAGACGGAATCTCGAACACGAAATCGAGCATACCGGGATAATTTTCACCGGGTATTCCACGTCTCACGACCGATGTCTCTCTTTATCCTTTCTTTTTTTCTTCTTCTTTTCTTTTTTTTTCTCGGTTGTTTTTTTTTTTCGGGGTCCTCGTTTGCGCCTCTCGTCGAAAAACGCCCGGGCTGCTGCTGCGGGTGGCGCGGCCCAGCGCCACGGTTATGCACTACCGTGTGCAGGACTCGTCCTCTCTCTCTCTCTCTCTTTATCTGCAATCTCTCTTACTCTCACGTGGTTCGTTCCGTGTGCAGTCACTGTGTCTGCGGGTCTCTCGCAGCGGATCGTTAGGCATACGAGATCTCGGGACCGAACCGAGCACCGGGTTCCCGTTGCAATTTCGACGATGATTTCCTCCCCCCCCCCCCCCCAACCCTTCTTTTTCGTTTGGTTTTTTTTCTTCCTTCTTCTTCTTCTTCTTTTTTTGTAAATTTCTTTTTCTCTCGGGTTATTTCGTCTGGTTCGCGCCTGATGAGAGGTGCCTCGGTCCCTGCTGCAGGAGATAAAAAGAAGTTGAAAATGAAGAAAGAAGAAGAAGAAGAAGAAGAGGGGGAAAAAATAAACGAAGAATAAAGATTGTGCGGAGATGGAAATACAGGTATATCTCGCTATGTGAACGAGAAATTGGAAACCAAGAAGACGAAATGACAAAAAAAAAACAAATTAAAAATAAACATTTGAAAAGTCGATCGAGGCGACATGTTGAGAACCGTTTGAGGTGTTTTTTTCCCCCCACATAATAATAATAATAATAATAATAATAATAATAATAATAATAATAATAATAATAATAATAATAATAATACATAATAATTTTTCACGATTTAATCTTCATTTATCAAGAACATCATTGATACAACAATATTGCTTCGTTAATTCTCACGAATTAACTGAGCAATCAATTAAATTTAAAAAAATAAGAAACCGTAAAAAAAAGAGAAAAAATAATATCGGTAAAGTAGGGTTCTCGCTCTCAAACCAAAAAAGGAAATCTCACGAAATTACATCTATAACAAGATCGCCCTTCGTCAAAGCTCATTAAAAACATAATATAACAAAAATACTAAATACTAAATAATAACAATAATAGTAATAATAATAATAATAACAATAATTTTGCGGGAAAAAAGTGTATCGCGTCGGGCAAAGACGGAAAAGTTAAGAGACGATGTGAAAAAGGTGGTCTCGATCAATCGTTCGTACGGAATCAGGCGGTGAGTTAGCTAAAGCTAAATAAGGTAGCCGGTCAGTGAGGTTTTCATCTCTCTCGCTCCTTCCGTCTCTTCCTCTCATTCTCTACCTCTCTCTCACTCACTCACTCACTCACTCACTCGCTATAGCCCTATCCCGGTAAATAATTGTATCTCGTAAAGCAGACTAGGTAACTAAGGATTTATATGGGCGTAGCCGCTGGGGCCCCGACACTTGCTACGCCTCGCGAACGCCGACGTCGTCGTCGGTGCCGCTGCCGCCTCGCCTCGTGTGCAGCAGCAGCAGCAGCAGCAGCGACAGCCTAACCGGCAAACCGACAGCAGCACGTTGTGTGCACAAACACGGCACGAGCAACTTTCATCGAAGCGCGCACACCAAGTCTCGACATCCACGCCGTGCCGCTCGCGGGTTCGATCCGCTCCGTGCGTTTTCTTCATCCACGTCTTGACCCCCCTCTTGCCCCCCCCCCTCCTCCTCTCGCCCCACACGCCGGCTATCTCGCGGGGTTCTTCCTCTCCGCGCACGTTGCTCCTTAACGCGTACCGATATAGCTCTTTGGAACACACATAAACGCTCATGCGTATGACTCGCCACGCGAGACGTAACGCTCCGGCCGGGGGACACACCGAGAAGAGAGTTACTCGCCGAGCTCGAAAGAGATTCTAATAAATTGGAGGAACGGAATTTTTATATGCACAAGGGTGTCGAAGTTTTTTTTTTTTGCGACTAAAATTTTCCGGCGTATTCTACGCGCAAAAGTAAGAAATGAATGTTGTATGAATATATGATCTTAAACGTTTCATTAATGAGTTATAACTGTTGTTACAGAAAATCGCATAATCTCATTGAAGCTCTGTGTTTAATGACAAAACTATATAAATCCAAGAATTTTATTTATTTTATTTATTTTATTTATTTTATTTATTTTATTTATTTTATTTATTTTATTTATTTTATTTATTTTATTTATTTTATTTATTTTATTTATTTTATTTACTTTATTCATTTTATTCATATTGCTCCGAGATTGTTCGGTTTATGGATTGTCAGTCTTCATTTCATCCTTCAGATTTTTAATTTTATTTTGCCTTTGAATAAAAACAATAATAAATGAATGAATAAATAATTTGAAAAAAAAAAACAACATTGTTTCGTGGTCCGATCGGTTGTCTCCGTCGTCGTCGTCAATTCGGGCACGCCCGAGGCTGCAGCACGAAGAAGAAGAAGAAGAAGAAGAAGAAGAAAACACGGCGATCGTTCCGTCTCTGTCGTATGAATAAGCCGGACGAAGGGAAGTAAGCAGATGAGAGAAGGAAGAGTAACAGATTGTGAAGGAGAGTCTGCTACTCGGTTTGCCGATGGTGGTGGTGGTGGTGGTGGTGGTTGCGTTGTAGCTCGTTCCTTCGTGAGCCAACGAGGGAATCGCCCCGACCGGGCGTCGTCGGGCTTGCGGCGTTGCCGTCTTTCCTTTGGGTTGTTGTTTTTTTTTATTCTTCTTCTTCTTCTTCTTCCCGTATCTCCGTGCGGTCTTTCTCGGGCCGAGAGACTGGTTGGTCTCGGTCAGCATCAACGCGCGTTCTCGCGCGCGCACAACACAGTTTAGCCGAAGAAGAGGCGCGCGCGCGCGCGAGCGAGCGAGGGCCTAGAGGCGAGAGCGGGAAAGAAAAATAATAATAAGAAAGGCCCCACCGTCGGAACGCGGGAGAGAAGACGCCCCGCGAACTTCGGGGACGCCAGGCTTCTTTTTAAAATAAATGCACGATCGCGACCTCGCAGCAGCGGCAGCAGCGCGTGCGCACTGTTGACTGGCTGGGCGCGACGCGGATCACGGGATAGGTATGAAAACGAGGCTCGGTGATGCAGCCTCGAGGGCACCACGCGCTTGCAACCAACGCACCGATTTTTCTCTCACTCTATCGTTTTTTTTTTGTTTTTTTTTTATTTTTGCTTTTTTTTAATTTAGTGGCGCGTTTTCGGTCTCTCTCACTCGCGCCCTCCCCTCGTTGGCAAATACAGGAAGAACCCCGAGGGCCAGAGGATAGACCCCCCGAGGCTTGAGGGAGGGAGGGATTGCAAAAAGGACTAGCCGATGAAGCGGTCAAGAGTCGATAAAAATAAAATCCTAATTGGAGCAAATATTGGTGATCGAGGGTAATTCGTGGGAAACGAGGCGGGGTCGATTGGGTGTATGGAAAAATAGTGGAAAAGCTATGTGTACCATCCACGGTACACTGCGAGGATGAAATGAGAAAAACAAAAAAAAATTTTGTTCGCAAATTCGTGTTTGAGTGATATTAAAATATTGACGGATTTTAAAAAACAAAATTTTATATTAATATTTTTATTTTCGTTATCTCAATGACGAGATATACCTTGATTCGATGAATCGTGATTGAAAAAAATGTATTTTGAAAAAACGAATTTTCATCCGAGAATTTGTGATAATCGGTCAATGATGAATTGTGGAAGAAAAGAAAATCTTGGGGGATTGAAATTTTGTTGTGTCGCTTATTTGTACGAGACGTTCGAAGGAAAAACCGTGATGGCGCATAATTATCATCATCGATAACACAGATTAATGGAATGATGTGCTATGAGCACGTGATTTATTCGAAAGACGATGTTTTTCGTGGATTCAATTGGTCGAAGCGGGTATTTTATTTTCGATGATTCATCGGATAATACACGGTCGGATGATCGAACAACGTGGTATGGTGGTGTTGATACGATGCCAGTTTTTGATGTGGGGGTACCTCGTTTCTAACGCATGGGATGACATGCGTGGTGGTTGCTTTTGTATTTTGATTTCGAAACATTATTGCTCGGGTGAATGAGACACACGCGATCACTCGGCCACGGCCAAACCCACAAACCGGATGTGACGCGCGACTCTACAAGCAAAAGGGTGGTGCTCTCTCTCTCTCTCTCTTTTGCTCTCGATCGAGCTACTTAATTTTTTTTTTTTTCGGACAGCTCTTTCCGGGGCTGCGCGTTAAAGACGAAGAGAAACGGGGGAGAAAGGTCGATGGACCGAAATATCGTCTTTCACACACGTGCTTTCACACACTTGCACACACAGACACACACTCATATATATATATATATATATATATATATATATATATATATATGTGTGTGTGTATATATATATATATAAAGGGGACGCATCTCGCGAGAGCACCGTGGAATTTCTCGGTTCGTTTATTTCTTCCTGGAAATTATCGCAACCGAGACCAGTAGGACTACTGTGCGTTCTGCTCTCTTGCACGATTGCGGAAAACTTGTGTGCCGCAACGAGCGTGGACCAGGCGGACCAGAAGAAGCAGCAGCAGCGGGCTTTATTCGCCTCTTGGTCCAAAAGATCCGCCCGAGTTTATTCATCTCGTCTTGTTTTTTATTTTTTTCAATTTTTTTTTTTTCGTTTGAATCACATTTTTACTCTAATCCTGCAAGGTCGATGGGGGTCCACCGGACCCCAGAACAACTTCATCGGCATTAATGCAATAAGAATATCATTTTTCAACATTATTTTGTCCATTTGAAAGTGTATCACTTTAATTTTTTCGACATCGAACAAAAGTCTTGAGTTCAAAAATGAATATTAATTTTTTTCAAGGTCCATCAAAGCTCTATTTTTATTTTTCTTTTGCACAAAAATGTCATATCTCAAGATCAACACGACGTGAGATTTTTTTGGCATATTGCAAAAATTGAATTTTTCTCGAATTTTTTTTTTTTTCGTCAATAAAAGTCAGATTTTAATAGAAGATCACGACTGTGAGATTATTTGGAAAACATGTTGAATCGAAGTTTGAGGCGAGATTCGAGTCAATGACATTAAAAAGAACGCAGATGGGTTCGGTTTATGTGAGTGGGGTTTGCTGGACCCCACTTGACAGATTTGTTATTATTTGGGAGGTCAACGAATTATATATAAAAGAAAAAAAAATTCCGGTCACGAATAATTATTCGCTACCGTTGATCATGGATTTTGTGACATCTGAAATATCACCGCAATCCGGTAAAGAGTTGGCACTGTATATATAAGTATACATGCGTTTCCTCCCGTCTTCCGCGCTATTAAACATACACGAACCGACGTCTCCCACTCGCCCACCAACCCACCAACTCGTTTCTCGGCCCTCATTGCTATCGCTGCTCCGTGTACTCGTCTCTTCGTTATCTCCGTGCGTTATCTGCCCACCGCTATCAATAAAGCGAGCCGTGTGTGTGTGTGTGTGTGTGTGTGTGTGTGTGTGTGTGTGTGTGTGTGTGTGTGCGGCAAGTTCCGCGCAGAAGCACGCTCGTACTGACCAACGAACTAACGAGACCGCTAACGCGCGCGACCTACCACTTGTCGCATAATTCCACGTATTCAGTTTCTCATGTTAACCCGATTCACGAGTTACGAACTTATCGTACGACGATTTTCGATTGAATTATATTTTATTCGCTATTTTGTATTTTCCTCGTTTCGGTTGAAGGGAACATATATATATATATATATATACATATAGCGTGACGACCCAAAAAATTCAATAATTTTTTTTTGACTAAACAAATGAAGATATTGGCGATTTTTATTATTATTATTTTTTCTTAATTTTTCATGTTTAGCGCATTCATTAGAGAAGTTTCGATAAAATTTTTCAAGTAAAAATATCACAAAATGGCGGAGTTACACTGATTCTCCCATCGGAATTTTTTTCTCTAAATTTTTTCCAAATTTCAAAAAATGCTTTCACGATGCAAACATCAACATCATAACTTTCAAATTGGCAAATTGTGAAAACGGTGTCACTAAAATATTCTTTGAGAAGCGAGGAATTAAAATTACCAAAATTCTTTCGATAACAATTTTTTTTTATTCCACACAAAAAATTCGTTCCGAAATACCGTTAAAATTCCACAATACATTAATCGACCGTCGACAAGGAAATAATTTGAGTGGAATAATATTGATCGATGAAAAATATTCTGAAAATCCAATGAACGAGTGATAAAAATTCGGTTCGTGAACCCATGCGAAACTCCAAAGGAAATACGAGCTTCGAAACAGTTGGAGTATAACGAAAGCAGAGTAACAGCAGCAGCAGCAACAGCAACAGCAGCATCATTGGGAGCGAAAATCCAGCAGCGAAGCAGCGACCAAGCAAGCAAGCAAGCAAGCAAGCAGCCTTGGGTTTGCGGAGGCGCGCAGGCAAGGCACCCATTGTCCGCGCGCCGTCTCTTGTTACGAGACGAGACGAGCGGGGGGGCGGAGGGGGGAGGGGGCGTTCGAGCAGCAGCCCCACGCGGGGTCTCCACCGTTTTCTCAACAAGAACGAAGGAAGAGGATAAAAGTTCACAAGCCGGGCAAACGAACGAGCGGTTGGAAAGAGATGAAGACCCGAAAAACCCGATCGAGACGGGCAAGAGAGCGAGAGAGAGAGAGAGAGAAAGAGGGTACCGAAGAAGAGGGAGCCAGCGGTCAAACGAGGATACTCAAGCAGGTCCCGGGCCTTATTTCCAACCACCTAACGTTCTCTCTTTCTCTCTCTATCTCTTTCTCTGAGTCCACTCTCGCTCGTGAGGGCCCCGGTTACGATCGGGGGGGCCGGAGGGGGGGGGGCCACGTTATGGCGAAGCAGCAGCAGCACGGGAATGAGAAACAAGGAGGGACGATGAAATAAACGAAGATGGGAATATCCGAGAGGCGCGAGAGTAAAATTTACTATACATCGTGTTCCACGGCTACGGAGGAAGAAGAGAGAGGGGCTTTGTGGGGTCCCCGAACCAAGTGGGTCCCCGGGTCCTCTGGGTCCTATACGTGGTGGCTCTTCTGTCCCGGGAATTTCGCGCCGGGAACCCATCTTCGCGTGTAACTTTCGCCCAAGCCGCTTTGACCTTTGTCCTCTCCGCCCCCCCCCTCCCCCTGGCCCTCCCAAGTGGAAAAAAAATATATAAACAATTGACAGATTATATCCAGAACTGGACATATATTTTTTATATGCAAACTGTACATAATCTGCATAGATACCACACGTATCTATGGTAAATAATCAGCATAGATACCAAAAGTATCTATGGTATCTATGCAGATTATGTATAGTTTGCATATAAAAAAACATATGGCCACTTCTATATATAATCTATCTATTGTTTATATATTTTTTTTCCACTTGGGCTACCTCCTACCGATACAACCGATTGCACGAAGAACAACTCTTCCCTCCTTACTCAACTTTAATTCTTTATTTTTTAACTTTATTTGCAACGTATAACTCACTAAGTCGTTTATCATCATTCGTATAGCCGAGTGAAAGAAATTATGTATAATCTGGAGATGGGACTGGGTGGGTGGAGTGTGTGAATAGTTTATGTATTTATATATAAATATAGACCATGCATGAACTATAAAGTCTATGTATAGTCTAGATATAGACTGTATGTGTGGCTAGCTTTATATATAGTTTATGTATGGCCTATGCATAAACTAGATGGTCTAAATACAGACTATACATGAACTAGATGGTCCAAATATGGACTATACATAAGTTACGTGGTCTATATACGATCTATACATAGATTATACATGCCTAGTCCCATCAATAGTTTATATCTAGACTATACATAGACTTTATAGTTCATGTATGGCCTATACATGAACTAGATGGTCTAACTATAGACTATACATGAACTAGATGGTCCAAATAGAGACTATACATAGACTACATAGTCTATATACGATCTATACATAGATTATACATGCCTGGTCCCAAAAATAGTTTATATGTAGACTATACATAATTTTTTAACTTGGTCGACGTCGGTCTCGTGGGCCATACACATCGTGGACCCTCCACAGACTATTCTGGATAACGTAACGTGATAAGATTCGGGGTGGCAGGGAGATATATAATTGAGGGGGGCCCAGCTTTCTCGGTAGGGACCCCAAGCGCGAGTTACATATTTACATTCGTGCGATACGCTTGTTTGCTTGTCGAGCGAAAGCCGAGGTGATACTAACCGATCTTGCGGTGTAACGTGACATGTACGTCGGAACCCTCCCCCCTCCGCCCGGCCGCCTAAGACTCGCGCGACGCAAGGTTCTTCGGGCGTCCGTGAGGCGGCGTATCCGGGGGCCCGGCCTCGCAGAGGGTGGAGGTGGGGGCTTGTCTGGAATCCGTAGGACCCATTGCGCGGAGGGTGCGCCGCCAACGTCCTCTTGACTCTCGGCGGCAACGTCGTCGTTCGTTGTTCCATTTGTCTCGTTCTCTCTCTCTTTCTCTTTCTCTCTGACCTTTGTAACTTAAAAAAAAAAACAACAACATTCGTACAATTGTATATTTGTACGTACAATAATTTTATCTAAATGATAAATAATTGTATACAATCTATCTGTATTATCTACAACGCAGAACTTCAGTCATCATAAAAAGAAAATTCTGAAATATGAAAAACACTTTATGTTATTGAAATAGCAAACTTGGTAAAGTTACCGGCAGGGTTAAGAATTGCGACAGGGTCCCAAAATTGTGAGGATATTTTTCGAAATTCATTTCGAACCATATTGTCACCTTTGAGACGGCCAAAATGGAATAAAAAGCCAAAATAAGGACCACTCTCATATATATGTGTGTGTATATAACGCACGTCTTGTGCGCCACACGGTCAACGCACCGCTGTATCTGTCGCCATTATTGTTGTCCGATGTTTTATATACGACGCTATTGGCCCGTCCGTTCGAACGGGTTAAAAGACATTGATTGTTGCGGCATGGCGACGGCGGCGTGGCGTACATGTTTTTATCGTCATCCTTGTCTCTCTTCTCGGGTCTTGCCGGTGAGTTGCGCATGCGTACCTACTACACACACCACGAGGCGCGTCGGAAGCAACGCGCGAAACGGTGTGTGCGGGCCCTACAGGCTCCGTCATAAATCGTCGTTGTATATAGGCCCCCACGTAGGATCGTATAATTTCTTATGGTTCGTTGGTACGGGACTACCGATTGGTGGGGTAAGCCGGGGTTATAATATACCTGAAGTATAATCTCACCTTTCTCTCTCTCTCTCTCTCTACTCTCTCTCTCTCTCTCTCTCCCTCCCTCCCTCTCTCTGTCTCTCTCTCTCTCGAGACTTTGGAACCGACCAACGTGTATTTTCGTCGTCATCCTCTCGAGCCGTAAAATCGAAATATTTGAAAAAAACCGAAAAATTATGAAAACAAAAATTTAACATTCCACGAAAGATTTATCGATATCAATATTCAACGTGTTTAACGATTGAGACTCGGCCTGATCGGAATTTCTTGCCAACAAAATGTTTAATCTGTCGTTAACGAATTAGAAAAAAAATTATATAGGTAATTATATATAGGATTTATTATGAATGTTGAACGAAAACAAAAAATTGACATGAAAATTTTGAAGAATTTGAAGAATTTTTAATTATCGGGAGGAGGGTGGGATTTCGAAATCCTGCGAAAAGTTATTACACATGAGACATGACATTGAGGAAAACATTTGAGAAATGTCTGAAGCTTTCGATTTCGCAAATCCATTTCGATCGGAGTACGAGGACAACACGTTGATAATCGATATTTCTCAGATTATCGTACTTTTTGCTGGGATTGTACGTGTTATTCATTATCAAGTACAATGTATCGAATTGGTCTGAATACAGGTATATATGATGCCCATCGATCCTACCGACCCGGTTCTCCGACACTCGTGATCCGGATAATTTTGTTTTCCTCAACGCTCGATCCTAAGGTCATGGAAAAATTATTTCGACAATGAAAAAACAAGAATCTCGAACCTACGCGCTGTCGAAACATACAAACCGTACATTCGCCGACAACGAAAATATTTTTCACGGTCAAACCTCGACGATTTCTCGGTAAATCTTGTACGACTCGACCAATGAAGAAAAACTTGGCGTGACTGAGGCACATTGCCACTTGTTTGTTACAAAGACTGTAAAATCGTCGAGTGGGGCCCGCCGTGAAGAGTCGCGCGATGGTCGATGGAAATGGAAGAAGAAAAAAAAGAGAAGAAAAAGAAGAAGAAGAAGACATGGTCACTGGATGGCCTAGGTACCTACGTAATTGTTGGATACCAGAGTGTGTAGCATAACCGCGATGAATAAAGATGGGTTCCAGAGGGGAGGGGGGGGCTATTGGTTTTCCTTTGATTTCGTTCTGGTCGTGGACCCCCCGAGTCGAGACCCACGAGACACAAGCACGCATTTTGTATTGACACAGGGGGTGGTGTCCGAGAAGACGAAGAAGGAACCGATGACCGAACGAGCTATAGGTATCTCTATACATATATATAGTTACACCAGCCACTTGTAACTTTGCTTGAAATCTCTGAGGTTTCTTGATTCTCGTCCATGCTCTTCCCGTGCTTCGGGTGCTTCTGGCTTCTGCTTTTGCTCTCTCTCTCTCTCTCTCTCTCGGAGCTCTATCGCTATATATATATATCTATATATATACCGGCACCCGGCACTCTTGCCCTTCGTCCCTACGGGGTGCGGTAATCCTTGACCTTTTTTTTTTTGGTCTCTCTTTCTCTCTTTCTCTCTCTCTTTCTCGGACTCGTCCGTAGTAGGGTTTCCCTTGAGAAACGACAGGACCTTGGAAGACAGACTTGACCTCCCCCGCGAGGCTCTCCGTGCGAGAATTTCAACGAGGAAGCTGTGTCTTCCAAACGACGACCGATGATCCAAATCCGTATTTCAGACACGTATCCGATCAAATTAATCCCACTCGAATCTCGGTAATCGACGATTTCTATACGTTCGAACGTATATTTGTTGACCACTTTGACGAAGGTCCAGCTGCTGGTTCCCGTGGAAGCAATGGTAGAAGAAACGACAAGGCCGAAAGATTTTTTTTTTTTTTTGGCGACTTGTAATCTACATGTCGTCTGTAATTTTTGCAACGATAAATCGCATCCGCGTGGATTTGACAGTGATTTGAAACTCTTGAAAAATTTTGAAATATTCGTTTCGATGGTCGTTTGCGTGTGGATGCAATTTATACATCCCAGATATTTTTGGGTATTGCATTTGAGCCGAATTTGGAGAGCGAAGATCGGATTTTATGATATTATGAATTTATCAGAAAAATCTAATTTTCACGTTTTAATTATCGTTAGCTTTGACCAATCGAACTCCAATTTTTTTTTACGAGTATGAAATATCATTGAATATGAGAATTTGGCGAACATCGGCCTTCACTTTTAAATTTGGACGCGTAAGGTGAAATAATTTGTGATTTGTGAATATACAAGGTTGAAGAATTTGGACTTGGTAAGGCCCGCAAAAATTTGAGAACCGTCGTGGACCGAGTGGGACCGAGTCGATAGGTGCCGGCCGAAGTCGAGTTGACTCGGGAGAGAGAGAGAGACAGAGAGAGGGAGAGAGAGGCTCTCGCGGTCGCCGGTAGGCGCGCAACGTGTGTACGGTTGTGTCGGCAGGTCGGTATAGGCAGAGACGACCGGCCAGCCAGCCAGAGGAATATCCCGTTGATGGACCAGAGCTAATCTAAAAATCGCCGGAACTTCACAATTATAGTAATTTACCAGCCGACAACAAGCTGTACACACAAGAGAGCCTCGACGACGAGCGAGCGAGACCCCATAATGGCATTAACCGGCTACACACTCTCTCTCTCTCTCTCTCTCAATATATATATCTATATGAGTGTGAGTGTATGTGTGTATGTGTGGTCGTGGCACTAGGTTTTCATCTTCTCCCTGTCCTCCCTCAATTTCAAATGGGCCACGCACGATTTGCACATTTTTGTAAAGACTCGGATTGGGGCGTGGAGCGATGAGGGGGAGAGGAGGGGGGGGGGGGGGGGTAAAGGCGCCACTTGGGCTTTTTACACTACCGAAAAATATCGGACTCTTCGTTTTTATGCATTCTTTTATTTCTGCGCGAAGAGAAATTATATATATCTCTCTCTTTTCTCTCACTCTTTCTGATCCTCGGATCTCGTCTCATTAGCGCGTCAAATTTAATTATAGTTCCCTCGGTTATCGTCAATTAAGGAGGATATTAAAACCTCCGGGGCATCGAGAATCAAGTCATTTGTCGACAACATTATACGAATTTCTCGTCGTAATTTTGGCCGGTTGAATGTTGAAAAATTATATGTGAATCGACATTCGGGGGGCTCTCTTTATATTTCTCTCTCACTATCTTTCTCTCACCCCATCTCTCTCTTTATGTCTTTTAACGTGTTATTATAATCGAAGCGTTTTTCTTTTCGCGTACGAACCCCTCGATAAATGCGGGGAAAAAAAAAACAACATCAAATGAAGAAAAATCAACTTCGTAATTGGTACCTCGGGAAACGATCCAACAAGCAAATACGATCGTGGTCGTGTGTATATTATTATTATTATCATTATTATTATTATTATTTTTTTTTGCCGGAAGATTTTTACCGCTCAATATTGGTCAATTACGTCGCAATTACGATTTAAAATGTGTTATCACGTATATTGATATTACATTGTGTACAATTACGAAATTGTAATCGAAAATTTTTTCGTTTTCTTTGATTCAATTTTCTCCTAAAAAAATGACGTATATGTAAATAAATAACGTGGATGGATAAAATTTAAAAAAAGTAACGTAAGACATATTTGACTGTGGTGGATGCTGGGCGATGTAAAGTCGCGGGCGGAGTGGCGCACACACACTCACACACTCACTCACTCACTCACTCACTCACTCGCACTAACATCCAGAGAGACAGACAAACGGAGTTTCTCGACGGAAGGTCGAAGGGGGTGAAGAGCGGAGACGCAGCAGCATCAGCAGCAGTCTCCCCAGACGAGCTATGCACATAAGCGAATGTGCATGGGCCCTGCCTAGAGAGAGAGAGAGAGAGAGAAAGAGAGAGAGAGAGAGAGAGAGAAAGAGAAAAAGACAGAAAGAGAGAGAGAGAAAGAGAAAAAGACAGAAAGAGAGAGAGAGAGAGAGTAAGCAAACGAAACGTGAGAGAGAGAGAGACAGAGCGATCGAGACGACGCGGGTTAAAGACGGAGGACCCGACAATAAACTTTGGTACGAAGAGGCGTGTGGCTCGCACATGTGCGACTTGGATAACCAAACGCAAACGCGCGCACGCGCATTAAGCGCGGAGACTGTGCTGCTGCTGCTGCTGCAGCTCGTGGTGCATGCGAAGAGACTGCATAAATGCATCCAGAGTCCGGGGACCCAGCAGCGGCAAAAGTTGTCGGCAACGGAGGGGGCGAGGTGAGCACGCGCGATTTTTGTGCTTCGCGAACACACTGTCGCGATTCCGAGTCGCGGACTAACTGAATAATCGCAACACGACGGAGTGAGAGAGACGGATGGATGAGAAAAAGAGAGAGAAAGAGAGAGAGAGAGAGAGAGAGAGAGAGAGAGAGAGAGAGAGAGAGAGAGAGAGAGAGAGAGAGAGAGAGAGAGAGAGAGAGAGAGAGAGAGAGAGAGAGAGAGAGAGAGAGAGAGACGAAGGAGCAACACGAGAAAAGAGCAGCGAAAGCGAGTTTCGAGTTTGGGCCGGGTGGATTTTGCGAGGGACTGTACCGGTCTGCCGGTAATCGCGCGCGCGCGCGACAAAATCCATTCCGATCGTACGTACACAGAGAGTCGTCCTTCTTCGAGCCACGGGAACACGGATCTTTGTGATCCAGCGTGCGTGCGCATTGGCGTGGGACGTGACAACCGTGATGTATATATATATATGTGTGTATTTCGAATATATGAATTTATACGTTTTTTTTTTTTTTTTATTTTTTCGGAGCATTCTATGGGTTTCGATAATATTTATAAAACTATAGTTTCGATAATATATTATAAAACATAATCTATAAATGTTTTATAAGTTTGTATTATATTCGAACTGAAAATTGGCTGGACAATCGATATTACCAATATAGTCGATCTACGATACGAAAATGGCCGACCCAGCGACGTGCCATAAGATTGACATCCATCACTCACCTCTCCCACTCCATAACCAAAAAAAAAAAAAATAACAAACTCACAAATTATTCTCAACGATGCATTATCGACGATCTACACCGCCCCCCCCCCTCTCCATTCGATATATTCCAACGACCATATTTTTTCACGACTCATTGAGCTTTGAAAAAAATGCTCGTTCTCTCTCGAGACACGTTTGATTAACAGGTGACGATTAGTCTCGGCCCTTCCCAACGTCCAATAACTTTTGATTGAGATATTCCAGACCGTTTGCTACGTGTCTAAGCCTGCCTATGTATGTGTGTGTGTGCGTGTGTAAGAACCCAGTGGGTCTTTTCGTGTTCGGTGTTCGATGTATCGTGTTTCTCTACTCGTCCAAACGAGCCACCATAGACAGCAAACATTCCAACGTCATTAAATCAATCAGTCGAGGATCAATTAGGATTTTTTTTTCTCGGTTTGGTTTTTTTTTCTTCTTTTTTTTCGGTTTTTTTTTTCACAAGTGTCGTTTGGGCAAAGCTCACACACACACGAACACACACGAATACGAATATCTACTCGAGGAAACACGTCTAAACACCTCGCGACAAAAAAAAACCTCGTCCAAACAACCTGATCAACATTTTTTTTATACAACTCAAAATAGAGACTTTTGTCATGTACATTGTACAACCTGGATTGTAACAATTGTTTTTTGAGGTTTTCTGGGCTCTTTGAGACTATTGGGTTCTTCTTTTTGGTTCTTTTTTTGGGTTCCTCTTTTGGATTTTCATCTTGGTCACAAAACGAACAAATTGATTGAGATCCCTGTAGTAAAATTATACTTTCATATACCTTATTGAAAATAATTCTCAAAAAAATACAAAATATTCAAGATTATCGATCAGTCGTTATTGGGAAGAAATTTGTCGAGGATAAAAATGTTTTTGACGTTGTTTTTTTTTTTTTAGACATGTTTTCGTACTCCAAACTCGAAACACGAATCGTCGTCGTGTTATTTATTGTTTTCGGTGGTATTTTTTTCGAAATGGGCAATGGCGTGGGACGTTTGGAGCCGAACCTTAGCCATAATAGATACGATATATATATATATGTATATGTATGTATCCCGTGGGATAATTTACTGCCTTTGGATTCTGTGAGGAGAGGTGCGTGCCGTTGTCGACAAACGCAGGTTGTATATTCGAAAATGGCGTGGAAACATCCGTACAACGACCGAACGAACGGGCAATGTCCATTTGGACCGGGAACGATCGAGAGAGCGAGAGAGAGAGAGAGAGAGTGAGAGAGAGGGAGGGGAAAGAATAAGAATGAGAGACTCCAAAAGTTTTTCCCGGGGCCCCGTTTAGTCGTTGGCAACCGTGACGTGGGCCGAGGCGACGATTCCCCAGGATGACGTAGCTCACGTCGGGAGATCAGCCTACATTCTTCTTACCTCACCAAGCTCTAACGTTTCCACGACTCCACCATCATCATCGTCTACCTGTGGAATGGGGCGAGCCAATAGGGCAAGCGTTTGACTTCGTACATGTTTTTTTTTTCTTTTTTTCATTTTTTTCCCATTTTTTTTCTTTCTCGAGTCAACGATAGTTTTTGATACATCGGCAGTATATTTGCCTTTTTTTTTCTTCATCTTCTTTCTTTTTCTTTTTTACGTCTTTTTCTTGGGCCACGGAATCTTGTTTGCAAATTAGTGGTTCCTACAATATTTTTTTTTTTTTTCGTTTTCTCACTCTTTCTCCGTCTCTCTACGACAAAATCGACTTTTCGAACACGAGCCCCGTGTGTTTTAGGATATTTTATTTTTTGCCGGTTCGACAATTTAGTGGCAGTTACGAAAAAAAACGTTTTTTTTTTTTTTCGTCTTTTTTTTTTTTGTCGCTTCTATATCGAGTTGTCGATGTGATATTTTTTTTAGGTTCTCTTTTTTTTTTGCGTTGGAATTTACGTGGCTTTTACGAGATTAGGTTTCGGTTGTGAGAATCCGGAAATGGTTGGAAAATATCGTAAAATAAATGAATAGATGCATGTTAAAAAAAATCCTGGGAGATTTTTTTTTAACTTGATCGTTAACGCAATGAATTATTTTTGCAAGACTCGATAAATTTTTCATCATCGGCAAATTTTTTGTATTTATTATTATTATTATTATTATTATTTCGTTCAGTCGATAGGAAATTCACCATTTATCATCATTATTTTCCATTTGATTGATTTATCGTTGCGTGAATTATTATATTTTTCTTTTCGTCTTTTATTCTTTCACGCAATTGTGTTGTTTCATTTATTTTTTTTTTTTTTTTTTTTTCGTTGAGCAACTCACGCGAATTTTGCGTCGTACGTGATAAAAATTGGGATTTTCACACACTATATATATATATATATATATATATATATACATTTTTTTTGTTCGTGGACGGTCGTTAACGTGTTTGCGAAGCTTACGAACCCGTTGACGAAACACAATACCCCCGTTGCCAATAACCGAATCGACGGAGCAACCGAGCGGTGACGTGTGAACGCTTCGTGAAGTATCGAAGTTCGATACGAACGAAAAAGAGTGACGAATCTGTGTGTGTGTGTGTGGTGTGTGTGTACGTAGTCGCGAGCGACTCTTCTTGTTTGAGTGTCGCGTTACTCGGTTTCGGGGGCCATGTTGAATTCTCTCGCTAAGGCCCTCGTGCCTCGAGAATGTGTGTGTGAGTGTGTGTGTGTGTGTGGCTCTGTGTTTGTTTCTTCTTTTTCGTTAGAAAGAGAACGAGAGGAAGAAAAAACGAGAAAAGGAGCAAGAGAGATAGAGAGAGAAAAAGAGAGAGAGACATAAAATGAGAGAGAGGGAGAGAGATAGAGAGAAAGGAGGTAATCGATGCTGGCCCGATTAGCGAGGAACCGCGAGTGTGTTCCATGTCCTCCCGTGTTCGTCGCGAGGCTGGAAGTCGAAATGGAGTCGCGGTTGCACGTTCGTTTCTTGGCACAGCCACCGGGGCTTCATTTCGCTCAGTGTCGGAGACCTCGAAAGTCGAAACGAACCAAGAGAAAAAGAGAAAGAGAGAGAGAGAGAGAGAGGCAGAGAGAGAGAGAGAGAGAGAGAGAGAGAGAGAGAGAGAGAGAGAGAGAGAGAGAGAGAGAGAGAGAGAGAGAGAAAGGGGGAAAAGTAGAAATAAAAGAAATGCAAAAAAAATAATGAAAAATTCATCCACGTTCCTATATACATATATATATAAATGTGGGTGTGTGTGTATGTATACATCTATATTCTGTTGTATACCTGCGAGTCCCTTGTAATAAACGTGAATTTCGTTTGTTTGTTTGAGCAGGAAAGGTGGACCCAACGCCCCACACATCATCCTTCAACATGGGCTACCTCGTCTCGCCGTATCCCTACCCCAATGGTGCTGGAGGACCGATCCCCGTCTCTATGGTAAGTTTTGCTTCGTTATTATTATTATTCATATTATGATTATTATTATCATTTATTTATTTACTAATTCTTTTTAACTTTTGCAAACTCCATTTTCATGCAACTTGAAAATTTGTCCCTCGGCTGGGCCAGACTGGGGTCTGGGGGTCGAGGAAGACCCCAAACGAAAATCAACCCCAATTCTTCATTTATCGAAATAAATAGCTTTTCTTTCAACAGCCCCTATCAGACTATTTTTTTATTTTCATCCGAAAGGATATTATTTCGAAAGTATCCGGTTCAATTTTTTAGATCGAAGGAATGAAAAATGTGGAAGCTGCGTTTTTTTTTAATTTTTGGTGAAAATTGCCGATTTTTTTTTTTCACCTCCCACAATTTTTTTTTTTTTTTTTCAAAAATAAATATCTAAACTGAATAACCTATTGCACCTGATTTTAACCCGATGATTTCGGACGTTTCTCCCTATACATACATATATATGTATGCACGTCCACAACCGAACTGGAGGACTGAAAAAAAAATGAACGAAAAAAAAAAAAAAAAAACAGCGAAACAAAAAAAAAAGAAAAAACAAGCCCGAGGGTGGCCCCAAGTTTGGCTGTTGCCGATAACGAAGTGTCGCGCGAAAAAGCTCGAGTTAAACGATAGTTCACCATTGCTGGTTGGTGTTGCGTGTTGGCCGAACGATGCTGGAGGGAGGGGGCTGGGGGGAGGGAGAGGAAAAAAAAAAGAAACCCCCGAAAAATGTGCGTGCAGGTTGCTGCCGCTGCCAATGCCGTTGAGTGTCTGTGTGTGTGTGTGTGTCTGTTTTTTTATGTGTGTGTGCAGTTGCAGCGGGACGACGCAAGGTATATAACTGCGGGGAGAGAGTGGCCGCACGCAAGCACGCACGGCGTTTGGTTTACGGTGAAACGGGGCAGCGGGGCGGGGGAGGAGGGGGGGGGGCAGAGCAGGGATCGAAAGCGATAAAATCAAGAGGCCACTTTATCGTTTTCTCTCTCGTACTTTAGCGACCGTCCGACCTGTCGAGGGTTGATTTCCCACCTCCCTCGTAATCAATGAATTTTTCCGGCGGCACGGCCACGAAAATCCAAATTCGTGGGTGGCTGTGATTCACATGACGCGCACGCGCATGCGCGTTCTTTTTTTTTTCACTTGGAACTTTATACAATCTCGTTCAGCGTCGAATTTAGACCACCCTGTATATTATACACATTGTTTTATTATTATTATTATTATTATTATTATTATTATTATTATTATTATTATTATTATTATTATTATTATTATTATTATTATTATTATTATTATTATTATTATCATTATTGCTGAGAAAAATCATCGGCATAATTCGTGAGTTTTTCGCTTATCGGAATTCGGAGCCAGCTTGCATTAAAAAATTACCGAACGTTCGTACCGCCCTCTCGTGTCGAAAAAAAATTTGCGTCAAACGCTTCGAGTATTTGCTCTCCCGAAATCGTCACATCGCGATCGTATATATGATTTCACACGTGTGCAAATGCGTGAGTGAGAGTGTGACTGTGGAATGCGGGTGCGTGTGTGTGTGTGTGTGTGTTGGGTTGGGTTGGGTTGGGTTGGATTGTGGGTTTTCGAGAGACAGGTAATTTAGGTGCGGTGAAGCATGCCCGAAGCGAGGAGCTTACGAGGAGAGCTAAATAGTGGACAAAATTGGGCCGATTTGGTGTTAAAGAGAGCGTGCCAGTGGATGCATCGTCGGTGTGTGTGTGTGTGTGTGTGTGTATATACATCAGGGTGTGCTGAAAAAACGCAAATTTTTTCGATTCTCCCGGCAGTTCTCGCACTCGAAGCAGACACTATCGAAAGACGTGTGTCAAAATTTCACCCCAATCGGACAATATTTAGAGGTTCCGCTTTCGCGAATTCAATTTTGCCTTTGATTAACACGTAAACAATTTTCTCATCAGTTGGAATTTTTTTTTTCGAGTCAACGACGAATTCCGGCGATTAAAAGTAAGTGCCAATGCATAGTATCAAGGTCGCTTGGACTAAAAATATTTTTTGTCTCACAATTTCCAAAAAAAAAAAGTTGACAACATTCTTTTTAACAAAAATCATTCGCACAACTGGTCAACTTTTTTTATTATCGTAAAACAAAAAATATTCTCATATTGAGTGACATTAATACTATGTTTCGCACTTACTTTCCATCCCCGAAATTTTTCGTTTATCTGAAAAAATTAATTGCGACTGAAAAAAAAAATGGTTCGCGTGTTAATCAGAGGCAAAATCGAATTCGCGAAAGCGGAACCTTTTAAAATCGTCCGATTGGGCTGAAATTTTGACACACGTCTCCCAATAGTGTCTACTTCATATGTGGAAACTGCCAGGTCGATTGAAAAACTTTGGAATTTTTTTAACACACTCTAATCTATATACATATATATATTGTATGTATACGCCGTCGTTGCTCTTGTGGCGAGCGAGGTTCCGCGGTACCGGTGCGAGTGGTGGTGAGCCGGACGCGCCGCGTGTGTGATGCGCCTCGTCGCGAACCCGCGCGAGCCCCATTAAAGGCCTCTTCGTAGTTGATAAACCAGGCGGGTTTGGTCGGGCACCACCGATGGACGCGATCCTCCCGATTCTCCTCCCCGACTCTCCGACTATGTTGCGCGCCGCCTCGCCGCCTCGCGTCGTCGCTCCCTTTGCTCGCCCATACGGATTTGTTATCACGCTTCTCGTGCAACACGAGCCACATCCGCGGCTGCTGCTGCTGCTGCTCGGTTTTTTATCACGATAATGGTCAAAAACCCGAGTCGAAAATTTTCACCTTTATTCCCCACTCGTCATTTCATTTCAACATGACTTTTAGGGTTAAGGAGGTTAAAAGTAGGACCAATTTAGAGAGCAATTCTTATGTGCCTTTCATTTCAACTTCACTTCACCATCAAAACCTGGCAATTATTTTCCATTATTCAAGTGTTGAAGAATAAAACAAAGCTATTTTATATTATATTAGATAAAATAATATTTGATCTCACTGGGACGACAAAACGAAGGTGAAATATTTTCCATTATTCAAGTGTTGAAGAATGAAACAAAGCTATTTTATATTATATTAGATAAAATAATATTTGATCTCACTGGGACGAAAAAACGAAGGTGAAATAACGAACGAAGAAAAATGTTTCAACCTCGATCGAAATGGTGAAACGAAGGTGAAAAAGAGAAAAAATATCGACACCACATTGAGGTTGATACGAAGATGAAAAAAAAAAATTTCAATCTGACTTGGACTTTCGATTCGTACGCAAAGTGAAATAGAAACCATTATAGCATCATATTAAATATTAAAATCTTCATCATGATATTTTTGTCAATATCAACCATTCGATATCGGGCCTTGTTGAATATCAAAATACATTGTGAAGTAATAATTATTTCAATTACATTTTCATCAAATTAACGGTCATTCCTGAACGTATGAATATTGAAATGCCATTGTCAATTAATGATTCATCCAATTAATCGTTACCCGACGATATTGTCGCATAATAATTTATTTCGATTATTCGTTCGTAACGATAACTAAAATAAAAAATAATCAAACTAAACATACATAATTCATAAAATTCGATATATATCGAAAATCAACAAAATGGCGAACTTCTGCAATTCTTTTTCCTTCGAATTAAAAAAAAAAAAAAAATAATCTCCGTTTAAATGAACAACGATTGTGTGTTAGGTATTTTCGTTTTTCTCGTTTGTTTTATTTTTATTTTTTCGTTACCTTTCCTCTTTTCTTTTTTATTTATCTTCGACTCCGTTCGTTTCGTCTTTCTTCGGGCTTCACGTTCGGTCTCGAAACTCACTTGTTCGTGGCTCGGTCTCGTGGATTTACCTACCTCGGGCACTCATCTTCTACCGTGTCATTATGTCGTTATTTCCGACAACGAGCGTGTCTCGGCCAAGCCTCGCATTATACACCAAACCCAAACTCTTTTCTACTATACATATATAAATATATACGCGTGTGTGAGAGATCACGTTTTTTAAAACGTGCATCGTACACGTGTGTGTGTGGGTCAGACAAGCTCATGTTACTCTACCCGAAAATCGACCGAATTTGGCACACGCACATGTCTCGGGCTCTGAGGAGAGCTCTAAGCTCTTTCTTCTCTTTCCCCCTCTCTCTCTCTCTCTTTTTTTCTCCACTTACCCCACTGGACTTGACTCTCCTCAGTGACGAAGAATTTATCACGTCGAGTATACCCACACGATTCTACGATTCGTAAAGATACGAAAAACAAAAAAAAAAAGAATGCAAAAAAGACGAACAAAAATGGCCAACAACCGCCGCGTTGGTACGATTAGCCACACAGGTCGCGTTTGCAATCGCGTCTATGCGGAATACAAATTTTTATTCAACGTCGGGGCCAACGCCTCTCTGTACCTCATCCCCCCCCACCCCACCCCCCCCCCACCTGGTGCCCCTGTCGTTTTCACGTCTCCGTAGAAACCTAAAAAAAGATTAAAAAATGTTTATCTCGAAATCGGACAATATGAAGATAGTGAAGGATAATAATAATCCCAGGAGTCATCGATATAGCCTCACGCTCCCATAAAAAATAATACGGTGACGAAAAGTGTATCCTCTCCTCCCTCCCTTCTGCCGGAAGACTGTTTCCCTTCCTTTTCGACAGCTCCATGCCCGCCCAAATCCCCCATACGTGGAAAGAAAAAAAAACAGAAAAGAACAAAAAAAAAAAACAATTGCAACGAGTCGGAAAATCATACGCGAAGGAAACAAAACCACTGTGAAATCCCACTCCTCCGTCAATTAAAAACGAACTCGTTTCGGCGTAGAGAGTGTTGCTCGGGGAAGAAGAAGATGGAAGAGAAAAAAGAGAAAAAAAAGAGAAACGCACGAAATAACGGGAGTATCGAGGCGTAGGATTTTTTTTTTCCGCGGGAAAATGGAAGGACGTGTGGAAATTGCGGGGTGTGGGCTAAAACATGAAGAAGCGTGGGTGTGTGTGTGTGAGTGTGTGCGTATGTGTGTATGAGGCCTGGAGCGCTGCGTCGGGGGTTGAGCTGGAAATACGACGGTGAATAAGGGAAGTAGCGTTTACACGGTGTATATAACGTGTATACAGGCAAAGACAGAAAGAGTGAAAGCAGTGTCTGTGTGTATGAGTGTGTGTATGTGTTTGCGTGTTTGCATGTATGCGCGAGTGAAATTCAAAACCCTTATATTAAAAACAACGAGGAAACGAGGCCGCCATGGAGCCCCAGTCACGTTGCAAGAACTTAATTCTAAACAATAAAATGGCCGCAACGAAAAATAAAATTAAAAAAGGATGTGTTTGTGTGTGTGCGCTATATATATATACAGTGCGAAGTTGGAAAAAGAAGGAATGTGGAAAAAAAAAACTACCAAGTAAAACGAAAATGTCAGAGTGTGTTGTGTGTGTGCGAGAATATTATGCCCGTATTCGTTTGGGCGCTTCTGAGTTGTAAATTGGAAGACCGAGTGTTTATAATACAAGACCCCGACCATTGGGTTCTCTCGTCGTCGTGGCTAGATTTGCGTGGCAAGAACTCTCTCTTTCTCTCTCTCTCTCTCTCTCTCATATATATATATACATATATATATATGTATGCTTATATCGAAATCGGCTTGGCTATCGCACATTCGTTTTGCGCGTTCAATTCGCGACGTTCCGAACACCAAGAATGGCGAATGTTCGTCGAGTTCTCTTTGTCCCCGCGGGGGGTCGGGGGTCCCGGGGTAGACTGGAGCGACGAGAGGGTGGGGGGGGGGACGTGCGATTTCTCGCGGAGCTTGCTTCTACGCGACGTTTATGCACAGCGACGAAAGAAACGCAGCCAATGGCATTGTCCTCATTGTGGGCTACCGCATGGTATGAGAGGGAGAGAGAGAGAGAGACAGAGAGAGAGAAAGAGAGAGTTGGATGTGTATATGAGCGCGATGGAATGAGAAACGTGTGGGCCGTTGATGCTAAGATGTCCGCGAGCGTTATATATACAGCATACACACACATACACACACACATATATATGTGTATACATGTATGTTCGTGCCCATTTCCCGTTTGGTCCTCCGTACCCTTTGCCAGTCCCTTCGTCACACGTTTGTATTTTTGTGTGTATATGTGTGTGTTTGTGTGTGTGTGTGTGTCTACGAGTCGCACGAGCTTGTCCCCGCTAATTGTGTTCGACGATCGTCGTGCTGGAATAGGACGAACACAACACACATACACCGCGACACAAGCTTGACACAGGAAACACGATTGTGTTCGAGCCAATATGGCAGAGCGACTGGTCTAGCCGCGTGGGATAGTTATCGCGACCCGGAATTCACTCGACAAAATTCTAAATTCATTCCAGATTCGATTCGAAAAAAAATAAATAAAAAGGCAATTAAAATTTATGTTAATTGAACGGGGATTTTGAGTCAACGGTTATTATCTCGCTCACACGATAAACGTTATCGCGATAACACACTTCTTTCCACCCCCCCCCCCCTGACACTTCTGCTTCTCGTGTTGCCGATCTTCGAAGTCTTTTTGAAAATATTCACTCGCGTGAGTTTGAAATTCCGTTGGAACCGCTTTTATAATATACCGCGATGCACCTGGCACGCGTATCCCTGGTACACTTCGAGCTTCTGTGCTGAGTGTGAAAGAGGAAAAAAGAGAGAGAGAGAGAGAGATAAGCTGCTTGAGCGAACGAGGATCGTTCATCTACCCCAGAAATTCCATGATGCCACAGCGGTAAGCGACTCCTGGAGTTCTTTGAGGTCTGCCGAGATTTCAAACGACGCCTCTCAGCATCGCACTTCCCCCGCCCCCCCCCCCTCCAAACCTTCCCCTTCCCCGCGTCATCTTTTTACGTCTCTCTCTCTCTCTTTTGCTCTCACTTACTGTCGTCTTGCGTTATCTTTATTCGACCCGTTCATCTCGTACAATTTGGTGGGCATTTGAAACTCGTGTTGTCTCTCTCTCTCACTTCTTACTTCATCGTTGCGCCTGTATTATCATTCGCCATTTACGACGGTTGTTTTTTTTTCGGAAAACACCTGGAAATGAGACATTTCGAGATGACATTTTCTTCACCATTTTTTTTATCTTATTTGAATTTGGGTTTTTGGGCGAAGGTGGTTGAAATGTATGGGGCAAAGTTTTACGAGCAGGTTTTATGTATGTGCGTTTCAACGTCGTGAAAATTGCAGTTATGACCTGCAATTGATTTTAGCGTATTTCATGTTTGAAAGGTGAAACGAAGGTGAGATAACCGAAGGAAATAAATAATTTTACCATCATTGGTGAAGGTTAAACGAAGGTGAAAGAAATGGAAGAACAACATTTTTTTTCTAACTCATGAAGTTGGAAACTCGGGTGGGAAAATTTTTTTTCCGACGCTACATTGAGATTGTAACGAAGCTGAAGAAATATTTTGTTATAAATTCTTCACAACAAAGATCTCCAGTGAAAATAGCCTAAATTCGATAATTCACAATTCACAAATCCTGAAAGTTCATTTTATGATATCCAAAAATTAATTTTTCCACATCTTCGGTCCTCATCGTTATTTTTAAACCATGAACAAAAAAAATCAGTTTTTTTACTGTAGAAAATTTAGTTTATTTTTAAACGCGATTTTTTCGAATCTCCGAGCTCGGAGAATGGCCATCGAAACTTTCTCGAGTTGTCTGACTTTGCGAATCAACATTTTCGCCAAAGATTCGTCGACTACGAGGCGACGGGGGAGGGGGGGGGGGTTTCTTCCATCGTAGCACGCGGTCTCGATGCGGTCGTGAGGAATGTCGCAGACCGATCTGCCTTCACCCATGCAGATATGTTTGTGTGTATGTGTGTGTATATCTATATACATGCATACCCGTGAAACCCGGCGATGACACCGACCGCAAGATTTTCCGGTTGTCTCTCGGTGTATAATACCCCCGGCTCTGTCGTTAATGCTCGCGGATCGAGATGTCGTACCGATAAACACCCTTTTTGCCGTAATGGCAAACTCCGAGATGAATATCAGCTCTTTTCGAAAATTCACCGGGCCGACATTTTTTCGAGGTTCCACCCACAAATCCGCATGTGGCCGTTGGCGCGTAACCATCTTCATGGCATATAACCCGATCGTTACCGCGGTACCGATCTCTTTGCAAATATCTCTGGCAAATTCGGATACGAAGAAAAAAAAAAAGATCCCATCAATTTTGGAATGAGTTTTCGGGATTCGACTTGTTCGTCGAAGATTATGTATTTTTTAAATTCGACGCAGTGAAATTTTCGATGTGTTTGTATTTAACAAAAAAAAAAAAAAAAAAAAAAAAACGTGTCGAACGAACCGATTCGTTCGGTTCGCAGTGACGGAAAGTGTGTCCAAAAAGCAAAACACAGGCATCGTGTGACCCGCTGTGTAAAACTGTCCAATCGAGTCTACTTTATTATATACCCTCCCAGACGCTTTCGTGATTATTGAACACGAGTTTCACACCTTTAATATCCTCTTTCTCTCTTTTTTCTCTCTCTCACTAACTCTCAAAAAAAGGAAAAAAAATACATAATCCATGCCCAATAGATTTTATTTATTTCATCAGTCAATAATGAGCCATCGGTGTTTTAGGTGTCGTTTTCGATATCCAGAGATCGGGTCCCGCCAGAGGGGGGGGTGGAGAAAGAGATGATTGCGATACAACTGCACTCCCACGCGATCTGTGACATACGCTTGTACACGAATCTGGAGACCGCGACGACGGCAGAATCTATTTTTTGTTTTTTTTGTTGTTATTTATTTTGTTTCGAAAGCCGCGCGTCGTGTCGTTGTCTCTCGATTCGCACTCGCATCACACACACTCACACGCGCGCATGCGCGCGCACACCTGCGCCACAACGAGACTTGAACTACGGAGCGATGTGTCGAAGCCGGTTCTGCATCGTGTCTCTCGACGATTCTCGGAGAAGCGTGAATCTCGTCTCAAACGTCTCATTACTCGCTTTTATACGTGCGTCCGCGAGGATGCTGCTGCTGCTGCTGCTGCTGGTACTGCTACTACTTCTTCTTCCTCTTCTTCTTCTTCTTCTGCTGCTTCTTCTTCTTTCACGTTTTCTCGCGACGGTCGGTCGAATGTGCGTGCACACGGGGAGTGTCGAAAGACCGTCCAGTTGTCGAGTTTTGCGATCGTCTCTCGACATCTATGTCTGTCTGTGTGTGTGTGTGTGAGAGAGAGAGAGAAAGAGAGACGAATGTAACCGTTTGGTAAGTGCGTGGTGTGTCTTTCAGCACGATTATACGATCGTGAAGGGCTTCAAAAAGGCTTATGTGCATTTTTTCGCCGGGAAATTAAGAAATTTCCATTATTTTTTTTTTTATCTCAGCCATGATAACATAATTTGTTAGAATTTAGAATATTCTTCATGAACTACAACCTGCAGGTCGTGTCCCAGTTTTTTTCCGTCCAAACTTTGCCACCGTATTCTACCTGAAAAAGTAAGGAAGAAATTTTATACGAACATGTGCTCTCAAATGTTTTATCAAGAAGTTATAACGAATAATACAAAATGAAAATGTAACCCCTTCGTATTTCCAAAACTAATAGATCCAACATTAAAAAACAATAATCAAGGAATATATAACGTCTTCCTCCAAGTTTATTACCGAACCCTAAAAAAAAAAGTCCTGGATCTTGAAAAAAAATTTCAGAAATCAATATTTCACAAACTTTCAACGTTTAATTTCCAATGGACTGCGACAATGCGATAAACGCCCGGTGGGTAACAAAACGTACGATTCGCCGTGCGGGAGGAGAGACGAACAAAAATACGGTAACGGGAAGAACCCTCGTTTTTTTTTCCGCCCCAAAGAAATTGAATCGTTTTGTGACGCAAATTTAATTTATCAGACGGTGAATCTGTTGCTGTGGTTTTTCGTCGTGATAGTCATCTGGAGGATGAGGGGGGAGGGGGAGGGGGTTTCGGGCAAGCCCAGAAAACTCGTCGGTAAGTACCACCGTGAACGAGGATCGCGGAAAAGGGGGGCGGGAAAGGGGAAAGGGAAGACCTTTGGAATGTTTAGTCCGCAAGATTTCACTGGATATATATATCGGACGTAGCGTAAGAAGGTTTTTCCGGGATTACTTTGGCTCGGGCATCCGCACTGGCGGTTTTACTTAACACCTGAGACCCCCGTGAGAGACGTTCGCGTCGTCGAGGGTGTCTGGGAAAAAAAAAGAAAGGTAGAAAAGAGGGATCGACGAGACCGGGTGGGGAAAGATGGCGAAATGGAGAGAGAGAAGAGAGAGAGAGAGAGAGAGGGAGAGAGATAGATAGATAGATAGATAGATGGAAAAAGTAAAATACATGAGTTTCGAAAAGGCAAAACGAAGGTATAAGCCCGGACGACGAGGCGCCCGATCCCGAGGGATAAATGAGCCAGAATAAACGGCCGGGGGTTCGGGGCCCCACAACCGTGAACATGGAATAATGCCCAGAACTAAACGAACGAGAAAGAGAGAAAGAGAGAGAGAGAGAGAGGGAGATCTCGTTGTGGCCATTGAACACGTAGAATTCTCAATTCACCTTGTAGAAGAGAAACTCTTTCTCTCTCTCGCTTTTTTCATCTTCTTCTTCATCTTCTTCTTCTTCTTCTTTTCTTTTTCCTTCCATTTTACGATCGTTCTCGTTCGCTCGTTCGCTTCTTTCTCTCTTTCTCTCACTCTTTCTTTCACCGTTTTTTACACCCACGACCGCATCATTTGGATTTTCTGGATATTCCGGAAAAAATTCTGGAGACGTTCGAGGGTGCAGACACATTGCTGCTGGAGAGTCTTAGACTCTCGAGTGTATATCTATGTTCGATTGTTATATATTTCGATTCGATCCGTTTACCAACGTAATGGCACACAAAAGGCCAACTAAACTACTCTCGCACACACACACACAGTTACGAAATTCTCGACCAACAACAATACACACACACACATGTTTGTGTTTGTGTGATTCGAAAGTAACATTATACGAGTTTGGTGTGATACACGTGAAAATTTCTTGTGGGAGTGAATTATCATCTTTCTCTCTCTCTCTCTCCATTCACTTCGTACGGACGATCTTTTTCGAGTTCGTATGGACCTGTAAAGTATGTCTGTATGTGTGTGTGTGCGTGTGTGTGTGCAGGATTATATATAGGCGTGTGGGGCCAGATGAAAAATAGCATAACACATCTTGCCCATCCTCGGTACTCACAAAACACATCCCTCGAATCGTCTTTTCCTGGAACTTCCATTCACTCTCCGATCTGAAAAAAAAAACATACTTCTCTTCTTCTTCTTCTTCTCCTTTTCAAATCTTTTTTTCCGTCCTTTTCTTTTTTCTTCTCTTTCGGTCCTCAAAAAAAAAAAAAAATATTCACGTCGCGTATTCGAATGAAAAAAAATTGTCGAACACCGTTACGAGGGAGGGGGGAGAGGGAGATGCTCGACACTAATGTACAAGAGACGTGAGACAAGTGCACGGTTTGCTTCGACTCTTGGGGTTTGTATATACTTAGCCTTTGGGACGGATCGGTTATTTTTTCTTCTCTTTTCTTTCGTGTTTTTGGTAAGTTTTTTTTTTTTTCCTCGTCGATCGACTAACGTAATTATCGGTTGAAGACGGGGGCCTCTCGACGGGCCGTGATCGTACGATGCTTGAGGCTCGACCGTCGAGAGGGGGCGGCGGGTGGAGGAGGAGTGGGGGGGGGGGCAGTTCTCTTACGACTGGGCTTTTTTGCTCGATATCTTACTTTCACGCTTGAACGATGAGGGATCCTTCTTCGATAATTTCGATCTTACACGCTGTGTGAATTAGTGGGGGGTACTTTTCTCGCAATATATTTTTGTCGTGTAAAAAATGGCGAAAAGTAACGCCTCGCCCGATCAAAATCCCGTTCGGTTGATTTATCGTTGCACAATTTTATCGCGATTTATCGCTATCCCAATTTGCGAATAATTTTTTTTGTTCCATTTATTCATTCACTCATTTTTTCATTTGTTTATCTATTAATCAATTAATTGATTACATATTAATATCCATAAATAACAATTTTTAAACGATAATGAAACAAATTTGTGAAATAATACTTACATTGAAAAAAACGCATAACTACGAAAAAAACCCATCAAATTTGACAAACCGAAACTAAAATTCAAGCTGGAGAATGTGCCTACCGGAAAGAAACCCCATTATTGCAATATAATTGTTTTTTGAATGACCAACGATTGAAATTTTGACGTGGGTCGAACAGACCTGGCTTTTACACAAAATTGGGTTTACGAAAAAAAAAAAAACAAACTCACCGAAACGTAAATACGCGATTAGCCGAGAAACATGTTCGACCGACACGAGGATCACACGCCCTCCCTCCCCTCCTCCCCATGCGTGAGTAAAAAAATTCCAAACCTCGTGTTCGTCCGAACGTCGGACGAGATGCAATTTTCGTTGAAGATATGCGATCCCGAGGATTTCCTCGCGTGTCACGATGAACGTATAAAAAACGGTTGTAACTCAAAAAAACGAGAGAGAGTGATGAGAATGAAAGCGAACGGGGTGAGAAACGTTGATGGGACGGTGAAGAAATAAAGCTGAATGAAGAGAACGAAGGAATGAGATAAATCGTGAATATTTTTCGATGAATTTTCGAGAGAGTCGGAAAGAAAAAAAAAAAAGAAAAACGCAGCGAGAAAAGTATACGAATGTTGCAATGATGGTTGAGGCCCACGAAACGAAGTCTCGTGAATGTTTGTGTGAGTTGTTGGGTTGCGGTGGTTGTGTCTGAGCGATGAGAGGGGCGTGACCGAACCTCCACTGTGTAATAGCCCGGTAAGCGGAGCCATTATGAGATCGACAGAGACGGAGAAGGAGATTCGGCAAAAAAAAGAAAATAAAGAAAAAAGAAAAAGAAACCTTTTCGAATGTGACGTCACCCGTGGACCACACCCGAGAGCCCCCAAACGCGGACGATCGAAAAAACAAACCACCCGAAAAAAAACTCACACAAACAAAAAAAAGAGGAATAAAAGGAAACAACCCTTAATAATGACGATAATGATGACGATTGAAAGAGTTGATGCAAGAAGATTGAAATAAATGTTACGGCAAACTCTCGTGTGGATACGTCGCCATTGTTTAACCCTTTTCGAGGTCACAGGTTTTGGAAGTGACAAATTTTTAACGAATTTTTCAAAATGGCGAGGAAAAAAATTGTCGAGCGGTTTTGATTCATTTTCGTTTCAAGTATTCTTTTTTTTTCTTTTCTGGGTTGCTATGATAATTTTTTATTGACAGCCTTGGCAACTTGATAATCAACCAATGAAACATGATTATTTATTTCTTAATTATTCCGGGTGACGTAGTTCAAGCTCGTGGGAAAATTGTGATTAATCAGGGTGGGGGGCAGGTTGGGGTGGGTTGGAAGAACGAAGAACGAAGTCGGGACGCGTTCCTGGCGAGTCTTCGCAATTCTTCACGATGTGTCTCGCGACGGAAGAAGTCTGCGATGCCTTTTCCTCGCGACCCAGGTAGACGTTAATTGACCACCGCCAAGATTCTTGCTCATGTGGCTTCTAACTACTTGCTTCTGTGACTTGGACCAATGCTGCCGCTGTTGGCGCTTTTGCTGTCAATGCTGCTGCTAGTGCTGCTGCTGACTCGCACCGAGGACACGACGAGCTTTTTTCACTCAACGTCCGGGACAACACACTGTGGGAAGTAAATGACACAAACTCGACAGGCGTAACGTTGATGCGGTTGCGACATCACCATCGAGCTGATTTTCCAACCCTGTGCAACTTCGCTCTTCCATCTGACAAGCTTTTTTTTTTTTTTTGTGGAAATGTGGAGATTCTTGAGGAATATTCGATTTCAAATTACGAAGAGTTTTACACTGACAGCAAATCGTAAAAATTCCGAACGCTGCCGATTCGTCGCGGTTTTCAACATTTTCCCGACTTTCGAGCTTTCCCACGCGTTAATTATCAAAGTTACATATATTCCGTCGCTGACTTTTTTGTGGGAAATTCAATTCCCTACAACATTGTTCATATGAACTTTTGGCCCATATAGCGTTGTTTATCCAGCGTTCGGACGGAAAGATAAAAATGCATTAATTTTCGTATTGTTATTTCTGTTTTTTTTTTTCGATTATTTTTTTTTTCGATCATGCGAGTCGTGAAAGATTGTTTGCAATAACATCGTGGACGTGATTTTTCATTCGTTCTACCGTTTCGTTCGTTTCTTTTTTTCACTCGTCTTTCATTAAGAAGAATCGTATGACGATCCCGAACGGATGGAAAGAGACGCGATAATCGTGACTCGAGATTCTCCGGGTGTTTTTTTTTCTTCGTTCGTTTTTTTGTTATTTTTTTTTTGTTTTCGACGAATGTGTCCGAGAGACCGTAGAGAAGTTGCGTGTGACGAGCGCGGAGAGACAGCCGACGACAACGAACGACACTCTTGACTGTCGTGTGTCGTGGTTGAGTACAAGAAGGACGCGATGACGACGACGACGACGACGCAGACGACGCGGACGACGACGGGGCCCACCTTACGCGCGTACATACTCTTCACGACACGCTCGTAACCCTTAATTAGCGATCACGTACTGAGACGAGGGGGATCTACCCCGTGAGACGGTGTCACCCGTGAAAAAAAAGTAAAAAAGGGTTTGAAACAAAAAAAAAAAGAAAGAAAAAAAACAGGACGTCGTTGGCAAGGTGCAGTGCGAAAATAATTTTCACCACGATAGATGGTCAGCTATATAGTAGGTAATATATAGCTGACCGTCTATCTGTTATATAGCGTCTATTATATATATAATGATTTTGCGTCTCGCACATTGCAGCAAATGGGGTTGGCTAGAAGTTCGATCGTGTCTGACACGTGTAAAAATTTTCCAAAAGAACAAAAAAAAAATTCGTAAAACAAAAATAAGTCATCAAGATAAAATGAAGTCCGGCAAATTTTATATATTAAATATTGTCGATGAAATTATTCGGTTTCGTGATAATTTATTTTATAAATTTTCATTATTCGACGAATTGACATTTAATTTGTCGTAAATATAGATTTTGCCCATTTGATTTGATTTCGATTCCCAACATCCTCGAAATGAAAATCTCGAGAAAAAAAAACCAAAAAAATGAGCCCACCATCACATGGTTTCCTCTATGAGGAAGCTAAAAAAAAAAAAACAAACAAACAAACAAACAAACAAAGTCGACGCAGCATCTCTCGCGCGAATGAGTTTTTTCCCCATCATCGTCGTCCCGTATCGCGATTAACGATTGGACGAACGATGTGGGTGGGGGGTGAGGGGTGAGGGGAGGGGGTCGAGAGTATTCGTCGAACGGCGAAAGCTATGAGCTATCCATTACGGCGTTTTATGAGATCACTGGTGAATCAAGCCTCAGCATGAAGTTTTCTATTTTTATTTTCATTTTTTTCATTTTTTTTCTTTTTTCACGAATAGTATCGACGATGGCACGAGAGAGGAGGTCGGAAATCGGTGAAGAGGAAACGTGTTGCAGTCCGTTCGTGTCCACATTGGAATCCGTATTAATAACTGAACGAACGGTGGCGAGGGGGGAGGGGGAGGGGGGGTACGAGCACGGTCGTCAAATAACGAGTTCTCAATACCGGCCTTTCATACCCCACTTTTAATCAGTTAAAAACTGATACGCTGATCGAGTACCGTACGGTTTATACGAGAACTTTGTTGCCTACACGATATGTCAAGTTTGTACGTGCAACACACCGGTGTGTTGATGAATTCCGTACGGTGTGGCGCTCCTCCCCTCCCCTCCCCTCCCCTCGCCTCCCGGATATGCAGCACCTCATGGGCGAAGGGTTAATTGTATGGCCGGTCAACGAGTACATCGCTCACGCTGAGAAATAATCATTTCAACGTTTCAACGTTGCTACTCTCTTAACGATAAACATGTATCTTCGTCTATGTATATATGTGTGTGTGTGTGTGTGTGTAACCCACTGCACCCCGGGACGCATCGCTGTACCAACGTGTTTGGTAATCGCACTTCGCGGGACCGTTGTTCTCAATGAAAGCTAATGAATATACCGTTCGGAAATTACGTAATAACCGTAACACGCCCTATTTTCCATCTTTACCCCTTTTTTTTTTTGCAAAACCTTTCACCCTTTTTCCGGGGTGAATTCGACCCACAGCAGGAAAATTTCAAAGTTTACACATTTTTTCAAGAAGTTCATTTGCTTATCGTGATTTTTATGAGGAATAAATTTTCGGCAACTGGATGTATATGAAATTTTTATCGTGAAGTAAAAATCCTGAGAATCCTACATGTATGCATTTTTTCAGAGTTTTTGGATGCTTTTTTCTATTTTTTTCGGAGCCTCGAGTTAATTATTTTTTTGGTTTTTGTTTTTTCTTAAATTATTATTATTTTTTTTACAAAGTTTTTTACGAGCTTGATTTTTTTTTCAAGCTTGCCATCGATGTTCGATCCGGCAACGTATTCGTTGATTCTTACAATTGATTGATTTACACACACACACACACACCTGAAATTATTCGGTCTACATGTGTTCGATACAGTTCGGGTTATTTAATACACGACATACGCGAGCACGTCTGTTATGTGTGTACGTACCCTACTCGTGACTGGCGATCTCGAGATATGATTTCCAGGCCATGTGTGTGTATGTTTGTGTGTGTCTGTGTCCGGCTGTTTATCTCGGTGTGGTGTTTGTTGGGCGAGAGGGTTTCGCGGATCGCGAAGCAAACCCACGTGGTTAACCTTCCACAGTCTAGACGATGTTCCCGGTCTCGCGCCTCTCTCGATCCTTTCCTCTCGTACTTACCGAGCCGGTGCATACAACTATGTGTGTATATACGTATGTATACCACACCGGTCCCTCCTTCGCTGCTGCTGCTGCTGCTGCTGCTGCACCACTCTCGCGAAACTCTCCTAGATGGCCAGCCGATAGGCGGTGGCCATTAGCCCGACCTTCGGGAACCTATACACCTTCCTCTTCGTCTTTTCCGTCTTCACATTTCTACCCTCTCGGTGTCTCTCTCTCTCTCGATCTCTCTCTGCTCTTCAGCAACTCCAACGTGCTCCGTGTCCCGAAGCCCACGGTTATTTCAACGGTGAGAAAATACGGTTAACCGGCTGGACGAACAACGAGAGACAACGGAACGCGAACCCGCCAACGACCACGAGCCGAGGAGCCGCCATTTTGAAACGTCGATTATTACGTCGAAGAGCCTAATTTGCGGTGCTCTCTCTCTCTCGTTCGACATCCGGTTGTGGCCAATCTCTGTCGATGAGAAGAAACACTCAAAATTATGAACTAGCATTTTTTTCCTGTTATGGTGTTTTTTTTTCTTTCATTTTTTTTCATCAATCTTTGGGTTTTTCATGGGAGAATCGGAAAGTTTATCACGTAGAATTCGGAGGATGCAATTTGCAAATTTTAACACAAACAAACAGGTTACATTTGTTTTTGTATTCATTTATTTATTTATTTATTTATTTATTTATTTATTTATTTATTTCCGTTTGTTTGGCTCATTGACGACAGAAGCTTTTCCCCGACCATCGGGGACGATAAAATTGACGTACCGAAGTTCCGTGACAGAGGCGTCTGTGCGAAAGACAGGTCAAAAGAATGAGGAAGCAACCCCCGTTCAAGCTTTGGCTTTTTTATTTGTCATTCGTTTAAAAGTCCAACGTTCTCTCTTTCTTTTTTTTTCTTTTTTTTCTGCCCGGAGAGTTTTGTTATTTTGTCGGGTGTAGGGAGTTTGGGTGTGCGTGTGTGTGTGTGTGTGTATGGGGGTGAGTGTTTGGTTGTATTCGGGGGCGAGAATGTGTGGGGTAGTCTTGTGCGGAACACCACCAACGCGAAAACCCCCCCGTGGAAAATAATTTTATTATTCCAAAGCCGCTTATACCGCGAGGCAATTAAAACTTTGGTAATTGCCCGGGCTAATTACGTAATTACGAGGGGATGAGAGAGAGAGAGAAAGAGAATCACGACGGCGACGACGCAGGATAATCAGCGAAGCTGCTGGATGACGGTTGGTGTGACACTGTGTGTCTCGCTGCGGTTCACAGAAATACTTGCATTTCCACGCGTTTTGCCTTTCCTCAAACATCATATTTCATATACACATATATATATATATGAGCGATTCCACGTGACTTCAGCCACTCAAAAAAAAAATTTTCCACAAATAATTTCAAAAAGTGGAGCTATTTTTTTGCAATATATTTACCGGGTGCCGATTTTTTTAAAATTTTTTTGACGGTTTTATCGTTAATTAACGTTTTTTGTATTTTTCCGTTCAAATGGCTGTATCTTTGGCAGGATTTGACGTATTTAAATTTGTAAAAAACGAAAATGTGCGTGTTTTTAAGGCCTTCCAGAAAAAAATTACTTTAGATTCTATTGAGCAAGTTGCACGTCCGTTTCAGGGCAAAATATGCAAAAATATTTTTTTTCTCAAAAAATGCATTTTTAATTTTTTTTCTCAAAATTTCCCCTAATTCTGAATAGGAAAAAAGAATTTTTGGTATTTTTTATATCGTGGGACCGGCAAGCGGTAATGCGTAATTTTACCGATTTCATTAATAAATTTTTTTCAGTTTGATTTTTTTTTTATTTTCATGTGCTCCAGTCGCTTGACGCGAGTTCAGAAGCCTCCTTGAAAGAGAAATTAATGATAATCAATGCTTGTTGAATCGCGTAAAGCGGAAAAAATCAAACTGTACAAAATTTATTAATGAAATCGGTAAAATTACGCATTACCGATTGCCGGTCCCACTATATAAAAAATACCAAAAATTCTTTTTTCGTATTCAGAATTTGGGGAAATTTTGAAAAAAAAAATTAAAAATGCATTTTTTGAGAAAAAAAATATTTTTGCATATTTTGCCCTAAAACGGACGTGCAACTTGCTCAATAGAATCGAAAGTATTTTTTTTCTGGAAGGCCTTAAAAACACGCACATTTTCGTTTTTTACAAATGTAAATACGTCAAATCCTGCCAAAGATACAGCCATTTGAATGGAAAAATACAAAAAAACATTAATTAACGATAAAACCGTCAAAAAAAATTTTTAAAAATCGGCACTTGGTGAACATATTGCAAAAAAATAGCTCAATTTTTTAAAATTATTTGTGGAAAAATTTTTTTTTGCGTGGCTGAAGTCACGTGGAATCGCTCATATATATATGTATATGTATATTTATATGATGCTTTATGACGTCGGTACAAAACCCATATTCACCGTCTCTCGCGTGATTCGAACTAAATGGTAACGAGAATAAAAAGTATTGAAAAAAAAAAATAAAACAAAACAAAACAAAAGTTTTAAATCCGATAAAAATATGTTTAAAATGAAAATGAAACAAAAAAAATTACGTGATTATCGAGTCGTTGATAATTGAGTTACCCCGAAGTGGATGATCATATGCACGAAATGATTTTTGGGCTGTGGAAAAAAATGGTTTTGCAAAGATTCAGTTCTGGATCATGTCTGCATATATTTATTTTTTTACTGACAACATGTCAACAAAAAAATTGGTGTACAAAATATTTTTCAATCGACACATTAGTTTTCGAGTTACGATGATTCGAAGGTGTTCAACCCTCTTTTTTTTGAGGGTTGTCGTCGGGGGGTTTGGTGACGAAAATTTCATTGGAGTAATCTTTCATTAATCAGTCACTCGCCTTCAGTAAAAAAAAAAGTACCAATTTCGTTGCGAAATCTTGACTTTCGGCGTTTTTTTTTTTTTTCATTGTAAATAGTAAATGTGACTACATATGGTGGTGCGAGGTAGCCATCAACGTCGAATCGTAGGACAAGCTTGTGTGACCGCTAAGGCAGCTCGCTTTGTGGCATATCGGATCGGGTTAGTGTGGCTGGACTCTTAACAGTGCGCCCCTTTGATACGGTTTCGCGTATATATATATTTGCCAGTCACACAGGCGAATAAGAGAGAGAGAGAGAGAGAGAGAGAGAGAGGGAGAGAGAGCGACCTCGCGTCATTTCAGACGCTACCGTTTGTCGGTCGTGGGCAACGCCATTGCGTTTTCGTGGCGCGCGCACACACCGAGAAATGGTTTTTCGAAGTTGTCGTTTTTTCGTCGAATAATACGAAGAGTTACCGAGTAACAATCGACGAAGCTGGGTATATGTCGCGGGGCCCCACGAACGACGCGGAGTGTGTGTCCGGTTCGGTCTGTCCGGCAAGGCCGTGTTCAATGTTGCTTGGTTTGCTTGGTTTGTTTCGTCGTTATACTTGACCGGCTGGCCGAGAGGTGTTAATGCGTTCTTTCGTTCTCGCTTCACTTGCGTTTCTCGACTTGTCACGTTTACCTTTCTCGTCTTTGTCACGCTCTCTCTCTCTCTTTCTCTCTTGCTGGGAGCATGAGTCCCATGGGTGTGCAAGTGTATGTGCTTGTGTGTATGCATGCATCGGTGAGGGTTGTATGACACCGACTGTCCAAATGCCAATAGAGTGTTAGGTTTATAAATTATTTCTGCTACAGTGTTCGTCATATAATTTTCATTGGTAGTAGCTGATTAAAAACTATACATTCTCGCATTTTTTCACGGTTTTTGAAAAAATATTTCGTTGCATTTTTCGAGACCCATTTGAAGACACCCCACTGTATATGTCACGTCTCTTCTCATTACAAATTGCAAATGTGATTCTATCAAAGTTAACCATCGAAGTCGCGACGATTTGAAAAAAAATATATATAAATAAGAATGATAAAAAAAAGAAAAAATCGACGTCCTCATCGAGCATTATCTAGATTTCCGTTCCGGGACTCGTTCGTGTGGCGATCCTCGTGTGATCCTCGTCGTCATCGAGCTGAATTTGTTTGGTGTTTACGCATACCTTCGTGGTCTCGTCGAATCGCTCACCCGCTCTTCTTTTATTTTTTTTTTATCGCTCGTAACGAAACATCGCGTTATCTCCCCGGGCCGGAGAGACTCGAACGGATAATAGAGGTCCCTCCACGCGTATAAAGTTTTGCGTGTTGAAAAAAAAAAATAAAAATAATAAAAATAAAAAAATAAAATAAAATAAAAATCATGATAACAATAATTCACGTTGGGTTCGTTGAAACGTGATCGAGAATTCTTCGGTCGATCTCGTCTTACACATAACGATCGTGCCTTAAATCACGAACGAGAAGAGGGGTTGAGTGACGAGGAAATGAGAGAGCGAAAAAGAAGGAGTGAGAGAGAGAGAGAGGGAGAGAGAAATATAGTGAAACGAAAGACGACGATAATTGAGGGGCTCCCAACGCGTCGCGCCACTTCGCCCCCCCCTCCCCCCCCCCAACCATCCGAACGAGCCATGCCCCGCAACGCCAAAAATCCGTATTTTTTTCTCTCTCTCTCTCTCTCTGTCTTTCTCTCTTTTCCGTCGCGAGAACCGCCCTTCCAGCGTTTTGCGATCCGGACCAGCCGCCCTTTCGACGCGATGCTGCTGCAAAACTCTTTCCCCCGTGCTACGGGGGCGTCGCGATCCGTCCACGCGTTATCCGAAACTTCAACATGGCAGCCGGGCACCCTCGTTTCGTTTTCTCTCTCTCTCTCTTTCTCTCTTTTGATTATTTTTATTTCTCATTCTAATCAATGTGTTCCATTGATTTCATGTGTTTCATGTGTTTCATTCAAATTTTTTCATTGTCGTTGTTGTTCAATTGTTTCAAGTGTTTTAGTTAATTAATGAGTTTAATTTGTCGCAGTGCCATTTCGTTTTCTCTCTTCTTCTTTATTCATTCTAATCAATGTGTCTTTTTTTCGTCATTTGTTTGTTAATTTTACGGGGATCTTTTTTTCTTCTTCTTTTTTTTGTGGTTGACCGGTGGTTCGGAAGTCGTGACATTCTTGGCTAAACGACGGATAACGACGTCGCATTCGACACCGCAAAACAAAAAGAAAATTAAATGAAATAAGATTTAAAAAAAAATAAAAAATGAAAAAAAATTAAATAAAATAAAATAATTGTCGGACTAACACGCGTGTGTGGATACAGAAGCCAACGATTGTGGATCTCGGGGGCCAAACGTCGCGTGACTCGGAGCACTGGAATTTTAATATTCGCTATTAACAACCCGTGCCCCGGTGGCAATTCGCGACTAAAGAACCCCGTAAAATTAACTTTCTCTCTTTCTCTCTCGCTCTCTCTCTCTCTCTCTCTCTCTCTCTCTCTCTCTCTCTCTCTCTTTCCACCCAAACGTACGTGTCTCCTTAAAACGATAATTTTTTTTTGTTTCACGTATTTCACTCGCGTACCTTCGCGAATATAAAGAGGGGGGCGGGGGGGGGGGGCAGGGGGTACACACACGATTCGCGTTAGCGATAGTTAGGCATCCGCGGCAACCCGCGAGACGACAGACTCTCGATGCACGATCTCTTTCTTACGTCCGAACGTTCGTACGTCCGACTGCCCCTTCTCCCTTCTCTCCGCCCCCCCCCGGCCCCCCTTTCTCGAAGTTCGCGACGCGTTTCTTCGACGCGAGCTCAGGCCGCGTTCTTTCAGCTTTACGATCTTACCACGGTAACGAGCAACTTTATCGGTCACCGCTCTCTCGTCGTTATTTCCCTCTCGCGCTCTCGCAACGCGCAGGCGCGAGAGCGAGTTACGCGAGGACTCGGAGCTTACGAAGAAAATAAAAATAAAAATAAATAAAATTAAATACATATATATACATTTGTACATGTAATCGCGGGTGGGACGATGAGAGAAGAAAAAAGTTGAGGAATAATACGGATCGATGTGTATATATATATATATATATATATATATATATATATATATATATATATATATATTGTACGTGTGTACTTGGAGAATCGAATTTTTGCCGCTTTCGCTCCTTTAATGGCATCTGGTGGCCACCTTGCAATTTGTACGCGCAGTGGGGCTACGTCTCTTCGCGTACCTTTCCTCGGTGTGTGTGTGTGTGTGTTGATCGCTCGAATGCACCGAGACCTTCGCCCCATACGCGTATCTCACCGTTTACTTTTTTCTTTTTCTTTTTTTGGGGTATTTCTTTTCCTCACTCTCTTAGTTTTTTCCCGTTTGTCTTATAACTCTCTGTCGACTCGCACTTCCTCACTCGATGAGCGGATGCGATTTTATTGCGTTTTTTTTTGTGAGCCTTTTTTTTTTTTCAAAAAAATAAAAACATTTTAAAATATGGCAAGAGTTGCTTGATGCCAAGCAAAACGGATTTGGGGTTCGGTGGTGAGGGTTCGTCAATTTGTATATCGATTTATTTTTGTTTGTTTTTTCAACGTCGACATTTAAAAATAATTAATATAATTATATTTTTTTGTAGAAAAATTATTTCTCGATTCAAAATTTTTTTTATAATTGAACAATAATCATGATCTTATTTTTTTAGTACGAGCGACGTTGATTATTATTATTATCATTATTTTTCTCAAACCAAATTACAGAATCGTTTGTAGATTATCACAATCCGCAGTGACAAAATAAAAAAAAAGAATAAAAAAATGAAAATAAAAAACAGATGGTAGAAAAAAAAATGCGTAACCTCGATCATAAATATTTCCGAGACGTTGCTACAGTTGCACCGGTTTCTTCGATGGTAACCGAGTGGTGTCACTCAATTCCCCGAAGCTTTATATAGGTGACACTGATCATAGAGCTTTACAACCGGAGGTGGCTTGATTGGCCTGATTACAGAGTGCCCCGGTCCAGTCAGACCCACAGACGACTCTCCCACCTACTTCGATCACTCTCCAGTCTATTATTTATTTATTTATTCATTATTATTATTATTATTATTATTATTATTTTTTTTTACTTTTCTTTCAAACTTTTCGTGTTTTTTTTTCACGTTCTCCCTCGTCGAGTCGTATCTTCTTCTTCGTGTTCCACGCATCTCCGGTTTTTATCGACGCAGTCACCTGCTGCGATTGGGGTGCCATGACGATGTATGTGCTATACGATGGTTTAAGGTAGTAACGCACAAACCGTAAGAGTCAAAGCAAGCCTAAAGCTATACCATCTCCAAATGAGTTACGTAGTACCTGTGTGTGACAAAGACGCGTGGTATGATGTCGATTAGAGAGAAAGAGAGAGAGACGATATTTTCCGATGTTTATTTGCTTATTATTCTCGTCACAGTCTGTTGATCTTTACGGTCAAGTGCCCAAGATGTTGCCCGAATATTAAACTTGCAGCTCGAAGTGTTTTCATTAAAATCTGACGGCAACTTTTTGTATTATATCAAATTTAGCGTGTTTTTCCATAAGGCTCAATGTTAAACGTGAAAAAATTAAAGTGTTGATATCTTTTTTCTCGTGCTCCGGAGGGCCATAAAAATTTAACTGGGCCTTTTTCTCATCAATACCCATAAGTATGCCAAGTTTCATGAAAATCGGACGGTAAAGTCTCCTATATGCGTTACTACCTTAACACCAACGAAAAGGAGAGCAAAGAGAACAATAACAACCAGCAGCAGCGAAAGCAAGACCGGAGAACGAAGAGCTATCGCTTCGAAGTTCTTCTGTACTGGGGTCCGATGGTCTCGGGACCGAGGGGCACCATCACCACCACCATCATCGCCATCGCGCTCGGAGCACTATATCACAAACGCGAACCAGCGGTGGCTAAAGGCGGCGGCGTTGCCGTGCCTCGATCGCCCGCACGCACCAAATATTTGACGCTAACCATCGGTGAAACACGCTCGTTCGCCCCCCCCCCCGCACCCCCCTCCCTCGTCGACCGTCACCCTCGTGGCCCTCGTACGGCGTCCCGCGGATTTACTAACCGGCTCGAAAACATTGGCCCGCCATCTTGATATATTTGCATTGCCCTCTCAACGATTTCGCGAAACTTCGGGCGAAATAATTTCGACCCTTCTGAAGTTTGCTCGGTGCGAATTTCGAGCCCAAACAGGAGCTTCCTCGAGAATCCGCCGCGGGGCGTCATTGTTCCAATATTCCCCACTTTTATTTTCATTTCGGACCCTTTTAGCCCCTCGACTACCGTTTCTTCAACTTCGCTTTTTTCTTTCTGGGTCTTGTTCGGTTTTTTTCTTGTTTTCCATTTTTGTTGTTTTACTAAAATTTTATTTTTTATTTTTCACTCTTTACCACGGTTTTTGTGTCGAGGTTGGAAGGGGGGGGGAGGGGGCCGGCTATCTTGTCATTCTTCTTATCCCTCTGGTTCATCTTCGATTCTCGTGTGCTTTCTTCGCTTCTGAATTCCCTCTTTAGTCCCCCGAATGATCTATGGAGCATTATACTCGGTGTCCTGCCCGCCGGGGCGAATACGACCACGAGGATATATCTCTCTGCCGCCCCCCCCCCTCTCGCGGTCCCTGGACGCGCACGTGAACACACGTACAGTAAAACCTCTCGATATTCGAACGCCCGGTTTTCCAAAATGTGTCGCCCTTTGCGAAGTATCGAGTGATTGAATTCATTCATTCTCAAATCGAAGTAATTTGAGATGTATATATATATCGAAAACGCGAGCATTTCAAAATTCCAATTCAGCAATGTTCAGTTAATTTCGAAATTTTCTAGAAATTTAACTTCATTTCAGAATTAGAGGTTAATTATATATTCAAAATGATTATTTATACATTTTCAATGTGCTTGTGCATTCGAATTTTCTTCAATGAAGATAATTTGTGAGGTTAGGTTCTCACACATCGAACAGTTTGGAACAAATTATGAAAAGAACTTGTAATTTGTATTTCACAACTCTACTCTTGCCTTTCGGTCGGTTTACCTTTAATTCCATTTTGTACCCATTTTCCACCCCCCTCCCCTTTCCCCCGACGCCCGAATTTTGGACTATCGAGAGGTTTTACTGTACTCGATTTATCGGCAACCCGTGGACGGGGGAGGGGGGGGAGGGCATACGTATATATATGCGCGAGTCGGTTAGCGCGCGAGCGAACGACCTTAACGTACCCGCTACTTCACTTCTTCGACGCTAACAGGCCCCGCTTGGTACGTCCCCCCGCGTGCACCCGCGACCAACGTCGGAATTTCCATTTTCCTATATATATATATATATATATATATACATATATATGCATAAGCAAGCCGATTGTTCAACAGCTCTTGGCTCGTTCGTCTTTGCGGTCGCTGGTTTTGCCGATCCCGCGAGTTATTCCTCTCGCTCTCGCGATCTTTACGCGTGTGTATATATATATCTATGTGTTAACATGTGTGTATTTGACGATGGTTCAAGGTCTCCCAGACTCATCGCAGGACCGCGGTCGTCGGAGCTCTCGTCTCTTCTGGGCAGACTCGCTTTTCCAATTTCATTGTCGTTTACAGTCCCACATATATATATAGTTTATATACCGATTACATATAATTTAATTTTTTTAACTCGGACGATGATTCCTTATTCCTTTTCGGGTGTCCAATTTTCATTTTATCGTCTTCACGGGTCAGATCAATGAGAAAAAAACCTGATGACGATGATGATGACGATGATTACCCCAAAATCACAAACTCGTGAGTTTCTTTTATCGTTCTTCACCAAAACGATCTTCGAAACTGCATCTTCGACGTAACAACGCCGAAAATTATTCGAGCGACATAGCGAAGACAAGGCCCCGGACTGAGAAGTCTCTCCCAGCGCAGACTCCGGGGCGATATTCCCGGGTAGTTTGGTTCGTACGTTCGTTTCGTTGGTTTCACGGAGCGCGTGTTGTAATTTACGAGCGATCGTTCGTCGAATTCGCCCGGACGGGCGAAGCACACACCGAGGAGGGCTGACTCTCTCGGGGTTTTGAGTTCGCGCGCGATGATTCTGCCTCGCGGCCTCGAAGAGTGCATCGAAGAGTGCACTCGGCTACACGATTGTACACGCCACCGGCTGTCTGTGTGTGTGTCTCTCTTTCTTTCTCTTTCTCTTTCTTTCTCTTTCCCATCGTCCGAGCCGCGATATCCTTCGAGATCTTGTGTTCCTCTCACTCTCTTTCCTTACTCCATTCTTCGTCGTTTCTCTCCACGTGGTTTCTCTCCTCTGCATCGTCGCTCGTGGTTCCAACCCGTTATACACGATGATGCCCCCTCCCCCCTCCTACGGGAGAAAAGAGCTCGTAACTTCCCGCCTGTTGGGGAAGTTCACGCCGTTCCGAGACCCGTCTCGCGCATTCGCCACGGTTGCTGTACTAAGGAGAGAAAAGAGGAGGTAGAACCGCGACGACCAGCTTCCCTCCCCCCCCCCCCTCCCCCGTCCTGGAGGAAACTCCACTCAACCGGATAACACACGGTGGTCTTGAGCTACGTCAACGCTAGTTACCGACAATTTCAATATCGACGCTACAATTTTACTCGAAAATCTAAATATGCATGTAAATTGTTGTTTTTGTTTTTTTTTGCTTGTTCAGTTTTTTAAGACAACCTCTGAAATGTAAAGTAGCGTTTAAAATGAAAAATAGTCTCTAAAATGGAAAGTAGCCCCTAAAATTAAATATAGCCTGTAAAATAAAAAATAGCTTTTAAAATAAAAAATAGCCTCTAAAATAAAAAATAGCTTTTAAAATAAAAAATAGCCTCTAAAATAAAAAATAGCTTCCAAAATGAAAAATAGCCTCTAAAATAAAAAAAAAGTATGAAAAACAAGAACAGAACTGTTATGGGATGACTTTTTTGTCCACACTCGACGACTCACTGACTCGTCATCAAAACTTTTAAAGTTTTTCTCTCCCCACTTTTGATATTACTTTTCGACAAAAAATTAAACATCAAACCCTTCGAGCACGAGTCCCACTTACAATTGTATTTTCAAACATTTTTTTCAAAAATCATTCTCACACGTTAAACCTGCGTCACAATTCGCAAATAACTTGTAAGTTAGAAAAAAGAAAAAACAATTAAACAGAACAACACAGATTAGTCCCGAATTTTATTCCAATTGCAATTAACGAGAAAGCTCGAAAGATTTTTTTGGTAATCCGATCGTGCGATGCCGACGGTTAAACAATGAGAATCACGGGGAAACGTGTTGTGCGAGTCTAGAGCGTAACGGGGTTGCAACGTTGGTGCGCACACACGTGTCAATAACGTTTCATAATATACGCGGTGTGTGTGTGTGTGTGTGTGTGTATACGTGTACACGTTGTAGATATTGCTGAGCCGTCGGTGCAACCGACGCGACGCTTCGAGCTTCTCTCCTCCTTCAGAGATGTTAATTAACTGCGGAATTAATCGAACCAGACACCCGCGCGAGTGCTCGCGCGCGCTCGCGCTTAGCACAGCGCGGAGCACAGCGCGTATAGTTGAGTCAAGCACGGTGTTAATTACATCGTGACTCTGTGCTCTCTCTCTGTCTCTCTCTCTCTTACTCTCTTTCAACGCTTCGCGTGTCGATCGTATACCGAATCGTATTATGTACGGTAGTTTCGTTCTGCTTGTATACATGTGCGTGTGTGTGTGTGTTTGTGCGCGTGCACCGATATGTCATAGCTATATATACATAGCAACGCCGAAAGCGCATCGAACAACAGAATTCGTCATTGCGTATTCAAAATCTGTAATTACGACTTCAATTTCAATTGTAAAACATATTCGTCTGTGTATATGCACCTATATATATGTATAACTTATATCACAATAAGTATTATGAATTGAGGTCGGACAAGATACAAAGTAAACAAGTATTTTGTATTTCAGGCCAGACAAAATACAAAATGGGAGAAGTATTTTGTATTTTGTGACCAGACGAAATACAAAATGAGCGAGTTCTGTGAATTTCAGTCCAGGCAAAATGCAAAATCAACGAGTATTTTGTATTTCCACTCGAGAGTGAAATAACGAACGAAAATGTATTTTGTATTTCAGCCCGGACAAAATATGAAATGCCCAAGTATTTTGTATTTATTTTTGTAAAGATTCTTTAAAAAAAAAAATGTTTACGTGGAAACTAAAAAGAGGTCCTGAAGGACCCTGTAACAACCACAGCCTCCAATTGTCAACTCAAATCACAGCCAACACACGCTCGAGCTTTTGCGATCCTCATTCGCATGATAATTCCTTTTTTACTCAAAAATCACCGAACGAGATTCTTCCAAAAAATATCTCATACATCGATTGTATGACAATGCACGATCTCCAAGCACACACGATGTAACAACGGTACACATGGAACCCGTTACTACATCGCACTCATTTACGAACGGAGATGTACGCCCGGAAAAAGCTTCTAGACGCGGAAAAAGGGTAAAATTGTAAAAAAAACAAAAAAGACATTAAAAACATGAGGGAGAGAGGATGGTCCGTGTGCCTTCCTCCCCCCCTCCCCCCTGTCGTCGTCATCGTGGATGCTTGCAATGCGACGTTACAACAGAGCGTGAGTGTCGCCCGCGCATTTAGATAATGCGTGTGCTCGTGCGCTCTCTTCTTGCACTCAACTCGACGGTCGCTCGTCCGTAAAAGCCCGGAGGCGAGAGCCCGCGCGCAAGAGCCATCCTTTTATCCTCTTGTAACTTTGGGTACCGGGTGTACCTTCGCTCTCGCCCATACACTCACTCTCTCGCCCTTCGCGATTTTTCTTCTTCTTTTTTTTTTTTGAAAATATTTTTTCGTTTGGCGTCTCTCGTTTCGTCGCACTCGATGCTTCCAGCATATATATATATATATTATATGTATATATATATATATATATTATATGTATATATATATATATATATTATATATATATATATATAGGCGCTTGGCTTCTTCAACATCGAGATGAGCAACAGCGGCAACGGCGTGTAAAGCTAACCCACGAGACGCATATACGTTGTGTGTGCGCGCGTGCGCGAGCCCATATCACATATTCGTTGCACCGACAGACCGAGTGCGCCCATTAACAACCGTAATTGCTCCAAAACGTGTGAAATGCGTCGCGGCCGGCGCCTCTAACTCACGTCTACGACTATTAACGCAACTCAACCAGCCACCACATCAACGCCACTTATACGTATACGTATATGTGTATATATAGTTGTAGGTAATAGTGTGTGCGTGTGTGTGTGTGGGAAAAAAAGGGAGTCTTTTTGATTCCTCCGGCAGTTTCTACATTCGAAGCTGATACTATGGGGAGAAATCTGTCGAAATTTCAGCCCGATCGAAGAATATTCAGAGGTTCCGCTTTTGCGAATTCGATTTTGCCTTTGATTAACACGTAACATTTTTTTTTTTAGTTGCAATTTATTTTTCCGGTAAACGAAAAATTCCGACGATGAAAACCGAGTGCTGTACATGGTATCGAGGTTATTTTAAATGGAGATATTTTTTGTTTTGCAATTTGATGGAAAAATCGACAACTTTTGTTTTTAACGAGAATCATTGAATATCCTCCACCGTTCATTATCTCTCTTTGTCTTTTCGTTCGTTGCTAGCACTTCACTCGCGCATGCGTGGAACACAAAACCCGAAACAAAAGGTCCGGGGCATTAAATTTGCGCTCTTCACGACTCGTGCGTGTAAGTGCGAATTGGATGGTAATTGATTGTCACACGATGTGACTCGATTGAAATATTATGTTCTTGATATCCATTTGGGAGACGAAGCAATTGGACGAGAGAGACAAAAGAGCGATGAGCGTGAGTGATGAATAAGGAGTGGAACATTTTTTTCAGCAATGGTTTTTTTTTGGAAGACGTCAGTCGTTCGGGATGAGCGTGATGGTGAAAGCTCTTGTGTGTGCGTGTGTGTGTGTGTGTGGAAATGCGGAGTTGCCGGGGGAAGTTGGAGATGTACAAAGGCTCGTTAGAACGCCATTACTTGGCGAGTGCCACACGTGCATTTTCCAGTCATTCGGTGGGAGAGCAAAGTGGAGAGGAGGACTCGTAACGCCATATCTATACGGCCACAGATATATATGTATATATAATATATATATGTATAAGTATAACTAGATACTCTTCCCCTTCTTTTTGTTCCACACCTTTCGTTCCACATGGAATCGAAACACATGGAATAAATATTTGATAATAATAAATGACCGCTCGAAATTCATAACTGAATTCAACATTTCCCGACTTTCGAACTTTCCCACGCGTGAAATTATCAAAATTAGGTGTATGCCGTCTGTGACTTTTTTATAGAAAATTCAATTCTCTACAATATTGTTGATGTCAACTTTTGGTCTATATAGCGTTGTTTATCGGCCATTCGGACGGGAAGGTAGAAATGCATTGATTTTTATCTTCCAGACATTTTTTTGAACCTTCTTAAATTTGTTCGTTCTGAATTTTAAGCCCCGCGACCCGATCAACGAGGTGACGATGGTCCTTCATTGACGGATCGGAGAATCTGAACGGCCTCGTTACTTTTACTGTTACTAATCGTTTCGGATTATATAACACGTTTTTTTTTTTTTTTTCAAGTAAAGGGGAAAAAAATTGGGTAATTTGGCGAGCGTCAGCGATGCTCGCTGACTAGGCGCGAGTCGCAACCTCGGCGGCTTTTGAACGACACGATTTACGGCCGGTAATTACCGACATCGAAGATATTATTTTGTATATATGTATATATACTTTTACGGTGGTTTACGGTACGGAGTGTGTGCCATATAGCACGGTAACCACGCGTTTACGGTTCGGCCGTGACTCAGCTACCACTATGTACTTTGATTTTTTCTCCGATAATCGCAGAATGCAACTTTACCGATTGGTCGGGAGGCTATGGCGGGGGGGGGGGCGTCAAATTATCGTAATGGAGCATAAACGCAGCCCGAAATGGTTCGCCATCGTCGAAAGACTCGCGCGATGAATCGCGGTTTTTTTTTTTTTTTTGGTTTTTGGAATTTTCAAAAAATCTTGTTTATCGCTCCAGCGTTCGCAAAATTTGGCATATCCGTCTAAATAGTTTTTCGCATGTAGAGTTCAGCCAACGGATAGATATTTGGTATCGCATTTATGACGAATCCATCGATAAAGTTTCGATTTTTATGATATTTTGAAATTTTTCGAAAAAATCATCTTTCTCGCTCCAACTGCCGTCAACTTCAATCTATCTTCACCCAATTCTTTATATACAAGTATACAATATCGTTGAGCTATGATATATATATGAAATTTGACGACGATCGCGGTCAAACAAATCGAATTTTTAATATCGATTCATTTTTTTCAAATTCCAAACCTATGAGGAATAAAAAATATTCGACTTGCCATAATTATAATCTCCTAGATCCACATTAATCAACAATCACTATCACTCGTTACAAAATTCGATGAAAATCTTTTCACCCGTTGAAATTCCACGAGACATTTGAAATTTCACAAACCAACTGATCTCGATATTAAAATATCACGACTGCAAATGAAAAGTTGCAATTTGCCTCTACCGAATCGAAAGAACTCTGTGCACTGTTCTACGATTCGGAGAAAGCAAAATTTTCAATTTGCATTTTCTGATTTTTTTTTTGTTTCAAATTTTTTCCAAGAGGGTTTTATGGCTGTAGGAGACATATATACATGCCAGGAGGGGGGGGGTGGTTATATATGCGCATGGAAGCCCCGACGATGATCGTCATCGCGACGGCTTTCACGGGATTGCAAATTCGCGGCCCCGGTCGGCCATCAGTCGCCGCTAGAATATATATTCAGTCGCCGACGAACCCAGAGATATATCGGCACGCCTGGTGGAGCCGCCCGAGCGACACACAGCCTCGCCTATAATGGTAATATCCAGGGCTCGTCGGTTTGCATCTCCCGAGAGTCGATTGTTCTGACGCCCGGCGCGACACTCACGGCTATACGTATATCACCGATACACATAAACACACACACATATATATATATGCGAATGCATATGTACGTGTTTCGGTCCGGGGCGCGATCTCTGCTAACTACTCATCTCGTTCTTTGCGTCTACAATAGCTCGCGGAAAAACGTTGCAATATTTATGCAATCGTAAGGTGAATAATTTTTTTATTTTCTTTTAAATTTTTATTCCGTGTTCTTTTTTTTTTCTTTCTCATCTTTGCATACCAGTTCAGTTGTGTGTGTGTGTGTGTGGGGTGCGACATGGGTGCGAACGACGCTTTCACCGATTTTCTATGCAAAGTGAAAAAACGCAAACGCGAGGCATCGAAATTTTCGATCGGAATCATTTCGATGATCATGCATTCATCTAGCACGCACAAAAGCGGTTATAATCGCGATTCCTCAGATTGGCGTACTTTTACGTATATATTGTATGTGTCATAAATCCTTAAATCTCGTAATACGATCCGGGTCTCATGTGCTCATGTGGTTTATGTGGTTCCGTTAGTCTAACGCTGAAATTTCGGCTTCCATTATTCCTCAACAATCAAACATGGATGGAAGCACCCCCCCCCCTCTCCGTGTTCGTGTTCTAAAACGTCGCATGCGCGGACAGGAGGCTAACGAGACTGAGGCACCTGTCTTGATTCAACATTGCGCAACGTCGATACTCGAGCCCCCCAAAACCGAGCTCGAACGTTCCACAAGACTTTGTTGTTTTTTTTTTCCTTGAGAAAAGAGGACGGCGAGATCGAGATCGAGAGAGAGAGAGAGATACACTGAACAAAGGGATCGAGGTTTCGCCATTGTGGATAAGGTCGGGCAAGTCTTCGTCCTCATCGGGGACCAGTCCAAAAAGGTTCGAGCTCATTCGCACACACACTCGAGTGTGTGTCTGTGTGTGTGTGTGAGAGAGAGAGAAAGACCCGAGATCTTTCGAAGGTGTCTAGTTTCCATGTGCTACGTGGAACACAACGAGATCCCGAGGTGAGGTTGTGTCAGGGGGGTCACGAAGGATCAACGTTGGTTATATACGGAAGAGCGAAAAGCGCAAAACAACGATTGTGCGATGAAACGAAGATGTGAAATCGGAAATAGAACGAAGACGGAGTGTGTGTGTGTGTGTGTGTGTGGTGGCGTTGAACACTATTATTTGGCCCGGGCCGGACCGATTCGTGTTATGAGCGAAATGAGCGAAGAACGGGATCCCGTTAGCGCAGGGTCAAAACTCCTCCGCCTATTTCTTCCTCCTTCGCTTCTCACTCCATCCTTATTCTTTCAACGTCTCTTTTTGTTGTTTTTTTTCGTTCTTTTTTCTTCGTTATTCGTTTTTCTTGATTTCTCGCTCGTTCTTCATCATCGTCCTTATGGCGATCTACGTTGGACACGATTTCTTCACGATGATGAAGAAGAAGAAGAAGGAGAAGAAGAAGAAGATGAAGAAGAAGATGAAGAAGAAGATGAAGAAGAAGAAGAAGAAGAAGAAGAAGAAGAAGAAGAAGAAAAAGGGGCGAATGCGGAGGACGATGATGATGATGATGATGAAGGAGATGAAGAAGAGAGACAGAAGCAGCGGGAACAGCAGCTATTCCCACCTCCCCCGCAGTACACAACGTGCTTTCTCATCTCGTTCGAAGGGGAAGAGAAGAGTCCGAAGGCTGCCCCGAGGCAGGTATAATATAACCCAACGAACGACCCACAACCTCTCTCTCTCTCTCTCTCTCTCTCTCTCTCTCTCTCTCTCTCTCTCTCTTTCTTTTGCTCTTCTGCTCTTTCTCCGTCCCTAGGCTCCGCTTATGCCGATTCTTCGTCTCTCGTTCACTCGCTCTCCATCGTATACACCCCCCCCCCACTCTCCGCGAACCTTCCCGAGCAGTTATTTATTACGGGTTTGGCGTTTTTATTGGATTTACACAACTTAAATACCGAGTCCAACGCGCCCGGACGCCTGCCCCCTCCCCTCCCCCCTCCCGATCAACATAAATATTGTATTTTCACCAACGAACGTGAAACCCGGCTGCACTGTCGAGTAGCCGGTTCTGTGACGTACGCATTATTTTGGCTGGACACGGTGTCTTGTAACGGTTATTAGATTTATCCGAAAAAAAGAAATAAAAAATTTGAAAAAAATAATAATTGTCACCGGTTTGAAGATATTATGAGGTTTCATTGTCGCAACCAAACTATATATATATATAAATATATTTTTCACGATATTCGAATTTATCGATGGTACAAAAAATAATTGTTAAAGATGATAAAAAAATTAAATTTTTCACAGCGATGAATAATTTGATGAATTTTATGAGATAAAGGAGTGGATTTTAATGTTAAATTCAACCCTATCGGTGGGATCAAAAATTTCAAAGTTCCCGCATTATATCCAGGAGTTCAGAACGAGCAGAAAGTTCAAACGGTGGATAAACAACGCTATATATATATGTATCAAAAGTTTACACGAACAATGTTTTTTTTCGTTACAATGTAATTTTGAGCCCGTAGCCGACATTTTTTTAGACTCGTTCGAGACGACGTCGAGATAGCCGAGTGAGAGATGCCTGTTGCAGACCTCGTCGACGAGCTTCTGTGTTTTACGTGGGCTCGGCTCGGCGAACCAAATTCCCTATAGTTTATGAAACGAGAAAACATAACCTCACGTTCTCTTCATCCTTCTGTTACACGTAGCGTATGTATATATGTATATATGTATGTGTGTGTGTGTGTGTGTGTATGTGTGAGTGAGTGCTCCCGCGCAAGGCACGTACGGTAATCACTCGGCTCCTTATCTAGTGACGGCAGGCAGCGTCGGATCTGCCGCGCGCTGACCGGCTACAGTATATAGCGCTCGTGGTTGGCGCTGCAATTATGCCGCTTCGCCACGGCGTTCATCCATCATCCGGTAGCGTGGAAAGCACTCGTTTAACCGGGCTCACGCGCTTTCAGAGATGCATACGCGCGCGCGCGCGCACCGGCTTATCGCTCGGACTTTACTCTCGGATGATGGCGAACCACGACGAAGAAATCTATTGCAACTAGTTTATTGCGACATTTTACACGGCAATGTACAATAATGTCGTATTCTCGAAATATCTTTGGATTATAGCACATGAAAATGCATATACATAGCACAAAGTGTACAATACGGAATATAAATATGTATGAGTGTCCAATTTCACTCATGAAACCGTAAAACTTTTTTTTACACAAACAATTGATACATTTATATTTTTCCCCAATTGTAATATCACCAAAGTTGATAATCCGTGACAAAAAAAAAATCTAATTCGTGATTCGACATCGACGAAAAAAACTCGATTGGAAAAATAATGTTTGAATCTAAGTTTCAAAACGCGTTTTGACCTCTGACGAGCTCCGATGAAATTTTGCAAACGGATGGAAAAAAAAATCTTTTATCGTCACGAAAAAAAAATCTTTTATCGTCACGAAAAAAAATCTTTTATCGTCACGAAAAAAAATCTTATATCCCGTGACAACGGAAAACGCGTTTGTCGTCGTGTGTACGCAGGACCGCGACGCCCCCGCATAAGCGTCCACTCTCGTCCGCGATGGCCATTGGACGATCGACCTCGCGACTCGACGATGCTCCCCCCCCCCCCCCCTCCTTCTTCACCACGTTGAGCCATTTTCTTCCGATTCGTACGGGAAAAGACCACGAAAAAAGAAAGTACAACGACGATGGATTCGCGGTAACGTATCAGGGCCACGTGAATTCGTGCGCGATCGATCGACCAATTACATTGCCGGAATTTTCTTCGGAACCCACCCACCCCGTGCCACATCGTTATTTTTCCCCCGTTCTTCCATGGTTTCCCAGCCTTTGCCATGGACCCTCCACCTCGCCTCTCACATTCGTTGATGAGAAAAATTTTCTCACCAATCAACAGACGCTTCGCTATTTCGTCAAATATCGCAATTATTATTATTTGCATTATTTTCCATGCTGTCTCATTATGTACAATTGTGTTATGAAGCTTGGGTATTCGTCGAATGCTTTTGATTCGGTTTCATGGAAATAATGTGTATTACTTATTTGTAATGGACATCAATTACGGTGAATTGAAAAAAGTTATTGAAGGGAGAAGAAGAAAAATGATTTAATAATTGAGAGAAGAATTATCGGGCGAGTCGAAGCGATGTAAAATTTGCAACAAGACGGACACACTTGGCGAGTATGACTTTCTTTCTGAGGATTCTTCAACCTTATAAGTTTAGTAAGTGAAGTTTATTAAGTAGTTGGTCAATAATTATCGATTAACCGTTGGATGGTAACACTGGGTCACTCGTGACTTGCCCACATGATACGTTCTTCACCTTCTTAATTGTTTTTTTATTGTATTGTTTAAACAAATAATTAAATCAGTAATATAGTGATCGATGCTTATACTAGGATAGTTGAAGAGATTTCATGAATTTTTCAAAATTTTTTTTACACCACTTTGCAGCACTTTGCAAAGTGCCAGAAAGCAAAAAAAACACAAAAATTCACTTTGTCACGTGATAATTCTTCCTAAATCTGCAAATCAATGATTCACAAATTTTCCTTATTTTCTCGCGCTTCGAAGACCTTCTTTCGTGTAAAATTTCCAGATTCCAGGTCAACGGAAAGTACCCCATGGATTTCATTATTTCATTTCATCCGAAATTACGAAACCCTGGAAATAATAATTCTGTTTATTCTTTAACCCGTCGATAATCCATTGTCATCGTGGAAATAAAATACCGGCAAAGGGGTAAATCGTTAGATCGACGGAATACAAGTGTCGAACGAAAAAAAAAATAATGTGACGTTCGGAGGAAGAAGAAAAAATGAAATAACCGCGAGACCGTCGTCGCGATACGTGTAGGAAGGTATATATGACCCCCTCCCCCGCCCCTTCGTTTAACTAATTCAATTCGACGACGTAGACGACGCGGAGAACGGCCTTGGCAGTTGCGGTAAGCAAAGTGGCGTCACGCATCGTTGGCCACACCATGTGAAAAGTCACGCGATTGACGCGAGATCCCGCATCGTCGTGATACAACACATAGCGCTTGCACGTGTGTATGTGTGTTTGTGTGTATGTGTTTGAAGATGTACTTACCGCACACGTTATACATGTGCATTTATGCATCATCCCCGTGATGAAATTTCCACGTGGTTATCTTAAAAAAAAAACTTTTTCAACCCTCCGAGGTTACCTTCGGGGTCGAAATTGACCCCAACCGCAACTTCGTGCCAACATTATTTTTGTTTCTTCAATTATCGAACGTAAAAAAATGAAAAAATGTACAAGATATGATTTGTTTAGCAATACATGGGATTTTTCACGCATTGATCTCTCAATAATTTTTTTTTTATTCCCCATTTCGAAAATTTGATTAAAAAAAAAACAAACTATTTTCCGTGATATTCTCATTCCAAAGTGTTCAAACTGATATTCCGAATTTTTACACGAGTCGTTCGAAACGAGATATCGTTAACGCATGAATATATATGTAGTTCAAACGTGGCTGGGGTCACTGTGACCCCGTGCGATCAACGCGTCATTTCCCGAACGTGTGTGACCCCGAAGGGTCAAGTTACGTTTACGTTGGGAAATAAGGTCCGTCGGTTCCGAAATAAATTTTGTACTTTCGTGACTCGACGCGCTTCCGTGCGGGGGCGCTGGCAAACTTCGGGCCGGCGAGTGGGGGGGGGGGGCAGGGAAGGGAAGGGGGGCCGTATCCAACGAGTTTGGAAACCAGTTAGCACGACGTGTCCGTGTTGGACCACGATCGAATGTACGAATTCGCGACGAACACAAGCATCCCCCAAGATGATTTCACGAATGCATTATACGATCCGAGCGACGCGCAGTTACAAAAATAAATATTGAACAAAAATACATATATATGTTGAAAAAAAAAAAAATCTTGTATGATTGTATTTATCGCGTGGATCGGAAACCCCATGGGCTTCGATGTCAGTGAACGCGATAAAACACGCGGACGCCTACGCGCGCTTGTGCGCATGCGCGTCCGATAAACAGCGAATCGTAACGCACGTGCGGAAGAGTTTGCACGTTGACTCGATATTGTTCATGGTGCAGCCATGGCTTCGAGAGAGAGACCTTGGACGGCCGGAAAAATTTTTTTTTGGTCCCGAACGCGATAGCGCGAAGCGTGAAATTTCGAAGAGGGCGACTGTGCAAAGAGCGTGTGTGTGTGAGAGAGAAAGAGAGAGAGAGATGAAGGTTATGGATGAAAAAAAGGGACGAACGACGATGCGGCAACATTGCAGTCCGATATGGAAAGCTAGCGTCAGATCGAAGAGAGTATATATATATATATATATATATATATATATATATATATATATATATATATATATATATATATATGGCGGACGCGAATGAGACTCGGAGTGGGAGGAAACCGAGGGGACCGCGAACGAAGCATAGAGAAACGAGAACGAACGAAGAAGGTGTGTGTGTGTGTGTGCGACGTAGTGGGTGTCGCTGAAGCTAAAATGTTCATGCTTGCCCGCAGTCCTCTCTCTCTCTGTCTCTCTCTCTCTCTCTCGGTCTCTTTTTCTATCTCGATGCTTCTGTACGATGCTGCTCGCGCCAACTTCCCTTTCCTCGTTACCGGCCGTGGGGCTCGCCAAACGCCCTCCGTGGCCGTCTGCCCGACTACTCCGCGCAGTCGCGACACGATTCATCAATCTTGTTCCACCGTCCCGGCACATTTCGCCTACGTTTCTTACCCCGGTTAGCTACAGTTTCGTCGAGCTTGCCCCCCACCATCGACCAGCCATTTTCCAAAATCGTCGTGTTTTTTTTTTTGTTTTTATCACATCCAGATAACATTTCGTAGCTTGTATGTCATTATTATTATTATTGTTGTTGTTGTTGTTGATGGTTTTGATACATTTTAGAATGAGTCGAACTTAGGATTGAATGAACATAACCTCAAATATCGAAATGCGAAAATGAAAAATAAGAATATTTTGAAACTCAATACCAAAAAACAACATCTCGAACGTTGTCGAGGAACCAAAAATGCATTTTTTTCTTCTTTCGATCATCCAAATGGCTTTCCAAGAACGATTTAATAGGTTCTTTGACATTCATCGTTATTTGTTCGGCTCTCAGAACTATAGTCTCGAGATCGAATGAAGGTCGATGAAAAATAATCAATTGTAATTTGATAACCCGTAAACACGAAGGTCATCACTCACAACAACATTTTTCTTCAATTGCATTAAACCGAATTGTCCATTATAAATTCGATGAAAATTCATTTCGTAGAACGAGGAAAGGTGGTACCACAGTGTTATGCGAAGTGGGTATAATTCAGTGAACGAAATCTTTGTTCAACGAGTTGTCCCACGCCGGAGGGGGGGGGCGGAGGGGGGAGCTCGCTTGGTAATAGAAACCTCACACACGGTGCCCCATTCGCTAGTATTCCCAACCGGTGCGTCGTGGTTCGTGAAGAAAACAAAAAAAAAACACACACACACACACAGAAAAACAAACACACCGAATGAACGAAAAAAAAAAACGAAAAATAATAATAATAATAATAACAATGATAATAACGTGAAACCCACGAGCGGAGACGAATAGGGCTTTGTCTACGGTCGAAAATAATTTGGAATCTCTCGCGTATAACCAGCAGCGACGGGTATATAGTATGGTAGGAAGGAACACACAGCACCGGCAAAAGCGCGACGATATTCTCGGAAGCCGAAGGACTTCAATTTCAAGTGAGCCAATAAAATTTCGGTGGACAAGAGTAGCGCGAGAGCGAAGAACCTGGAGAGCGAGTGAGTGCGAGTGAGACAGAGAGAGATCGGAAAGAGGCCAAGAGATGCGGAAGAGCGAGACAGAGCCAAAGCCAGAGGAAGAGAGAGAGAGACAAAAAAATGGCAGGAATGAGCGAAGCAGACTGAAGTAAAGGGTCGAGGAGAGGCCTCGTTGTTGGTCCGTTGCCGAATTTCACAGGGCTATACGGCGTTTACGACTGTCGCGCAGTCGTTCATGGGGGTCATGGAAATCCGAGCACGGCCCTGGAACTCTGAGCAGCGCTACGGCCCTCGCGCCTCCCCCTCCCCTCGCTGTCTCGCAGAGTGCTCTTGCCCCTACAAGCGTACACAGCCCCTGCCCCTGCCTCCCCTCCCTCTTTCTCCTCACGGCCCTCTTCGGCCGACAGTCCCCACCGGACGTATCGCACAGTGATTCTCAACCCTTTCGTCCCACCCCGACTCATTATTACCAACAACGTGCCCCATCAATATTCACCAAGCGCCATTATCCCCGCAACTCATCGGAACAAACGATGCACTCGATCTACAATCGTTGGGTTCTAAATTCACGCGATAAGAAAAATTAACGAGTCCGATGAATGGGCGAGCTTTCGTTGATCCGTTTCGTTCGTTCATTCATCGCGCAAAAGGGTCATCATCGGACCGAATTGAACCCTCGTGAAAATCGTAATCGGCTTTTTTTTCTCTTCTTTTTTTGCTTTCAACAGACCGCACTTCGGGGATCGGGCGAGCGTGCGTGCTAGAGAGCTAAGCCTAGTCGTGATTTGGAAAAAAATGAGGCTGAAAACGGACAAAAATTATATCCCACAATGTTGCTGGTTTAGTCGTTGTGTGGGGTCGTCGGTAGTCTGAATTCAAGTTCTCGAGAGTTTGATTCTGGAACGTTGACCGCCATCTTCAATTTGAAGAGGAAAATTGGTTTTTCTTCGACAACTCGACAATTTCCAACTTTTAACTATATAATCACCGATCGTAGACAAAAAATGGTAATCACCAAAGTTGTAGAGAATCAAACGACCCACAAATTTTCTTCCATGCATTTTCACTCAAAAGTTAAAAATAAACGAGTTATCGAACAAAAACAAATTTTCCTCGTAATTCAAGATGGCGGTTGAAGCTCGCGGGTCGAGAGGTTAAGAACTGAATTTCAGACTCCCAATGCCCCCGCCACTAAATACTGGATAAAATAAAACAGTAGCAAAAGATTTGTTCCTACGTCAAAATGTACATTCCCACTGGGTTAACTCAACTAACATAATCCTTCACCGGGTAGCACGCGATGAGTTCGGCTGGTGCGGCAAAGCCTCGCGGCGACCGTGTGGATACGCCAACAGCGGGGCGAGGGTGGGGGGGCCCTTCGGCTTCTGCGCGGGCTTCGCGTCGCGCCTTCGGCCCGACTCGTTCCCCACCGGACGTGTCCGTGCCAGTGGTTCTCAATCTCGACTGAAAAAAAAACAAACAAAAAAAACAGCATTGTCTCGTTGCGCGCCGCTTCGTGTCATCGGCTATGGCGAACCCGGTGCGGTGGAGCCGATGATTGCGCGGACACGAACGAGACACACGCACGAGGAACGGGAATGAAGTGGCGCGGCGAGCGGCGGCGGGGGGAGAGAGCGAGAGAGAGCGAGAGCAAGAGAGAGAGAGAGAGAGAGAGAGAGAAAGAGAAAGAGTGAGGCGCTGGGCTGGTGAGCGAGAGTCCCGCGCGTCACGTGCCACGAACTCGTTAACTACCCTAACGACCAGGATCCGCGTGGCGCGGCCACCGGTGGTTTCGTCAATAATTGGCCGAGCGGGCGCGCGGGAATTCGCTTTTAATAATTTATCACGGCATCACGGCCAACGCCAATGACCCAACCAATAATAATATCATACACTGTTTGCATATGCCAACGTATATATATATATATATATTATATATAGTATAGTATAGTATATATATGAATATATATATACTATACTATATAAATAAATTTGTACAAGTAGGTTTAACGTTTCGTGTGTTAAATCTGCATACTTATATATATCCGCATGACGAAAAGTTGGTTCTCGGGTGTTTTTGTACGTGGAGATACATATATATATATATATATACACACACACACACGCGAGAATTCACGGCGCTGGTTTCAACGTTTAATCGTTTGAATCGCGCGCGCGAGGATGCGATGAATAGCAAATCGTTACGATAAGCTATGGGGCTGTGGTTTTCAACCGGTCACGTAGATCGATCTCCATCGGAAAAGTAAGAACGAGACGCGCGAATACAAAACTCTCTCTGCCGCAGAGTCAGCCGCTGGAAAATTTATTTACCACCCCGCCCCCCCCCCTTCCTCCCTCCATCGGTCATTCTAATTCACCAACGCGAAGATTTCATCAATTGGAATTCCTATAACGTGCTCGCAATGCGAATCGATAGACACCCCCTCCACCGACCTCCTCCGCTCGTACGGCAAACACACGGTGCAATCTCGACGAGTTAGGTATTTTTCTACGATCGCAAAATAATTCTTTGGATTTTTTTTTACTTGCTGTTGATTTATTTATGTACGCAATTTTCTGTACGTTATTGGTGATATACATTGTTTTAATTTTGTGTCTTGCATTTTTTGAGACATGTTTTTTTTTCTTTGTCGAATAACCGTAGAATAATGTTTGAAAAAAAATATGTATGACGCATTAAAGATGTGTGATAAAATGGAAATAAAATAATGTAATGGTGGTAAAATAATGTAAATGTCTGTATATCTCGAATTCTCTTTCGACGAATTCCGAGATTTATCATTAAACCGATTCGTGCATCTAAACGTCACGAAGTTGCCGTATTGTGAATTGTAATCGTTTTGTCGCAAACATTTTTACTCGCTCACTCGAGTTGTCCCTCTCTCTCTCTCTCTGTCTCTCTGAGTCTCTTGGGTTACGTTGTTTTCCCATGCATCCATGGCTACTCATTCACTCACGTTCGGACTCTCTCGATCTCCTTATGCCGCGTTGGTCTTTTTTTTCAAATACGTCAGAGCAAACTGAGAGAGAGAGAGAGAGAGAGGGAAAAATTGAGCGAGAGAGAGAGAGTAAGACGGCGAACTCGCGCGCGCGTATCTCGCGGGATCAAAGGAACCGCCGCAAAGTCTTTGGTTTGCGCACACCAACCTCCGCGACGGTTTTATATATACTTAATTTACGAACAATATAGCATGTATAAACAGTCAACCAACCGATCTACCCACACAACGTTAACTCCCAAACCCTCCTCGACTACCTACCTAGATTCTGGCACCTTTCTTGTCAAACACCCGGCACTTAACTCGACTCCCCCCGATTACGGCGTGTACCGCGCATTTTATTTTATTTTCTTTTTATATCCGGCATTATCGTCCATGCACATGTTAAGCTGTACGAAAAGTTGGATATTGCTACGACTACGAAGAACGACGCTGCGCCAGACGATAACACGACGTTCTCTTATCTCGTGTATTTGTCACAGCGACGTTCGAGACGATCGCGATTACCCCCACGACTCTCGTTGCAACAATCTCAAAGTGGGGTTTTTTAAATATTACTTTTATTATTATTTTTGCTTTTTTTTCGCTGTATTTAATTGATTATTCGTTTTTACAATTAATTTTGCTATATTTGCTTTAACAATTACTCTCGCTAGTTCTTCCTCCTTTTTTTCGAATTTCTTTTTTTTTTCCTATATCAATTTAATTTGTTTTCAGAATTAATTTCGCTAGTTCGTTTCTCTCCGTTTTTTTTTATTTACGATAATTTTTTTCTCTTCTCTACGATAATTGAATATTTGTGTTTACCATAAATTTCCCTAGTTCCATCTATCTCTCTCTCTATCTCTTTCTCTCTCTTCTTTTTATCTTCTATTAAAAACAAAAAACGTTTTCGTTTTTTAAAAATTAATTTTCACTCAACCGGCGATTTCCTTAGTATAAATTTAACGTTACCGTATAACGACGTCACTGATGTGTCTGGGTTACGGACAGCCGTATGATAAACAGGTCTTAAGGTAAGACGAAGCATATTCGCGAATTTCTCTCCCTCCCCCCCTCTCTCTCTCTCTCTCTCTCTCTCTTTCTCGTTCGGGCTGTAGCGAGTCTTGTGAGTTCGTCAGTTTCGTCTTTCTCGCGCGCGCACACACGTGTGTTTCATCTCTCGCCTCGGGGGATTTGAATAAAGTTCGTGCTAATCTAACCGTACGGTGATGCTTCACGCGCGCGCGCGCGCGCGCGTGTGTTTATAACTTCGCCGGATGACAGTGTGCGAGTATGTAAGTACGTGGCGGACCGAAATTATATGTATCCGCGAAACGAGCGGGAGATGAGGTTTCGCGACGCACGCATTATGCATAAAAAATTTCGTTCGATAAACGCGGAGAATGAAGTTTTTTTTTTTTTCATATTTTTTTTCATATTTTTTTTTTTTCATTTTTTTTAACGGATGATAAAACGAGCGGCGTGTAGGTACCAGAGGACAGTCGCAATTTTTCGACGTCATTATAGCTTCGTGATTGATTGAAAAGCCATTTACGATTTTTAATCAGCTGATGTCTGCATATTTTGGATATCCTAAAACATCTGGAAATCCTACATGTGGTGCCTTATTATTTCCATGTCATCTCTGAATTTTTGCAACAATTTTGACCGATCTGCTCGAATTTGACAGCGTTTTAAAATTTCCAAAAAAATGTCGTTTAACACTCGTAGCTTTCCGAAATTTTTGACTTGCAGCTTTTTATTCATTTTATTTTTTCAATGATTTTCATCGTGAGTTATCGCGTGAATTGTGAATTGTGAAATGTTAAAAACGATGTCCACGCCAATGTGCGGGCAAGTTTCTCGAGGGCGGCGCTCCCTGTCTCTCCGCTCCGACTAACCGGCTTTTTGGGCGAATTTTTATTATATCGCTTAATGGGGGTCTCTCCCCCCGGTGCGCCTCGTCACGTTACACGACACGTTGTGCCCCGCATCTTTAAAGAGACTCGAACGAACGATGATGAGAACAGCTTCGAGAAATTTGCTCGTGCCTGGTGTTCGAGAGACACACGAACCAAGTTTCACGTTGTAACGACCACGATAAAATATGACCGTCAGTTTCGTCTCTGATATGACTATACGTTTACTCCTCTCTAATAATAATAATAATAATAAAAATAATAATAATGGAAATAATGCTACAAACTTGAATGAATAAATCTCTAATGAATAATTTTCTTGTGTGTTCTAGGTAAGTCTCTTCAAAGATCGATCAATCTTTCACAATATCTTCCGGGATTCGTACAAAAAATCTAGAAGTAAGTGACAAACACCTTAATTACCCGGACAAAAAAAAAACGGATCATGGACGTTCAAAGTTTTTTTCCTTCGCATCCGAAAACTTATCATCATCGAAATATATTTCCACTTGTTCTATCGACCTTTCTGACATTCGCGAATTCGTGATTTCCCCCATTTCCCTAAAAACCATCCGTTTTGAATCAACAAAAAAATCCAACAATTTGAAAAAAAATTTCATAAGAATTCAATTCTCATGAAAAACCGATTTTCAAATTCACTCTCTGTAATGCCTAAATTCATTTAAAAAATTTTTCAAACAATTCATATGATTTCCACACATAAATCTACATATATATACTTTTTTTCTCAAGAACCACCCCAATACACATATATACACAGATCCACACGTCGAGGGCTCCGTCTTGAAGTGCACGAAGCCCATTCATAGCCCATGCGAACAGACACCTCCGTTAAATCCTAATCCGACGTTGTGGATACAATTTAGTCGTGCGATGGATCCCACAATCCGCGTGATTCGGGTTCCCTCCTGACTTGGCTAGTACGATATATATACACGAATACTCCGAACGTTGAGTTTGGTAAGGTATACATATATCGTGTTCACCCCACCGAGAAAACCGATGCCCCCATAAACGCGCCTAAACGGCCATACACTTGTGGGCCCGTTGGCACAATGGGAAACACATAGCGCGTTGGGCTGGTTGGTTGGTTGACTACGGGCGGCGGTCTGGCCACGCCGGTAGTTCGCCCGAGGGGCTCTCTGCGGTATATATAGCTCTATCTCTATCTCTCTCTCTCTCTCTCGCTCTGTATTAAGCCATAAGCAGAAATAATAACGCGTATAATGCGCCAAGCGGATGGAGGGCCAGCGGAATCGGTCGTGCCCATCACCCCCCTCCCCCCCCCCACGCTACTTCACTCCCCGACGTTCCGGGGTGTGTATATTAAATAAATATGACACGCGTGTAATACGACGGCAGTTAGAATAGGCGCGGTCGACCCCATTTGCACCCCATCAATCGTATGTGGTCGATTCTATATATTCTCACCCGCCCCCCCCCCCTGCAATCGTCACCAACCCCTTGTGTCATGTATACATATGTGTTATACGTTTCACTCGCTCGCTCGACTCACGCGATTCGTCTCGCTTATCTCCATCGCAATTTTATCATTCGCCATACTGGGAAATCGTTGTTTTCTCCACACCAACTTTTACCCGCACGGTTCAATTTACTCACGTGTTGCTTCATTTTTCCACCCCTTCGGGTATTCGTAACAATTGTTCTGGGTTGTGTGTATTGTTGAATTGTTTGCAATGTTGATGGTGAGATATTCATATGGGGACTTGTGGTTCGTAGTACTATGGATATGTTGTTTATTGAGTTTGGGAGTTATTTTACTATAATAGTGGACTTTGGATAATTTTTTCTAAAAATATGTTTTGTACCTAATAGCCTAGTGAGTTATGCCCACGTGCTACAACGTTGAGTATATTGAGTTATTAAGTATATTGAGTTATATACGTATAACATATATAACTCTATATAACTGGATATGACTAAAAATGACTTGATATAACTCAATATAACTCAACATAGCTCGATATAACTCGATATAACTTAATATAACTTAATATAACTTAATATAACTCGATATAACTCGATATAACTTGATATACCTCAATATAACTCAATATAACTCAAAATAACGTGATATAACTCAACATAACTTAATATAACTCTACATGACTCAACATAATTTGATATAATTCAATACTATAACACCCAATTCGCGACATTCGTAGGTACAAATTCGATGTAATATGAAAATAATCAAAAGTGCACAAATAGTGGAAATAACTCGTAAACTCGATGAACAACACATCAGTTAGCCCATTGACAATTCCGCGGAAACACCGTATGCCATTGTGCGTCGCACACACAACGGTCTTGTGACTCGGAAAAGCGAAGGGTCTGAATGGGATCACAGAATAACGTGAATTTTTCCAGCCGCATCACGAAAAGGAAAAGGAACATTGTGTATGGGGAACGGCGACGTTATAAGGGTCGATTGCGTTCGAATTGGAAGGTACACACTATGTCCAAAATATATCTATACACACACACATATATATACATTTTTTTTTCGATGTTGCGAGCCGGAAACGAGGGCTTTTGATGATGGTGCGGGTTCCGGCTCGCCCACTCAGTCGCTCCGGGTTGAATATCGGGGTTCGTGTGTTAAAAGTCGAGTCGCGATGATGAAGGATCGTCGTCGAGACTCGGATATATTCGTGAATGGGCCGATGATCGGTAGGCGGCCGGGGGAATTCACCGGACGCCCCTCAAATATGAGTATAATATCGTCACGCTCCGTCTCGCTCTGGTCTTTCTCTCCCCCCCCCCTCCCCCCGCCACTTGCCAAATGATTTATCAATTGAGCGGGCAACCCCAGGGAAAGACCGGTGTTGAAATATTATAACATCATTCCCCACGGCTCACCCTAATATTATCCCTTTGCTCTGTCTCCCTCACACACACACACACACGAAACCCATGCACACGGATTGTGCTGCACCTAAACCATGAATGACGCGCCCCTAGTTGATTATTTTCGCACTCCATTGCTCTCTGTCTCACCAACAGACCCGTCTCACGATTTCACATTAACATAACAATGTCCACTTAATTGCGAAGCTAATCGGCGCCACCGGCTAAAACCAATTTTCCAAACCGCAATCACTAACGTCAACGCTCGCACGCCTTTTTATTTTTTCAAGGACGTAAAGTTTTCGTTGGTTCGTTAATTTCATGTGAATGAAAAATTGTTCGGTGTTTATGAAATGAGAGAAAGAGAGAGAGAGAGAGACATTGAGTTGTCACGATGAGAATTCAACGTGGAAGTATGACCTCGATATGACCTTTTGTGTTGTTGCAAACTCAACCAACTCGACTCACGGAAACTTGTCACAACGTGGTCAAACTTGTCAACTTTGCGACGACGAAAATTTTTTGCACGGTCAAAACTCGGACACGATCGAAACTTTGGCGGAGTTTGGGGACGCCCACGAGTTTTCAAATTGATCGCGTTGTAACGATCGGGTTAGCGGTTAACCTCTCTTACGCTATTTCCGTTTGGCCAACATTTGCCAACGCACACCGTGTGTGAAACTTTTCGGCGGTTTCGTGTGTGAGTTGGATTCGTTTGTTGCCGAGGGTTTATGGGTAAACGAAAAACGATTTGGGATATCGATAACGATAGCGGGTGTAACTTAATATAACATTTACGATTTTATCATCGATATTTCTCAACAGCTGTAAGTCGATTTATCATGATCTGAAATAATTTTAACGATATTTTGCAGGTCGACGACTTCACGAAATTTAATAGGATTGTTTTTTGTTTCATTATTTTATCATGAGATCGGTCACTGGAATATTTATACCTAAAAAACAAAAAAGAAAAAATATTATTTATAAATTTTCTTTCGACCAGACGAATTTATATATCAATACAATTTATTTCCCTATTGTTTCAATTATTCGTCGAACCTTCGCCCATACTTTTTAGAATAAATAAAAAAATTTTAAAAAATAAAGAAATGGTGACGCTTTTTAAATGTTTCTGAATTGCTATTTTTCTCAAATAAAACTCGATCTCTAAGTGTATATATTTTCCCTCGATGATTTTACAGCATATCAATTTTTGCATTTGTGATAAAATTTTATGCGTTTTCAATTTCTCCAAGACCGTTACGTGTTCATTTAAACATTTTCAATATCTTTACAACAGTGTTACATATATAAATGTATTTTTTTTCTTATTCTCCATTTGACGTGTAATATCATAGATACAACCAAAGTAATACAGTACAGTCCCACGTAGCTGCGAGAATTCTCGATTATATCGGCTTCTCTATTTTCAACCGCACAACGAGACGTGGGGCGGGGGGGGGGGAGAATCCTCTTTCGCTCCGTCACGGAAACATCACGTTCGGTTGTGAAAATATCACGGATTCCGCGATATGCCATCACGATTTCCCCCCCCCCCCCCGGTTATCCTTATACAACTATAACTGGATCGTAATAACTATCAGAGGGGATGCGCGGATCACAGCTTTTCTCTCGCTGGCCGAGGTTCGCCAACAGACCGAACGAGTTTGCGGTCACGTACATCATTGGATTGGCGTGATGGTCAATTTTTTTATTTCCCCCCCCTTTCGGTTCATCTCCTTCACCCCCGTGTCAGTCTCAACTTGGACAACCCAATCCCTCGAAATATATATATATATATATATATTTTTATTATTATCGTTACTGTAATTACTTTCGTTACTGCACGTTCGTGTTATCCCATTTTGGGTTTTGTTTTCGATACGTGACAGCCATTCTGGAATCCAGATTGAAAAATAAATTCGATATAGTTAAATTCTATATCCAGTCGAAAAAAAAATTATATATAGATATATATCTGTTTGTGTGCGTATGAGAATAAATTATTTTCTATACTAGAAATAGTTGTCTGGTCATGGTTAATTTTCCTTTTAAATCCCACCGTGTAATATGAAACAAGAGCTAAACACGAGACATTTCGAAATATGGATGCCAGAGAACGCCCTTGCCTCCATTTTCCGCTCCGCTTGGTCACTTCTCTCTCTCTCTCTCTCTCTCTCACACTAACACACACACTCACACACATCCATCGCTCGCACTTCCTCCTCCCCGTGTTTATATATAGTAAACCGAAGATCAAAGAGCTTAGTTACGCTCGTGCTTAGACATCGGCATTGCTTCTCGCTCGGGAAACGTCGACCACCGGAGCCCATCGTCACCGTCGTTGCAATGGGCTTTCGAACCGGCGGGGGAGGGGGGGGGGGGATTCGGTCGAGGCAACGGATACCACCCCACGACCACACTGCTCGATCCACCAAATGTGTCTCACGTCGTTCGTGAAACTGGTCCATGATATATATATACACACACATATATACGCATATACATATGTATACGCATTTGCCTCAGTCCTTCATCCCCGAATAAGCGGTAGCAATGATTATCATAGAACATCACCGAGTTCCACTTTCATTTGTCAGTTTCGTCCAATTTCCCGGCCACCCTGAAAACTCCCCTCATCCGTTAAATTAATAATTTCCTATGACATCTACCAACGTTAAACTCATCACCATCCGCCGTCACAAAACTCACCCGACAACAAAAGTTTTCACAATTCTCATTTGAATATCACACGCCACAATTTCATGTTATTTTTTTCTCTTAGTCATAATTTTTTTTTTCGTTCTCCCTTTTATATTTTATTTTTTTTTATTTTTTTTCCCTCCATCTTTTCTTCTTTTTCATTACTACACTTTTTTCTTTTCACGTTCTTTCACGGTTTTTATTTTTTTTAAAGCTTTTTTTGTAGTTGGGGGAGGGTTGTCGGGGTACGGTGCGTGTGTGTAGGGGTGTGTGTGTGTTGTAGCAGGAGGAAACAAAGTGACCGAGGTCCCGGGGTTGGCGGTACGCCCGTCGTCGTCGTCGTCGTCGTTCATCCACCCGCGAGAGAGTCTCGGGTCCAATTAGAAACGAAAGGGTCTGCTCCCCCGCCCGGCTGGTTGGGGGGGCGGCAAGGGGGCACCCCTCTCGTTAGTCGGTTTCGTCGATTTTCAGAGTGGGAAAGGACAATGCTGCTGCACACACACGTTCTCGTTCACGCGTCGAGTTTCCACCAACCAAGCCATCGGCAGCACTGCGGCAAAACCCAGAGCAACGTCACTATCACGGAGTTGCCCACCGCGTTTTAACTCTTCGTGGTTGTGCCTCAAGTTTTACACGTTTATCCGGCAAGGCCGTTGCGATCTTCGGCCGGGGAGAGAGAGATAGAGAACTGTGATGCCGTTTTTTTCGAACAACGACGTGCTAATTTATATAAATTCGCATAACGACGAATGCGGGTTTTTGTTTTATTCGAGGGGGGAGGGGGGGGCAATCTGGTGGGAATGTGAAGTCGCGGAGCTTCGAGGAAGATGGCACGAGGTGGAAGACGAGTTTTGGGAGGGTTGTCTGGGAGCCAAGTTCAACCCTTAGTCCGTAAACGTTTTTTCGGCACCTTCGATCCGTAAACCTGGGTCGTTTTCGTCGTCGCCTTTTTTTTCAAACATTTAAACAGCTGCGAAAAATCTGAAAAACATTCATGAAGGTTCTTCAAGCCTCCGATTGAAAGTCCCAATCATAAAATTATGAAAAATTAATTGTTTTAATACTACTACACGATTTTGCGGAAAAATAGTTTGTAACCATCAATCGCCACTTGAAACTCATTAATTTTTTTTCACCGACGTTGAAATTACTTTCGTTGTGACTACATTTTACAACGTAAAGTTTTACAATTCGACGGATCAATGAAAATTCCACGTGTTTGCGCATTAAACACAATTATTATTATATAATTATAATTGTTATTTGACCCATATTATCGACTCGATCGAGCGTATTGAAATGGGAAACGGTCGAGAAAACAACGAGGGCTATCCTCGACCCTCGCGAGGGGTGAGGGCGGGGGGGAGGGGGATGAGGTGATCGTACGAGATCCAACCCCCGGGTGTCCTACAATTTATCTGGGTAATTTTTCTCTCTTTTTTGCTCCGCACTCACGGATACTCGCTCGTTACACATGTCCGAAGAATTTTATACGGGTTCTAGGTGCAAAGCGCGTGTGTATGACCGCCATGATAATCCGCAACGAGACCTGCCGTGGCTTTTGCTGGTCGGCCAATCGCGGGGCGCGCACGCCTCGGGCAATTTAGCCGCGGTTGACTATATATATATATATATTAGGGTGTCCTGAAAAAAAATAAACTATTGAAAATATTGAAAATATTGAAAATAAATATCTGCTGGCTCACTCTTTCTCGGGCGATTCTTCCGTTTGCATTCGATCGCGAATGAAAAACAATAAAATTTGTAAAATTAATGAAAAATCGAGGCCATTTTTTGAAAAAAAAAAAAAAAAAAAAATTCCATATTTTGCCCTGAAATGTAAGTTCAACTTGCTCAATAAAATTTAAATTAATTTTTTTCCGAAAGGCCATAAAAAGACGCACATTTTTGTTTTTTACCAATGTGAATACGTCAAATCCTGCCAAAGATACAGCCATTTGAATGGAAAAATTTAAAAAAAAGTTAATCAATCATAAAAACGTCAGAAATTTTTTAAAAATTTTAGCACTCGATGAATATGTTTCAATAAAAAAATAACTCAATTTTTTTCGAATTATTTGTGAATCTTTTTTTCTTTTTTTACTGGCTGAAGTCATGTGGAATGCCTCACATATATATGCGTTGTACCGTGTTGTGTATCAATTGTCGGTTGTCGAGGGGAACCGGGGGTCGCCCCACCCCGCTGCATCATTACCCTCTATTAATATCATAATGTAAACATAACTCGGCGAGGGGTGGGGGGGAGGGGGGATTCACACACGCACAGGTTGTGCCTATTATGGAGGGCACTCGTGTCAGTCCGCAGACGCACTTGCGGGCAACTGGAAAGAGTCGGCCTTTCTCGCTCATCTCGCTTCGCTTCCGAGTGAAGTACCTTCGCCCCCCCCCCTTCCCAACCCGGCCGATCCGTTGCCGATGAAGCTGCGAAACGATTCCACACGCACATACAACGATGCGGGAAGCCCCTTGGCTCGGGGGTTGGGAACAACCCTTCGCTCGAGCCTGGGATTAGAATTGCACAGGGGCCGGCCTTAATGTGATACTCCAAGGCGTGGATATGAACATTACGCGGTTACGTACTGCACCGTTAATCATACAATTATTGACCGATGAAGTGATTCACACGAAAATCTGGATGCCCCGTTGGATCACGTTTTTTTCTTCTTTTTCTTTTGGATTTTTTTAAAGATTAATCTGTAAACTCGAATTTTTATTTTAGGAGTAAATTTTTTGGGTCACTTTGAGTGTGAATCTTATTTTTTTTCGGGTGTTTAATATCTATTGAAATTTGGGAAATAAAAAGTTATTCATTCATTCCTCGTGCAATAAATTTATTTGAACTCAATTCTATGAATTTTGTTATTCAATTTTCGTTATAAACTTTTTTGCAAAAAATTTAATTTTCTCAAAAATGTTTATCGGAATTTTGTTGTATTTTCAAAATCTGCATAAATTCATGAGATCTTCAAAAAAAAAGAATGAACTGGAATTTTATCTGAAAAATTGACTTTGATCATAATTCGGCACGTGTTTTTATTATTAAAAACAATAATAATAATAATGTCCTTATTTTTCTTCATTAAAAACAAACTTTCTATGAGCGAACGCCAAAGATTTTATTTTTAACGATCACCCTAATATACACATATATACATATATCTATATATATATACATATGATTTACTGTACAATGGTCAATGATTGTATCGCTTTCACTGTAGACATAGACGGGTATACGTATCCAATGGTACTTGGATACGCACGCACGTGTACGGGGGTATAACCATATATATATATATATACATATATATATATATATATACATATATATATATATATATATAGAATCGGATGCATAACGCCGACTGTAGGTTTTTCAGCGAGGGAAGCTAGCAAGTGGCGCGTGATGAGTGGGGTGTGTTACACGCACATTATGCGAAGAGATCCCTTTCTACCTTACCCCTCGGCGAAACTCGTCGACAGCAGTCGTCATCCACGCACGTACGTTTTTTTTTATACATATATTTTTTTTTACTCGTTGCCACGAGTTCTCCACACACGAATATCCGACCCCCTCCCCCCATGAATACACACACACACATATATATGTATGTCCCCCCTTTTCAAATATTATATCGGTGCACGAGGCCCTTCGAAGGGCCCAGGGACAAATTGTGCGACCGGCTTACGACCGTACATCGGCTAATCGTTTTTTTTTCTCCCTCTCTCTCTCTGTTTCACCCTCTCGACGACGAAAGGGGATGCAACTCGTTCGATGGAATTTTTTTTTCTTCATCCTATTCCCACAAGGACTTTGGAAAATAGATTCAAACATTTTTTTGTTCTTAATTATTCCTGTTTACAGAATTTATTCCAAAGTGAATATTCTTGTTTTTTTTTTTTTTTGAATAATTAGTAGGATAAAATTTTACGTTGAGAGGTAATGATAATTCGGGAATTTCGCGTCAACGATAAATAATGAAACGTATGTATGATTATTAACGAGACGAGGGCTTCGTTGAATATCGTAATTATTTTAACTTTTATGGACCCAGTCACGGCTCGTTCGTGGCAATAAAAACGCGATTGAAATCGTCTCGTGTGGACGTGTCTCAACGTTGATTCGTCAAAAATTTAGTGAGCAATACGAACGACGATCGCATCCTGAACACGCGTAACGGTGTAAAATTAATAACCGCAAAATAAATATATATATATACGGTATCACAATTTTTATTGCTCCGCGTTTACATCGAGAATCATTTCATAATTCTGCAGCTTCACGTTGGTCATTAATATTCATTTCTCGAAATATTATCATCATTATTATTTATCTATTAACTTTTTTTTTTTTTCCCAAATATTTCATGTCTATCAAAACTACGAAAAATAATAATATTACTCGTTCGACTTGTTCGCAATCGTTAAAGCTTGCGCCACTATGCCATCCGAAAATAGAATCATCAATGATATAACGAGGACACATGATCATTGAAAATGCGAAAATGCAAATGATTTACGGTCACGAAACAACTTGGAAAGTTGAGCATTGTGTCGTCTTTATCATCTGCTTACGTTAAAAATGAAATTTCATTTTGGTTTTTCGATTCATATAATTTTCATACGTTTTTAGCCGGTTCTAAGCCTACGCCATTTTACCCCCAAATTTCCCACATCGGATTTTGCATCCGTCGCGCGATGGCAGAGCTCGTTGACCACCGTCGCCTCTAAAATCAGCAGCACCAGTGGCAACTCCGGCAACCGCGTCCGCAATTTAGCACGTGCGTGCTGTGATACGTACCGCACCTCGTTTCTCACCACGCACCATGTATATATATATATATTAGGGTGTGTAGAAAAAAGTCAAAGTTTTTCCATTCCTCTGGCAGTTACTGCCCTCAAAGTGGATACTATCAGCATACATCCGTCAAAATTTGAGCCCAATCGAACAATATTCAGAGGTTCCGCTTTCGCGAATTCGATTTTGCCTTGGATTAACACGTCAACATTTTATTTTTTTTCAGTTGCAATTAATTTTTCAGGTAAACGAACAATTCCAGAAATGGAAAGTAAGTGCAATACATAGTACGAAGTTCACTTCGAATGACAATATTTTTTGTTTCATGATTCGAAAAAAAAATCAACAACTTTATTTTCAACAAAAATCACTAAAAAACTGTGACGAAAAAAAAAGTTGTCATTTTTTTTTCTACTGTAAAACAAAAATAATTCCCATTTCAATTGATCTTACTGCTATGTATTGCACTAATTGCACTTGACCCGAAAAATTAATTGCAACTGAAAAAAAAAAAACAAAATTTTTTAAAAGCCAAAATCGCATGTCGCGAAAGCGGAACCTCTAAATATTTTTCGATCGGGCTCAAATTTTAACAGATGTCTCCCGATGGTACGTACTTCAAGTCTAGAAACTGCCATAAGAATCGGAAAAACTTTCGTCCTTTTTTTCAACACACCCTAATATATATATATATATATATATATATATATATATATATATATATATATATATATATATATATATATATATTACGCTAGCGTATTGGTTACCACCACTCTCTCACTCGTGTATCTCCCTCGGTGCACATACGCAATCCAGCTCCTGTTTCCTCCGCCGGTGCACACCGAAACTCCGTGGTGCGTCGAAGTAATAATAACACAAATACCGGTGCAGTAAAAACGCGTTAACCGTGTCGGAGACCACGTCAGCACGTGTGTAATGGTCTCGCTTCTACGCTCCCACATATGGTTTACGCGTATTCCACCTCCGACTATCATCCTGACTGCCTACGCACGCTCTTTTCACGGACAATAAAATTAACCCCCCCCCTCCCCCTACTATCATAGATACACCTAACCAAGAAAATAAAACATTTCCCCGCCCATCGGATTTAATTCATACGGTAAAACTCGTTTCCTCGCTACTTGAAGAAACTTTATAACGTATTTATTTCACATAATTCACCATTCAAATGTTAATCACTTAATAACTATGTATAACCGAGGTGGAATACGGGCATTAAATCACGATACACAGAGATATCGCTAGTATATACATATATAAATATATATATATATATATATATATATATATATATATAAACACACACGACACAGACTGTCGGAAAAACATTTCCCATCGACAAAAATAATTACGCGGATGCGAAAAACAAAACAAACAAAAAAAAACATTATTATATTCTCGAAATCGTTCGTTTTTTTTTTTCACAATCCCCGAATATATTTCGCGACACAATGCAACGAACATATCGAATATCAAGAGTATCCGAAACTCACGATGGGAAAAACCTGTGACACACCTGTGAATTTTCCGAATATTCCATTCGACACGAATATTTTCACGAAATTGTTTCGAATTCAATCGAACTAATATAAATATCATCGCAGTTGCGAAAAATCTCGAAAACATTTCACAACACTATATCTATGATATGTGATTACAATTTGGGTTTGATCGAATGAATTGATTTTTAATCTTTTGACATTCTTGAGATTCTTATATTTCCCATGTAGTTCATACATAGATGATATATAATTTTTTTACTTGAGAATCTGTAAGAAATAAAAACTCTCTATGACATTTCTCACCCCCCCCCCCTCCTCGACAATCGTTTTGATATTTCGCGTGACGCTCGTCTCACAACGCGACTACACATTTTCACATTGGACCCCGCGGGGCGCTCTAAAATATATCTAGACTCCGGTTAAGTTATATATATATAGGCACATATATATATATAATATATATACATACGAGAAACACCGTTGGAAGAACCCGCCGCGCCGCCACCGGCTCAATAAGGGTTGTACATTGGTGCACTTGACTGTAGCACGTACTTGTGCACGGCGTAGGCGTGCACAGGGACAGTCGGGAAAGAGGTGGACGACGAGGTGGTGGAGGGGGGGGGGCGAACGGGCAGGGTAAGGGAAGGGGATGCCAGGGCATACGTTGCGGTATGGATTAGTTAGGCGGACACAATAATTTCGCCAGCACACGAGCGGCGTAGCGCATACGACGCGCGCCCTCTCCGACATACATATATATATATATACATATACAGACATATATATGTAGCTGTTGGTGTTGCCGGCGGTTGGATGGTTAGCGATGACGCTATTGCAGTTACCGGTGTTGGTGCGCTATTGCGTCTGCAACAACGGTATTGGTTGGACGTTTGCGATATATATATATATATATATATATATATATATATATATATATATATATATATATATATATATATATGGGGTAGCACGAGTGTTGGTGCTTCGTGAGTCTGGCCACGGTGCTTCGGGCGTTGGGAGGGCAGGAGGGGGGAGGGGGGGGGCACTCTCGATTTTCCCCCTCGGTGAAAACGTTCGCCCTCTGTGTGTGTGTGTGTGTTTTTGTGTGTGTCTAGCTACTGCTCCGGGCTCTTGCTCCACGACTCCCTTCGTGAACACTCCAAGAGAGGGGGCTGGGGGGTGGTTGGTTCTCGGCGTTCAACCCTCCCCGTAGTTTCCCACCCCCGCGGTATCACCCTCCGGGTGCTGACAGGTCTCCCTCTCACCACCCCGACACAACCCACTCGTGATCTCTATAAATATGAATGCTAATACCTGAGGAAATATTACACGTTATTATATCGACCGCCATTACTCGAACCACCGTGCCGGGGGTTTTGCTCGCAAACGCGTAAACCACACACAGACACACATGGGGATGGGGTTTGTGGGGATTGCGACGTGCCTGGACACGCAACAATACACCAGCCTCGGGAAGTATTATTGACTGGTGGAACTATGAACGAAACTGTGAATGATGTATGAGGTCGCATCGATGGGATTGAAACCATTAAGGGGGGGTGGTTGATCCTTGTGCTCTACTGAGACACACGTTAACGATCGCCTTTGTGATGTTTTACAAGATGTGCATTTTCATTGGTATGCGTAATTTGTTGTTGCTTTATTGGTTATCGTTTCGGAATGATAATTTATATTGAGGTGGGGTAGCGCAGGATTGTGCACTTTTCAATCGGCTAATTACGATACGATATTTTGTTTGATTATTACGAAATTTTTCGATGTATTTTTTTTTTTTCGATAAATCTTTTTATCATTATTTTATTTATTTTATTTATTTATCATTTTAATTATTTCATTGATCCTGTAACGAGTTGGTAAACTGGGATGAGGAGAACCGGGATGGGTTAGACTGGGAGCCATCCCCAAAAATGAGATCGTAGTTCTCGTGGTCACTTTTAAATCATTTTTGACTACACGTCCGACGAACAAAATACGTAATACGAGAGTATAAGGTTAATGGGCCGAATGGCCGCGAGCGATCTTGGAGCTCCGTCTTCCGTTCGATAATCTTTCGCCAGGCACGATAGTCAAGATTGCACATGGGATCGGTGAAGAGAGACAGCGATGCGCCCGGCGACCCGGACGATGCGAGACGACGAGGACGATGCTCGCGGTGGTCCTCGGCCACGGCTACGTGTGTCGTCGACAGGGATCCGGGGGGAGAACCCCTGCCCACCCTTATTAAGATTCCAGCTGCGGAATTCTACCTGCCCGTTGAGCTCGCTACTGGTCTTAAGTAAATAAAACACGACCTGCCCACGTCGCCCAGTTTCTTCGACGTCCACCCCCCTCCCCATCCCTCCTCCTCTCTTCTTTCCCCTTTCGCGTCTCTACCGGATTCTCTCGCAGCTCCTGTTCCCCGGCAGCTTCGGTGTAGCAGGTCCTCTTCGTCCCCCGCGTTGTCGTTCTCTTCGCCATCGTCGTCTGCGTCCTCGTCCTCGTCGTTCGTCGTTTGTCTTTGCCGGACGCTGTTGCTTCGCGCCCTTTCCATTCCCATCTTCGAATCACCCTCCGACGTCCCCCCTCTTCCCTTCCCCCCACCACTTGTGTCCTGGTCTCGTTTTAGTCACCGAAAAAAATTTTGCAAACTTTTTGCTTGATTAATATGTTATTTTAAAAATCTTTTTTTTTTGGGTTTTCACTCGATCAAGAATAATTGCGGATGGTTATTGTTATTTTGTTATCTCAGCTATCGGTCTCAATCGAAGGTTGATGCAAGTTTGATGATGGAATAATAATAAAAATAATAATAATAATAATAATAATAATAATAATAATAATAATAATAATAATAATAATAATAATAATAATAATAATAATAATAATAATAATAATAATAATAATAATAATAATAATAATAATAATAATAATAATAATAATAATAATAATAATAATAATAATAAATCGAACCGATGTCATTGATCAAGTATCAACGTAATTTTCACAATCATCCTCCTCGTCCTTCAAACAATTAATTTCTCACCAATTTCATAATACACAAAACGAATGAATTAAAAAAAAACGTAACGTTTTACAATCACCCGAAGAAACTCATCTCACAAACATTCCATTCCATCGTTATCCGTGCCTTAAACGTTGGCAAATCGTTTTTTTATTTATCAAAGTCGTGTGTTACGACGTACGAAGATTCTAAACACGCGTCACGGGGCTCTGCTTCACGTTGTTGGCACATACACACACAGGCGCGTGCAATGCGAGCAACCGTTTGCTGCGCTACACTGTAAGTCTTGATCGGTAAGCCCATATCGAGTTGGCCGAGACGTTCGGTGGCCGCGCGCGGCGTTATCTCTCCCCCGGGGGTTGTGACGGAGCTAAAAGAGCCAGCGGACTCCGAGTCTCGTCTACCGATCGTCGTCTCGTTGTCGTCGTCGTTGCACCAGACGCCCGGACGTCGATGTTTTACCGTCATCGAGAAAACTCGCTTCCGTGTGTGAGTGAGTGTGTGTGTGTGTGAATTAGGGTGGTCCTTAATGGGGTTGTTGACGAATTTCGACAAGTGCACCCCTCAGATAGGTTCGAAATAAATAAATAAAAATATGTGCGAAACCCCAGCACTGTAGTCCAATGAGAAGACGTGGCTATGAGCTCGCTTTGTTTCCCATTTGAATAACACAGGATTTTCAGACTAATTCGGTAATTATTTTTTTGAGTTGTACCTGAGCACGCGAAAAAATTCTTCATTCACACAAATCCATTGTCAATGGGTGTAACTACTCGTACGATTTTTTTCACAAGACCTCACCTGTGCATTATCGATAACGGCGAACCGATGAACGATGATAACAACTGATGAACGATTTCAACAAAAATTGAAATTTATTCGTGTTTATGTGTTGTAAAAAAATGTACGAGTAGTTATACCCATTAACAATAGATTCATGTGAATAAATAATTTTTTCGCGTGCTTAGGGACAACTCGAAAAAATAATTACCGAATTAGTCTGAGAATCCCGTGTTATTCAAATGGGAAACAAAACGAGCTTACAGTCACGTCTTCTCGTAGGACTACAGTGCTGGGATTTTGCACGTATTTTTATTTATTTATTTCGAACCTATCTGAGGGGTGCACTTGTCAAAATTCGTCAACACCGACATTAAGGACCACCCTAGTGCGTATGTGACGGTAACTCTCCGACGCTTTATAGCACACCCAACTTTTATGCCCGCGTCATCGCGAACCGTGTCGCCTCGCGGCTCATGCTTCTTCGTTTCTTCGACCATTCGCGTACTCGTTCTGCCACATGCATTACCGATCGTCACTCGTCCTACATCTATGTACTATATATATGTGTGTGTGTGCGTGTGGGTTTGTAGCGAAAAAACGGACCGACGAAGTACACGCGTGTCGTCAAGACGACAAGTCACACCAGCCAGACTTCTGACACAGAACCGCAGGCAACCATTTCACGTTTTATCCATCTTCTTCTTCTTCTTGGTCGTCTTCTTCTTCTTCGCCATCGTCTACGTTCAATGATTCGCATCCCCGTGGCCTTGACGCGTTGTTTCTTACGTTTGCGCTTGTCATTCCGTGTGCATACGATGTTCATGATGCTCGTCATAACTCGACACAAAATTTTCAGCTTTATTCAATTTTTTCAACTTGTTTTTCTTTCAATCAACGACATAGTTATTTATTTATTCATTTTATTCACCTCACTCGTGATTAAAATTACATAATATTTATGGGATTTTCAATCATCGAAATAGTTATCATTTTTATTCATCCATGCCAAGACCAAAGAAACAAAATAAACGATGTAACAAAATCAACAATGATTTCCATTTTGTTTCCCTCCGTCGACAATTAATTGAAAGTATATTCGTGAAAATTTGTCGTCATTATTAACCCGAGCGATATTGCATCGATGCAATTCCTTCGAGTTGCAATGATATTTCGATTTTTCACAAAAAAGTCGAAACAAATTGAAACTCAAGGTGAAAAATTTCGACTCCGGAAGTCTCGGGTATCCAGGAACATCCGACAAGCCTGGAAATCTTTCGCCCCCCTCCCCCACCCTCTCCCCATAACTTTTCGCCACTCCCCCGCGTCTTTCTCCTCCGATTCCGCCACCTTTGTCCTCCTCCTCCTCACCACCGTTTCACGATTATCACGCTCATTCGAAAAAAAAAAACAAAAAAAAAAACGTGTCTCGGAAAACGAGCCGAAAGTTTTTAATATACCCCCGGGCGATGTTTGCGCGCTTGTCTCATTGGAGCTTCTCTCCGGTCCCGAACCCTTTCGTCCTCGCGGTGGCCGGGGGGGGGGGGTGCAGCCCCATTGCGAGTGTCGGGGACCGTGACAGGATAATGGGTCGCGGGGAATAGGCAGACCGCGAACACGGGAACGAGACGTCTACGAACGAACGAACGAACGAACACACAATGAAAAAAAATCGTCGGGTGGTGCCGTCACGAGAGACGATCATCCGCGATGTCTGATGGTTCGCGACGAGCCCACGAGCCTCTACATACATCATATCTCTCTCTCTCTGTCTCTCTTTCTCTCTCTCTCTCTCTCTCTCTCTCTCTCTCTCTCCAACTCCAGCGCTCTCGGTGCATCCGCATCGGACTACTCCGTAGTGGCTTCCGCGTTGGTATGCCGATGGAATAGTTCGAATGGCATACGCGACGGAGGGGATGATAGTCAAGGGTTTGCCGAGGAAATTCCTGGGGGTTTGCGAGGGTGGTTGTAATTTCTGCGGTACGCGTTGATGACGACGTGGACGACGATGACGATGACTACGACGTGAAACGATGAGGATCTATCACGGGTTCTCTCTCTCTCTCTCTCTCTCTCTCTCTCTCTCTCTCTCTCTCTCTCTTCCTCTTTCTACCTATCTATATATATATATCTTCCTCTCTCTCGTCCATATTTGTGCGAGCTCAACGCGTACCCCACGCAGAGGACAGCCCAGAGCTCATTGTCTGTGTGTGTGTGTGTGTGGAGGATCGAAAGAAGAAAAAAAACAAAACAAGAAAAAATAAAAAAAATGAGCGAACCGTCCGAGAGATAAAGAGAAGACTTCCGGGCATAATCCGGAGAGCGCGTCGCGTTGAGGCGTCGCGTTCCCGACGTCCCGGCGTTGGAACAAATCAAGCCGTACACCACCATCCGCGCCCGGTTTCATAGCTCGCCACCCTTTCCTCCGCCCCACCCCCCTCCACTTCGCGTTCTCTCCTACGATTCATTGTTCGTCGCCGCCCGAAGCCATTCGCGCCCCGATTGGCGCCCGAAGACGATATCTTTCTCCACCCCCTCACCCCCCCCCCCCCCACCCCCTCTCACATCACCATTCTACCAGCCGAACTATCGCGATTCTTCTCTTCGCAATTCTCTTCATGATTTATCTCGCGTCACTGTGGATTTATTGTTTGTCCTTTTTTTCTGTTTAAAATTGTTTTTTATTTTTTTTTTTCATACGAATTGAGACTGGGGAATGTCTGAACGTAAAATTTCATCCGGGCTACGCGGTGGAAATATTGCTGTTGGCGGAGGTTCGATTTTGTTCCACGAAGAATGCACATTGGATTTTCAATCGAATGTACATAAAAAAAAAAAAAAAATGAAAAAATGAATTAAAGGAAAATTGTATTATTAGAGTGAATTTTTTTTTCTATTGTTTGCATTGCCGATTGATGTGTGATATTATTTTTCGTCATCGCCGGGGTCTTTCGTAGCGATACGAGAATTGATTTTTCATGAAATAGATTGAATGAAATTGAGGATTCAAGTATAAATCGATAAGGGAAAAAACAACAACAACAACAAACAAACAAACAAACATTTGCACATTTTGCGTATACGATGGAAATATAAATTTTCGAAATTTATGAAATTTAATATTATCAACAAAAAAAAAAATTTAAAACAATTTGAAGTATCGTAAAATCAATTCCTTGATAAACAAAAAATATAATAATGACGGATAAATAATACGATTTTCTCCGTGTTTCAATTTACACTTGTCAACAATCACGTTTTTTTTTTTAAATTCAATATGTATATATATATTTATCGAATCTCGAGCGGTTTGACACGAGTGTCTCTGACTCTCTCCCCTTCGACGGAAAAGACGTGGACGACGTGTGTATCGCGTCCGAAGTCTCGGGTTCGTTCGAGTCTCTCTCTCTCTCGTTACGAGTCTCTCGTTGTAACGTCCGTTGGGAAAAGATTGCCGATCGATTATGTTCGCCATGTGTGCATGGGGCTGCTACCGTGTGTGGTGTAGTATCTCCCCGGTTGGAGGATAACTCGCCGTAGTGTTGGTTAGCCCGAGAGATAATCTCGATCGTTTATTTACCGCCCGGCGATGAACATCGTCGCGGCTGTTGCGCCGGTTTTCTGACTCCCTCCCCCTCCCGCCACCCGACTCCATCACCCCCCGCGAGATTAATGGATACCGCGTGGATTTCTCCTTTTACGGATAATCCGCGAGGTGGCCTGTTAACGCCGCCGAGTCTCGCGAGAGTCATTCGAATCAATCGCCACGTGTATCGTCACACTTATCGTTCGTCCGGTTGATATCGTCTCGAAATTCACAACGAGCCAAGTTCAGAAACATCGCAAAAATTCCGAACGCGTGCACAATGCTTTCGAACGACAATGTTGAGAATTAATGAAAATTATGACGCAAATTTCTCGGTTTTTTTTGTGGAATTTTAGAAATAAATTTTCACGGAGTTATTATTTCGAAATAGCACTTCAACAGTTTTTCAACGTCAACAACCAAACTGATAAAATGTATTGATTCACGTAATATGAGACGTATTGATGAATCTATAAAAAAAATTAAAAAAAAAACAAATAGCTTTGATTTACCAATTTGTTTTACGTGGTTCATTCAAAGTCCATTCCATCAAAATTGTTGTTCAAACAAAATACAATTAAAAACTCCATCCCTACCTGTACATCACCTCGTACTCAAAAATAATTCGATATCTTAAAAATAACCAAAATCTACGAACCTACGAATATTATTCGGAATAAAAAAAAAATGTTCGCCGTCGTTTCGAGACTCATGGAAAATGATATGAAAAAAATGTATGATAAAAAGAAACTGAAAAAAATATATATGAAATTTTTTTTTTTTTTAATTTAAAAAATGAAAAAAAAATCATTTAAAGCTCGTGCTGCGAAGAAAACGAAATTCCGTCCGAGTGTCGGGAAGAACATTGGGCATTGTGAGCAAAGCGAAGGAGCGCCGAGGAACCCCGGGATGACGTTACGGACTCTCGAAGAGACTTCGAGGAACTCCCGGCTAACGTTGAGTCTGTGAGGAAGAGGCAGCAGGGGGCGCCACGTATACTAACAAAACGTGTGTGTGTATGAGCGCGAGGATATTCGCAGTCGTCATGGTTGTCGTCGTGAAACCGGGCAGAAGCGCCCAGCGGAGAGTCCTCGTTTCGCGAGAACGTGCACAACGCCGCATGGGGCCTGAACACGAAGATCTGGAAAAATCTGAACGACAGGACGTGAGGTCGGCTTTGGTTGACTATTGTTGTCGGCACGATCCGAGCCCCGTCGGTTTATATTCTTTACCACCCCTCCCCCCCCCCCTCCTACTCGCTCCTTCTTGATCCTGGTGCACTTCGTTGTGCAATTGTTGCTCCAACAATACTCCTAGCAACGTTAAAAAATAATAATTATTCAAATGATTATTCTATGTAGGTAATAGTAATATTATTATTATTCGTCGAAGATGCAAAGGAAGGAAATAAAAGTTTATCGATATTTGAAACATCTTTGATGATGAAATTTTTTTTAATTGAAAAAAATCGTTTAGAGATTAATTTATTCGGAAAAGTTCGATTTTCAATTTTTTTTTCATTCTCGAAAAATTCCTTCGTGCATTTTTTTTTCTTCGATAATTAGTTTGCTCACGCTTTGATTGGATAATACTTGTCATCGACAGATTTGGGTTACCGACTCGAAGCGAGTGGGTAGAATTTTCATTATTACTATTATTATTATTTTTTTTTCAAATTTTTTCATGGATCCTAAAGTTCGGAGTGTTCGGGATGAATCGCGGTTCGGTTCGGAATCTCTCGTCGATTACGAGATACACGATTGCGACACTCCGAGATACAACGGACACACAGGTAGACGATTATAATAGTCGTATAGTGTGGATATGTATATATTGTGTATATATATACGCGTGTACACGCGGTCGGGCTCCTCCTCGTTAGCAGAAACATAAATCCTCCGAGCTACGAGCTTTGCCGGACAAGGTCTTACTCTCCATCTCTATCTTTCTATCTCTCTCTCTCGATCCCCCGCTCTCTCTTTCTCTCTCTCTCTCTCTTTCCCATTCTCATCAACATTCTCGATCGCATTAGGGTCGATCGCGACGCTCTCTCATGGGGCATCGGACACTTTCCGCGAATCGTAAACGGGTCGAGAGCCCTGAGACTATGAGGTCACCGTCCCGATTATTCTCCGATGACGATCGCGCAGGCAACAAAACCATCTCTCTTCGATCTGATCCACGTTATTCCATTCCCACAACATTCGTCGTCCAATCACGAATACATTCGATAAAAAAATATTTTTTCTCCTCATCAACGTTGACATTTTTCTCGGCACGAAAGTTCATTGAAGACACGATGGAAACGTGATTTTTTCAATGAGATGCAAAATTCAGACTGCGACAATGTTTCGATGGGTCTAAAGTTTTTGAACCTGATTAATTGACAAAAATTGTTCAGTTGGCGCGAAAAACTTTCAAATGGCGTTGATGAGACCATACAAATTTCAAGGACGTCTGATCCTTCAACTTGTCGCAGGAAAAGTATTGGAACAATATAAAATCAATGCATCTATCCTATCTTCCTATCTTCCCGTTCGTACTGTGGCTGAACAACGGTATATAGACCAAAAGTTCACATGGACAATGTTGTGGATAATTGAATTCCCTAAAAAAAAAGTCCTCAGCGGCGTGTACCTAACGTTGATAGTTTACGCGTAGGAAAGCTCTAAAGTCGGACAATGTGCGTTCTGAAATTTGGCCAAAATTTCTACCCCAACCCGGTGATCAAACTCCATCGGGAAAATTTTTCCAAATTTTCACAAGAACATTCGAGAATCCATGCCCAACTCGTGAACCCTATTCAACGGCTACTTCCCCTTCGAATTACTCGAAAGGTAGTGCGATGCGAAATTTGTAGAAACGACACGAAATAGCTATAATCTTCAATCAACCCGACCACTCAGGGTTACAATTATACGTATCAAGGAATGTAACTTCAGACGACGTTGCGACAGTCTAGAACGTCGCCAAATAAATCAATCCTGATCGCACATACACAAACCGGAACACCATGTTTCCTGCCAAGGTGCCAGTGTCGTTTGGTATCCCATTCCTTCATACGAAATAATAAACAGAAAACATGCTGATTGACTTCCTTCGCTGTACCCAAGTGTCCCCGACAAAAATCCACATTATTCCATCCGTCTTCTTCCATCTTCCCAATTCCGGTCGACTGCTGGGAAACCAATCTGTCACCTGAAATCGCTCTCCGAAGCATATAATGAACCACTCCCGTACCACCGCACATCCAATCCGGACAATTATGCGCTGAACCACAAGACGACCAATATTCCTGCACCTCCACACACACTCACATCGTCTATGCAAACGTCAGTTAATAGCAACGTACATTGCCGATGAATTGGCATTGATCGTTCGAAAATCAGTGACAACCAAACGGACAGATCAACGATCATACGACGCCAACTGATTCGAAATTGTCCATCGTGTTCCTTTGGCCCCGGAATCGTTTTCGTGGTTCAACCGTCGGAAAACTGATCACGAGAGACATAGAGAGAGAGAGAGATAGAGAGCCACGTGGTATAGCGTCGAGGGAGGTTGGCCAGTCGAAGTGACGGGAATATACAGTGACGACAGTGAGAGCACCGGGTAGCACAGCAGCGCCATCAGCATCAAGGCAGACCGACGAAGGAGGATAAGGCGAGACCGAAGACGTCGAGACCGAGAGAGAGAGAGGAGAGCATCCGAGCAACGTTAGACCGAGTTCACGGTCCCCCTCCGGTTGCACACCAGTAATTGCTTCCTTTGAGTAGCTCCGGAGGTGTAATTTAGTCCCGACCAACAACCTTAACTAATTAACACACCGTGGAGCGAGTGAGTAAGTGAGCGAACGAGTGACTGACGGACGCGAAGCTCTCGCGCGCGAACCCGCTCTTCTCCCGCTGTTGCGGGATCGTCGTGTGGATGTGCTCTTCATCTCTCTCTCACTCACTCTGGGCTCCGTTGTGCCAACCTCTCGCTGCCTCTGCCCCCGTTTCTTGGCGGCCTGATGATGGTCGATGCTCCTGGCTCGTTTGCCCGACTGACGATCGTCCTCCTTGGTTTCGCCCTTGTTGATCGAACGAGAACCCACTTCGAACGGCTTCGCGCTCTGCTCCTGTGTCCACCCTCGAGTCGTCTTTCGTCATCCCTGGTCCACCCTCACCCCCCAATGACCCTTCACCTTCTCGCTTTCATCATACGCACAACCTTGGTGACTATACGCTGTCGCAGTTATGCGCATCAACGGAATGTTTCGTTTAGGGCAAGAAGGAATGGGTTCGAGGGTCAGACGCTTGCGGAGTTTCGGTAGGTACTCCTTGGGACGGTTGGAGCCTGCCTTGGGGCAGTCTTACTGTTCTGAGTGCTGTCTTTTTTGAGTCTTGATTTTCTGAGCCTGAGTCTGCGGTTTCTTGTTGTTCGCCCAAGTGGAAAAAAAATATATAAACAATTGATAGATTACATTCAGAACTGGGCATATTATATACTGGGTAGTTTCGATGGAAGGTTTTTTGAGGGATTGCAATGCCGTTTGAATTTTTAAGGAAGAGAAAAAAAAACAAAAACAAAAACAAAGGGTTATCACAAAACTCATCGCGCGCAGGTTTGGACGAGCGACGTACACGTCGTCGTGAGCCATACGTGAGCGCGTTTTACGCGAAATGTAAACTCGTTCGTTGCATCTAGTCCTCTGCCGTCACGTTTCACGTTGGCCAACAGAGAGAGAGAGAGAGAGAGAGAGAGAGAGAGAGAGAGAGAGAGAGAGAGAGAGAGAGAGAGAGAGAGAGAGAGAGAGAGAGAGAGGGAGAGAGAAATATTTCACGGACAAAGTAAACGAGAAGAAAATTCTTCGTCACACGAAAAAACACAGCGCATGCAGATAGCTAACGGAGATCCGCAAGACCGCACGCGGCGATCAACGCTCTTCACCGAAAAATCTTTTTTTTTTTTTTTTCCAAAACCCAGTACGACCGAAATATCACGATACACGTAGGCGAGATAGAGCTCCCTGACTGAAGATGACTTCCCGGAAGGTCCTTTTTCTCCACAAACAATCCAAGACTGTCGTATCACATGATACGTTATTTTTCGCAGAAAAAAAAATTAAAAAAAAAAAACATTCTCACGCAAATACAAAATTAAGAAAATAATCGTCCGCAATATCGATCGAATGACTCAACGATGAACAAATTTCGTTGGTACAACAATTTCGCCGCACGTCACAATATCACGAGCGTGATCGAATGTGTTCGAGAGTTTGCCAAACAAGTAAACGCTCGATCGAAGCTGAGGGGCAAAAAAAAAAAAAGGGTCGCGAGTAGCAGAGCGCACCTGTCGTGGGATGTTCGTTTGATTGTTGCTTGCCGTGTTTGTGAAGAACCGGAGTCCCAATGAATTACGCGACGAAGAAAGAAAGACAGAGAGAGACAGAGAGATAAAGAGAGATACAGAGATAGTTGCTTGTGCAACGATGCTCGTATTTAACACCTGATTAAAAGCCCCGCGAGGGGTTCGAAAACTGTGGCCGAGAGTATTGAAAACACACGTAGGTGAAAGAGAAGCAAACGAAGCCGAGTGAGAGAGGCTGTAACTTGTATCGGTAGCCCGTTGTGTGTGTTGGCGTGACCGAAGCGATTGGGAACGAGATGAGAAGAGGCCTCACGTCAACGCATCCCAACTCTTGGTCTTTCTCACTCTATCTCTCTCTCTCTCTCACGTTATCTCTCATTCTCTCTCTCATTCTCTCTCATTCTCGTTTATTCCACGTTGTGAATACGTAGCCGTTGGTTTCTTCGGATTTCTTCCTCATCCGTCTCTCTCTCTCCTCACGGTCAGCGAGGGAAGTCGATGGGACACACAGTCGGTTGGACGATGGCGAAGGTGGTGGCCCCGCATCCAATGTCGGTTCTGCAAAGTCGAACGGGGGACCTCGCACCACGCGGGCACAAGCGACTGGCGTCGGTGGGGGCCCGTTGGGACAGGTAAAACGAGGGAACGAGCAGAAAAGCCGGAGAGAACCCGACTTCGAGAAGTCCGAAGAAGCAGGCGCGCGGAATAAGCAAAAAAAAAACAAAAAAAGATTGAAGAGATCGAGGATTGAACGAAGAAGACGAGGATGAAGAAGAAGAAGGTGGAGGAGTAAGGCGGAGAGAAGTTGCCCCCGAGCGACAGCGTAATCACCTGGACGAACTACCACACGGGCCCAACGTGTTTCACCATAGGCGTAAGGCGATCGCTCAAACGAGAATCGCATTTGCAACGAACGACAAGTGCCGGCTTCTTAACCGACGATAAACATGTACGTCGGTTTGGGGCACGAATTGATGAGTGGATTTCGGTTTTCGCGTAAGTCGGGGAACGAACGAACGGTCGTGGGGTGAAATGACATGGCGGAGAATCGTCGAAATTCAGAATGACATTGTAACGAACGTTACAAAATTTCGAATGCCTACAAGTCCAACATTCGCCGACTTTCGAGCTTTCCCACGGGTTAATTATCAAAGTTAGACACATGCCGCTGAGAAATTTTTTATAGGAAATTCAATTCTCTATAACATTGTTTATGTGAACTTTCGGTCCATATAGCGTCGTTCATCCAGCGTTCGGACCGGAACGTAAAAACAAGAAAACCTGCACCCGATCCCATCGAATGGCCATGAAAATGTATCGTCGATTAGTCGCACAATTCAATTCTGGGCATAAACCAAGCGAAACTACAAGGACAATTCCACGGAATTCTCGACAAAATTATTGCACACGAATCTTCTGGGTTCTATGCAAACAAACACTCACACTTTTCACAAAAGAATATTTACAATTTTAACATCTCATGCATATCGATGCATCCATTTGTCTTTTCCATTGACAAGTAGCACTCTCATTCTCCCCCCCCCCCCATCCCTCCTCCTCGAGTGATGCTAATTCCCCGAGTAACCGAAACCCTTTTTTCCACCCCCCCCATTCCCATTTATTTCTCGTTAATGACCGGAGAGTGCTCGAAAATTCTCGAATAATAAACATTCAAAACTCCTCGACGTAAATCCTCAACTTTCTCAACGGCCTCGATTTTCATCATATATATATATACGCTGGTGATGGGGTTGAGGACAATATTTGCGAGTGAGTCCATTCTTTCGGTTCTTGGATATCGAAGAAAAAAATAAAGATGAAAAAAAAAAAAAATTGTAAGATAAAGCTCCAAGCTTTGTCTTATTCGTAGGAGCGAAAATACACGTGGACCGTGTCTTTTCTTCTCTAGCTTTCACGTCGGACCTTTGTCCCTTCGGTCGCGGAGTTCCTTTGCCATGGTATTGCGGGCGCTGCACAGCCAAGCCCCGAAGACAGTTCTATATATATGTATATATATATATACAGAACAAGCATCGAAGAACGCAATCTCCGGTGCAATCTCTCGATTCGCGCTAAGGTAGATTTGGGGTGCGCTCTTAGGTAGATTCCGTGAAATCGTGTGTGTGTGTGTGTGTGTAAACGCGTGTAAGTACGTGTCACACGGTGCGAGAGATCGTCGTGAAATCGTATTTACGTAAATAAACGTTTTGCAAGAGATAAGCTGCATCGAGAATAGACGTTTCTACGATAGTTCGAGACGTCCGCGTGAAATTACGATCCAACGTGTCGGGGACCACCGATCTCGTCGAGACTCTATCTGACTCCTGAATATCCTGGGAAACACGCGTTGGATCACACGTTAAAGAGCAGCGTGGAGAGGGGGGAAGGGGGGGGGGGGGTTGAAGTAAACGTAATCGCTCGTGTGGGATCTCGTAAATGCTGGTTCAAGAACGTATACGGATTCAACCAGAACGCTACCGAACGATCTCACTGGTGCGAACGTCGATATCCCCACGGTATACATATAGATATAATTCATAATATGTATTTGGGGGTGTGTTGAAAAATCGCAAAGTTTTTCGATTCTTCCGGCAGTTTCCACATATGAAGTAGACACTGTTGGAAGGCACCTGTGAAAATTTGAACCCGATCGGACAATATTTAGAGGTTCCGCTCTCGCGAATTCAATTTTCATTGACACTCGGAAATTTTTTTTTTCTTTGCAATTAATTTTTCTGGCAAACGAAAAATCCCGGGGATGTCACTTGAAATCCGGATATTTTTCGTTTTACAGTTTGGCAAAAAAAAGTTGACAACTTTCTTTTTAACAAAAATCATTCCAAAATTGACGGAAAAACATTGGACTTGTTTTTTTTAATTGTAAAATAAAAAATATCCTCATTTCAAATAACTCTGATACTACATTTCGCACTTACTTTTCATTCCCGAAATTTTTGCGTTTACCCGGAAATATAAACTGCAACAAAAAAAAAAAAAAGTTCTCACATGTCAATCAAAATTGAATTCGTGAGAGCGGAACCTCTAAACATTGTCCGATTGGGCTCAAATTTTCACAGGTGCCTTCTAACAGTGTCTACTTCATATGTAGAAACTGCCAGAAGAATTCCTGAAGTTTGCCTTTTTTTTCAACACACCCTAAAAAATACATACGCACGTACAAATACATAGATACACACACGGTCAGGTATCGACATTCGTTCATCGATTTTTCCCGTTGTCCGAGGACGTCGTCGTGAATATACGGTTTTGTCGATTCACGATCGATATTCACGATTCGCCTGAAACTCATGATTTCTCATTCCGATCATCGGCGCCATCTTTCGTCTGCCCTCCATCCCCGGTCATTCGGCGATGATCCGTTAATGTATTCGAAAACGTTGGGGCAATAACCATACGACCCCTCGGTCGGACAATTCGTTGCTCCTTGGAGTTCATATATACATATATACATACATATATATATATCCATGGTACCTGCACTTAGCATAATTCGAGCACGAGCGTAATCCCCGACTGGATTTCCATCGTGCATATATATATATATAGTATAACCCTTTCGCCCACACGCATATAATTCCACACGAACGATGGAATCGTGAACAATTTTGCAAATGCCTGTACATTAAACTCGAACATCGGATGCGTCACACCGCATCATCGTGACGCGTCACGACAGCGCGTGATGCGAAGGGCGATGATCGAAGAGTTCTCGGACTGTACAAAAGACGGAACGAGGCGTGCTTCGGATCGTTTCTATCACGATCTCACCGCGAGCCAGAAGCGCGGGTTCTTCGCGCCGAGGGTTCACGAACGCGTCACACGTAGCCCGACGACGACGACGACGACGACGACGAAGAGTCGACTCGACGTCGCGCGTTCACGCCGAAGACAACCGACGACGAACGGTTGTGACGCGCGGGCGAAGACGCGAAATTGTCGACGACCGAGACGCAGAGAAACGGTCGATGGAAAATCGCGAACCGTGAAAAGAGAGACACGAGGGACGGACTAACGATATGGACGGAGACACACTCGCGAAATTCTCGAGCTTCTGAATCGCTCGCGGCCTTGGAATCTCGACTACTCGATGTTCTGGATGTTTGCCAATGTGTCGCACAGGTTCTTGGACTTGGGACTTCATTGATGGACATCTAATTGATCCACGAAAACGTTGAATTTGAATTTTAGGTTTATTTTATTTTTCTTTTTTTTTTCTTTTTTTTTCGTTGATGATTCAATCGTTTGGAATTGGAAATTTGTCACGAGGGTCGTAGACTCAACGAAATTAATGACAGGATGGTAGTTTTGTTGTGTGTGAGTGTGTGTGTGTGTTTTTTTTTTGTCTTGTAGCGAATGATTTGGATGACCAGGGAATTTGGGATGATCATTCTGAATGATGACTCGTCGAAAATCGGTTTGTTTCGATTTCTCGGAGAGAATATGCTATGCAGCATTGAAAATATCAAAACAATCTTCGAGTTTGACCTTGAAAATTCGCTTCCTCCGAATCATCCGCGATAAACATCTAAAAAAATTCTCTATGAGATAGCCAAATAGAAAAAACGAAAAAAAAAAAAGTTTCAACTTTGAAGCAGCTCATCGAATTTTTTTCTCTTCTTCTTTTTTTCGAACCCATTGATCAACGATGAAAAATCGATCGAATACATTGGTGAGACTTCATTTTGTGACAACGAGTTACAATATAGATAATGGAAAATTCGTTTCAAGATTTATTTATTTATTTATTTATTTATTTATTTGTGTGGTGAGGCCCGAATGGGTCCCCGAAGTCGGGTCCCTCCGTGCAGCCGCCACTGCTGGACCAGCCGAGAAGCGAGCCCCGGCCCCTTGTTCACCGCATTAACAGGCATGACTTGAAAAATGTGGTTCCTAACACCAACCGTACGTTCGCACACACACAAACACACAAACACACACACGAGACGAAGAGATGAGAGAAGATCCACACAGTCATTCTCCCATCTCTCTGTCTCTCACTCTTACAAACTGCTTCGTTATATTTTCATCTCGCTCCGTCTCATAGAGAGTCGCCATCTTATACGAACCGAAAACCCGCGGTTTCTCGGTCGACTCGGTGGAACGACCCGCGGGGCCCCCGTCTCGTATTTATTAACGCGTCTCGTTGCCTCGTTTCGTTGATAGTTTAGGCGCGCGTGAAGAACCGAGAGAGAGAGAGAGAGAGAGAGCGAGAGAGAGAGAAAGACCGTGATCGGGTCTCTCGCTACGCATGCTCTTCGGGGCACGGTGCCAAATAACATTCTACGAATTAGCGATGCGCCTCAACCTCCTCCTGCCCTCCCCTCACCCTCCCCCCCCCCCCTCCCCCTCCCCACAATATTCGAGACGCACACACGCGCGCGATCGAAGAAATTTACGATTCCCCGAGCAATTAGTAATTAAGATCCACGGTATCTCGTTCTTTCGCGACTAATTAACACCATCGAGAAATTTTAACATTTTGCTCTAAGGCGCTAATAGCTTTGTGTGTTTTTTTTCGAGTTTTTTGTTTTGTTTTTTTGTTTTTTTTTTTCGTCACCTTCGATTGATAAAATCGTTATTTGTTTGTGAATAAAAATATATATGTATATTTGTGTATTTGGCTTTACGGGACAACGTCAAAGTTTGACGGTGCCTAACGGTAATGTTATTTAATTATTTTATTTAAAGGATTTTTTTTTGTTTTTTTTTCGTTTTTTTTTTTTTGGGGGGTCTCGAGAGTCGAGGCGAGGCCAACGTGTGATCACGCCACGACACATTCCAAGTTTAACAAATCGACCGGTTGCACGCGGACGCTCGACTCTCGACTCGAGGGTGTGCTATTAATTTGTTTGCTCACGCGATTTGCGAAAACCCGAAAGAATCTTGTCCCGGTCGGGTTGCGAGATACGCGGCAATGATTTACGTATGACTCGGGTTAACGGAAATAATGGGCGTTTCACAAAATGAAAATCGCATTTCAACGCTTCGAAGACACTGGGGGGTGAAGGGATGGGGTCAAAATGACCCCAAACGCAACCGCGAGCTAAAAAAAATTTTAAACAGACTTAAAAATTGAAAAATCAAAAATTGTTAAACACATGATTTTTTTTCTGGCGATTCTGAAAATTCGATGAAAAATGTTTGTCAAATTTTTCATAATCCAAAAATCTTTGTCCCACCTGAGCCACGAGTCGTGAAATCAATCACGAAATATCGCGAATCAACATAATATCGTCAACAACATCAACAACCATATTTCATTCCTGACCTACCCCTCGCTCGACGTCCTTAACCCACGGTTTCCGGTTATATCCAACCGTCGCTCAATTATTGAGTCTGTGTATCCGGAAAGTGGCTTACTCGTCAACCATATCCATGTACGATCACGGAACAAACGTTTACTCGTGCACAGGTGCCACCAACAGTATGTCCCCAACTTCTCGATAGCTATACACACACACACACACAAACACAAACTTTGCTGTATGCACCGAGTCGACGTATAGTCGTAGTCACACACCCTCCGGTGGCTGATCCTTTTCTTCACGCAGTCCACGGCGTTCACCCAATTTGCATGAGGGAAAAAAGAAAAAAGTAAAAAACAAAAAAACAACGTCAAGTCGGTGGCGAGTTGATGTCGTGCAGCTTTTCGCCAGACCTTCCTGCTCGTGGCAACTCCAACTTATTTATAATGGATGCGTGTCGTCGTCGTAGTCGTCGTCGTCGTCGTTGTTGGCAAGCCGAGAGTACCGCGAGAAGCCCACGTTGAGGGTTGCAGCGATGTGCACAGAGGGGTGATCACCCCGTTTCGAATCCCATTCTCAGCGCCATTGCGGCTCGTCGCATTCGACTCTCCGAGGGTTGGAAAAAAAACAACAACAACAACAGAATTTTAAAGAAAAGAAAATAGAAGGGAAAAAAAAACACAACGTCGTGCCACTTCTTCAGCTTGTGGCGGGGGTGCCGATAATACCCGCTGATCGACCGGCTTAAATAAAATATATATACGAACGTTCGATCTTTCGAAACCTTTTTTTCTTTTTTTTTTTTTATATTCGATATAGATGTAAGAAGGAAGAAAAGGAGGGAAATGGTGAAATGAGGAAAACGAAGTTTTCGCCTTGAATTCTCGTTGAAGAAGCAAAAAAAAAAAAATCAAAAAAATCTGTGAAACCCCCCTCGAAGAGACTTCGTGGTGGATCCTAAACGATTCCATTAGGCACTCTTGGGCCTTCGTGGAAAGGCTAACCCCGCGGTGACGAAGACGATGGGAATGCCGAGTTGGACCGAGAAACTTGTGTGGGTTTGTGTGTTTGTGTTTGTGTGTGTGTGTGACGTGTTCTTTATACGTGATGGGCGATATATATCGACTGCAACAGTCGGAAACTCTGATTGATCCTTTGGTTTAAGGGGGGAGGGTGGGGGGAGGGGGTGATCGAAGGAAAGAGGGTGCGGGCGAGTGTTTCCCGTCGGGGCACAGGTGCTCGAGGACACTTGGGAATACGTATTTTATCGGGCCAAGTGCATGTACGCATATACATATATATATATACAACACAAGTGCGTGTGGCTTTGCTGACGTCTCTGTTATTTCCGTCTTTCCGATTGTTTTTTTTTTTTCGTTGCTTTCCCGATCGTTTTCGTGTTCGCATCGCATGTGGACGTGCAATCCGTGGAAGTCGATCCATCGATGCGGTGTGTGTAATCCTCCCCTCCCCTCCCCCCCCCCTCCCCTCTGGTACCGTGGTCTCATCAATGTTGCATTCGTTGCCACTGGGGGCTGAGGCTTAGCCGACTATGTGTGCACCTCCCCCCTTCCCCACCTTCCTTCTGCCGGAAAGGAAGATGTACAGAAAACCACGTATTATATTATATCAAACATTGCAGGATTTTGTGGGATTTGTCGTCGTTTACGCCCATCATCGACTGTTCGTCGTGTACATTTGCGACACAACTTTCGTGGCACGTTCGACCCTTCGAAAGTGTTTCCCGCGACCCAAACAATTGACTCGTATATTATTATACCATTTCGTGTCTATCATCATCAACAATTGTTTTACTTTGAAATGACGGGGAAAAAAAGAAAACAAAGTTGATAAAGTGTGAGTTTGACACGCGCGCAGAGATTTTCGTATCTTGGTTTTTTTTTTTTCGCATTACTTTTTCTAACCCCCTGTCTTTTTTTTTTAAACGTGTTTTTTTTTTTAGGAACCCTAAAAACATTGGATTCATACGGGGGAACATGCGAAAGTTTTCGTTGATGATATTGAAATTTTGGTGCTTATTATTTATCGAATCCCCCACCCCCTCCCCCCCTCCCATCGCAGTCTCTTGCATGGATTCAATTATCGACCCTCAAACTCCGATATTGTCACGATGCAAAAGCCAAAAAAAAAAAAATTCACTTTTTTCAATCAACTCTTATGACGAAAAATAAAAATAGAAAAAAATAAAGAAAAAAAAATGAATAAAGTCATAGTCGCGTGCGTTGACCCGTCGCAAAAGGTCCTTTCGATGGGTTTCTCATAAAAACGCATACATATGTATAACCGTGACCCGTTATATGTCCCCGGTCTAATCCATAAATACATATATATTGTAAATTTATGGCTCGGACAACGTTTTGCAGGTTGGAAGGTGAAAAAAAAATAAAAGGAACAAAAAATAACCAGGACGACGGTGAAAGTGCGTCGACGGGATTACTGGGGGATGCAACGTTGGCCCTCTCGACGATGAGCAAGACGGAAAATTACATATTGGCGGTGGTCTCTGTTGCGCAGAGGTGGTGGACTATCTTTTTCCAACCCCTCGCCCGACCACCCTGCGTTTCGATCTTCCTCTCTCTCTCTCTCTCTCTCTCTCTCTCTCTCTTTTCCCTCCCTCCCTCGTTCCTTTTTTCCGGTCTTTGTCCGCACCATGCTCGTGTTTCACTTGTGCAGCTTGGCCAGGCTCTTCTTCTCTTTCTCTCTCGCTCCCTTTGTCTTTCTCTCTTTCTCTCTTTTTCCCCCTCTCCCCTCTCTCTCTCTTCATATCCACGCGACTTGCAGCGGCTCTTCTGCCCTCCAAACGGAATACTCGATCGCGATTAAACATACATAGGCATACACCTCCCTGCCTCACTTCAATTCTACTTTACCCTTGCCCACCAGCGCCCTTTCCGTCCACCGTCATGGAATCCTGTCACCCACTCTCGACTCTTTCCATAGACTCACGTCTAGTTTTTTTGAATTAAAATTTTTTTTTAATTCCAGCGTTCGAAATTTTGTTACGTTCGCTGCAATGTCATTCGGAATTTTTGCAATTTACTGCCAACTGTATCTTCCCAAGAGACAACTTTTTTTTTTCAATTTTACTTACAACTAGTAAAAAAACAAGTTGGTAAAAAAACAAGATTAAAATTATTTCAACGATACCCAATAATTATCGATAATTAAATAATTTCATCCTAAATTATCATCGATGAACAAATAAAACATTTTCGTTCCATCGCTCATGAATAATTTTTATTATTTTCATTTATTCATTTATTGATTTTTTCATTTATTTATTTATTTATTTATCGTGTAATTAATTCGAAAAATCCGGAATATTGAGAGACGTTGGTTAGCATTCGACGCACGATTGTATAATTGAACCATCGAGCTTTATGGAGCGTTCGGGTTTGTCAGTCAATATACACGCGAAAACATTATGCGTGTATCACAACGTTCGTGCAGCATGTGTCGATATGTGAGCGGGGTGGGGGGGGGGGGGGGGAAGAGCCTCTGGCCGTGGATAAGCGAGCATGACGTATAAAATCATGATTTCATCGTCGACTACATGACCCCCGTGTGCAATGTCGGTTTCGAAATGACTCTCTCATTCGCATCGGGTCTTGCATTGACCGGTCAACTCTCTTCTATCTCTCTCTCTATCTCTGTTCAGCTTCAAATGTGTATATATATACATATATATATATAGATATATATCAAACCGAAAACCTTTGTGAAGCGCGTGCACGTTCGCACGCCGCTCGTATTGAATTATCATTTCATCCGATTTTCCAACCCTTTCCCTTTCCCCTCTCCCCTCCTTCTCCTCCTCTTGTTTAGTCGCACCAACGTTACACATTTGTCCGATGATTATTTCGTCAACGCGCCCAAAGTCTTTGATTAACGGTTAACTCGGTTTGCCACGTGAAATATTTCTCGATTTCGCGTTATTTGCGGTTGTGAAAATTTTTTTCTCAATCAACAAAACAAACCCACGCGTATATATGGTTTCCGCGATTCAACGCTGGGCGATTCGTCACAATTATTTCACGATTTACGCGTTAATTTTTTCGATCGAATAAAACGGAGACGGAATAATTTCGATGAGAAGGAAATAAATTTTGAAAATTTTCAAATGAAAGACAAAGCACTTTGAATCTTTGTTTGTTATGTGCGATCGGGAGAAAGCTGGTGAGTTTGAACTTGCAGCTGCACACGTGTGAACATTTTTGAGACTGTAGTTGCAAAACCTTTCTCGAATTAGAAACGTTTGAATTTTGGTTCACCGAATAAAGCAAAATGAGTTGAAGCGTAAATTCGATCGTTTTGCCGCTCGTGGTCTCGATGATTCGAGTTGCAAACGGAAGTTGGGATATTTACAGTCGCGAGAAGACGAAGAAGACGATGAGAAAGATGAAAAAAGTTGAAAAGGATGAGAAAAACGGATGAGCGCGGCGGAGAAACGCGCGCGCGAGAGCGATCGCGTTGAGTTAACGATCGTTCTCGGAAAAGATGGAAATATATATATATATGTATACGACGAAGAAGTTGCAACGGAGTTGCGCGTGTTCTCGCGCAATGTCCGAAGCCGTTTAAACGCATCGTTCGGTCGTGGAAAAACTCCAACCGACTTTCATTGACATTGTCGTAGATTCGAAATAACAGCAATCGAACTCTCGTGGAATATTTTTGCCATTTTATTTACCGCGGGCCGTTACCATAAATCGTCGGAGAAGACTTCTTCACGTTGCACATGAAAATTTCCAGTAAATTAAATACGAAGATCATGAGGCTGACTCTCGCTAATCAAAAAAAAAAAGGAAAAAAAAAATATGAAAAAACTAAGTAAATGCAATGCATATAAAATATATATACGCATATAAATGAATAAAGGAATCAATAGAGCCTCTCCATTTATTCCTTTAAATTTTACCGTAGAAATCAAATTTTTTCCAAAAAAAAAGAAAAGAAATACCCGTGAGTCCCGATTGGAAACCACGTTTTAATAATGTCATGATAGTTCCTAAAATTCACCAATCGATCAAAGGCCAATCGAATCCAAACGGGTCCCGGATGAATGAGACTCGGTTAGTTGTTTAAAGAGTTATTGATCGTCGAAGAACGAAGCGAATGAGTGACACAACGCATACACACGCCTACAGAGTTGCGGCACGAGAGAGAGAAAGAGAGAGACAGAGAGAGAGAGAAAGAGAGAAAGAAATCGGGAGAGGAATGGCGGAGAGAGACACCACAGGGTTAAAAAAAAAAAAAAAAAAAAAACACGTAGGTGGGAAAGGGTATCCCTCATTATTTTCTAATGCACTTGTTAATTGACCAATCATCGAAGCACTCCCACGCGACCAGCGATGCAACCTGGGCGCCCGTGTGCTCCTCCTTCCAGTGTTATAACCAACGCCGGAACAATTTAATGATCTGGCCTCGGGAATTATTATCCCCCCCCCGCCATCCCCCCACGCCCCTTGGACGTTTTTACGTTCCATGGTCCGTCGCAGTATGTATACATATATATATATTCTCCCATCGTGAATACTCGTGGTCTTCTCGTCGGGCGTTGGTGAAAGAGAGAACGAGAGAAGGGAGTTTACGTATTAACTTCGCTCGTGGTGTGCATAGTCCATGATGCACTAGCCACCATATATACGTATATATATATGTAATGCTTGAAACGCACCGATACGATTCTCTTCTTCCTTCTGTTCCCTCGTTCCTCATCCTATTCTCTCCCGTGGTACTCTTCAGCAACCTCGGGAGCACGTTCAATTCGTTTTTTTTTTTTTTTTTTCCATCCAACGAACTCACCAACGTGGATCGCATACGTGTGCGAGTGCCTCCCTGCTCCTCGGCTATGTGCACTCTCGACACGGTCACTGGGCCTCAAGAGGGTTGGGCGAATACCACTCCTTCTCTCTCTCTCTCTCTCTCTCTCTCTCTCTCTCTCTCTTTCTCTCTTTCTTGCTCGATTCCACGCTATCTTTATTTTATCCTTCTACATCCCTTCTCTCTCTCTCTCTTTGTCGTTTTTTTTTCATCCTCGTCGTTCTACGTATCTTCGGCGCTGGTTTACAGGTGCATACGCATCCCCGAGCATCCCCCCGTATCGAAACGCGTCTCCGCGATTCTTCTTCGTGGTCGACCTCGCGCGCCTTCGTGCACCTATATTTTCATTTAAACGACCTTATTCCGTCTGCCCGATCCTCGAACTCCGGTCTCTCTCTCTCTCTCTCTCTCTCTCTCTCTCTCTCATTCTCTCTCTCTCTCTCTCCTTAACCTTCTTCGCGTATTATGCCGGTGCAACGTACCGTCTTGCGCGCGCGTTTGAGCGACGAGGAGAGAACGAATACTCGAGCGAGATCACATCTCGTCATCTTGCAATGCCACACCGACGAATCACCCTCGTTTCGATTTTGTTTTTTTTTTCTTTTACGGACCAGAAGAACGAGACTCTTAACGCGCATCATTTACTTCCAATATGTCGGCTGTATGGCGTTTCGGGTCATATATAGTGCACAACGACTTCCGGTACGATAAATGCGAATGAATCGTGGAACATTTTCGAACGAGCACTCTCGAAAATCTTTCAACCGATGTACCCACGGTTTTTTTTTTATTTTTTGACGTACCCATTTGATGCACGATGGTTGGAACTTGGAAGTTTGTTTTGCTATTTTCCAATTTGACGTTTTAACGACAATTGACCGGTACGCCGAAATTATATTGATGGATTTATAATTTGTTTGACTCTCAATTTGGATTCACGCCGAGATTTCAAAATTCGTCATTTGTATTTTGGAAAATTTTACGCGATCGTAAATGTAAGGTCTATGAAAAAGTTATTCATTTTTTTTCTCAAAAATCATGAATCGCACCGAGGGGAACAAACTTTAATGAAACACTTGTGTTCTTATTTGCGATATATATATAGAAATTAAATGTCCACTCAATTTTTTTTCAGACTCTATAATTTGCGTTTCGATGATAAAAATAACGGACAAAAAAAAACAATAAAAAAGAAACAAGAAAAAAGTTGCGAACAATAATCATAAATTGCAAAAGTATTTCATCCGTAATTCAAAGTGCAGTCTGACGGATCGCGAAAGAACGTTTTAAAAAATTGTGAGGGAAAGAAATGAGGGGATCGCGATCGCGCGTCAACCGCGATTAGAGACTTTCAGGGGGGGCGTGGCTCTTTGACGAACGTTTATTTATTTTTTTTTCTTCGTGAAAAAATTCAATTTTTCTATTTCCACTACTTCGAAGTACCACTACGGTATCTACGTCACGTGGGTTTTTTTTTTTTTTCATAGATTGCACGTTACGAACGTTGCGTATGATTGCATCGATGAGAACTCGCCCGAAGGTGAGGGGTGGGGGGTGGGGGGCTTTCATTGACATCCCCTGATCGACTGTCAGTCGTCGAGCCGCACGGAAAGACCGGCAGTCGATGGAATAATGACCCTGCCTCGCGTCTCGATGACACGAAGTGCATATCTAATGATCGGCTGATTCGAGTTGTGCACGTTGACCGATGCACCGGCTAGACTGAGAATAGACTAGACAACTGCAATACAGACGAAGATGAAAGAACCGAAGGTCTATGGGTATACGTTCGTCACTAAACTAACTAAGTAATCGACGTGAAGCAATGAAGAGACAACGATTGAAGAAAAAACTACGGTCGCACGAAGCAGCATCAAAAGAAATTCCTTCGCGTATTATCGTGTCTATATATATATTTTTCTTATGCCTACCCCCAATTTTTGAGACCTCGAGAGGCGAGAAAAAGAATTGTTCCTTTGACACAGTCTTATATATCCATTCGTGAATAAATTACGGAGTTTTTAACGGTCAATTAAACGAACAATCCGAGTCAACGATTTTCCATCTGATAATTATCGGTAATTGTTGTTATCAATTCTTTTTTTCAATTATTATTGTTCACGATGATCTGGAGTGAAGAATGATATTTGAAGGAAATGTTTGCCGCGGGCTTGAGGAATTTTATTATCGTCGTTAGGAACTGCGATGGGATTCTAAATCGTACGGTTAACGAAAGTCGATGAAGAAAAAAATGAGAGAGGATGTTTTCCTCTCGGGAAATATCGTCTGCACTCGTGGTAGCTCTCTCGTTCAGCCTCGCGTGATCCTTAAGTGGTTTACCGCTCCCTTACCGTCTTGGTTTTGTTGTTTTTCTTTTTTTTTTCTCTTTTGGTTTTTTTTTTTTGATCGAATGACGTCTCGCGGTAACGCGATTTCGCTTCAGCGAATAACCAATCGATTTAACCCGAGACATTAAGGTGGGGTAAGGTATATCCGGGGGAGGGGGGAAGGGGGGAAACCCACATGTTGTACACCGCAGCACAAACGACCTCTTAATTTCCGTTTCCTGTTGCTCGGAATGAACCCCAATCAATTCGATTGCACGAAATCTCTCGCTTCGAACGTGTTCGTTAAATATTTATCGGGGCAAACGAAAAAGAAAAAAAATAAAAAAACACAATAATAATCATAATTTTGAGTTTTTCATTCGTTCGCATAGTTGTTGAAGAAGGGAATAAAGAGAAATATAATTATTTCCGAAGGTAAAGGTTGTATGACACAATGTTGCATAGTAATAATTTTCCGAAGGTATCAGCGGGTAATCATCGAATATCGCGAGATAGAATGATTTTTTTTTCTTATTTTTGACAATCATGGATATTTTTTTTATCGATTATTAATGATTTTTTTTGGTTTCTATTCTGTTTCAGGTAAGTTCGTGGGAAATTTTTCCTTCTACGATCGATGCGTCGAAATCACGAGAAGTTCAACGCGAAAATGAGGCAAGATTTGATATACGCATGTATTTGAATATATGCCCCAAAATTTTCGTTGCGTTCGTTGACAACTATTGTGAAAATTTTCGATTTTTTTTTTTTTTTTTTTTTTTTTTTTTTCATTGATATTTTTGACAAAAGTGTCCCAAATCCTTGAAGCACCGTGAAACATTGATTCGCATGTTTGATAAAGCTATTTAACATGAGAAACGTAGGTGGGGGGACGAAGGAAATGAAGAAAAAAAGTGCGACACAGCGCGATTTGTTCCGACAATGGAGAGTCGTCGAGTTTTGTCGGATCAGCAGACTCGTAGAATCCGCGTAAACGCAACGTCGAACAGCGACTGCTGCCGCGTCCCGTCCAGGTTCGACAATCCCTTCTCTTTACCACCGTAGCTGAGCTGGTTTTATTAATCTAGCTCACGCAAAGAGAGACATAACCTTTTTTTCCTTTCCTTTCTTCTTCTTTTTTTTTTTTTTTAATACGAAATATTCCCAACTCGCCGAGTTTCCGGATAAAAATATTGTCCGACGCTTTTGTCAAAACACAAAAAGAACATTTTTCTATTCCACATCACAAGTTCTTCCAAATGATACCCCACACAATATATAAAATTACAAAAATGAAAAAAAAAATGTCGAGTACCCAATATTTTTAAGTGTCAACAATTGCAAAATAAAAAAAAATATCCAATCAATGTAAATTTTTTCGAACCCTTTATCAACGAAAAAATACATTCAATCTCCCCGACCGTCGTAATTCCGCTTCGGCGTAACGTTGAACCTTTTTTTTTATTTTTTTTACCAATCGTTTCTTCGGCTCGAGAGCTTCAAAAACATTTTTGGATATTTCGGTCGTTCGGGTGGCGGTCGGCCCCCTCCGGATCTGATTTCACGACGGCTTGAAAAAACAAGCGACGGAGTTAATTCCGTACCGGATTGCTCGCCGAACAGCAGATGCAGTGACGGAGCAAACGTTACCGCCCGACGAAACGGAAATCGTCCGGTGACCGCGACTATATCGCGATAGGTACGAAATAAGAAACTCCATTCGAGATCCCGAAAAGATTCTTTGACAATCGTAACATCGGCGCCATATTGCGCACATCGTCGCACAAACGGCCACCGAGGACACTTCATTTCCTACGGTCGACGAGTCCGACGACGACAGACTGATTCTCTCATCGGCGAACGGGTTGGTCGGATGTCTTTACACCCTTCCGTATTTCCGCTCCGTAACTCGAAGAGACCCCAAGAATGCCATATTGCACGATCCCAACCGAGTTCTGTCACCCCTTTTTAAGCTGAGGAGTCACAGCTGTCCCGCGTCTGTCCCTCCCTAATTAAAATTATTTTCCTCATGCGTATTTTCAAAGTTATTACGATTTTCAATTAGTAAATTTCAAAAAAAACCAAATGAATCTTCTGAAATCGAAAAAAATGTGATATTCAAAGTTACGAAGCCTGTGTGGAGTATTTCTGACGGCTCTGATCATTTGACACCAGACATTCGCTATTCTCTCTCTCGTATATGAGTTTTTGAAATATTTAAAAAAAAAAAGCGCTTCATTTTTTCGAATACTTCAAAAAGTTTAGAAAAAGCAAAAAATCGTATATATTAAGTCATATATATATATATATATATATAGAGGCACCTTACCGCACGCCTAACCATAGATCCCTTCATCTTTTCAGCGTGAGAGGACAAGAGAGCTGGGTCAACCGTAAGAAGGTAGAAAGATATATATATAACGAAACCGTGAAGTTGAATTAGAGAGAGAGAGAAAGAGCGAAACGACGTAGGGTGTCCCCATTCGTGTAAGGTCCATTCTTCGTAGATACACATTGGGGGTAAATATTTGGACATCCGTGACCGCGAAAGTGGGATCACCGGTGAAGATACAGCAAAGAGGGGGGCCCCAGCGTCCGAAAAACGGTCCAAGGGCCAAATGGCCAAGAGTGAGAGCGATACGAAAAGCGAACGCAAGACGATGAAGTTAAAAAGAGACGGATAACGATGAGAGAAGAGCCCCCGATTGTAAGCTTTGGCTAGGTTATTTTTCCGTCTTCGTCGTGCTCGGGGCCATTCATCGACGACGAAAAACGGAGACGTCGGAGGAAGCCGGTTTTTCGGACGCGAGGGACACCGAACATTGTCCCGTGCGGCTTACCGGACCGCGATAACGGAGTTACCTCGGCCGGCTCACGGGGGCCCCCATTGTGTGCACACTTCACAAACTCCACCAATTTATAAAGCCGCGCCACGAAAATAAGAAGAAGAAAAAAAATTTGTACGAGTACTCTCTATCTCTCTTTCTCTCGTGTACAGGAATTGAGAAAACGTGTACAGGAATTGAGAAAAGAGAGAGAGAGAGACAACTATTTTTGTTGGGCTTCGATGCGTATAGGTTTTGCCCATTGTGCCGAAGATGTGCCCATGATGACCGAGAAAAATGCGTTACGGTACAATCTCGGACCGATCCGTATGAGATCTCGAACCTCTTCGGTCGTACAACCCGTGGCAGGTCCTTTTTCCGATTCCTCGAAGCGGAGAATTTTCCATCGGGGTCGAACGCGTTCGGGACCACCATCGTTGCGGCGGCGCATGCGACTAATCGTCCGTACACGATTCGTTTGTGTGCTTTGTGGGTCACAAACCTTTTTTTTCTTCTTCTGCTTTCGTCGTTCTTCTTTCTGTTTATCCAAAACCCGTCGGCCTGAATCAACATTAACGCTTCGATTCATCGTCCATAGAAATGTGAGCGTGCAGGTGGAATTTATGATATATATATATTTCGGTGATCTTATTGGTACAAAAAATGGTGGAAGGAAAGTAAGCTAAAATAATTTTTAGCATGAAATTTGGTTGGATGGAAATTTTGTTGTAATATATTGATTCAGAAGAGTATTGATGATTGGATTGGGAGAAATATCGGTGTTTCCGAATGAAGAGTCGAATAGAGGCAAATAATATAGAACTGGTAAGAGAGAGAGGAAGAGAGTTAGGTATTGTGGTCGTAGCAATAGTACAACCGCATAAGCGTCGAGGACCAATCGACTCGTCATTTCCTTTCAACCTGGTGGACCATTCGCTTTCCGACGAAGACAATGTCTCCGATTTCAAGAGCGACGAGAGGTTTAGGGCCGTAGAGATAGCGGTGGTCTTGGAATCGTTGGATGGCGTCAAAAACCAGGTAACCTTCATCGATCGTACGGCGATGGATAATCGTTCGTTCGAACCTTCAAATTCTAGATTTCACGTTTACCTGCTGCGTCGTGTTTTGTTCATCTGACGCCCTTTCAGCCTTGCTATCTCGTATTATCGTTCGTTAGGGTTCCGTAGCCAACTAGGAACCAACTGGGAAAGGTCGGTGGGTCCATATGTCACAACTCTCCTATTCTCTCATTTATATACCTGTTGAAATGAAATTTAGTACAAGGACGTAGAATGATGACCCAAACACATAAATTATGAGAGTTTTGAAGAAAACAACTTTTTGTGACGCCCTCGCTTAGATCGAAAAATGTACTCAGCATTTTTTTTTTCAGTATTCACTGAGTCAATCCGTCCAAATGTTTCGCCCCAATCTCAAAGTTCAATCATGTTTAACAACATGAAAAATGATAATTCTGTTGTTTGACAAAAGTTCTCGAACTTCAACCATGAATCCCACTTCCTTATTTCGAGAGATATCCCACTATTAAAAGTTACCACTGTGACATCTGGCCCCGGTCTACCCTGTACACATACATTCCGTCCGAAAATCGCGCACGACACCACTGTAAACCTTATCGTCCAGCATACCGACACGCGACTCGAAAGTGGAAAAGGTCGAAAAGTGGTGTGAGTGAAAATAAGAGACGAAGAAGAAGAAGCTGAAGTGAAAAGTGTAACTGGAAAGAAGCTACAGCGCAGATTCGTGAGATTCGTTCGCCTTTTCGTCTTGAGTACGACGTGTGACTGCGTGTGTGACTCCTTGTTTGCTTTAACGTCTCGACGACTCCGTAGACGTTTCTTCGTCTTATTTCCACTTTTTCCATTGCCCTTCTCCCGGGATGCTCACCCTTCACGGTTCTCCCGAACTTCGTCTTACCCCAGTCGTCAAACTCTTCTCGTGTTTGCTCGGAACACACAACTTGTGTTTTCGCGTGAGCGTATCAACGTTGCGGTGTGGGACATACACCCCATCACCCCCTCCCCCTTCTCCTCCCCCGCATGGGATTCAACGTTGAACGGGCAAATCGGAAAATCGGAAACGTATGCAAAAGTCAATCCTAACGGAAGCTGAAGGGATCGTCGAAGCATCCCTATTGTACGAATTAATGTGAACACATCGATTTTTCCCATAATTTTTCAGATGTTAAAAAAATCCAAATTTTTCATCGGAATTCCATTTTTAAAAAAAATCGATTTCCGATGATACACGACTTGTGATTTTCCCAACTCTTCGTGGTTGTCGGTTCGACGGGGGTTGGGAACACGAGCGCAGGGGAAACACGGAGTCACGGGTGAATTTATTTTCACGAACTACGAAGCGGGCGTGGGCGGGAGAGGTGGGGGGGGGGGGGGTTCATGCGTGGCATCTCGCGTTCTTTGATGTCGGTACGAACGAAATGCGCGCACATAGAGAAGGGGAGAAGTTCGGTTGGGTCGCGTCGCATAAATATTTAGAACTAAACGGAAGGCTACGGCGATACTGTAGCACCTCTCTCGTCTCGTTTCCCGTGGCCCGAGCTACACACCGAGCTTAAACGTTTCGACTCGTTTTTTTTTTCGTCTCTCTTCTTTCTCTTCTCTCTCTCTCTCTCTCTCTCTCTCTCTCTCTCTCTCTTTCTCCTCTGGTAAAAGGTATACGAGAAGGAGCAAGAGAATCCGAATCGACGTTAAAAAAGCACATACATAAGATTTTCGAGCTCTCGCCGAAGCTTGACGTGTACACTCTCGTCGGCCCTCTGCGTAATACCACGAGCGTCAGCGAAATGTCACGAGGTTCTCGAACACGAGGGGCCTCGGTCGAGGCTCGTCGTCGAGGGGCCCCGATCGACCGGTATTGTGCAACCTACGAGAACCTGGAAAACGATGTAAACCACCGGAAGGGCTCTTTTCGCAACAACGAAAAAAAAAAATGAAATGAAATGAAAGAATAAGAAAAAAAAAATCATTTGTATCTCCGTGAACTCGATGTATTGAAATTTCGTTACTAAAATAGTCAGCGAAACTTCGGTCGACGAGTTTCGTTACATGTGTCTGTGTGTTTGTGTGTGTAATGCTCGACAAAAGAATCTGTCCCAAATTGTACTCTTACCGTATAAGTAACTTAAATAATAGACTACCCATCATCTATGATTATACGAAAAAGTCGCCTATGGGCGGATTAGTTTTGTCAAGGATCTTGAAAGCGGTCTTTGTACGGTTGGTTAACGAGCGTTCATCATCGCCGTTGAGTTGCGTCCGAGCACCTGTCGAAAAGTGGAGCGAATGGCTACTGGAATGGAAAATCGCTACTGTAAATGGAAAATTAGATTTTTATGAAAATTATAATAAATGGAATAATAAAAAATGGATAAATGAAAAATTAGAGCGAATGACTACTGTAAATGGAAAATTAGATTTTTTTTCCCAAAATAATGATATCTATTACATAGCCAGTCAAAATAAAAGAAAAACCAATTTTCAAAATAGAATGGCTTGAAAAAAACAATTGTCTATAATCTACAGTTTTATCTAGAGTGCAGAAATTCAGTAATAATGAAAAAAAATTCTGAAATATGATAAACACTGTGTTATTCAAATGTCACGTTTCGGGAAGCTGCTGGCAGGGTTATATAATAAGATACAGGGAGCTGAAATTTTCAGGATTTTTTTCAAATTTTATTTCGAACAATATCATCCTCCGTGAGCGTCAAGATGTAAAAAAAAAAATTCCAAATTAAGGACGCCTCTAACATCCACATATACACACACACATATATATATATATATATATATATTTTCGTAAGCGTACGCAGAGAGAACAAAGCAGGTGTTTATAGGTTTCTATATACCGGTAAAGAAATAGGAAAGGCAAGAGCACAATAAAAAAAGTTGTCGGGTACACACGAAGATAGAAAGAGAGAGAAGCTCTTTGATACCAATATAAATATATATATATGTATGCTTCGATATACGAGTTTGCCGTTGCCGATTATGACGGAGTGATGACGAAGGAAGGGCGCTCAACACGGAGCCGCTGCTGTTGCAGTTGCGCGAAGCTGCAAAATAGTCGAAAGTCCGGAGGGGGGGGGTGGCCGGACGAGGGCGAAAAAAAAAGAAAAAAGAACGGAAGGGTGGAGGGAAGGCGCGAGAAGAGCGTGCAAGCCCGACAGCTAAAACATGGCCCCGTTTGAGAGCCAGGGAGAAAAAGAAGTAGCAGCTCCGACGTAGGGCAGGACGGGGGACGACGACGAGGAAGGGACGAAAAGCGAGAAGAGCGAGAAGAGCTATGAGAAGGTGGAGGAGAAGGTGGCGGGACTCGGGGAGGGTAATTACGAAATATAAAGGGTGGGTCGGGGCGAGGCACCCGAAGCCAGCCAGCCAGCCAGGCCAGGCAGACTGATGAATATTTCACCGCGCTGCATTAGCCCGGCCGAGAGAACGCTTGTGTGTGTCTCTTTCACTTTTCATACATATACTTCCGACGTTCCCGTTTCCTCTCACTCTTTCTCTCTCTCTCTTTCTTCCTCTCTCTCTCTCTCTCTTGTCTCTCTTCTCTTCCTAGCTTCTCTTCATGCTTCCTTTTCCGCTCCGCGCGCTTTCCTCTCAACCCCCCATCGTCGAAAAATACTCGCCTACGGGTGTGCTCTCCTCACGTGCCGTCCTCCTCGTCTTCGGTCTTTGCGCCCTTTCGGTTCTTCGGTGAAGAGCAACCAGGGAAGAACGTCGCCCATCTCGCAACCAAAGTATGTGCGCATGCCTCGTGGATATCCGTGACGCGTTATGCGTTTCACACTATAAAAGGACGCCGGGTTAGTTCTGGTTGACGAACGCATGTCAACGCTTGTATGTTCTCGACGTTTTTTTTTAGTTTTTTTGTGTGTGTGTGTGTGGAACACATTGAGTGTGGCCTCTTGCTACGGGGCCTGCGGACGCCGATGCACGGAATAAAGTAGCTCGCCGAGTGCAACCTGGAAGCAAAATTCAGAAGGGTCAAAATTGTCGTACGCGCAATGTTTCGAACGACGATGCTACGAACTGTTGCGAGGTGTGGAATGATGGCAGCGAATCGTCAAAATTAAAAATGACATTGTATTTGTGGAGGGGGTGTATTTATATTTTTTGGAATTATTGGGTTGACTTGGAAAAATGATAAAATTAATTTTTTTTTAATTTTGTTTGTTTGTTAATTTTGTTTGTTTTACTCGTCCGAAAATTTATTCACTCACGAACTGGCATTTGTCCCGACGAATCTTTCTATGCCTCTTATTTTTCTTTCGTCAGTTAAATAGCTTACTTTAGAGTGCAAGATTTGTGAAGAAAAAAAGAAAAAAAAACATTTGACGGAATTATCAGGATGACGTGGAAGTAATAAAAAAAAATAAAGATTTTTTATTTTAATTCAGACACATCGCTGGGTTGTTTTTCACTCGTCCGGAAATTCATTCACTCACGAGCTGGCATTTGTCCCAACGAATCTTTTTTGTTGTTATGTTTTTTTTTTTAATTTATTACTTTTTTTTTCAAGCGTCGACTTTTTTCTCGACGATCTTTATGTTTCCTCGTCCCGAATACGTCGAGTTGCGATAAATGATGTCGCGGAGTAGCTTCAGCAGCTGACTGCACGAGTTCGGTTGCAACGTTAAGTTGACATAATTATTATAGCCACATTTTTACTGTTTTTTTTTTTTTCAAGAATTTTTTTTATCCCAACATCCCAATTGGTAGCTCCGACGGAACTATGTGTCACACGTGTATTCGTGAATTCGCATGTGCACTCGAGCTCGATTTTCGTAAACGCCGCGCAGCTTTTTGTTTTTGAGTGACGATTTCGGATGCGTAAATTTCCCCAGTAGCGAAACGTCCATTTTTCCGTACCCCGAAGACGACGAAGAGCGAGTGGGTCATTTGGATAATCACGATGGTATCGGTACCAGGGTGCGAGGAGGGTCGGGGGGCTCCAAGGACCAACGTCTCGGCTGGACGATAAGCTCGCTTAGTCCTCAGGAGTACGAGACGGTGATGGTGACAGAGACCGGTGGAGCTCGAAGTGGTTGCGGACAACGGCGTCGACGACGAAAATCCGGAGGAAGGGATCATGTGGGGACCAAGAGCTCGACTCTCGGTCCTACGTCGTATATATATATCTGTATATATCGTATATACATTATACATACATATATATACGGCTGGTTCTTTGGTGGTGCACTCAGAGAGCCATACGGCGTGCAAGAGTGAGATATATATATATATATATATATATATATATATGGAGAAAGCGAGTGGACGCACTCGCGGCAAACCCTCGCAGCATGTTCATGTATGTAAGCCTTTAGCTAGGAGCCGTGGCGAACTCGTGAACCGACGAGATGGTTCCTCGGCTCTCGGGGTTCAGCAGTTTCACGGAGCTCTCTCTCTCTCTCTCTCTCTCTCTCTCTCTCTCTGCGACAGAGAGTGGGAGAGAGAGTCACGTGTGTGTTGGTAACCGTTAGTACGGCGAAGGAGGGAGGGGGGGGGGGGCAACCGGTGGGAAGGTAGTGGTAGTCCAGTGCCACGATGAAGAGAACCTGGTTAGCGGATCCGAGAGAGGCTCCCGTCGCCAGAGTCTCGGCCCTTGACGGGCACCGTGTGTGCCCGCACAGTCACCAGCCAGTGGCACTGTCGCCTGCCTATTCGGGCCGGCTCGACCCAGGCACCCGAACACGAACCCCGGTCCCCGTAACCAACGTTATGTACAACAACGTACCTACCTATATATCTACCACCCTGTATGTATATGTATGTATGTATAAACACACATACACACACACATACGACGCTTTGGGTGCTATACATACGGGGGAGAACCGGTAGGTACGTTATATATCGACGTCGGAGTCGGACGACCACTTCACGTCTGGCGACCTTTTCGTCATGCACATTCGAATTTATTGGCGCGTGTTCGAATATTCATAAAAGAAGAAGTAAAAATTGAAAAAAAAACGCACACACACACACAACAACATAAAAAAAAAACAGCCCCTAAAGCTTCGTGCACCGGGAGAAGTGCTGCTGCATGCACCTCTTTGCAAAAAATGTATACATATGTATGTCTGTGTGTATGTGTGTGTTGTATGTGTATGTGTGTATATACGTACGGATAGATGGGGGTCTCTTTACCGCCTCCGGATTTTTGCTACCTAACAGGACCATATCTTTTTTCGCTTTTTCAATTTTTATGTTTAATTTACTCATAATTATTGAAATATGTCTCTAAACAGTTTATATTTATTTTTTTTTTGGTTTGGGTAATCTCACACTTCGCCTCTCTCGCTATTCTCTCTGAAAAACAAAAACAAAACAACGAAAAATTGTCATGCTTGAAAATTCAGTCTTGACTCATAGTTGAATAATAGGGCATGATAAATATATATCAATCAATTAATCAATCTTTCTCTATCTCTATCTCTCTCCCCCTCCCCTCTCTCTCTCTCTCTCTCGCTTATTAGACCACAACCCCCTTCGACAAATTATACCGAGTTCAATGATTATCCACCAAACAGAGAAAAGAAAATACAAAAGAGAAACCAAAAAAAAAAAAACAGACAAAAAACAAAAAAAAAAAGCGTGTGTGACACTCTCGTGGTAGTTTCGATGGAACATTCGTGTAAGCACGAAACGAACCGAGTCGGAATGAGAAAGTGAAAAAAAAAAAATCTATATATATATATATATATATATAATTCAGAGATTGTGGAAATAATTCTCTCCCGCGTCAACTCACCGCAAAATGTTAGAGCCGGTTATGATTGAAAAGTTGATTGTTGCCACGAACAAAGTGTTCACTGACTCCGTTCACAGTTTAGTTTTCGCAGTTGTGTGTTGCTTGATTACCGAGTGTACTTCGCAAGGGACATGGAACGAGTGTTAAGGGGCGAGGGGAGGGAGGGGGGGTCACGAGAGGGAGTCGAACACCCGAGGTCTCTTCCATCCAGCCGCGCGAGGCCTTGGGAAGCCAACCCTCCCCCCTCACCCGGTCCAGGACCTTTCGGATTCTGATGCTGTTGCGCTACTGGAACTTTATCAACGCAAAACGCGTACCCCACTTGTCCCAGGACCCAACCGCGTCCTCACTCTCAACGCACTCCGGGCTTTATTCGTTAGTTCATTCGTCAAACTCCAATAACGCTAAAATCATCATCTTTCGTTTACGTTCGTTTGTCGCTTCGACCCTTCACGTCCATCGCGAACGATGTTTGGAACAAAAATTATCATTCCTCGTATTTTTTATTATTATTGCATTTATTACTGATAAAAATGTTCCATTGTTCCTTTTATTTATTTTATTTATTGCGCATTTGTTACAGATAAATGATTTCATTTTGTTTTAATTCATTTTATTTATTGTGCATTTATTGTAAACAAAAATTTTGTTTAAAAAAAAACAACTAAAGAATTCAACCAAACGAAACTTTGCATCGTGCGTAGAAAAAAAATCTTCAATGACGTCACTTATCAAAAAACAGAAAAAAAATGCCATGACAATGCTCAAGACGATGTGCCACCGTTCGGTCGGTAACGGAAAACTGTAAACCATTGTTCTCGATCGCGATTGACATTTACGATGAAACTCGAAAACGTTTGACCGCATCTGAAGATTCACGAGTCAACCGTTCTCGTATTTTTTCCAACCGCTCAATCGTATGGTAGAACAATGCGTTCTAAACACTAAGCTATCCCCCTCGTACTTGTAGCAATATGAGAGAGACAGACAAAGTTTAGCACATCGTCTTAAATAATGAAAAACACGAAAGAAAACAAATTGAATAAATGAAAAACAATAAATGGTTAACGCGTTGAAATAGCGAATTGGTGGCGACGACGAGGTTTTTTGTGTAGGTGAGCAGGACGAGTATGTGTGTGTGTGTGTGTGAGAGAGAGAGAGGGAGACTCGTAGCTCGGGTGAGTCACCTCTCACGCAAGGGCCGCCCGTATTTTGCCAACGGTGGAAGCGCACCACCAGAAGCAGTGAAATCCAAAGGCGCGTCGATGGCGGCAGCACCAGCAGCAGCAGCAACGGGAGGAGAGGTTCGGGCCATTGTTTTTGGCAAAGATCAATGTGATCGGTTGGCTGGTCTTCCGCATGGAGGTTCTCGCATAGCGGAGCAGACAACGGCGTAGCCTCGGCACTCCCAACTCCCCCCCTCGGTGGATCATTTGCTCCGCTAAACCCAAAGAGGCCCCGACGACCTATCCCAACCCCCGTGACATCCCTCGCCGTCGTTCTCTCTCTCTTACCCACCCCCTTCCTCACCCCTTCCCTTCGTCGCGTCGCGTTCACGGATTCTCATCCCTTCAATTTTAATTTCTGCCCGACAGACTTTCACGCTGTTCACTATATCGCTCTATCTTTCTCTCTCTCTCGCTCTCTTTATCTCTTTCTCTCTCCATTTTTCTTTCGCTTTCCATTTGCCGTCTGTCAAAAGAAATAACAAAAACTCAACGTATTTCACTCTATCCGTTCGTTCCTTTTGGTCTCCCAAAAAAAATTGTAACAAAAAAAAAAATCACACAAAAATTATGTTTCACATTATTTTCACAACGCCTAACATTTGTCGGTGCAAAATGGTGAACGATTATTCGTGAAATGTGGAACGAAAAAACTGACAGCCCCAAAAAAGCTTCGTTCCAATGGTTTTACGGCCAAAAAAAAAAATCTTTTAAACATTACACGTCGATGTAAAAAATACGACAAAACAAAAAAAAAAACAAAAACGAAAAAAAAAAATCCACGTCTGGATAAGAAATGGTGCGGGAACGATAGTCAGTCGCCGTCGTAATAATTGGTGTTAAAGTGCTTACAAATAAGTGCGTTGGAGAACGGGTCGTTTGCCACTTTGGTTTGGAGTAGCGCGCGTGAGCAACAATGGTTTTGGTTCGGTGTGGCAGTGCGAGAAGCCACGAGCACAAAATCCCGTGGCAATGTGGGCACAACGCACGACCGATCGACGCTTGTTGCGTTAACGTTGCGAATGCGTAAGCCGAAGCGGACTAGCTGCTGGGACCCACGCGGGTCGAACCCCGTTGGGCGTTGCTGCAGATATCATATTATGAACGTCGACGGAGATGGGAAACCGTGCTTGTAGAATTGTACTCGTGTGGCTGAGGTAGGGGGCGCTTGGGTCGAACCCCGGAGGGCCTTGTGTGTAGCGTTAATATAGCGAACGGCGAACGCTGCCGTGGCTCTTTGCCACTCCACCGAGCAGAAATTGATAGGATAAATTCCGGGTCTGAATTGGCTCCGTCGAGCTGGAAACCCCTCCCCCCCTCCCCCCTCCCTTACTTCCACGTTCTGGCTTCGGGCTTCTCTCGAACTATCTATATCCAGTTCGATATCTTGCTTTTCCTATAACCCACTCACACCCACTCAGGGGGGAGGGAGGGGGGGGGGGGGTGGCTTCCTCGCTGTGTCTGCCCTTAACGTCGGTTACCACTTCGGTCTTACCGTGTCTATGCTTTCCTCATTTACTTTTTTTTTTTTTCGTTATCTTTTTTCTCTCTCTTTCTCTCTCTCTCTCTCTCTCTCTCTCTCTTTTTCCACGTTTACGTCCTATCATTGATTATCGTAAATTGTTATGTCGTTACGATTGTAGGGGTCTCGATATACCGAACGCGCAATTTTTCGAACGACCAAAAAAAAAATGAAAACAATGAAAAAGTTATGAATTTTTATCTTCACGTTCGAACGCTGGCTAAACAACGCTATGTAGATCAAAAGTTCATGGGAACAATTTTGCAGATAATTGAATTGCCTACGAAAAAAGTCGGGGGCAGCATGTGTCCAAAATTGATGGTTAACCCGTGAGAAAGATCGAAAGTTCGATGAACGTAGATCCGTTATGAATTTCGAGCGTTTTACCTGTCGTAACATCGTTTCCGTGTGTAAAATATGCAAGTCTTGTTAGCAATAATGTGCGTTGTGCGTCTGCGAGCAAGAAAATCTTTTTATTTTTTTTTTCGTTCCGTGAGCTTTTGCGAAAAATTTCGAAACGCTATAAGCAACGACAATGTAACAAACGAACCGTCGTACCACCAAAATTACCGGCGAGTACAGTGTACAGTCCCTTCGCTGCGACGTTCTTTTTTTTTCTGGCATCGCTGCTTTAGAACAATATAACATTCGCTGGCAAAAAAAAAACACAAGAAGTTTTATTTTTATTTTTTTCGTGTTGTTTTCGACAAACAAACGAGTATAATGTAAAGTAGCGTAGTTCTCGCATCGTTGACCTTACGAAAAAATTTCGCCGGCGATTACGACATGGACGATAAACGCATAGAAATGAAGTTTTTGAAAAATTGAAGAAAAGAAAACAAAAAAACAAAACCAGTGTGTGGAATACGAATTGATAAATATCCACAAAAAAATGCAGGTCGATAAACACCTTCGAATTATTGAATATTCAATATCAGCAATTAAAAAAAATTGTAGAAAACAATTGGATACAATATGTAACGACTATTCGGCAATATTCGATGATAATCAATTTCTCTGGCACTCGCAAAGCTCTTGTCTGGGATTTTACGTGTGTCATACATCCTCAAATATCGTCCATCTTCACGGGCCACAAATGCGGATTGATGAAAAAAAATATTCGAAAAAAAAATAAAAAAAAAAATGTTAAAACTTCAATTTGGTTCGTCTCGTGGATGATCGCTTTCTTTTCACGAATAATTGCGGCTCTTCGTCAGCAATTTTCGAGTCAAGCCATATAATATGGGCAGCGGGGCCCGGTGGCGCACTCGAGAGTATTAACTGGGGGTGGGGGGTGGAAGAGAGAGAGAGAGAGAGAGAGAGAGAGTCGGGCCTCGCGCAGAAGGGATGTATAAAACACGAAGCGGGGGAAAGAACCGAAATACACATTGGAGGAGGGATTATGGGGGACGCGAGACTGTGGGGAGAGTATAAAAAAAAAAAAGAAAAAAACGTGACGTACTACCGGTGCGGTAACGGCGACAATGTCGACGAGAAAGAAAGAAAGAAAGAAAGAAAAACAGAAAGAGAGATAGAGAGAGAAAGAGAAAAGCTATAAGGCTCGGCTACAATACGCACAACTGTCGTTTATCCATTATGCGCACTTAATTAGGCCTTGGCGTGTCGTTGGTAGTCGCGAAATAGCCGGGCAACCGACATTCGTCAATAGCCGCCGCTACGTCGACGACACATATACACGCACCGTCAAGTTTCGTCATTCTCGGGACATACGACAGACACACGCGAATACGAAAAAAAATATATACATCTATATATGTATATATGTTATACCGGGAAACGGGTATAACCCAACACGTTCAACCTTAACATTCCGCTCCTAATTTCAACGCTAATAACCGCAAATTAATTACAAACCACCTCGATGCCAGAGTTGAAATTAAATGCAAAATTAAACCGCCATTCGGTAAAAAAAGTTTTGGTTAACATTTATTTTCGTTTTTTTTCTTTTTCGTTTTTTTTTTTTTATGGGACATGAAAATGGTCTGAGTCACGCGTGTGCCGGGGGAATGGGTTAGGGACTCAGATCCATAGGCATTCGTTCGATAAAAATGTATTTTACATAATTTTTCAAAATTCGAATAACCACAATTGATTATCACCCGAGAATCAATATTTTTTCACATTTATTGAACAATTATGAACAATTCACGTTTAATTATTATTTTACAATGAATTTGAATATTCGATATAATCCGTAAAATCGATTATCTCGGGTTATTTAGCTTTGGCGATGGACGTCCATGTGTCCATTTTTCTTTTTTTTTCACTTTATTACGTTTCATCCGAAAAATTTGTTTCATCCGATATTTCGCTGCAACAATTTTATCAACCGATAACACGCTGATGATTACAACTGATAAGAAAATATCAGCGAACTCATATACAGCGTATATATATATATATATATATATATATATATATATATATATATATATATTTATCTGTATAGAGTGAGGTACTAACCACTTCGCTAATGGCTTACCACGTTGTTTGGGGCGAGAGCCCCGTTCCCTATATATACATACATACATACATACATATATATACAAGGATCATCGTCATGACAATCTCGAGGGAAAGTTGGAAGGGGGTTTAGGTTCTATTAGCTCTGCTGTGCATGTAATACATGTCACCGAGAGAAAGACACGGTCCACGAGGGAACACCGAAGAGATGGGAAGAGGAGGGGGAGGCGGGAAGGGGGGGGCGGGTAGACAAGATTATAATCTGTCCCATTATTGTGCCATCGACGTCCCGTAGGGGATTTTTCTATTTGACAATGCAGTTACACTTTTTGTGCATTTAACGTGGTGCGCATCGAGGCACTCATGGGTTAGTCGAGAAGGTTGGCGGGGGATTGGGGGGGTTGGGGGACATGTCACTGCTGCTCTCACTCCCATCGAGTGGACTCCCTCGTGCGCCCAGGCACAAATGTGTAACCAACCCCCTGGCAGCGTCATCCCCCGTGTCTCCATCGTATTCCGGATACCACACACACACACACACACACACACACACACACACACACACTCGCACACACTGTAAAAATGGCGCACATTCGGTAACGTAAAAAAATTCGCACACGTTGATAAATCATGAACGATACGGGTTAGCGTGTATTTGCTCGTCCCGTACGACAGAATCGTTGATCCTGTACGAAGGACTTCATCGAGGACACACACACACACACACTTACACATACAGATACGAGTATCAAGGGTGGTTTCATTGCCGTGTTCTTGCGAACCCGAAAAAAAGGGGTCCTCGGTATAATCCTACCTGCATATGATGTTCTCGTACCGGGCATTGTGTTTGCCCGTGCTTACGGGGTGACATACGGAGGACACGTGGACCATGGTGTCCCTTCTGTGTAGTATGTCCCTTCGTCACCGCATCACCCGGGATATGCCCGATGATACGCGGAGGGGGGGGGGCTAAGCGACGTTACACATTACATGGTTTATGGACTTCCACGTCGTTCCAGTGTGTCTGTCGAGAGGGGGCTTCACTCTCGGGTCGCATGGGCTTAAACCCGACAAAATGTGCTTAAATACTTGGATCATGATGCAAAGAGACCGAAATGACTGGGCAATGTCGGGACCTGGGACATCTTGTTACACAGGAGTTGCGAAATTTTGATTAACGATATTATTCGACGATGACGATCTATGCGTTACCGTGAATTTAGGTTTTCGAGGTCAGGATTTTATCGTTTCGATCAGGAACGATTGAAACGATAAAAAAAAAATCATTGCAGGTTTATCTTGCCGTCCGAACGCTGGCTAAACAACGCAGTGTAGAACAAAAGTTCATATGAACAATTTTGTGGAGAATTGAATTTTCTACAAAAAAGGTTTTGGAGGTTAAGCATCTGGCATTGATAATTTACGCGTGGGAAAGCTTCGAAAGTCTTTGGTCGTGTTGTACATGATATTTTTTTCTTTTTTCGATTATTTCACCTTCGTTTCACCTTCCAATCACGAAAAAATTAGGAAATAACTGCAAGTTTTTAAGACTGAAATGAAGTTGAAACTCAATCAATAATTCCTCATAACTTTATCGTACTTTCAATCTCGTTGATCCTAAATATGATGTTCAGATAAGTTGAAACGAAGGTGAAAGATTCGAATCGAAAACACTTGAAAAGTTCATCTCAAAAAATGGTCATCGAAGATTAACGAATTATTATAGAAAGTAGTATGACAAATTGAGAAAAATCTTTCACGTGTTTGATATAAACTATACACATATGTAAAATCCTAAAAGTGTGCCATATTTTAGATAAAAGCATTACCGATGATAGTCGGTCGACAAATTATTATCACGACGGAAGTCATGTCGTACGTCGACGGGTCGGAACTATCACCGTTCTCCCACACACGACGGGGGCGCGACGAGGGAGGGGGGGGGGGTGAGGCGTTTACTCTCTCACGCAGACACGCATCATACGTGTGGCGTGCGTGGTACCTTTGGTAGCATCGCCGTGAGCCAAAGGGTAAACTGTCTAGCGCGGTAACCGTCTAATAACAGTTATTACGAGCGTGTTGACAGTAGTAACGTGGCGTGTAATAGACGCAAGTCGAGTTATGCATGTAATAGCTATACAACGTCGTGTATGGACGTATATTTGTGTGTGTATGTGTGTTTGTGTGTATAGGCTATGGTCGTTGGAGTTGTGAAGGGACGAGCAAAAGCTAGTAGCGAGAACACGGTAATACATGCTCGACTATACCTATATCGGTTGTGTATCACGGATTATTGCCAATGTACACACATTGCGTGCGCCAAATATGGCATTCGTGTATGCAACTGTGTGCTATATGCAACTGCAGCTAAAGTTTGCTGTTGGACTCATTTTTTTTGTTTTTTTTTTTTTTTTTTTATTTTGAATTAGGATTGATTGTGTCACGAAATTTTTTGTTTAATTTTTTAAGTGACAGCTTTATTGTTCGGGAGCTTTCTAGAGCTATCTAGAGTGCACAACTTCAGTCGTGATGAAAGAATTTTCAAATGTGAAAGGAAACACTACGTTATTTAAATTGCACATTTCGGGAGGCTGGCGGCAGGGTTAAGAATTGAGATAGGGATCTCACATTTTGAGGATATGTTTTAAAAGTTATTTCGAACCATATTATTCCCTGGAAGGGCCAAATTAAAAAAAAATGAAAATAAGGACCACCCTAATGCATATATATGTATCTATCTGCTGATCTGGCTCTCCCCAATGGAAGCCCTTGACAATCTCGTTTCCACTGCTGCTGCTGCTGCGAGCAAACACAGCAGCATCATCCCCCGAACACACCCCTTTTCCTATAGGCCGGTCCCGGCAATTCGGACCCGCGGCGAATTACGTTCGTTCCTGTGCGCACGCTCATTGTCGTGTTTGAGGCCCTCGAGGATTAAATAAACGTATATCTGTTCTTACGGTGATTCGTCGGTAAACGAATTTGCCGAAGAATCTTCAATCAATTCATCAGAATCATTGTACAATGACATTTTTTTTTGCATATCTTTGACAAATACGGATTTTTTTTCTTATCGATTATTCATACATTTTTTTTTGGTTTTATTCTGTTTCAGGTAAGTTTCTGGACAAAAAAAACATTTTCTTTTCACCACCGATGCATCACAATCACAAGGAGGTCAACGCAAAAAAAAAATACGGCAAGGTTGATACGCAAGTATTTAAATATGTGCTTTTTCGAACGATCTTATCTAAAAACTGAATTTCAACGCAGGGCAAAAAAAAACACATTGAGAAACTAGATGACAAATCGAGTCTTATATTTAAAAAAAAACCTTTTCTGTTCAACGAGAAAGATTTTACTTTCAAGATCACCGTGTATGTTTTTTTTTTCGCAACGAATAATTTGATTTTTCTCAAAAATTAAAAATTAAAATAAAAAAATTGACATACGTCTGTCATTTCGGCAATTTCTGAGATACCACATTTATTTTCCACGGGTCCACGTTCGGCCCGTCCGTGCAGAGGCCGTGATAAATTGTCCGATGAGCAACATGAGACCGCTCTGAATTCACGTGCCAGCTCGTGGCCATCGGACGTGGCAGCCCGACAGCGTCCACCGGATAATGCACTAATGAGTCGTGTCTAGCGTTACGTCGTTAAACGCATACCGTCGCGGATGCCCCGTGTCGTATACGTGTAACTATACCGGTAATGCACGTCTCACCGACTACGGGGTTGAGGTCCCAGCCAAGGTCACGAAACCCGTCGCGTCTCCTCGCATCCTAATCCCGTCGTCACTCTTGCCCCCCCTCTTCCGTTTATACATAAATATAAATACATAATATAAAGCATATATGTGTACACATATATATATATAGTTTATATCGACTTTATATCCCCATATAATATACCTAGTTCAAACATGCAACACAGACTACCCAAGTAAAAAAATTATATATTATCTATATATAAACTATATGTAAACTCTACATGCGAAATGACATATATAGTTTATATATAATTTTTTCACTCGGATATGCACAAAATATTCGTCACCAACTCGAACAACAACAATAACAACTCGAAAATTGATGGATTTCCAAGTTCGAAGCGTCCGATCGGTCTACGGGCGCCTCACTCAAGAGCGTCCTTGTACCGGGTGGGCAGATGCACCGCCGCTAGTGTGAGGGACGGCGTGGCACGAGACACAGGCGCGTTCGGCCAGAAGCACGGCAAATGATTCTGCGTGGTCGTCTTCCTCTCTCTCTCTCTTATTCTCTCTTTATTCTTTCTTTCTCTCTCTTTATCTCTCATTCCTCGCGGTAGCCGGAGGCGGCGTCCAAAGCCGTCAATCTCGCGCGTCGTCTTGACGTCCGTCGCGCGAACCAACCGCGAGAGACCACATTTGCTGTTGCTCGTGCTGCTGTAATCCAGTTTCTCGTCTCTTACGGGCGATACGTGCCCCCGATTGCGACTAACGGCGTTTCTGGTACCCCGTCTGGCGGTTCGCGGCCAACGATGTCTTCGGCGCACCGCGTTTGACCGTTCCCCGTGGCACGCTGGGCGTCGTCTCCTTCGTCGTTCGTCTCGATTACCACCGTATGATCCGCGCCGAGTCTCGGATGTCTTCCCCGACGATGCCGACGTTCGTTTTGTGCCTCATCCCCCCCCCCCCAACGCGCCTCGGCATTAAACCCGATGAAGGCTTTCGCGTCTCGTGGGTGGTCCGTTCGCCATCTCTCTCCCTCTCTCTCTCTCTCTGTCTCTCTCTCTCTCGCTTAGCTCACGTGAAACACGCC